>LR738712.1:419346724-419404198 GCA_902687465.1 Secale cereale
CCCCCCCCCCCCCCCCCCCCCCCCGCGCCCGCTCAATGCATTAATTCCCACGCCCTTCGCATCCGCCGCTTCCCTTCCCAATGCATGAGGGATACATGGCGAGTGGATCGGGAGTTGGGTGATGCATGGTATGGCCGTTTCGCACCCCCGTGATCGTGTGACGACCCGAGTCCACTTAGTAAATGGGCCGCGCCCCCACAACTCCCTCTATTCTTTATGAGGAGGGCGCGAATCACCTCTTTACTATCTTTGGAACCACAAGGTGACGCAAGCACGCTGCGACCGCCCCACGCACGACCCCCACGTCAGCGCTGATCGTGGGGAAGCTCAATCATCGGAGAAGTTACAGCGGTAAAAAGGGAATCCAGCCTCACTGCCCGCGCACCGTTCTGGGCCTAGCCCAACAAAATGCGTTGCGCTTATGAGTGGCCCAGGCCCGGGGGCTCCTGTCGGTGTACAAAAGTAGGAGCACTCTTTTTTACCCCTTACTTGTTCACGGGCAGTGAGAGCCACGCCTTAGGCCAAACATTACAGGGCAGAAGGAGGAAGCAGGGAACGCAGAGTTACCAAGACAATCAAGACGACACCAAGACAGACATCACAAGAAGACCAAGCAAAGGGACAGGCTCCCCCGGTAGGGACTCTTGCCGGGCCAGCCTGCGCGCCACCCGGCAAGTGCTCTTGCCAGGGCAATCCACTCAAACGCCTCTGTCGCGGCCACCCTCGAAGCCTATGGGCTCCAACAATACCAACAAATAGTGGAGCCAAGGCTCGTGAAGCGCCCACGTGATGGCATGCAGATCTTTGTGAAGACAAAGATCTGTGACTCCCAAGGTAAGATCTAGAAGACATGGCGAACCCGAGGTTCCTTGCCGAGGACGCCCGCGAGGCCTCGGCAAGGCTCCTTGCTGAAGACACCCTGAAGCCCCAACAAGCCTCTTGCCGGAGGGCACTCACGGAGGCCCCGGCAAGGCCCTTTCCATGAATGGTAAGAAGCCAGCGGCAAGATCTTGTTGCCCCTTTGCCGCCCCAGCTCGGCGGCCGACCCGCTGGCCCCAGCAGGTACCCAGATGGCGATACGTGGTTCCTGGGCCAGCTAGCCAAGCACCTACGTGGTGGCATGCAGATCTTCGTGAAGACCCTACCGCGACGCCACCTCAGCTGCCTGCCTCGCTGACCAGGACGAGTGTCGCGACCAGACAGAGCTGGCACGGATGGGTCTGGCTTCTTTCCCATCCCTGATAAAGTAAATATACACCTAAGTAGCGCATTGAATGCGCCTTGTCCCGTAATCGCATGGGATAAACCTATACACTGTACACCTTTCCACCTCCTGTGTGCCACTGTGGCAGCCCCTTTAGACTATAAAAGGAGGCCCGTGGCATACTGGAGGGGGATTCGGACCCTGGAAAGCTTGATAGGCACGATAGCTAGCTAAAGAACTCAAGAACACTCAAATATACACAAAAGTAGGACTAGGGTATTACGCGTCCTCGCAGCCCAAACTTGGGTAAACGATCGTTATGCTGACTGTTAGACCTGCTCTTCACACAACTCCACGCCCGCCAACTGTAGAAGGGAATCCAGTGATCCCATAGGTGTCGTTTCGCGCCGTCAGTTATAAAATTAGTCCTAATATAATAGGCATCCAAGATGGGTATAATAAAAACTTTCATATAAATTGCATTGAATACTATGAGAAGTTTGATACTTGATGATTGTTTTTAGATATGAGGATGGTGATATTAGAGTCATGCTAGTGGAGTAATTGTGAATTTGAGAAACACTTGAGTTAAAGTTTATGATTCCTGTAGCATGCATGTATGGTGAACCGTTATGTGATGAAGTTGGAGCATGATTTATTTATTGATTGTCTTCCTTTGTGTGGAGGTCGGGATTGCGCAATGGTTAACTCCTACCAACCCTTCCCCTAGGAGCATGCATTTAGTACTTTTTTTGATGACTTGTAGATTTTTGCAATAAGTATATGAGTTCTTTATGACTAATGTTGAGTCCATGGATTATACGTACTCTCACCCTTCCACCATTGCTAGCCTCTCTTATACCGCGCAACTTTCGCCGGTACCATACACCCACCATATACCTTCCTGAAAACAGCCACCATACCTACCTATCATGGCATTTCCATAGCCATTCCAAGATATATTGCCATGCAACTTTCCACCATTCCGTTTACTATGACACGCTTCATAATTGTCATATTTCCTTGGATGATCATGTAGTTTACATTGTATTCGTGGCAAGGCCACCTTCATAATTTTTCATACATATCACTCTTAATTCATTGCACATCTCCGTACACCACCGAAGGCATTCACATAAAGTCATATTTTGTTCTGGCTTCGAGTTGTAATCTTTGAGTTGTAAGTAAAATAAAAGTGTGATGATCTTCATTATTAGAGCATTGTCCCAGTGAGGAAAGGATGATGGAGACTATGATTCCCCCACAAGTCAGGATGAGACTCCGGAAGAAAAAAAGAAGAAGAAAAAAAAGAGGCCATAAAGAAAAAAGGAAAAGGCCGAAAATAAAAAGAAGAAAAAATGAGAGAAAAAAATAGACGGGGCAATGCTACTATCCTTTTTCCACACTTGTGCTTCAAAGTAGCACCACGATCTTCATGATAGAGAGTCTCTTGTTTTGTCACTTTCATATACTAGTGGGAATTTTCATTATAGAACTTGGCTTGTATATTCCAATGATGGGCTTCCTAAAATGCCCTAGGTCTTCGTGAGCAAGCAAGATGGATGCACACCCACTTAGTTTCTTTTGTTGAGCTTTCATACACTTGTAGCTCTAGTGCATCCGTTGCATGGCAATCCGTACTCTCTCACATTGATATCTATTGATGGGCATCTCCATAGTCCATTGATACGCCTAGTTGATGTGAGACTATCATCCTCCTTTTTGTCTTCTCCATAACCACCACTCTATTCAACCTATAGTGTTATATCCATGGCTCACGCTCATGTATTGCGTGAAAGTTGAAAAGTTTGGAAAAATTGAAGTGTGAAACAATTGCTTGGCTGAAACCGGGGTTGTGCATGATTTAAATATTTTGCGTGATGAAGATAGAGCATAGCCAGACTATATGATTTTGTAGGGATGAACGTTCTTTGGCCATGTTATTTTGAGAAGACATAATTGCTTTGTTAGTATGCTTGAATTATTATTATTCTTATGTCAATATTAAAGTTTTGTCTTGAATCTTTCAGGTCTGAACATTAATGCCACAATAAAGAAAATTACATTGAGAATTATGTTAGGTAGAATTCCACTTCAAAAATTTTGTTTTTATCATTTACCTACTCGAGGACGAGCAGGAATTAAGCTTGGGGATGCTTGATATGTCTCCAACGTATCTATAATTTTTTATTGTTCCATGCTATTATATTATCTGTTTTGGATGTTTAATGGGCTTTAATATGCACTTTTATGTTATTATTGGGACTAACCCACTAACCCAAGGCCCAGTGCAAATTGCTGTTTTTTTGCCTACTTCAGTGTTTCGCGGAAAAGGAATATCAAACGGAGTCCAAATGGAATGAAACCTTCTGGAGGATCGTTTTTGGAACAAACACAACCCAGAAGACTTGGAGTACATGCCAGGGAAGCCACGAGGTGGCCATGAGGAAGGGGGTGCACCCATGGGGGTAGGCGCGCCCCCACCCTCGTGGGCCCCTCGTAACTCCACCGACGTACCTCTTCCTCCTATATATACTCATATACCCTTAAAACATGGAAGAGCACCACGAAACTCTAATTCCACCGCCTCAACCTTCTATACCCGTGAGATCCCATCTTGGGGCCTATTCCGGAGCTCCACCGGAGAGGGCATCGATCACGGAGGACTTCTACATCAACACCATTGCCTCTCC
Source organism: Secale cereale (assembly GCA_902687465.1). NCBI lineage: Eukaryota > Viridiplantae > Streptophyta > Magnoliopsida > Poales > Poaceae > Secale > Secale cereale. The sequence continues at coordinate 419,350,622 of LR738712.1, forward strand.
GATGAGTTATGAGTAGTTTACCATAGACCTTCGGGTCCATAGTTATTAGCTAGATGGCTTCTTCTCTCTCTTTGGATCTCAATACAAAGTTCTCCTCGATCTTCTTAATTCTTTTTGAAGTGTGTTTGTCGAGATCCGATGAATTGTGGGTTTATGATCAAGATTATCTATGAACAATATTTGATTCTTCTCTGAATTCTTGTATGCATGATTAAAATATCTTTGCAAGTCTCTTCGAATTATCACTTTGGTTTGGCCTAGTAGATTGATCTTTCTTGCAATGGGAGAAGTGCTTAGCTTTGGGTTCAATCTTGCGGTGTCCTTTCCCAGTGACAGCAGGGGCAGCAAGGCACGTATTGTATTCTTGCCATCGAGTATAAAAATATGGGGTTTACATCATATTGCATGAGTTTATCCCTCTACATCATGTCATCTTGCTTAAAGCGTTATTCTGTTCTCATGAACTTAATACTCTAGATGCATGCTGGATAGCGGTCAATGTGTGGAGTAATTGTCAGACTTGCCTGCCTGCGGCCCAGGGCGTGGCACATCAGGCGGCCTGGTACGCCCAGCATTTTCGGCAGAACACTCAAGAACCTCGCGAGGGGCCAAGCCTCGCGAGGCGGATGACACAAGGCATCCCCTAGGGCGGCCTCACTAGGCCGGCTCATGAGGATCGGAGATATCGAGGCGAGGGACACCTCGCGAGGTCCTTGTGATGTGAGAAGTGACGACCAAGGCCAGGCGGGTGCCAGCAGGCGGAGAGTGCTGGTTTCCTCTTTGGTGCTAAAGGAGTAGGTGCAGGCGAAGAGTCCCGAGGCGTCAGACAAAGGTTTCCATATCGGTGCAACAAGACCAAGACCAGCAGGACAGCAAAACATAGGTCACCACGGAGCCCACGGCGGCATCACCACCAGAGCCTTTGGCAGGCGAAGACCACATTTTGTCAGGATAGCTTGTACCAGCTGTCCCCCTTTAATTTTGGCCATTGTGGGATCCCTTCCCGCTCAATATTTGGGAAGAGGACCCAGGCCACTATAAATAGGACTAGCCACCACCGTTGGGATGATCTCATCTAGAGCTGATCAGATAGAAGGCCACACACCACAAGCTCACGCGAGCACAAGAACCCCTCTCCTCAGGAGGCCGTTCGTTCATGTACTAGTTCTTCATCGGCCTGCAAGACAATCCACGGCACCACACTGGATTAGGGTATTACACCACAACGGTGGTCCGAACCAGTATAAACTTGGTGTCCCTTGTTCTTCGGATTTGACGAGCTAGGCCTAGGGATCGGTGGGTAGACGAGCTAGGACGGAAGGAGAGATCTTCGTGCGCACCTAGAGTTCTAACCATAAGAGTTTTGCCGGAACCTGAGATCCGACATTTTGCGCGCAAGGTAGGGGTGTGCCGAAACTTCCTTTCCATCGATCCGCGCTCCGTCGTCCCAAGTGGTTCCATGGCTGACGCTCACAGAGCCCGTGCCGAGTGGCGGGCTGCCCTTGCTTCCCGCGTCGCTCAGACTGCTCCTGCCGGTGGACCACCCCGCCGTTCTCCATCGTCTGCCGCCACCGGCCCAGCGTGGCATGAACAACATGCATCATCATTGAGCCCCTCCGTGCGGCGTGATGGACACACCGCTACCCCGTCACTGACTCCAGCAGTCTCTTAATCGCATGCTCGTCGCGGACCCGCGGACGCGCAGGCTGCGTTGCTCATGGCACGAGAGATCCTGAGCTACCGCCCCGTTGACGACTTCTACAAAGAATGGCTTGACTGCATCGCCGAGCTCGTCAGCGCCGCTGGGGGCTCTCCAGCGACGTCACACTCCCTGCCTCGTCCACCTCCCCATGCGGACGACGTGGTCCATGAAGCTCCACTGCTACCCCCGCGTCAAGGCGTCGTCCAAGACCCAAGGCACGTGGCCCCGCGGCGTGACCGCCCACGCACGGCGCCAGTGCGCGAAGAAGGAAGCTGCCGAGAGATCCAGCGGCCCCGAGGGGGAGCGCCCGCACTCCCTCCACCGCTGCGCCGAGACCGCGCGCTCCCCGCCGTGGTGGCGCGCGAGGACCAAAACCAAGTTCCACCTCCCCAACAAGCCCAGATGTCGACAGCAGGCTGCAAGGCCCTCGCCCCCGAGCTGCACAACGTCACCTGTCCTGGGAAGTTGAAGCCCGACCTGCCTCCATGCTACGATGGCACCCTCGACCCTGCGGAGTTCCTGCAGCTCTACGAGCTGAGCATCGAAGCGTTCGGCGGCAATGAGAAGATCATGGCGAACTTGTTCCCCATGGCCCTCAAGGACGGCGCGTGCTCGTGCCTCTTGAACCTACCCGTAGGATCGATCTCCACGTGGAGCGAGATGCGTGAGCGGTTCATCGCCAACTTCTAGGGCACCCGAGACCGTCCCCCGGCCGCGGGTGACCTGCGGAGAATCAAGCAACAACCAGGAGAAACCCTATAGAAGTTCATCCAACGCTTCAACAGTGTCCGCGTCAAGATCCCCAAGGTCACGGACGAGGCCATCATTTCGGCGTCCTCAGATGGCGTTCGCGACGTCAAGATGAAAAAGGAGCTCGCCATCCACAAAGGTTTGTGCACATCCCTGGAGCTGTTCAACCTCGCGACCAAGTGCGCCAGAGCTGAGGAGGGGCGCCTCTCCCTCGTCGAGCTCCCCGCTGCTGAACCCGAAGACAAGAAGGCCAAGAGCAAGGACATAAAGCGCAAGGGAGCAGCAGTGCTTGCGGCTGAACCAAAGATGAAGCGCGGCCGCGACTACCCAGAACCACCCAAGAACGGCCGGGCATTTTGCGCCTTCCAAAACATGCACGGCCACAACACTCGCGACTGTCAAGAGCTCAGGGCCCTCAGCGGAGGACACGTCATCCAACACCCCGAGCGCGGCAACCATGGCTACGGCCACGGGGGAAGTCGGACCGGGGGACACGGGGACGACCGCGTCCCCCGCTAGGAGTGGCGTGATCAACCTCGGGAGGACCGTTGGTGTGGCCAGCCGCACGAGGATGCCTGGATGGAACAGCCTCGGGAGGACCGTCCTCAGGGCAGGGCCGGCCTTCCACCTCTGCCACCGCCAAGGAGAAACGACGACCAGGACGAGGGGGCTGGGGGCTTCCATGAGCCATGTGCCATCGCCTGCATCTTGGGCGGAGCACATGCCCCAGTTTCTTAGCGCCTCTTCAAGTAGTTCGCCCGTGAAGTAAACACGACTCTCCCTAAGCTCGAGACTACTCGCCCACTCAGGTGGTCCAGATGTCACATCACTTTCAATTCTGCAGACCAGCTCAAGTGCGCAGCTACGGCTGGCGCCCTCCCGATGCTCTGTTCGCCCGGTGGCGCAGGGCTCAACGTCATGTCCATCGAGACATTTGGCAGCCTCCAAGTACCCTAGGATCAGCTGTGGCTTACCAAGCCCTTCTCCGGAGTGACTGAAGGCTCCACAACCCCCGTAGGGCAGGTCCGCCTACCTGTCACCTTTGGCAAGCGCGACAACTACCACACTGAGCTCATCGACTTCGATGTTTCCCACGTCCATCTCCCTTACAACGCCATCCTCGGGTACCCCGAACTGGCCAAGTTTATGGCAGTAACTCACCATGGCTACAACGTCCTCAAGATGCCAGGAAGCGGCGGCGTCATTACCATCGCCTGTGAGGAGAAGGACGCAGTATGCTTGCTCGAGCGCGCTTACCAGGCGGCAGCAGTCGAGGATCCTAACAGCGATAGCGTCATCTACCCACCTGAGGTCATCCCCAAGCAGAAGAAGCAGCTGCTCACCCTGGAGCCTCATGGGGATGCAGCACCAGGCGGCAGCACCTCGGGACCCACACCAAGGGAGGGGCCGCCTCTCTCTCTTGCATAGGAAGGCGCGCCCGGTGCCCCCCTCAGGTTGGACTCGGGGGCTCTCCTCTGGAGGACCTCTAACTTAGCCAATGTCACGAGGGAGGCACTCGGGCACCATGTGTAGGAGTGCTTCGCTGCACACTTCCCTCCCGAGGCCTCGAGGCGTGAGGCACCAAGTGCTCAGGAGTTCATCTGCCAAACCATCGAAGACCTATAGGTGCCAAGGGAAATGCGGGGCGAGCGCCGCCCAGCTCTTCTGAGTACAGCTATCGGCCCAGACTCAAGAGGCGGGCTGCTGATGTCTACACACGCTTCTACTTTTGTAGACTATGTTGGGCCTCCAAGCGCAGAGGTTTGTAGGACAGCAGCAATTTCCCTCAAGTGGATGACCTAAGGTTTATCGAACTCAGGGAAGTAGAGGTTGAAGATGGTCTCTCTCAAGCAACCCTGCAACTAAAATACAAGAAGTCTCTTGTGTCCCAAACACACCTAATACACTTGTCAGATGTATAGGTGCACTAGCTCGGCGAAGAGATGTTAAATGGCAAGTGATATGGATGGCAAAACAAAGTAATATAAATCTGTAATAAAAAGTGCAGCAAGCAAACAAGCGGTAAACGTGAGCACAAATGGTATTCCAATGGTGGAAACAAGGCCTAGGGATCATACTTTCACTAGTGCCAACTCCCAACAACATTAACATAATCGAATCACATGATATTTCACATAAAACATGCAATGGAGACGCACCCGAAGGTCATTCCTTCGTGGTCAAGAGAGGACGAGAATTATGTAGGGCTACAAAAGCACACCTCAAAGTTCGTAGTTCTCAATCTAAAGATTTCCCAATGTCACCGCGGCCATCCAAAGAGTGTCCCACAATCACCACAAGATATCTAAAGGATAGTCAAAGACAAGCACCAAGAGACTCTCAATCTTCAATCAACACACAAGAGAGGAAATCACTCATGAAAATATTTTTCTAATCCATGTCCAATAGACCGCTGTCACCTTGGTCTCGGGGATTATACTAGATAAAGACAAGTGAGTACATCAATCCAATACATAGAGGAAGGGGAAATATCATGGGATCACCCTAGATTAACATAGCCTATAATCACAACGAAGATCACATCATAGGAGAGAGAGATAACCACATAGCCACACGTACGAGCCCTCGGCCCCGGAGGAAACTACTCACGCATGGACATGGTGAGGAGGAGGTTGATGATGGTGTTGATGGAGAGGTGCAGCCCCGCGAGGAGGAGATGGACGGCGGCAGCCACGGAGGCGGCGACGGCGGCCCTTGGGGGCGCGGCGGCGGCGGCCCTAGGGGGCAGCGGCTCCTTGGCCCCCCTTCTTCCTTGTGAATGGTGCTGCAATGGTGCTGGTCCTCCCCTCCAAGACGGCGGCTCGGGAGGAGGAAAATTCGTGGCCCTTGGTGACCTAGGTTTCCTCTCTTTATATAGACTCTCGGATTTCCGTCATCAGATTTTGGGCCTCAGTAAAACGGGCTTTACTCGGCCGTCCGGACTCCGATTTGGACGAATTTTATATCCAGAAGCATCGCCTCGAAATTCCCCACAACTTTCGCAACTAGACTTTTTCCTTTTGACGTCGTCTTCGGGCCGGAACGTGAACATCTTTAAAAAACGTTCTCAGACAGATTTCAGGAAAGTCAGAGTCCTACTCCAATACGACTCCTTTTGCGTTTTTGTCAATTTCCAAGTAATTCCTACACAATAAAGTGTAAAACAAGAACATTGTGCAATTTTGCAACCATTAGTAGGTTAGTCCAAATATGATCAAAAGTGTATGAAAGTGCATAAATATCATAGCAATATCACACAAAAAGGGCATGGAGCAAGCAGAAATTATAGATACGTTTTGGACGTATCAACATCCCCAAGCTTAATTCCTGCTCGTCCTCGAGTAGGTAAATGATAACAAGCATAATTTCTGTGGTGACATACTATTAACCATATAAGAACTTTTCACAGTCACATGACAAATGCTTACTGAGACAATGAGTCTGTAGTAATTAAGTTGCCTCATGAGAAAATCACAAAGAACTAAAAGTTTTACAATATGATACTGAAACACTCAAAAGATTTGTAATGAGCATGGTGTGCAAATATGATAAAGTAGTATCTCGCTTGCCCCCTTTAGTGAAGCAAAACATAAATGCAGGGGCACCTCCAAGGTTTAAGTGATGACTAGATACAATGATTTCAGAATAAACGATATCATAATCATGCAAAAGACAATGGTACTTTGGGACAATGCACATTACACTCAGAATGACAATCATGCTCTAAATAGTTGGTGCTTTAAAGAAGGTGGAGACTCTCGAACCGTGGCTTTTGTTGGCAAGGTTGAAAACCCGTGGTCGGAAACAAAGACAAAACATGTACCAGAGCTCTTGGTTTTAAAAACAGAGGTAATAATTATTTTTTTAGATTATGCATATTTCGTCAACGAATGCTAGCAGATAACTCAATTACTTCTCGAGCTGGACAAGTTTCGAGGAACGGCTCCCGAATGAGGACGATCACATCCTCTTAATCTCCTTTGTTTATCACTGCCAAAGTTTTCTGATTTCTCATGAACAAAGCGTGAAGGAGGTTTTGTTTGTTGTATAATTTTTTAATGAGTCGGGCGCACTCTATGCGAGTTCCTTCTCCTATTATGGGTTTGCACATTAGACATGCAATCCCGGGGAGAAGCTTGTCCAACTTAAAAAGATCATGAATTAACTACTACTTCCTCATGAGCTAAAACAGAGGCACAAAAGAGAAATGCTTTTTTTGAATAATTTCGAGATGGTACATGAAAGTCTTCGTTAGGAATGGCAGGTAAATACAATGTATAGGAAGGTATGGTGTACTCATATGGCATAACTGGTTTAAAGGATTTTGGATGCACAAGCAGTCAGTCCGCTTAGTACAGGCGAAGGTTAGCAAAAGACTGGGAGCGACCAACTAAAAGAGCAATGACGGTCATAATCATTCAGAGCGACAAAGCAACATTGAATCAGGCATTGAAGTTATATCGCTACTCAGAAACTAAAGATCATCAAGGCTTGATAGACTTTCTTTACAGTCTTAAATATGCGTTAGCATACGCCAAGTCAATCAAAATAAATTCTTAAAGGAAGATATCACTAAATCATACCACATCATAGGCAAACAAATCATGTTGGTACCTCAATAACACATTGAGAACCCCCCAGCTATTTGAGACTAACCATAAGAAAACATGAACTACTAGGCACCATTATGCACATAGCATTTTTATCAGAGACATATCAACCAGTGCAACAGAAGCAAACTCTCTCAACAAGATAAGCATGATAACTAAAGAGAGTTCCAGCGACCAACTAAACAAAAGCTCTTTTAAAAAGTAAAGCATGAAAACTAAGAGCTGAACATGATAGTAGCTATTGAAAGACAAAGAACACACACAGCAAAGATAGACATGAAAATTCTATGTTGTGTTCTAGGTTGAAGTGAAGCGTGTTTCTCTCCCACACAAAGAAAGCTGAGTTCCAACTCGTTATGAACAGCAAGTAAAGCTAAAGAAAACTAAAAAGGAAACTAAAAGCAAGACGCTCCAAGCATAGCACATAACACATGAAGTGATAAAAATATAGTGGAACGAAAGACGAACTGATAATTGTTGATGGAGAAGGGGATGCACGGGGGCATCCCCAAGCTTACACGCTTGAGTCTTCTTGAATATTTCTTGGGGGTGCACGGGGGCATCCCCAAGCTTGAGCGTTTGACACTCCTGAATCTTTTTATCATCTTCCCTCGCACACTTGAAAACTCCCTTCATGCATAACTCATCATAATCTGATTAGCGAGGTTAGTGCCCATAATAAAATAATTGTTCCTTGCTGGAAATAAGGATATTCTTGAAGTTCTACTGTTTCTCAAGATTGCCAAAAGGTTTTTGCAAAGAAAAAGCTAGCTCAAGGTTTGCAAAACGAAGGAAAGGCAAAACAGGACAGAATCTGTGAAAAACAGACCAGCAGGTAGTAAATGATTTTTTCGGGGCACTTCTGCAACTCAAATCAAAAAACTCAGAACAGACACCCGAAAGCCAATTGTATAGAGCACGCTGTAGAAAAAATTCAGACCAATAAGATGATCTGGTGATTTTATACAAATTTTTCTGTCCAAGGACAGAATCTGTTTCCTGGACAGCACGTCACAACTTTTGAACTTTCTTGCAATCAGAGGCTACACTTGGCACAAAGTTGAAAAGTAAAGATACAATGATGATGCTACTGTAGTAACAACATCAAGACACAACAAAAGCAAAATAAAATTTATTCATTGTGGGCTGCCTCCCAAAAGCGCTTTCTTTTATGCCTTTAAGCTAGGCATAAGACTTTAATGATGCTCTCGTAGGAATACGAGTTGAAGAACAAAAGAGAGCATCAAGAAGAAAATACCAAACACATTTAAGCCTAACATGCTTCCTATGCATAGGAATATTGCAATAGAATAATTCATTGAAGCACAAAGCAATAAGCATAGGAAGGCAAAACAAGCATAACTTCAAAATATTCACCATAAAAAGAGGAAACTTCTTATTATTAAGATATTTAGAACCATGTCTCCCTCTCTCATTATAAATTTCAGTGGCATCATGGATGAACTCAACAATATAACTATCACATAAGGCATTATTTCCATGATCCAAAAGCATAAAAGTGACATTACTCTTCATATAAGCAAAATCTTTCTTATTAGGAATAGTGAGAGTAAGACTATCATAACCATCATGGTAATCATCGTATTTAGGAGGCATATCATAATCATAATAAATTTTATCCTCAATAGTAGGTGGACTGAAAATATCATATTCATCATTGTAATCATCATATATAGGAGGCATAGTATCATCAAAGTAAATTTTCTCCTCAAAAGTTGGCGGACTAAAAATATCATGTTCATCAAACGTGTCATCCCCAAGCTTAGAGCTTTCCATGGCATTAGCAATATTGATATTAAATAAAAACATACTAATAACATCACCACCATCATGATTGTTATGCAAATAATAAAGTTCCAAAGATTTTTTAATTTTCTCTTCAAACACATCATGTCCAAGTTCAAGGTAGAGCTTATAAAGCTCTCTCATATTTTTGTTGTTTTCCATTAAGCAAAACTAGTGAAATAAAAACAAGAAACAAAAAGATTTAATTGCAAGATCTAAAGATATACCTTCAAGAACTCACTTCCCCGGCAACGGCGCCAGAAATAGCTTGATGTCTACACACGCTTCTACTTTTGTAGACTATGTTGGGCCTCCAAGCGCAGAGGTTTGTAGGACAGCAGCAATTTCCCTCAAGTGGATGACCTAAGGTTTATCGAACTCAGGGAAGTAGAGGTTGAATATGGTCTCTCTCAAGCAAACCTGCAACTAAAATACAATAAGTCTCTTGTGTCCCCAACACACCTAATACACTTGTCAGATGTATAGGTGCACTAGTTCGGCGAAGAGATGTTAAATGACAAGTGATATGGATGGCAAAATAAAGTAATATAAATCTGTAATAAAAAGTGCAGCAAGCAAACAAGCGGTAAACGTGAGCACAAATGGTATTGCAATGGTGGAAACAAGGCCTAGGGATCATACTTTCACTAGTGCCAACTCCCAACAACATTAACATAATCGAATCACATGATATTTCCCATAAAACATGCAATGGAGACGCACCCGGAGGTCATTCCTTCGTGGTCAAGAGAGGACGAGAATTATGTAGGGCTACAAAAGCACACCTCAAAGTTCGTAGTTCTCAATCTAAGGATTTCCCAATGTCACCGCGGCCATCCAAAGAGAGTCCCACAATCACCACAACATATCTAAAGGATAGTCAAAGACAAGCACCAAGAGACTCTCAATCTTCAATCAACACACAAGAGAGGAAATCACTCATGAAAATATTTTTCTAATCCATGTCCAATAGACCGCTATCACCTTGGTCTCGGGGATTATACTAGATAAAGACAAGTGAGTACATCAATCCAATACATAGAGGAAGGGGAAATATCATGGGATCACCCTAGATTAACATAGCCTATGATCACAACGAAGATCACATCATGGGAGAGAGAGATAACCACATAGCTACACGTACGAGCCCTCGGCCCCGGAGGAAACTAGTCACGCATGGACATGGTGAGGAGGAGGTTGATGATGGTGTTGATGGAGAGGTGCAGCCCCGCGAGGAGGAGATGGCCGGCGGCAGCCACGGAGGTGGCGGCGGCGGCCCTTGGGGGCGCGGCGGCGGCGGCCCTCGGGGCGGCGGCGGCCCTAGGGGGCAGCGGCTCCTTGGCCCCCCTTCTTCCTTGTGGATGATGCTGCAATGGTGCTGGTCCTCCCCTCCAAGACGGCGGCTCGGGAGGAGGAAAATTCGTGGCCCTTGGTGACCTAGGTTTCCTCTCTTTATATACTCTCGGATTCCCGTCATCAGATTTTGGGCCTCAGTAAAACGGGTTTTAGTCGGCCGTCCGGACTCCGATTTGGACGAATTTTATATCCAGAAGCATCGCCTCGAAATTCTCCGCAACTTTCGCAACTAGACTTTTTCCGTTTGACGTCGTCTTCGGGCCGGAACGTGACCATCTTTAAAATACGTTCTCAGACAGATTTCAGGAAAGTCAAAGTCCTACTCCAATACGACTCCTTTTGCGTTTTTGTCAATTTCCGAGTAATTCCTACACAATAAAGTGTAAAACAAGAACATTATGCACTTTTGCAACCATTAGTAGGTTAGTCCAAATATGATCAAAAGTGTATGGAAGTGCATAAATATCATAGCAATATCACACAAAAAGGGCATGGAGCAAGCAGAAATTATAGATACGTTTTGGACGTATCAGCTGCGCGTTTGCGTCAACGTCCCCGCACGCAATAGGATCGCATCTCAGGAGCTCTACTGGTCTTCCCAGGTGGGTCGGTGCGAGGGTCCCCCGCACAGCTATGTGCGCACGCCCTTCGGCCTGCCAAACCAAGCGACCCTGCAACAGCGCCACATACGGGAAGTCCTGGCGACTCGCGAGGCCAGGCATAGGGAGATCCAGGTGGAGTTTGACTTGGCCCTCTGCGAGATCTAGGGAACCCCAGAGCCTCACGAGGCGCCGGAGCCAGGCGGCGCGTAAGGGACAGCATCTGCGTCGAGAACCTTCAACTACACCAACACTACTGCAGCAACGGTACCAGGTGACATTTTCCGGTTTTTGTTCAACTCGGAGCGCCCCTCGGGCAGCATCATTCCCAGGTCGCACGGGCCTGTCCCTGCGACGTCTATCCTTTTGCATCTCAACTCGCCTTATTGGGGGCGCCCCTGATACGTCCAAAACGTATCTATAATTTCTGCTTGCTCCATGCCACTTTTGGGTGATATTGCTATGATATTTATACACTTCCATACACTTTTGATCACATTTGGACTAACCTACTAATCCAGTGCACCCCAGTGCCAGTTTCTATTTTCGGCTGTTTTTGTATTTCAGGTTTTCACATTTCGAGAACTGTCAGGAAAATCCAGAAAAATTATATAAAAAATCAGCGTTCCAGAACCTACCTTGCGCCCGAAGTACAGCCGGGGGGGGGGGCACCAGGGCCCCAGGCGCCCTGGCGGCGCACCCCCCCCCCTGGGCCGTGCCAGGGGGGCGCCTGGGCCCCCCGAGCACCGTCTGGTGCCCCCCTTTGGCATATATTTAGAGCGTCCTTCGAAACCCTCGGGACGGGAACTCTTTTTCGCGATCTCATCTCTGTTCCGCCGCTGCCGCCGCTTCCAAGATCGGGAGCACCAGGAGAACTCTTCCCGGCACCCTGCCGGAGGGGAGGATCACCATCGGGAGCCTCTCCACCACCATGGACGCTTCCCGGATGAGTTGTGAGTAGTCTCCCTTGGACCATGAGTCCCTGACTAGTAGCTATGTGATGTTCTCCTCCCGTTCTTGTGCTTCACTAATTAGTCCTCGTGAGCTGCCCTACATGATCGAGGCACATATGTAATCCTTATGCTGTTGCTATGGTGAGTTTGCTGGGATCCGATGGATTATGAGATTATGTTCAGATTGTGATTGAGTAATATATTTGATCTACCTCTTTTATATTTATGTTCATAAGTAATTCTTGCATGTTCTCCGTTGTTATTTATTGCTTTGGCCAAGTAATACGTAGTGACTCCAAGAGGGAACGTTATGCTCGATTGTGGGTTCATGCCCCTCGATGACTAGCTTGAGTGATAGAAACATGAGTCTAGGGGATGTGTTGTTGCCACAAGGGGGAAAACAACGGTGCTTGTGCCCGCGGGTGCAAGGATTGTTTACTTTACGCAAAGTTCTTTTAATGCAGTTGTCTGTTACTTTGAGTTTACACTATGGGTGGGGCTCGCAACTTAATACCAGCGAGATGTTCTGGATAGATATCTCAAGGTGGATGATTAGTAGTAGATATTGATGAATTTCGGTCTACTTACTTTGGCGTACCGCCCATGCTTTGAACCTCAACCTTTCTTGCAATGTAGTCAGCATTGGTTTGCGTTCGTGGTCCTGTCAATTCCCCAGCTGTAATTCGTTTACCTCACATAGCTGTTTTATCGTCTTTTGGGAGAGAGACATCACTAGTGAACATCATGAGACTCCGGTCCATATTACCATCATTGATCACATCCGCTATTTACTTTTCGCTATAACTTACTATTGCAAACATTATCTATCACTACTATCATTTGCGTTTAATCCTTTGTGAACTACAAGGCCAGAGGGATTGACAACCTCTCTGTACTCGTTGGGAGCAAAGTTATTTGTATATGTGTGCAGGTCCATGTTGATTGCTGATATCTGGCGCCGTTAGCAGTTGACACCTACTTGTTGAACCTAGTAGTCTCTGGGGATTCGATCCTTGGCATCTTTGCGAAGGGAAAAACTTCCACAACACTGCATCTCACACCTTCCACTTGGGGTAACCAACGAGGGGTTAGAGGCCCATCAAGGAGTTTTTCTGGCGCTGTTTCCGGGGACTCCACTCTTCAGGATAGGGGAGTTGCATGCTATCTTTTACCTTTGCTTTTTAGTCTTGTTAGTTTACCTTTCAGTTTTTTGCTTTAGTACCTTTTATCGAAAATCACAAAAATAGTTATCTTGTTTGCTTGCTACTATGGGTTCTACGAAAAACACTAAATGGGAGGAGTACACCCCTTCTTCCATTACCCCAATTACCACTGTCGGGATCTACAAAAGTAATAAACCTTGTGATTATATTAGTCTTGACGGAGGGTTATGCCCATTGCATGGTCTTCCAGGAAAAGAGTATGAGCCTCAGTTTAAAATTGCTCCTAAGCTTCCCCAAACTTGGGAAGATGTTCAAACTCTTATAATAGAGAGCGATTCAAACAAAGAGGATGACACTACAATTCTGCCCAATAATGATAAAATTGATTTTGATAATTGTAGTATTTCAGAAGTTGTCACCTTTCTACAAGGAATGGCCAAAGATCCCCACACTAGCACGCTTAATCTTGCCTTCACAGAGCATATCACTAATGCTCTCATCAAAGCTAGAGAGGAGAAACTTAGAGTAGAAGCCTCCATACCTAGGAAGCTAGAGGATGGTTGGGATCCTATGATTAAAATTAAGATAAACAACTTCTCATGCTATGCTTTATGTGATATTGTAGCTAGTACCTCTGTTATGCCCAAAAGACTATGATATGCTTAAATTTAAACCTTATGATTCTTGTTCTTTTGGTGTTCGTCTCGTTGATTCTTCCATAAAGAAACCTTTGGGGAGGATCGACGATGTTCTTATCGTTGTTAATGATAATTATGTTCCCGTTGATTTCACTATTATAGATATTGAATGTGATCCTTCATGTCCAATTATTTTGGGACGTCCCTTTTTACGCACCGTTGGTGCTATCATTGACATGAAAGAGGGTAATATAAAATTTCAGTTTCCTCTCAAGAAAGGGATGGAACACTTCCCTCGAAAGAAGATCAAGTTACCTTTTGAGTCCGTTGTACGGGCTAGCTATTCTTTTACTCTTGATAAAACTTGATCTATATGCATTATGCCTAGCTTAAAGGCATAAAAGAAAGCGCTTTTGGGAGGCAGCCCACATGAATAAATTTTTATATTTTGCTTTTGTTGTGTCTTGATGTTGTTTACTACAGTAGCATCATCATTGTATCTTTTCTTTTCATATTCGTGCCAAGTATAGCCTCTGATTGCTAGAAAGTTCAAAAGTTGTGAGGTGCTGTCCAGGAAACAGATTCTGTCCTTGGATAGAAAAATTCGTATAAAATCACCAGATCATCTTTTTGGTCTGAATTTGTTCGACAGCGTTCTCTATATAATTGTCTTTCGTGCTTCTGTTCTGAGTTTTTTGATTTGAGTTGCAGAAGTACCCCGAACAAATCAATTACTACCTGCTGTTCTGTTTTTCACAGATTCTGTCTTGTTTTGCTTTTCCTTCATTTTGCAAACCAAGAGCTTGCTTTTTCTTTGCAAAAACCTTTTGGCAATCTTGAGAAACAGTAGACCTTCAAGAATATCTTTATTTCCATCAAGGTACAATTATTTTATTGTGGGTACTAACCTCGCTAATCAGATTATGATGAGTTATGTATGAAGGGAGTTTTCAAGTGTGCGAGGGAAGATGATAAAAAGATTCAGGAGTGTCAAGCGCTCAAGCTTGGGGATGCCCCCATGCACCCCCAAGAAATATTCAAGGAGACTCAAGCGTCTAAGCTTGGGGATGCCCCCGTGCATCCCCTTCTCCATCAACATTATCAGTTCGTCTTTCATTCCACTATATTTTAATCACTTCATGTGTTATGTGCTATGCTTGGAGCGTCTTGCTTTTAGTTTTCTTTAGTTTTTCATAGTGAGTCAGAACTCAGCGTTCTTTATGTGGGAGAGAAACACGCTCCACTTCTACCTATAACATAACATAGAATTTTCATGACTATCTTTGCTGTGTGTGTTCTTGGTCTTCTAAATAGCTACTATCATGCTCTGCTCTTAGTATTCATGCTTATCTTTTTAAAGAGCTTTTGTTTAGTTGGTTGCTTGAACTCTCTTTAATTATCATGCTTATCTTATTAAGAGAGTTTGCTTCCATTGCATTGGTTAATATGTCTATGATAAAGATGCTACGTGCATAATGGCGCTTAGTAGTTCAGGTTTTCTTATGGTTAGTCTCAAATAGCTGGGGGATTCCCAATGTGTTATTGGAGTACGAACATGATTTGTGTGCCAATTATGTGGTATGGTTTAGTAATATCTTCCCTCAAGAATTTATTTTGATTGACTTGGCGTATGCTCACGCATATTTAAGACTGTAAAGAAAGTCTGTCAAGCCTTGATGATCTTTTATTTCTGAGTAGCGATATAACTACCATGCCTGATTCAATGTTGCTTTGTCGCTCTGCATGATTATGACCGTCATTGCTCTCTTAGTTGGTCGCTCCCAGTCTTTTGCTAACCTCCACATGTACTAAGCAGACTAACTTTGCAATACATAGCTCATGGGAAAGTAGCTTTAAAACTATTGTGGTAAAGAATATGTTGCTTATGTATCTTATTTCTTATAAGTTGTTTGCTGAGCGGTAACCATGTTTGTGGGGACGCCATCAACTGTCACACTTTTGTTGAATATCATGTGAGTTGCTATGCATGTTCGTCTTGTCTGAAGTAAGGGTGATTTGCCATGGGTTGAATGGTTGAGTATGCATATTGTTAGAGAAGAACATTGGGCCGCCAACCAAAGCCATGTATCATGGTGGAAGTTTTAGCTTGGACATTAATCCTCAATCTCTTATGAGAATATGCTTAAGCATTAAAGAGGAGTCCATCAACTATTTTCTATGTTGTCCCGGTATGGATGTCCTCAAGTTGAGATCTATCAAAAACAAGAAATCAAATGCGATCTATCTCCTTGGACCTTTGTACAGGTGGCATAGAGGTACCCCTTTGTGACACTCGGTTGAAACATATGTAATGCAATGATAACCCATGGAAATCCGAGCTAATTAGGACAAGGTGCGAGCACTATTGGTATTCGATGCATGAGGCTTGCAACTTATAGGATGTCTTATGCATGACACATATGAAGTACTACTACCGTTGACAAAATTGCTTCTATGTTTTCAAAATAAAAAGCTCTAGCACATAACCATTCTTTTACTTTTTGAGTCTCCACCTTCTTTCTTCAAGCACCAACTACTGAGAGCATGATTGTCATTCTAAGTGTAATGTGCATTGTTCCAAAATAGCATTGTCTTTTGCATGATTGTGATATCGTTTATTTTGAAATCATTGTATCTAGTCATCACGTAAACCTTGAAGGTGCCCCTGCATTTATGTTTTGCTTCACTAAAGGGGGCAAGCTAGATATCACTTTATCATATTTGCACACCATGTTCATTGCAAATCTTTTTGATGTTTCAGTTTCATATTGTAAAACTTTCAGTCATTTGTGATTTTCTCATGAGGCAACTTAATTACTACAGATTCATTGTCTCAGTAAGCTTTTGTCATATGACTATAAAAACTCCTATATGATTAATAGCATGTCACCACAGAAATTATTCTTGTTATCATTTACCTACTCGAGGACGAGCAGGAATTAAGCTTGGGGATGTTGATACGTCCAAAACGTATCTATAATTTCTGCTTGCTCCATGGCACTTTTGGGTGATATTGCTATGATACTTATACACTTCCATACACTTTTGATCATATTTGGACTAACCTACTAATCCAGTGCACCCCAGTGACAGTTTCTGTTTTCGGCTATTTTTGTATTTCAGGTTTTCACATTACGAGAACTGTCAGGAAAAATCCAGAAAAATTATATAAAAAATCAGCGTTCCAGAACCTACCTTGCGCCCGAAGTACATCCGGGGGGGGGCCTGGCGGCCCGCCCCCCTGGGCCGCGCCGGGGGGGCGTCTGGGCCCCCCGAGCCCCATTTGGTGCCCCCCTTTGGCATATATTTAGAGCGTCCTTCTAAACCCTCGGGACGGGAACTCTTTTTCGCGATCTCATCTCTGTTTCGCCGCCGCCGCCGCTTCCAAGATCGGGAGCACCAAGAGAACTCTTCCCGGCACCCTGCCGGTGGGGAGGATCACCATCGGGAGCCTCTCCACCACCATGGACGCCTCCCAGATGAGTTGTGAGTAGTCTCCCTTGGACCATGAGTCCATGACCAGTAGCTATGTGATGTTCTCCTCCCGTTCTTGTGCTTCACTAATTAGTCCTCGTGAGCTGCCCTACATGATCGAGGCACATATGTAATCCTTATGCTGTTGCTATGATGAGTTTGCTGGGATCCGATGGATTATGAGATTATGTTCAGATTGTGATTGAGTAATATATTTGATCTACCTCTTTTATATTTATGTTCATAAGTAATTCTTGCATGTTCTCCGTTGTTATTTATTGCTTTGGCCAAGTAATACGTAGTGACTCCAAGAGGGAACGTTATGCTCGATTGTGGGTTCATGCCCCTCGATGACTAGCTTGAGTGACAGAAACATGAGTCTAGGGGATGTGCTGTTGCCACAAGGGGGAAAACAACGGTGCTTGTGCCTGCGGGTGCAAGGATTGTTTACTTTACGCAAAGTTCTTTTAATGCAGTTGTTTGTTGCTTTGAGTTTACACTATGGGTGGGGCTCGCAACTTAATACCAGCGAGATGTTCTGGATAGATATCTCAAGGTGGATGATTAGTAATAGATATTGATGGATTTCGGTCGACTTACTTTGGCGTACCGCCCATGCTTTGAACCTCAACCTTTCTTGCAATGTAGTCAGCATTGGTTTGCGTTCGTGGTCCTGTCAATTGCCCAGCTGTAATTCGTTTACCTCACATTGCTGTTTTATCATCTTTTGGGAGAGAGACATCACTAGTGAACATCATGAGACTCCGGTCCATATTACCATCATTGATCACATCCGCTATTTACTTTTCGCTATTACTTACTATTGCAAACATTATCTATCACTACTATCATTTGCGTTTAATCCTTTGTGAACTACAAGGCCGGAGGGATTGACAACCTCTCTGTACTCGTTGGGAGCAAAGTTATTTATATCTGTGTGCAGGTCCACGTTGATTGCTAATATCTGGCGCCGTTAGTAGTTGACACCTACTTGTTGAACCTAGGAGTCTCTGGGGATTCGATCCTTGGCATCTTTATTAAGGGAAAAACTTCCACAATACTGCATCTCACACCTTCCACTTGGGGTAACCAACGAGGGGTTAGAGGCCCATCAGCCCCTCGGGCTACATCATCCCCAGGCCGCACAGGTCCGTCCTTGTGGCATGTATCTCCCTTGCATTTTACCTGAGCTAGATTTACTACCTCTGGCAGCTGCATTTGGATCACTCATCTATTTAACTGTCACCCGTTCGGGTCTCCTTGGCTACCTAATGGACTTCCGCTCATTTCGCAACGGGGGATGCATACGTTGGCACGACGCTTGTGCTTGGGTCCGTCCCTGCAACGCTGGCAAACCCGAGGGGCCAAACTCTGACCCGTGGCCCACTCCGCAAGCGTCACCTCACCAGGCCCTCGGTGCCTTCATCTTCCTACGGAATTATCGGAAGCCCAACACGGGCGCGACCCTAAGTCGTTCTGCTGCAGGCTAACCCATTGCATTCTCAGGAGCATGGCGGCAGGCAGTCCCGCCGGTCTCCCCTCCTCACGTAATTCGCTTGCACGGTAAAGGGGGGGGTCCTTGAGCATCGCGTCTCAGGGGCTCTTACCGACTCTCCAGCCATCACCCCTTGGCCTTGACCACGGCATTGTGACCTGGCATACCAACGGCGGCGGAGCATCGCTCGAGGGTCGGGACCCGAGGATGCAGAGCATAAAGAAGAATGGGAGAAGGGGAGGCCGGCTCAGAGAGATCGTGCTGGTTCGTACGTCAAGGGGGACCCTTGGGAATCGCGACCCAAGGGCCTAACTGGTCCCGTAGCCCCTCACTCCCTGGTGTTGTCCTAGTTTCTGGTCAAAGCCAGCGGCGGCTGAGGTACGTGTGGGGCCGGGCCCTGCCGACGCAGAACATCAAGGCCCAAGTCCAGCATTCCCTTCCCTCAGGCCCGTTCGCCCGTCAAGGGGGACCCTTGGGCATCGCAACCCAATGGCCTAACTGGTTCCGTAGCCCTTCACTCCCTGGTCTTGTCCTGGTTTCCGATCAAGGCCAGCGGTGGCCGAGGTACGCGCGGGCCGGGCCCTGCCCACGTAGAACTCTGGGACCAGCGGGGAGGGAATCGCGAAATCTTAGCCTCGTGACATCAGGTAACAACCCAGACTCGCCGTTTGGAGAATCACCTCATGCTCATCAAGATAAGTCATTAGATCCTTGGTGCCTCATCCTCACTCGCAGAATGGGATTTGGCAATCGCGCGTCAACAATGCCGCCTCACTTTTTTAACCTCCGAGAGCCGCTTGCACGCCAAGGGGGGCCTCTTGAGCATCGCGCCTCAGGAGCTCTTACGGGACCTCGGGCTGCTCACCTCCTGGCCTTGACGACGGCATCGCGACCTGGCATACGAGCGACGGCTGTAGCTTGCCTTGGGACTGGGGCCTGTCGGCGCAGAGCACTATGCAACCGAAAGGGTAAAAAAGCGGGCGATATTCTTGAAACAGGGCATGCGAGCAGGGTGTACTAGCAAGACAGCAAGATAAGAGCAAAATTGTTACAAGTTCTTTACATACCCCCGTGGGGTCGGCTTTGAATCCTCGCAGGGAACGCCACAAAAGGACTTCAGGGGATCCTAACTATGTCCGCCATCATCGACGGTGGACCACGGTGGCCCACCTCCTACCCGGGGCAAATCTCCACCAGCAACGTGCTCGCGAGCCCGACGCGTTTCGGGCGCAACGCGAGCTCGGGGGCGCGTAGCTGTTGGCGCTCGTCTCCGGAGACTTGTCAAACTCAGGAGAGCTGCTGGATCTCCGGAGGCCATCGCTGCTGCTAGACGAGCTAGTAGCAGGATCAACGGCTGGTGAGGCGCCAGCCGCAGCATCACCCCGGCGGCCCCCTCTAGGGAAAAACTCCAGGCGATGTCCCTCCTCATCAAACACCTGGAAGCACAGCGTGGAGGCGCCATCGTACTCGAAGTGGATGGCGAGGGCGCCTTCCGAGCCATAGGCGTGGGCGACCTCGCCCCATCCATGAGTCATGAAGACCTTGCCAGGGGAGACGACGTCAACCTCGGCCTTCGTCGCCGGGGCCCGGCACTCAGCGTGTCGCAACCACAGCCAGAGCGGCCCACTCGGCAGCACCTCCATGGCGTAGAATGACGGGAAGTGAATCCAAGATCTAGGAGGCATCACCGCCCACACCACGAACTCACGCGAGGAGCCTCTGGTGTGTGCTCGCGTGACGACAGCATGCACCACTACCGCGCGGTCAGCGCAGCCGTGGCGTGGGCGGCGCTGGGCGCCAACTTCCCCACTGTGGCCCGGTGCCCTGGCGTAAAGGGGTAGTGGGTAGCCAGGGGAGGCCGCTCGTGCCAAGGCCTCGTCACTTCCGGTCTCATGGCGGCGCCATGGGGACAGAATGGTCTTTTCTTTGGAGGGAGTACCCCTGGCTCCTCGTGAGGAGTCTTCCCCTTCTCAGCGGCAGAAAATCGCCGGATTGGTGCCATGAGTAGCTCAGCAAAGTGAAGGGCATGGAAGAAGAAGAAGCGAGAGGAACGAATGAAGAGTATGGGCGGCGAGGACCTCCCACTGACCACCTTATTTATAGTCAGGAGAAGTCCAACCGCCGGCCTCCATAATCGGATGTAATGATAATCGTCTATGCATACAGGGACTTATCAAGTCGTACAGTCGCCGGGGCTATGTGGGGAAGTGGAGACGCCCACGTCCCATCAATCGCCACGCGCCAGTCAAGGCCACAGGCTTTTGGGGCCCACGGCGCTTCGCACATGACACTTGGCTTCACCGCGAAGCCAAGCCCGAGCGCACCTTGGGCCCGAGGGTTACTATCGGCGTTCTGGGAACGGGGGTACCCAGACTTGCCTACCTGCGGCCCAGGGCGTAGCTCATCAGGCGCCCTGGTACGGCCCAGCATTTTCGGCAGAACACTCAAGACCCACGCGAGGGGCCAAGCCTCGCGAGGCGGACGACACAAGTCATCCCCTAGGGTGGCCTCACTAGGCCGGCTCGTGAGGATCGGAGATATCAAGGTGAGGGACACCTCGCGAGGTCATCGTGACATAAGCAATGACGGCCAAGGCCAGGTGGGCGCCAGCGGGCGCAGAGTGCCAGTTTCCTCTTTGGTTCTAAAGGAGTAGGTGCAGGCGAAGAGTCCCGAGGCGTCAGGCAAAGGCTTCCATATCGGTGCAACAAGACCAAGACCAGCAGGACAGCATAACGGAGGTCACCGCGGAGCCCACGGCAGCGTCACGACCAGAGCATTTGGCAGGAGCAGACCACCTTTTGTCAGCATATCTTGTACTAGCTGTCCCCCTTTAAATTTGGTTGTTGTGGGATCCCTTCCCGTTCAATATTTGGGAAGAGGACCCGGGTCACTATAAATAGTACTAGCCACCACTGTTGGGATAATCTCATCCAGAGCTGATCAGATAGAACGCCACACACCACAAGCTCACCCGAGCACAAGAACCCCTCTCCTTAGGAGGCCGTTCGTTCATGTACTAGTTCTTCATCAGCCTGCAAGGCTATCCACCACACCACACTGGATTAGGGTACTACACCACAACGGTGGCCTGAACCAGTATAAAGTTTGTGTCCCTTGTTCTTCGGGTCTAACGAGCTAGGCCTAGGGATCGGTGGGTAGACGAGCTAGGACGAAAGCAGAGATCTTCGTGCACACCCAGAGTTCGAACCTTAAGGGTTTTGCCAGAACCCGAGATCCGACAGTAATAGTAGTAGATGCAGAATCGTTTCGGTCTACTTGTCACGGACGTGATGCCTATATACATGATCATGCCTAGATATTCTCATAACTATGCACTTTTCTATCAATTGCTCAACAGTAATTTGTTCACCCACCGTAGAATCTGCTATCTTGAGAGAGCCACTAGTGAAACCTATGGCCCCCGGGTCTATCTTCTATCATATTAATCTTCCATCAACTATTTATCTTTACTGTTCTTTTATTTTGCAATCTTTACTTTTCAATCTATACAACAAAAATACCAAAAATATTTATCTTATTATCTCTATCAGATCTCACTTTTGGAAGTGACCGAGAAGGGATTGACAACCCCTTTATCGCATTGGTTGCAAGGTTCTTATTTGTTTGTGCAGGTACGAGGAACTTGCGTGTTGTCTCCTACTGAATTGATACCTTGGTTCTGAAAAAATGAGGGAAATACTTACTCTACTTTGTTGCATCACCCTTTCCCCTTCAAGGGAAAAACAATGTATGCTCGAGAGGTAGCAGTCGCCCATCCTGAAACTACTCCAAGCCAAGCACGCTTAACTGTCTGCATGGGCTCCCGGAAAATAAGGAATTCCTTATTGGTAAGAGTAGCCTATCATCCCTAATATGCCAGGCTATCACATACACCCTCACTTAGAAGAACCGATGTCCTCGTCGGGCCACAAGAACGTTCCCTCTTGGCACATACATCTGTGCATCCAGTCCGGTACATGTGCCATGTTGTGTACCACGACAGGTCACAAACGTCATAAACAACATGACCGTGCACCTATCCGCAAACATCTGTGTAACCGTGAGGGTCCGCTCTTGATACCAACTTGTAACGCCCTGGACACACCCGCCGGGGTCGTTACTCATAGAGGGATCTAGACAGGCCTCACAGATCAATACTAGTCTTCTCTGCGCACCTTGTCCTCACTCGTGCGCACCCGGGAGCAACTTCCCGGTCGGTCACCCATCCTAAAACTACTCCAAGCCAAGCATGCTTAACTTTGGAGTTCTCTCTGAATGGGCTCCCGGAAAAGAAGGAATTCCTTATTGATATGAGTAGTCTATCATCCCTAATAAGCCAGAATATCACAGCCCATGAGATCACGGTTGTCACACGCTTCCCGTTGCAAAGGATACACTGGAACCTAGAGGCTACTGGCAGGATAGTGGAGTGGGCATTGGAGTTATCCAGCTTTGGCCTGAAGTTTGAAAGCACATCAACGATACAGAGCAGGGCATTGGTAGAGTTTATTGGAGTACGGACGCCAACCCCTGATGAAGAAGTGATGGAAACAGTTGTCCCGACAAGGAATCTCCCCAAGAATGGATCATGTATTTCGATGGCGCCTTTTTCCTAGAAGGTGTAGGGGTTGGTGTGCTTCTCATTGCTCCAACTAGGGAGCACTTGAAGTACATTTTCCAGATGCATTTTCCCCGGGAGAAGGCAACCAACAATATAGCAGAGTATGAAGGGCTCCTTGCCGGGCTCAGGATTGCCACAGAATTGGGAATCAAGAAGTTGATCATTCGAGGAGATTCATAACTCGTGGCGAGACAAGTTAAAAAGGATTACTAAAGCCCATTGATGGAGGCACACTTCGGGGAAGTGAGAAGACTGGAGGAACACTATGATGAAATGCAAACAGAGCACGTACCCAGTGCGGAAAATGGCATTTCTGATCATCTGTCAAAGTGTGCTGCATAGAAGCTTCCTATGGGAGCATGAACTTTTGTTCTCCACTTTACTCAGCCCTTCGTATCCCCGGCGACAATGGCACAAAAGAGGAGGAAACTGGACTCCGGTAAGCCTCTCCCGGTAGATCCCTCCGGGGCACCTAGCAGGGACCCTAGTGGAAACAACTCCCATTCGCTTGCCGGGTGCACCCTCCTACTGGCCTCAGGTCCCCGCGGTCAAGGAATGCGCCTCCACGAATAAAGAGGAGCCGCTAGTCCTCGTTGCCGAGCCCCGGGATCCAACTTGGGCAAGGCGCGTAGTCCACTTCCTCCAAACTGGAGAACTTCCCAAAGAGCAAGAAGAAGCAAAAAGAGTAGTCTCGAGGGCCAGTATGTATTACTTTGTCGGTGATACTCCATAAATAAGAAGGCCCAATGATGTGAAACTGAAGTGCATTTGACGGGAAGGAGGAAAGTAACTGCTGGCAGAAATACACAAAGGCATGTGTGGCTCCCACATTGTATCAAGGGCATTAGTTGGGAAAGCATTCCGGCAAGGATTCTATTGGCCCACAGCTCTCCAAGATGCGGTCGAGCTAGTCACCAACTATGAAGCCTGCCAGTTCCATTCCAAGAACATCCATCTGCCTGCTCATGCTCTTCAGACAATCCCTTCGTCATGGCCGTTTTTGGTCTGGGGGCTCAATATCCTCCGCCCTTTTCCATGAGCTGCCGGGGGCTTTGAATACTTGTTCGTTGCCATCAACAAGTTAACAAAGTGGCCGGAAGTAGATGTCGTGAGAAAGGTGATTGCTCAGTCAGCTCTCAAGTACTTGAAAGGACTGGTGTGCCGCTTCGGGGTCCCTGCTCGGATCATCACCGACAACGGCACCCAGTTCACGAGCTGTGCGTTCATGCAATATGTTCATGCCCTCGGAAGCAAGATGTCATTTGCTTCTGTTGCACATCTGAGAAGCAATGGACAAGCTGAGAGGGCGAACGCTGAAGTGTTGCAGGGACTCAAGATAAGATTTTGATAAGCTACAGAAGTGTGGCACGCGATCCATCGATGAGCTCCCGGTGGTTCTATGGTCCCTCAGAATGACACCAAATCGAGCTACCGGGCACACTCCCTTCTCCATAGTCTATGGAGAAGTAGCATTTATCCCCACCGAACTCATTTACGGGTCGCGTCGAGTGCTTGCCTACGATTACGTAGTGCAGGATCAGCATCGGTGTGACAACGCTGTGCTTCTCGAGGAGAACCGTCTCTGGGCTACTACGCGTGATGCATGATACCAGAAAGCCCTGCGTTGCTATCATGGCCGCATGGTTCGTGCCCAGTGTTTTGAGGAAGGCGACCTTGTCCTCAGGCGCGTTCAGTTCGCCAAGGGTGCAAACAAGTTAGCGCCAAAGTGGGAAGGCCCTTATCGGGTGGTAGGAGTCACCAGACCTCGCACAGTCCGTCGGAGACCGGAGATGGCATTCCATTGAAAAACTCATGGAACATTGAGCATCTCCGCAAGTACTACTCGTAAGGCGCGGCTATCGGGCCCTGCCCGGCAACCACTCTTCTATACATGCCTTGCCTCAGTTGCATGTAACCCCTTGTACAAAGCCAGGCGCAGACCCTGAGCAACAGAGAAAAAAATGAACCGCTGGGGGGCGACAAGTTGCATGCATGCACAAGCATATGATGAGCATCTCATGTTCATGTAGATAAGATTGCATTTGGCGTCATTTTCTTTTGCTTAAACCGCGGGTTCCTGTCATGGACTTGGTTCCCCAAGAAAAGATGAAAAGAGAAGCCAACACTGTAGTCTTCGGCAAGCCAAACACATAAGTTCTTTCCTTTATCCATACGTGTTCTGTAAGGACTTGTGCATAAGAAAACCCCACTGCCTTTCGAAACTTAGGTGCTCCCATCCTTCGACCAAAACGCTGCTTCGGTCAGGATGGTCGTAGTGGCCTTTGGCAAAAAAGGATCGGCGGGGGGCTAGTCCCTCTTTGTTACTTGTGCCCAGTAAGCCTAGCTCCGCGATAACAAGACTGAGGGTACCAGCAAGGTAGCCTGCCGGGGGAAACTTGTTTACGTAAGCGTATGGAGGCATTTCCCCTCAACATAGACGCGTTACATGCACAAGTCCCCGACAAGGTTTACCTTTTTCATTAATATGCTGATCAACAAGTACAAATCTTACATAACAAAAACATGGGTAAAATAGATTACATTGTTTGAACTATAGTTTTGCGAATGCATATAGATTTAATATTGAAAAAAGATAAGTGCCCCGTAATCCCCTTCTCTGTCCCTCCTTTCCCAAGTACTACGACAAGAGGGGAAGGGGACAAACGGAGCGCCTGGGCAAAGGAGGTGATGAAGGGAGCAGCATGAGCAGTTCCCCAATCACCACCACCATGGCCAGCAAGACACGGCCCGGAGGACGAAGGCGGAAGCCACGAGGAGGCCTGTCGGGGGTCCCGCTAGAAGACTGCTAAAAAGAGGCAAAGACCCCGAGAGGATGATCCCTCCCCGGCAACCACCTTGGAGAGGCTGGTGAAAATGATGCCAGGGAGGGAGGGAGGGAGGGGAGGAACGGAAGATGAGGCAGCAGGCCGCCAATGCAGGACGAAGGCTCTAGTGCCATCGTACTCTGACCTGACGGTCTGCCTCCCGCCTCCTCCATCCTCCCTCATCATATTACCGCCATCACCGCCCCAGAGGAATGCGCCGAGAGCCAAGCACCTGCTACGGCCTGCGGGTGGTGTGCCCTTAGGAGCCACGGAAGGTGACGGGCATGACTCGCCACCTCCTCCGAAGGGGCGGAAAACGGTAGCGGCATCACCCGGAACGCGTGCGGAGCGCCACCACCCATCTTGACGGGCAGGAGGGCGCCACCGTCTTCAGCATCAGCCCCGGCTCCACAAAAAGGAGAAGTGCTGGGGGTATCCATGACCCTGAGCACTTCACCCCAGGATGGTGCCTGAAACCTAGAGGCCTCGTTGTCGCGATGGCAAGCCTTGATGTTTTGCGGGAGAATTCGACACCCGTTGTCAAGCAACTAACCCAGAAAAAGGAGGCGAGCGTTCCGCCACTTGGGCGATGCTCACCACCTCCCACGTTCTGGGCACCCCGTTCGCAACATCTCCCCACATTTCGGACAAGACTCACTCCCCAAGCGTCGGTGCATGCATCAGGCATCGCAAACCACAAGTTACCGTCTGGGGCCTGGCCCCAGGCTCTCCTCTTCAGCATAACCAGAAGAGTAGGAAGTGGAGGCAGAAAGGGGTATGGATGAGTGCCTACTCTCATCCCGCACTCCTTCTTTTATAGGCGGGCTGGGAATGGGGGTTGATTCCCCAGTGGGTAACCACCGCACTCCTCCACCAACCCGAGAAGACGGAGCCCCTGCCTTGATGCTCTTCCGCACCATGTGCATCCGTTTCCAACCCCACTCAATGCATCCGACATACGTGTCTAAGGGTAAGGGTGTGATGGAAAGAATGAATTGGCAGTTACTCGTCCGTGCGCTAAAGTCATTCACGAGCCATTACAAGGGTGGCCCCACCACAATTGGCATTGCACAATGCGCGGAAGATGCGGGAACCGTCCCGAGCTCCAGTTAGTGAAGAAGCAAAGAAGATCTCTAAGGGAGCAGGCTGCTCCTACACCTCTGCATGTGCACTGGTTAGAGCCTACCCCGACGACACCCAGCAACGCGACTAGGCCAGGCTTAGGGGCTCATGTCGGTGCAACAAACCCTAGGTATGTTGCCCCTGACTGTGCATAGGCCCAAGGGAAAGTTTACAACACCAGGATAAGAACAAGACATGGAGGGATCAGCTCTTTGAGGAATCATCGAGCTGGTCGAGGAGATTAAGACAAACCAAGACTAGCCGAAGAGGCAAGATATCACCGAAAGAAGGGCCTTCCTTGCCGGGCACGCGAGCCTGGTAGGGTTGGATCGCCCCCGAAGCAAGCATCTTAGATCATCCCGGCAGGCCTTTTGGGGCTCGTGGAGGAAAACCCCCTGCCACATGGCAGCCACTTCCTACAAAAAGAACCTCCAAATGACACCCGTCTTGAGATGTGTCAAGCCATCAGGCATGAAGCTGACAAAACAGCCAGGCAGAGCCTGCCGGGCGAGCCGTGATGTGACACTGAGTGGCGCATTTAATGTGCTCTTTCAGCATGCAGAGTTAGGTATGATAGCACTATTCGCTATCTAAACAATATGGAAAGATTGATTTGCCACGATGGTGACCCCTTAATCTATAAAAGGAGGCCCATGGCGACTGTAGAAAGGATTCAGTCAATCCAAACCCTCACACACTAATACGCGCATAGCCACTCTTGCCCCAAGGCAACCTTGTCGGGCAAGAGTGTCGTGCTTTTTCCACCTCCCACCATCAATCCACCAAAGCAGGAGTAGGGTTTTACGCCTCGCGGCGGCCCGAACCTGGGTAAAAATTGCCCATGTGATCTTTGTTGTGCTGCGCTACGCTTCTCCGCTCTTTGTGCAACGTTCCCATCCCCCCGCTGAACCAAAAGGGGCCTTTGGTCCCATATGTGTTGTGGTTTCCCACGACACCTTGCAACAAGATAGCATTGCATAATTCACATATATAATGTCCTGCAACAAGATGGCATTGCATAATTCACATATATGCTAATTACACACTAAATAGGTGGCATTCACCCACAACAAGTCTAAAAATGGAAATGACATAGCAATGCAAAAAACCATATGCATGATATGAGCAATATAACCTCGGGGGGCGGGATAGGACTGGTCATCTATCTTTGAATCCTCCTCTGAGGAGCTATCCGTAAAGAACAAGACAAGCGCTTCGTCAGATAGCATTGTGTGCTCTGAAGACTTTGTTTTCACTCCAGATTTTTTTCCCTTACCGTGTCGAGTGGCTGATGCACAGGAAGAGTAATTCAATGTACTAACATTTCTGACTAATTTAATACGTAATAAAAAAGGATGGCGTGATATAATTCACATATAACATGACTGGCTAACTAGGATGGCATTGCAAATTCACATATATGATACATGACTAAACAAGATGGCATTGCATGATTCAAATATATGATATAGAAACTGAACAGATGGCATTCACACAAAGCATGTCTAAACTAAGTGGATGACCTATTTGATGTGTAAAGTAAGCAATGAAAGGCACCATATGCATGATATGACCAACATCAGCAGGCCAAGTTAGAGGAAAGACCTCAGGGGGTAAACAGGAGTGGTCTGCTCCCTCTGAAACCCCCTCTGAACATTTATCTTCCTCTTGATTACAATCTGGAAAGGGGGAGGGTGGGCTGTATTTGTGCCCACCATGGAGCGACATATGCTTGACAATTTATTGCCACACAAGCCTCGTCTCTTTTGTTCTACATATTCAGTACCATTGTGTACAATAACTGACATGCATAGGAATTAAACATGGTTAGATTATGTAAGGTGTGCATGCAGAAATCCAGAGTGATCGTAGCTACTTATGGATAGACCCAAAACCAATTATAGAAGGCAGATAATAGCTTCAGTTAAAAAATATAGATACTGGCTCCTTCACTCTATGCTTTACACCCAACATGAAATGCATAGTAGACACCTGAGATTGACCAGATAGTAGATAGATACTAATCGTTACTACCCCGATATGTACCCCACAACCATTTAAAAACTCGAGTTTGAGCATTAGTTTGTACCAGACTGAGTTTAAGAGGTGAAGAGGACGATAAAGTAGAAGGTTAATTATAGTAAGCGATTCATAACGTAAGCAAACACGAAAGAGTGTGACCTCTCTTGCGGACCCGTGTAGTCCTCAAGGTCCTCTCCTCAATTGATGATGTTAATGTTGTTGTAGTGGCTGCCGACGGTGGGGAAGAAGACCTGAGGCAGTGAAAGACAGTCTGGAGGGCGGATCCCTGCTGTGCTGGACCCTTCCGTCGTTGGAGCAGGTGAGCTTGTGAAAGCACAAGTGCTCCCTAGGTGATTTTGGTAATTAATGACAACATATCTCTTGTTGGAGTAATATTTCCATCTAGTATATTTCAGATGAGTTCAATAGTGGAGTGGCAGGACGAAAGGATGTGGAACCCTTCTCAAGAAGCTAAGGACAAAGATTGGCAAAAGCTCAAGACTCTACATTTTCACTTTAGTGATTTGAGATCACATTGAGTCCATAGGAAAAGCCAATACTATTAAAAGGGGATGAGGTGTTTCTTAATGGTCTACTTGCTCAAGTGCTTGGCAATATGCTCCAAATCCCTAAACCACTTTATCATTTCCACATATGTCCCAAACCTAAAAGTCAAACTCGGCCCCACCGATTTGATCTATATGGCGCCACCGAATTCACATGACATAGCCACTGTCACAAACCCTAATCAGTTTGGTCTCACCGATAGGGATCTCGGTCTCACCGAGATGGGAATGCAAACTCTCTGTTTCCGTTTTGCAACGTTTTGGTCTAACCGAAATGTGAGAATCGGTCTCACCGAATTGGCATTGCAAACTCTATGTTTCCTCTTCATAATATTTCATTCTCACCGAGATGAGCGAATCAGTCCCACCGAGTTTGCCTGACCAACACTCTGTTAGCCTATTACCAAAATCGGTCTCACCGAGTTTGTGTAATCGGTCAAACCGAGTTGAGGTTTTGCCCTAACCCTAACGCATCGGTCTCACCGAGTTGATACTGTCGGTCCCACCAAAATGTCTAACGTTCACATTTTGAACTGCTTCAGTCTGACCGAGTTCGTTTATTCGGTCTGACCGAGTTGGGTCAAATGTGCGTAATGGCTAGATTTTGTGTGGAGGCTATATATACCCCTCCACCCCTTCTCCACAAGTGAGAGAGCCATCAGAACATGCCTACACTTCCACTATTCATTTTCTGAGAGAGAACCACCTGCTCATGTGTTGAGACCAAGATATTCTAATCCAACCACAAGAATCTTGATCTCTAGCCTTCCCCAAGTTTATTTCCACTCAAATATTCTTTCCACCATATCCAAATCTGTGAGAGAGAGTTGAGTGTTGGGGAGACTATCACTTGAAGCACAAGAGCAAGGAGTTCATCATCAACACACCATTTATTACCTTTTGGAGAGTGGTGTCTCCTAGATTGGTTAGGTGTCAATTGGGAGCCTCCGACAAGATTGTGGTGTTGAACCAAGGAGTTTGTGAGGGCAAGGAGATCGCCTACTTCATGAAGATCAGCCCTAGTGAGGCAAGTCCTTCGTGGGAGATGGCCATGGTGGGATAGACAAGTTTGCTTCTTCGTGGACCCTTCGTGGGTGAAGCCCTTAGTGGACTCGCGCAGCCGTTACCCTTTGTGGGTTGAAGTCTCCATCAACGTGGATGTACGATGGCACCACCTATTGGAAGCACGCCAAAAACATCCGTGTCTCCAATTGCGTTTGCACACTCCAATCTCATCCCTTTACTTTCTTGAAACATGCATGCTTTACTTTCCGCTGCTTATGTACTCTTGCCATGCTTGCTTGAAATGTATTGTGAACATTTGAAATTGTGCTAAAAACTCCACCTCAACATAAAGAACTTAAAAATTGCTACTTTTCTTGTTGAGTGTCTAACTACCCCCCCCCTCTAGACACCTCTTCTTCGATCCTCTCAATTGGTATGAGAGCATTGGTCTCCGTTTCTTTGGTTTAATCATCATTGGCGGAAGATGGATGAGTCGACGATTGGGAGTATTAGAAGTAGAGTGGCTATGCTTGATGGAGAATTTTATAAGGAATGGAAAAATGGCATGCTTGAGATCTTCAATGAATATCATTTGAACAAGTATATTGGCATCCCGTATGTGCCCCCCATTGACCCTTTGAATCCTACTTTCGATGAACATCTTGATATAGTTCACAATCTTAGAACTGTTGATCTTCTTACTAGAAGACTGCCTAGAAATTTACGTGTTTGCTTGCCAACTTTCAATTGTGCTCACACTATATGAAAATTCCTTGAGGAATGATTTCCGTACTATTCCTTGAAAAATCTAGATGTAATCCTTCAAAAGTCCATTGCTTTAAATAAGATGAACAATAGTGATGCCAAATTTGATGAATGTTTATTTGAGCTTCGTGACCTTATGCGTGCCAAAGGAGATGTAGGAATCATTAGTAATATCATCCCGGAAGTCATTAGAATTCATAAAGATGAACATTGTCATGATCACATAACTAATGAATCACTCTCTCTAGGTGTTGATCAATCATAAGACAATATTGAACATGGATATTATGACAAGGATGATGATAGTGACTTTGCCCTTGATGAATAAGTGAGACACTTTGGTATTATGGCTAATCTTCGTGCTTACGCAGCCGGAGGATAGTAATGGGTTCTTGATAGTCGATGCATGGATCATATGACCGTAGATAAGGACATGTTTGATGAGCTTGCTAGAAACGATGGTCCACGGAAGTATGTTACCTTTGGTGACAAATCTAAGGGTAATGTGGTTGGCCTTGGTAAGGTGGCCATATCAAATGATAGCTCTATCATGCTTGTTGAATCTCTCGGTTATAAACTTCTATCCGTGTCTAGATTAGTTGATTTTGGTTTAAATGTGTTATTCATTCATGTTGATTGCCAAGTCTTTCATAGAGATAATCATAATATGGTCTTTACCAACATTCGTAGAGGTGACCTATACATTGTTGACTTCACTAAGAAAGCCCAACCTCGCACTTGTTTTATTGCTAAATCCTCTAAAGGTTGGTTGTGCCATAGAAGGTTAGGTCATGTTGGCATGAGAAATCTTGATTAGCTTATTAAAGGTGATCATATCCTTGGTGTTAAAGATGTTATATTTGACAAGGATAGACTTTGTAGTGCTTGTCAAGCAGGAAAACAAGTTGGAGGAAGTCATCCCATGAAGAACATCATGACCACGAGAAGACCGCTTGAGCTACTTCACATGGATCTTTTTGGTCCCAATGCTTACAAGAGTCTCGGTGGTAACTCTCTTGGATTGGTCATTATTAACAATTTTTCAAGATTTACGTGGGTGTTCTTTCTTGATGATAAATAGCAGGTCCAAAAGATCTTCAAGAACTTCGCTAGGAAGGCCCAAAACCAATTTCAAATGAAGATCAAGAAGGTTCGGAGCAACAACAGAATGGAGTTCAAGAACGCCAATGTGGATACCTATCTTGATGATGAAGGGATTTCACATGATTTCTTGGCTACGTACACACCTCATCAAAATGGAGTTGTTGATAGGAAGAACCAGACACTCATCGAAATGGTGAGAACGATGCTTGCTGAGTGCAAGACGCCAAGACACTTTTAGGTGGAAGCAGTTGAGACAACTTGTCATGCTACAAATCGACTATATGTTCACAAACTTCTCGGCAAGATGGCATACAAGCTTCTCATTGGTAACAAACCCCAAGTAGGATACTTTCGAGTATTTGGCTCAAAGTTTTACATTCTTGACAAGAATTGTCGTCCGAAATTTTCTCCTAAATCTCATGAAGGTTTTCTACTCGGTTACGGCTCAAACTCTCACAATTACCGTGCCTACAACAATTTCACCCGAAAGGTTGAAGAGACGGTAGATGTTTAGTTTGATGACTAACAACTCACAAGTAGAGCAATTGCCAATTGATGCAGGAGACAAAGACCCTTCGGAGGCAATACATGACTTGTCTATTGGCATGATTCGCCGAACGGAGGTGAAGGAGAATACTTCATCCATTCAAGTGGAAGCCTCAACTTCACGTCAAGGTGACCCACAAGTTGACTTGGAGGCATCCACAAGTGGGACATGCCAAGATGAAGGAGACGAGGAAGTGCTTCAAGATGAACCTCATCGACCTCCTTCTCCACCTCCACAAGAGGACAACAATGCCAACAACAATGAAGAAGGACAAGAAGAAGAAGAAAATGAAGAGCATGTTCCACCCCGACCCAAGCGAAAGCTCTCACGAGTTAGAGCAAGAAATTGCTAGAGATCATCCTGTAGAACAAATCTATGATGATATCCAAACCGAGAGAATCACTCGCTCAAAATCTCGTTTAGCTAATTTCTGTAAATATTACTCTTTCCTATCTAACCTTGAACCTATGAAGGTTGAAGATGTTCTTGATGATCCGGATTGGGTGAACGCTATGCACGAAGAACTACATAACTTCGAGAGAAACCAAGTTTGGACAGTGGTTAAGAAGCCCGACAACAACCAAAACATCATCGGTACCAAATGGGTGTTTCGCAATAAGAAAGATGAAGATGGGCAAGTTGTTCGCAACAAGGCCCGTCTCGTCGCCCAAGGCTACACTCAAGTAGAAGGAATGTACTACGGTGAAACATATGCCCCAGATGCTAGACTTGAGTCCATACGCATCTTACTTGCTTATGCAAATCATCATGATATCACTTTATATCAAATAGACATTAAAAGTGCTTTTCTCAATGGTGAAATTGAAGAGGAAGTTTATGTTAAACAACCTCCCAGCTTTGCTAATCCCAAGAAACCTAATCACGTTTACAAACTTCACAAAACTCTTTTTGGTCTGAAGCAAGCTCCTAGAGTGTCGTACAAATGCTTGACCAAGTTCTTTATTGAAAAAGGCTTTGAAATTGGGAAAATTTATTCAACACTTTTTACTAGAATAGTTAAGGGTGAATTAATTGTGTGCCAAATTTATGTTGATGATATCATATTTGGCTCGACTAACCCTCATTTTATTGAAAAGTTTGGACGACTAATGTCGGAGAAGTTCAAGATGTCTATGATGAGTGAACTCAAGTTCTTTCTATGTTTGCAAGTCAAGCAAACAAGGGAGGGTACCTTTGTTCCTCAAACAAAGTATACCAAAGACTTGTTCTAGAAGTTCAACATGCAAGAATGCAAAGGTATGAATACACCCATGCCTACTAGTGGACATCTTGACTTGACTAAGGATGGCGAACTGGTTTACCAAATGGTTTACCGCTCTATGCAGAGATAAGGACAAAAAGGTGTGGAGTAAAATCATGGCTTCGTTATTACTATTTGTTTTTAAAAAGAGCATATGTTGGTACTGCTAGTGCTACTTTCATTCTATGTATAGTGCGCTAGTTATTTTTTTCAATTGACGGGTGTTGTTGATCTTACGGAGTAGCAAAATGCAACTACCCACACAAAAAAGATGTTTCTGAAAAATAGAACCCTAAGTTCCACGATGTTGTTGGCAATTCATGCATTCAGAAAAACATACTTTCAAAGATGTTTAATAAAAAAATAAGATTGTTTGGAGACGTGAAATAGGGATGTTTGGAAAAATCAAAACACTACAAAAAAAGATGAAGTTCATGTCTAAAAAGATGGGGAGGTCAAAAGCACTAA
This sequence comes from Secale cereale, assembly GCA_902687465.1. Taxonomy (NCBI): domain Eukaryota; kingdom Viridiplantae; phylum Streptophyta; class Magnoliopsida; order Poales; family Poaceae; genus Secale; species Secale cereale. Next base: position 419,385,474 of record LR738712.1, read on the forward strand.
AAACTTCCAAAAAAATCATCGACAAGTAACATCGAAAGTGAAAATTTTACCAGTGAAGTTTGAATGAGAAGCAAAAGCTTCGTCGAAAAGATATAATTTAACCAATTTTTTAAAAAGAAATGAAGTTCAAAAACAACAAAACGTGAAGGTCGGACTATTCAACTTTTATGAAAAAAAACTCATATATTTTTCCCATTACTATAAGAATTAAACGAAGAAGTTCAAATTGAATTAATAGAGCATTTGGATTTTTATGTACCAATAAGTTCAATTGGAAATAATGAAGTTCAATGTTTCTAACAAAACTCTAAATTTTCACATTTCTAAAAAATACACAAAGAAGTTCAAATAAATAAGTTAGAGAATTTCGATTTATATAAAAAGCTCAGACTTTTTCTGTTATTAATGCGAAATAGAGAGAAGTTCAAATGGATAACAACCAGAAATTCATGTACTGCATGGTGTGCGTGTCGTATAAGGAAAAAGGAATAAAAGGTGAAGTCCAAATTTTTGTTGCTAGAAGTTCAAGTGCTCGGTCCAAGAAAGTTCAAAAAATCTTGGGAGAGAGGTTGAACAAAAATACGTGATAGAAGTTCAAGATGAAAACAACGGGAAGTTCAACTACTACACGAAATGTGTTTCAGATAGGAATATAAGAATAGAAAACAAAAAGCTTAAAAGGTTTGTTGCAACAAGTTCACGTCTCCTCTCAGTGAAGTTCAAGATCTCTAGTGCGAGACGTCCGACCTTCAATTACATGTAAAAATCAGGCAAAAAACAACATTGTTTTTACCATTTTTAAAACTGCTATCGAACAACAAAAATGTGTAACTTCTGTCTAGATGAAAAAGTTGCTCCTATTCATAAGCTTTCCAACAGTATATTATATGCTATGTTCCGATGAATGTTTTAAAATTTTATGTATAAAGTTAAAAACACATTTTTATGCATTCCAAAAAATATTTTGAACCATCATGACTATGAAAAACTGATCAACATGAAAAAATGCGTGTTTTCGACAGCTTTCCATTGGTATACCGTTTGCTCTATTCCGGTAAGTGGTTTGGGAGTTACGGGCAAAAAACAACACTTCAAAAACAGAGTGAAGTTCAAACAGACATGCCCGATAAGTTCAACTACTTCACATAGTGCATTTACATTTGCGATGAAGTCAGAAATCATGATCTCGTCATTTTCTAATTTACTTCAAAACGACAGAAATATCATTTGTGTAAGTTCAAGTCCTCGGTCGAACAAAGTTAAAACAATTATTGTGGGAGAGGTTTGTACAAAAGGAATATAATTTGTATAACACTGATGAATGAATGAGAAAATTACAAACGAAAATACGTTACAAAAGTTCAACGTGAAAACAGCAGGAAGTTCAACTACTACATTGAATAAGTTTCAGATGAAAAACTTACAAAATCGTCACGAGTATGAAAAAATAATCAACACGAGAAAGTTGCATGTTTACAGCAGCTTTCCATCGGTATATCACTTGCTCAATTTCGGTGAGTGGATGGAGAGCTATGAGCAAAAACAGCACGTGAAAAACAAAGTGAAGTTCAAGTAGACATGCCGAGAAGTTCAAGTTCTTCACGCGGTGCATTTTCAATGAATCTGTTTTGCGATAAAGGCAGAACGCATGATCTCGTTGTTTTTCAAAATTACTTGAAAACGGATAGGAATCAGAGAAAACCATGGACATGAAAAAGTTTCGCATTTTCAGTAGCTTTTCAATGGTATATTATTTGCCCCATTTCGATAAAGTTTGTAGAAATTACGACCAAAAAACATTTTTATCCATTTTCAAAATTGACTTAAAACTGTAAGGAACTGGGAGAAACAATATATACCAAAAAGTTTCGCATTTCCTCAATCTATCTAACGCCGGATCATTTGCTACATTCGGATGTATGGTTAAAATATTAACTCGAAAAAACAAACTCAGTGGAACTTGTACCGTTTTCTATGTTACTTTTCAAACGTTCAAAATTAGAAAAAACTTTCAACATGAAAAAGTAGCACATTTTGATATGCTTTCCAACGCCATATGATTTCCCTTAATTGGATTAGCTGTTTAGAAATGGTACTGAAAATACTAACTCGACTGTTCGGTTTGCGAAATTTTACGATTTTCTAAATTACTCTTTAACCATATGGAATTAGAGAAAAAATTCAACATGTGAAAGGAGCGGTTTTGCAGGAGCTTTCCAATGCCATATTATTTGCCTCATTTCGATAAATGGTTTAGAAATGCGATTGAAAATAAGATCCACGTTTTTTGTATGAAGAAAAAATGGTTTTTAAAACTGCTCTTAAACTGCTTACATTTTGCCAAAAATTTAACTTGGTGCATGATACTCGTGTCCATAGCTTTCCAACTATATATCGCAAGCCCCATCTGGGCAATGTTGGCGGAAGTTCAACCTAGCACCGCGGGAAGTTTAGGTCGAACAACTCAGGAAGTGAAATTGCAAAAAACGCAAGTTCATCACGACCTAAGATCAAAATCTGCAAACGAGCGAGATTCCTATTTAAAATGGGCATTTAGTTGCTAAAACCTGTTTCTAGATTACACTTACATCATATAGAACATGATTGGCAGGAATAATTCACGCGGGGAGACACTGTTGCGAAGATAGGCCGAAGGTCGGATTCCTACAGAGGGAAGTTCATGTTGTGTAATTACTGCTGTTGTTTTGAACCTGCTATACTATATATATAGAGAGAGAGTAACACTATTCTGATCTGGGATCAAATAGTTATTTGGATCACAATCCACCCTATATAGGGCCGGATGGATGTTCCTGACATCCCGATCAACCCACCCGACCGGTACGAGGAAAATATGCCCAGCCCACCTACTCCCATGATCCCCTCCCCTAACCTTCGAACTGCACGACGCCGCAACCACCGTCTCCCTCCCTGGCTTGCGCCGCCGCCGGGCCCCGGCCACGAATCGCACCGCCGCCCTGCCCCGACCTTCAAATGCACCACCACAACCTCCTTCCTCCCCACCTCTCCACCAATTGACGCCGCGCCGCTCCCCCAACCCCAACCGGAGACGCCGCCTTACCTCCTCCCTGGATCCCGCGCCATCGTCCCCTACGCGTTGCCGCTGACGATGGGAGCAACCACCGGTGCGGGCTGCTCCACCACCTACCGGCCTTCACCGCTTCCCTCCACCAGCATCGGCCCCGCCCCAGCCACCGAGCGCCGGCGTCCCCCACCTCCCTCTGCGCGTGATGGACGCCATGGCACGGGACCATGAGCTCGCCGGATTTCTCCCACCTACAGCCAGCGCCACCACCTACATCCGATGCCACAGTCGTCCAGGCCGTTCAACTTCGCCGTCTCAGGCTGTGCAGATCCGCCTGTGTGAGCGCGTGCCGCTCCTCTGCAGCTTCTCCACTTCGAGATAGCAGGTGAACTCGTTGATATCAGATGCTACTTCCTGCCCCTATCCTAAAACTGAATCCATATCAAAGCGTCGATTCCTCCCCCTGTACAGTCTTGTATTTGTTCTCTAAGTGATTTTCATTGATATCTGAAGTTCAGATGTATCTACAGGTGCAAAATGCTTGTGTTTTTGGTCCATTGTTTTTAGTTTCACAAGCTGCAGCCCATGCACCGCCCCCACCCTGCCACAACCGACGACGCCGCTTCCGCCCTGCCCCCAACTGGCGACGCCGCCGCAGTCCCGCCCCCAACCGAGCGTCACCCCTGCTCCTTCACGTGAAGCGCCTTGTCTTGTGTAACTTGTTCCACTAGCCACCGGCTCCGTCCGCCATCCTTTCTCTCCTGAACTTCTTCTCCGTCGGCAGGGACGTGCAGGGAGCTATCATCCATGTCTGTCCTCAGTCACCATCAGCTTGCTAAAAACAGTTAATTGCTTACGCATAGGTCCAACGCCAAAACCAGGCAAATGTGGGGCTGAAGAAGTTCAAACAAGGGGCGTGGAGCAGCTGGAGGTCAGCGAGCAAGGAGGCGAAGCTAAAATGGAGCAGACAAAATCTTTGTGTACTCGCGCACAAGCCCTGAGTGTGTATGGTGTGCCTTCAATGGAGGGAACTTAGGGTGTGTTTGGTAGGGTGCATGGAGGGTGCATGAGGGCAAAAGTTCCCAATCTGACCCACTTTTTTTTGTTTGGTAGGGTGCATGGGCTCACCTCAACTATGCTCATGTGATGCATAAAAGGCCCCTCAACCATGCTCATCTCATGCACCCCAGACAGGGTGCATGGAGGCAGCTATGCTGGCCCTAACCATCGACCCCATCCACTAGACCACGTCCGGATATATTTATATTTTCAAGAAATGTTTAGAATTTCAAAATTTCTTTAATTTTCGAAAAAATTCAGAATTTCCAATTTTTCCCAATTTTTTAAAAATGGTAGAATTTCAAAATTGTTTAAAATTTCATAAAGTGTTCAAAATTTCAAAACTTGTTTGAATTTTGAATAAATGTTCTGAAGTTCAATTTTTTAGAAAAATATAAAAATGCTCAGAATTTAAAAAAAAATCAAAACTTGTTTAAATTTTGAATAAAAATGTTTAGAATTACAAATTTTATTATTTTTATAGAAAATTCAAAATTAAAAAAACAGATTAAAAACAATTTGGGAAAAATAGAATCCAAATTTTGTTAATATTTTAAAATATGTTTAAATTTCTGTTCACATTTTTTTATTTTGTTCATCATTTGAAAAAAATCAAAATTCGAAATTGTTCAGCATGTCTAAACACATGCAGGCTGCCAAACAAAGTCTGAGCTCAGCATGTCTCAGCGCATACATCGCTGCCAAACAACAGCAACTGCATGGACTCAGCATGTCTACACTCAGCATGTATGAGAGGAGAACAACTAGGCTAGATCCATACATGCTATCAAACACACCTACACACACTAAACATACACCATACATATGTATGAGAGGAGAACAATTTAGTAGTTTCAGGCAGGGGGTGGTGATGCATGGAAAGATGGGGAATGCTAAATTTCGCACGCACTAATGCACCACCTGCACACACAAACATACACCATACATATATAACCATGCTCATGCATACCCACAACATGATTTATGATTTCTTACTACTAATTCAAGTTTCTTCTTGTTGTACTGATCAATTGCTCTATGTTCTGGTAGTTATTGTGCGTGTTTTGCTTCTGGGTCACATTGTTCTGAATTATGTGGATGTGACCCATGTTATAGCAAGCCTATTCATGGTGTTCAACGGAATACACCACCAGGCTTGCCTTTGCAAGTTGTTCGACCAGCAGAGGCTGGTCAAATTTCAGTGGTATAAATCTTGTTCAAACATGACATGGTAAATGTCTAACTATTTCCTTGTTCTATTTTTTAAAATCGTGCTACTTTTTTTCTCTCAAGGAATTTTCAAGATACCAAATAGATTTTTTTAGAAGAAAATGCACTTGCAAAAAGTCAGGTTGCCTTATGAAATACTATGACTGCTACCAGGTTCCATATCCGCCTCTATCCAATTTTTGTAAAAATAAAACTCAATCCCATTAGTCTTTCTCTTGTCTCAGCTTGTGACTGATATTGTTTTTCTTCTGTGTTTGAAGGGATGGGTACGATGCTCTATCAACTGTAAATGCAATGATTGTAAAAACCAATATGGGGAAAAAGGTAACTTAAATCTGGTGCCAACTCTTGTAACTAGTGAATTACTAAATTGCAAGAAAGCCAGTGTTGTGTAAAATGATATGCGCTTATTGGGTGGACGGGGTAATTACTAATTCATGATTCAGTTTGAATGGTGCGATGTAATATGCATCTTATGCCTTGGCTGCCGTGAAGGTTGCCGCGACCACGCCCGAGACGGACGGTGGTGGCAGCGGGGGCGACCTGGAGGAAGGCACGGTGCCGATGGACTCCGACAATGGCGCGACGGAGGATGACCAGAAGCGCAGGCCCGGGGAAGTCTCCGGGCCTGAGTATCGTTTTTCCAACTTTTTGATTCAGTTTGTTGTTTCTTGGTCGTGGCGCCCCCTGAGCTGAGACATTAGTTAATTAGCAGACACTAATGTCTCCCCCTTTATTTTGACAGTGACACTAATGTCTTGCGTAATTATACTAGTGGACACCATATTTTAGCCTGGCATATGTATGTACATGATATACGTAGCAACTAATTAGAAATTCATCTGTTTAATCTTATGCCCATTTACTGTTTGTTTTTACATCCATTGAAAATTCATATTCATATCCAGAGTGGTTGTCAATGCCAGCAGTCGCTAGATTTACTCTGGAAATTGGCTAGTTGTGGTTATGAAATTTGAACCCTGGAAACATTGTCACGCCCAGTTCTGGGTGGGAACCAGGTTCAAATCCTCATCTATAGAAAGTTCAAGTTCCATCCCCGTTGATGATGAGGCCATCTGACAGTTGTTTTTCAGAAAATCAATTTTCTTTGGAGGCACTTTGTACGGACATTGAAATCCCGTACCCGGAGTGGTTGCCAACGCCAGCACTACATTTTGAGAGTCGACGGCGCGAGGAGGCCAAGCTCGGCCGCGCTCGCCGCCCCAACGTCTCACCCCGCTCCCAACCGACAGGTGCTGAAATAAAGTGCAAGACGTGAAAATTTTGTTTTCGATCGTACCATGCGCGCGTGAATGTGCAGGCAGGACTCCTTTTGACATTTTGTTGTCAACGGTCTCACAATTTGTCAGATATAATATGAAGATATTTCTTCCATTGGTGTCCAAAATGCCTGGCACATACATACGGGCGCATTGAGTTTATATTTTAGTTTTGTTGTGCAATTGGGCCATATTGGGCAACCCTAAGGATTGGAGAAAACTCCTCGCGCAGTATGTTTTCGCATTGGATATTTTGTCAGGCAGTTTTCAGGTATGTTTGGGGTAGCTCTAGGCGCTGAAGTTTTTCTCCTACATGTTGTGTTCGAGAAGGTCAAAATGTCGTGTTCGAGAAGTTCAAGTGTGTTATGTGTATCTCACCAAGTTCAAATAATATGAACATGCAAAATGTTGTGTTCGAGAAGGTCAAGTGTGTAACGTGCATCACCTCGCCCCCACTGAATTTTCTGATGCTGAGCAGGGAAGGCCAAGTGTGTTATGCGTGCAGACCGAGAAGGATGACGAACCATGCCTGGTGCCACTACCATCGTCAACAGATGGAGGAAAAAGGTCACCATAGAAGCAGGGAGAAGGTCACCATAGAGGCAAGGAGAAGGTCACATATATAAGGTGCAGGGAGAAGGTCACCATAGAGGCAGGGAGAAAGTCACATAACAGAAGTTCACGCACTACATGGTGTGCATTTAGTATGAAAAAAAGAATGAAAAAGCAAAGGCTAAAAGTTTTGTTGCTAGAAGTTCAAGTAATCGGTCCCAGAAAAATTCAAAATTCTTGTGAGAGAGGTTGAACGAAATTACGTGACAGAAGTTCAAGATGAAAACAGCGAGAAGTTCAACTACTACACGGAATGCAATTCACGTAAGAATATATAAATAGAAAACAAAGAGCTTAAAATGGTTGTTGGAAGAAGTTCACGTGCTCCTCCGGTGAAGTACAAGATCTCTAGTGCGAGACGTCCGACCTTCAATTACATGTAAAAAACAGGCAAAGAACGACCTTCAATAACAATGTCTTAAATGACTTTTGCTAGAAGTTCACGTGGTTGGCCTAGGAGAGTTCAAAAAATTTTGTGAAGGAGGTTCTCCGTGTATTTGCATGTGCAAAAATTCAGAAAAAAATGTTGTGCAGGAATGTGATGAACGGGTGAGGAATTACGAACAACAAATACGTGACAGAAGTTCGGGATGAAAACAGCGAGAAGTTCAACTACTACACAAAACACATTTCAGATAAGAAATACAAGAATACAAAACTAAAAGCTTAAAAGGTTTGTGGCAAGAATTTCACGTGCTCCTCCGGGTGAAGGTCAAGATCTCTAGTGCGAGACGTCCGACCTTCAATTACATGTAAAAAATATTCAAAAACGACATTGTTTTTTCCATTTTTAAAACTGCTCTCAAACGACAACGAATTTGTATTGTCTGTCTACATGAAAAAGTTGCTCCTATTCATAAGCTTTCCAACGGTATATTATATGCTACATTCCGATCAATGGTTTAAAAGTTTTATCTATAACGTTTAAAGCACATTTTTACGCATTCAAAAAATTATTTTGAACCGTCACGAATATGGAAAAATGATCAACACGACAAAGTTGCGTGTTTTCAACAGCTTTCCATCGGTATATCATTTGCTCAATTCCGGTAAGTGGTTTGGGAGTTACGGGCGAAAAACATCACGTCAAAAAACAGAGTGAAGTTCAAGCAGAACTGCCACAGAAGTCCAGGTTCTTCACGTGGTGCATTTTCGAAGAATCTGTTTCGCGATGAAGGCAGAAAAATGATCTCGCCATTTTCGCAATTACTTGAAAACGGCTGGGAATCAGAGAAAATCGTCAACATGAAAAAGTTTTGAATTTTTTGTATCTTTTCAACGGTATATTACTTTCCCCATTACGATAAAGTTTGTAAAAAATACAACGAAAATACGTTTTTTCCATTTTCGAAACTGACTTAAAACCGTAAAGAATTAGGAGAAACAATACATAGAAAAAAGTTTCACATTGGTTCAAGCTTTCCAACGCCATATCACTTGCTGCATTCGGAAGCACGGTTAAAAACGTAACTCGACAAAACGAACTCAGTAGGACTTGTACCGTTTTCTAGATTATTCTTAAACCTTTCGAAATTAGACAAAAATTCAACATAAAAAGTAGCGCATTTTCATAAGCTTTCCAACGCTATATAATATGCCCTAATTGGATTAGCCATTTAGAAATTACCGGGAAAATACGAACTCGGCCGTTCGATTTGTGAAATTTTACGTTTTCCCAAATAACGTTTTAACCATAGGGAATTAGAAAAAACTTTCAACATGTGAAAGGAGCGGTTTTGCAGCAACTTTCCAACGACATATTATATGCCGCATTCCGATAAATGGTTTATAAATGAGATCGAAAATACGATTCACGTTTTTTGTGTGAAGAAAAAACGGTTTTCAAAACTGCTCTTAAACCGCTTACATTTTGACAAAAATTTAAGTTGGGTCGTGATACTGGTGTCCATAGCTTTACAACGGTATATCGCAAGCCCCGTTTGGGCAATGTTGTCGGAAGTTCAACCTAGTTCAGAGGGAAGTTCAGGCGTGCAACTCTGGCGGTAAAATTGCAAAAAACACGAGTTCATCAAGACCCGAGAGCAAAATCCGCCCATGAGCGATCTTTCTATTTAAAAAGAGTATTTAATTGCTAAAAACCGTTTGAAGATTACACTTACATCACATAGAACACGGGTAGCCAGAAAAAATCGTGGGGAGAAGGAGTAGGATTTTCTACAATAGCTTGCCACAGAACTAGTTAACCTTTTCGACAGTGTAAAAGTCTCTAAAAATCCTGAAAGAAATACTGAAGCAACATACCTATAATATAAAAAGACCCAACGGAGGGATTGACAAATTATGACTGTATGTGTCCTGGACAAAAAAACAAATAGTTCAGCATATATATATGTCGCAATGAGCTGAAATGATTTTTTTTGCCAAGGACACATAAATGCATATTTTCACAATCACACCGTTGGATCATCTTGTTACATTATAGTGGTGCTCCACTATTGATTTCATTTTTTTTCATAATATTTACATCGTTAAAAAGCTTAGCGAGCCTTAACTAGTTCTATGGCAAGTTATTGTAGACACAATTTTACATATACATATATACATTATATATATATATATATATATATATATATATATATATATATATATATATATACAGCCGGTCTATTTTCTCATAACATTATGAGAATAATATTCTCATAACACTTCCGAACTGCATTGCAAAAATGCATTGGAGAACTATGCGCACTGCTTCCGTCTTCTGCTGTGCACCTCAAAGAGGTGCAGCAGGAAACGTTCATCTAGCATCGTTTCTGGCTAGTTTCACTGATTTGTGCTGGTTTATTCGTGCTTGCGCTGATTTAATTTGCGGTTAAGCACTGAATTCTGCGAGAAAACGACGGAAATCCTTGGATTTTGGCGGATCTGCGTCCGTTCGTCCGCCTTTCTCTGTTTTCTCTGTTCTCCCCAGTGCGGATCGAAATTGATGCGTTTTGTTTGTAATGTTCTGTTGTTTTCGACATTTACGGGCTGCTTTTGATCTATCCGTATAAATTGGAGCGGATTAAGTTGTTATTTTGGAAGAATTTTAAGTTTTCTGTCCACGTTTTTTTGCGGCGCGACTGGCTCTGGTCGTTTATCAAAAGATGTTCTTTGAGTTTTTTTGCATTGTATAGTTGTTAGAACTGCATCGCATGCTGTGTGTTTCGTCTGTGAATCGCGGTCAAAGAGCGGTGGACTGCAGTAATATGCAAATGCGCGTTGAATTTTTTGTAGTGCGGCGAACTGCATTAATATGCAATGCGAGCCTGTGTGAATTGCATCACAGCCACGGTTGCGTGGGGGTACTAGTTTGATTTGTTTTTTTTTTGCTTCTGTCAAGCGGGTGGACTGCAGCAACATGCAATGCGGAATGCATTTTGTTATGTAACCGCACTGCTTTATTCGTCGTTTTTTTTGTGTTGTTTGTTTTTACATATATATATACTGGTGGGTCAATTGGCTCCCATCCCACCTTATCCCTGGCGGCTCCCATCTCATCTTATCCGTGGCGGCGCCACTCCTGCTCGATCTGTTTTTTCTCCCAACCAGATCTGTTTTTTCGCCTGGCAATGGATTGCGCGTGTGGCTGCCTGGCAAGGGTGGAGCCGATGCTGGAGACATGCGTTTTTTCTGAAGGTTTGGTTCTGAACCAGAAGCAGCGGCACATCGCTCTCTGTTCTATTCTATATTCTTCAGGTATTGGATTTCGGGCTCCATTCGTCCATCAGTTGACTGACGATGATGTCAGTGTTTCATGGTTATGTATTTCTCGGATATTTTTTTTCATGTGTTGTTCGTAGTTAACGCTACCTTAATTTTTGTAGGAGTATTAGTTTTCTGAAGAATTTTTTTTTGCTACCAAGTATAAGCGAACTGCTTTTCCCGTAGTAGTTTTTTTATGAACACTGTAGGAGCATCAGCAATGTTTGTCTAGTCAATATTATTACGTGTTGACATCAATATTTCTGTATGAAAGATTGTAATCTTTTTCTTAGTTGTTCTTATATTTTTTTCTTTTCTTGTTGTTTTTCTTTGCAGAAATTCCCTTCTGGTCTAGTGAGGGTAACAGAAAGCTGTGTTAATTTGGTGTTGGTCAGCAATAATGGATATCATGATGTTGATGTCATGTATTCTGTTGGCTTTGATGATTGTTTGGTTCTCAAAGACGGCTGGAAGGAATTTGTGGAGGAAGCTGGTCTTCAGGCAGGGGATGTTGTGATGGCTATGTTTTTTAGGCATGCAAAGTGTTTGGAAATCAAGTTAAATTTGCTTTAGATCAGTCTCGCTTGAGCAGCAGCAGCATGAGACATTTTTTGTTGTAATAGTCTGACATTTTTTTTGCGTGGCTTCTAGTGTTTTTTCTCATGAGAATTTCTGAGTATAAGTGAACTGCCTTTTTTACATATAGTCTTTTCATGTGCATCCTATGAGCAGCAGCAGTTTCCTTTTTTCTTAACCCACATACGGAACTAGAGTTTTTTTAATAAAAGAGCACTGCATCAACCTTCTTAACAGGGAGCAGTTTTGTGAAAGAATTGTCTATGTGAACTGCTCTGATAGTTTTGTTTTTTTATGTGTATCCTAGATGCAGCAGCGGTTTTAAAGCAATATACATACTGAAAACATTCTACGGAGAACTGCATATATTTGATAGATAGAAACGACGGTTCAGGGGTCATAATTAATATAGTACATCATCAAGCAAAACTAAGGCAACACAAGCAAACATTGTCCCAAAGCAAACTAGAATGAAAGCAAACTAATCTACATATGCACAGGAAACTAAATCGAGCACTTGCGACAGGAATCTTTGGTTTCAGCATCTGTCCTGCTTCACCAGTTCCACCCGTTGGAGTTGGAGGTGGAAGTTGATGCCCCCTTGCCCCACCCCCTCTTGGAGGACCTCGGGCGCTTCCTTGTCTTCTCTGTGTCAGCGCGCGCGAGGCCTTTCTTCATGGTGCTGATTCTGTTCCATATCTCAAACGCAGCGTAGGCGTCCTTGGCAGCATACTCGATGTGCTTGGTGCTGAGAATGGAAGTCCACAGTTTGTGGTCGTGGTCTGTCATCTTCGTCTTCATGTCTGCGTACTCGTCGTCGATGATGGCAGCAGCTACATCGCCCAGCGAGTCCAGTGGCTTCGTTCCATCAGGCACCCTCCAGTTCGTCTGGATGTCGACGAAGTTGGCGACGTGGAGGTCGCTGGCTGCGAGCTTCTGCTTGTCCTGCTCGATGGCGAAGCCAGCGAACTCGAACCTATGGAAAGTGAACCGCAAGTTATACCTTTAGGAACTCCATACACGGGCATATAGAACTGCAACGCGTACTCGGCAGAGAGAATTGCTTACCTTGGGTCGTCGAGGAACCTGTCGAAGTTGACGGATCTCTGGCCCAATGTACCACATACCTGGAAAACAAGCACTGGCTGGTACTTGCCGATGGATAGTTGAACCACCGCCGCCCTGCGGTGGTCGGGTGTGTACTCCACGTCGATGCCGACGATCTTCTGGCGGCGCCGCTGGAGTAGTGTCTTGAAGTCTTCGACGTACGTCGCCATGGCGGCGACGTCGGTGGTGTAGATCACCTTCAGCTTCGTGTTCCCGTGCGCATGCACGGCATCGTAGGTCCTGCTGAACCCCATTGCTGCAAAGAGGACGAAGAGGAGGAGGAAGGCGCAGCGTCGTGTGTTTGTGGGGACGGTCTGTTCGATGGAGCGCGGGATTTAAATGAGAGCGGCAGCAACTTCTGCCGAGGCCACGATCTCGTCTCCCAACCGTGGTGGCGATCGTGGGTTCGTGATGATCGTTGCAGTTCGTGCGGCGTGCAACCGTCGGGATAGAGGAGGGGCGGTGCGCGGGCGCTTCGGCCGATAGTGGGTGCATTTATTTTAGGGCAGGCGAACCGAATCGTCCGCCGTAAGCGAACTGCATCGCTTCAGAAGCGTAATCGTCCGCCGTAAGCGAACTGCAACGCTTCAGAAGCGGAATCGTTTTTGTTTCATTTTTTTGCACTAAGCGCACTGCACTGTGTACTCGAAGGTTACTGCACTGAAGCTTTTTAAACGCTCCACGCACGGGACTGCAGTGTATTGTTTATCCTAGCCTGACTGTATATATTTTTATTTTCTATCTGCTTTTCTGTACTGATTCACGTTCATGGTCAGATTATATACGAGCAAGAGAACTGCATTCTCAAAAATGACATTCCGATGTCGGTTTTTTCATACAGAAGAGAACCGCATTATGAGAGTGGAATTCTCATCTTATTTTCTTTTTTCATATAGAAGAGAACTGCATATTATTACACGATAACGATATATATAAATGATGAAGTTAATATGTTTTTTTAAAATGCAAAAACTGCATATGTGTTTTGATCTACGCCCTTTTCCTGGTGCGTCTTCACAGATTGCGCACTGCATTTGTTTCAACGGTTGTTGCTGCTACTGTCTTGCTCTTGTCGTTCGTGTTACCCCTCGTAACAGGACCGTGCGACCGCGACGCTTGCCTACGCGTTTGATTATGCGTTCTGTCTCTCCCCTTCGTTTTTGATGATGGTTCTTCGATTTCTTCATCTGCTTCTTCTTCTTCCTCGTCTTCTTCTTCTTCCTCCTCATCTTCCTCCTCGGTTTCATCAGCTTCGATCGCTTCCTCACTCTCTTCTCTGTCAGCATCAGCTTCGATCGCTTCTTCGTCCTCTTCTTCATCTTTTTCCTCTGTTCTATTTGGACAAGTTCTCGCGTTATGCTTCTCTCTCTTGTTGCAGACGCTACATAGCCTTCTCTTTGGCGTATCATCTTGTTGGTCAGCTTGGTGATTTGTGGTGGCATTTTCAGCCTGGATTTGTTTCAGCCTCTCTTCACATGTTCTTGAGTTGTGTCCCGCAATCTTATTGCATGATTTACACATCCTTACCCCCAGTGGTCTTCCTTCGATGTCCAGTTCCGGCTCAGGCCTGCTATTTTTTCCAGGGCTTTTTTCATTTGCTGTAGCTTTTTTATTGGCTGACTTGCTCTCTTTCTTTCTCCCTTTTGTGTTTGAAACAGGCGGGGGAAGAATTGTGTCATCCATATTATGAACTGCACCATCAGCAGCATTTTCCTGCTCCTTTCCTTGGACTTCACCCCGCGCATCCATGATCTTCTCTGTCTCTTCTTCTTCTTCATTTATTACGTTCACTTCTTGTATGAATTTTCTCATCCCAGCTAAAGCTCTGTTGTACCCTCTATCCGACTTGACACCTCTGTTCGCCAGGTCCATTGCAGTTTCTGCAAGTAGTCTCCTACGGCAGAACATCGAACTCCCATCCGGAGCAGTTTGCTCATAGTCTCTGCGGTCAAAAGTTGGATTTTGGCGTGCGTTCCGTGTGTATCTCTTCAATATGTACTGTTCAGGTATCTTGTCCACCCGCAGCTGATCCAACATGCAAATGATGTGCACGCAGAACAGGCCTGCAGCAAAAGAATTTTTTTTGGGTTACTCGTGCCAGCAAACTTCACATAAATAGGCAACATTTTTTAATTTTTTTGGTTTTGTGAACTGCATTATAAATAGGTCCTTTTTCTGCTGCTATAGTGAACCACACTATATATTTTTTGTATTTAATCTCTTTTTTTTTTGCTACGAGCAACAAGTGAACTTCATTTTGTTTTACGTGTGCTTATTTTTTTTTGTTTTCCTGTATCACTTACCTGTGTGTGTCCACAGCTTGCATTCGCATTCGTAGATACTGTTTGTCACATCGGCAACCACCTGGAACTCGTGTCTTGCCCAATCAAAATCATCAGACCAGTTGTAGTGGCGCACCAAATATTTCGTTGGGTTGTCAGTGGACTGCTCTGATCTGAAGGCTGTGCTGCGGTAGTGCGTTTGCTTGAAGTTAGCAAAGACTGCCCTGGTGTAAATCTTGGAGAGCTGAACCTAGAATCCAAACTGAGTAGTAGTCTTTATCTCCGTCTGTGAAACAAAGAAAACCAGTTAAGTGGTTGTCTTTTTTGCAGCAAAAATCAAGAAAGCGAGTATTTGTTTTTATTAATTGCTGATGCATCTCTGAAAAATTTGTTTCTGTTTTATATACCTCGTTAGCTATGGTCTCCGCGTGCTCGACGCCCTTCCTTGTCTGGATGTACCTGTCCACCTGGGACGCAAAGATGTGCAGGTCGTGTCTTTCCTTGACAAAGTTCCTCTTCAAGATCCGGTTCATGCTTTCACTTCTCTGTGTCGACGTCATCCGTGCACAGAACACCTCCTTGTAGTAAGCCGATATCCATTCTTTTCTGTCTGCCCACAGCGCCTTCATAATCTCATCATTTTGCAGGTTATACTTTTCCATGAGTTCACGCCAAGCGTGTTCAAACTCTGATGGCATCAGTGGGTGGTTGAGAACGGAGGTCAGCTCATCCTTGAATTTCTCATAGGCTTTGTACAGCAAGGACAGGTGATCCTTGTATTTTTTCAGTATATGCCAACGGCATAACTTGTGCAGCGTGCCTACGAGCGTACTTTTTATCGCGGCATCCATGGAGGGGCATTGATCTGCATGTTTTTGAAAAAAAAACAAGCATCGAGTTATTGAGAGAACTGCATATCCTTTTTCTGCTTTTTTTCTTTTTTTTTCATTGGATGTAAGAAATGTACTACAAAACTTGGCAGTGAACTGCATTGTTATTTAAGTTCACTCTTTTTTTTCTGCATACCTGTGAGTATGCAGATTGGCCGCTTGTTGTTCATGCAACGCAAGAACGTCCGGAACACCCACTCGAAAGTCGGTGTTGTTTCGTCTCTGATGAGAGCCACAGCGAATATTGTACTTTGGAGGTGGTGGTTGACTCCAACGAAGACGCCCAGAGGCATGTGGAACCTGTTGGTCTTGTAGGTCGTGTCAAATGTGACACAATCTCCAAAATCCTCGTACGATCCCCTGCAGCTGGCGTTCGCCCAGAATATGTTGCGCACACGGTTATCGACATCTTTGTCGTAATCATAGAAGAACTCTGGGTTTATTTGCTGCATCTTCTCAAAGAAAGCCAGGAGTTTCTTCACATCGTCCTCTGTTTCCTCCCTCGCGAATTGCTGCTTCCTGCAGTTCGAAATAATAATATACTTGCAGCATTAGGGACATAGAGAAAATGCACAAAGCGAACTGCATGAAATAGACTAGATATCGTTTTTTGTTTTTAGTGAACGTACCTGTTCACCCAATCACGGCTGGTGCGCCCCATAAAGTGCAGTCCTCCTGACATCCTCGACAGGGTTGACATCATCTGCGTGTGCGTGAGGTTGTCGCTCTGCATGTCCTTCACTAGTTTATCGAGCAACGGGTCATCCGTCTTATGCGAGTGCATGTGCAGAAGCATACCCGGGCTGTCAATCATCCTGTGGTTGTGATTGAGCTCAATCTCTGCTATCACAAACACATCCTTTATTTTTTTCAATCTCATCCCCGCCTTGCAGCCAGTCCTCTTTGATGTTTTTTCCCGCTTTCTGTCATAATCAGTGACAGTTTGTTTGCTTCTGCCTTGCTTTGAGCACACGATGTATCTGTTTGTTCTGTATCCGCCGTTTTTGCGTGTGCCGAAGCCTGCATGCCTCGCATAAGCGTTGTAGAATTCTCGCGCCGCATCTTCTGATGTGAACTGCATACCTTTCACGGGCACAAGTTCTCGGAGCATGTTCTCATCCTGCACACATACAACACGGAATGTTTCTTTTTTTTTGTTAATGAGAATGCACAAGCTGAAACTATGCGTAATAACTGAACTGCAGTAGTCAGGCAAGGATGCTTACGTGCGTGTACTATTTTTCTTCTAACGGTGTTTGCAGCTCACCGATGTTTATTGGGCATGGAGGGGTGACAACAGACCTGTGTAATTGAGGATCGCGAGGAGGCAGGAGTGTGGAGAACTTTACTTTCTTGGTTGCCTGCGGCCCTCCTTGATTATGCTTCCGATTCTTTTGTTGGGCAGTAGGCGGCCTTGGTGGAATTCCACCGTCCCTTTGTAGACGAATCGTTTGCACATGGATCTGCCTAACTTGCTGGGTTTCAACTTCGGCTTCTGGAGGTGCTATATCATCCGTTCTGATCTGCTGACCAAATGTTTCAAAGACACGCGTGTACCTTGGCTGCATAACTGTTATGATTTGCTCCTCGTCATCATCATCTTCCTCATCATGTTTCTGCGCTTGTTCACCCATGAAGACCAGAGCGTCGTCGTCCTCCTCTTCATCCTGTGGTTTTCTTGTTTCACTGCCTTCTCCATCTCGAATGATGTTGGTTCGCTGTTTTCATATTTATCCTCTACATCTTCCTCCACGGAGTAGGCAGTTCTGTTTGTCATGTTAAAGAAACCCCTAGGTAATTCAGGTGTTATCCATCGAGGCATCTCCCACTCTTCTCTTCCAATGCAGTTCAGGGGCTCAGGGTCGTAAATGATTCGAGGCATCTTCTGTTTTTGAGGCATAGCGAATTCCTGCAGGTTATTAAGCCAAAGCTTTTTTTTATGCATGTCAACAATGAAATGAACTGCATCTTTCGTTCTATATATCATTATATTTTTGCAAACGGTAAGGATTTGCACTTTCAATGTGTCATTCTACAGCAGGGGCACTGCTAGTTAACGTGAAGAAACAATGCACTTCAGGTCTAGGAACAGCGCTCTACTTTTTTAGTCAATGTGGACTGCAATTTTCATCCATATAGCGTCTTTTATTTTTTCGAACTATCCTTTTCTGATTTTCTACTTTTGGAGACACATGTTACTGCAGTCGACGCAAGATGGGGGACTGCATGTGTATAAAAACGTCACTGCAAACTGAATGGGGGGGGGGGTTGGTATGTTGATTTTTCTTACCTTATATGCAGTTCCCTCCTTCTGCAGATGCAGCTCTTGCTGCTGTTGTCGTGCAGTCCACCTCCGCTGCAGGAAATCATGCACTTTTTCCACCTTGGCCATTGTTGCGGGAGAAGGCTGGACGTGAACCATTGCAGTTCGCATCCAGGACGAATGCGATGTAGTAGTCGACGTTGCAGTTCGCTTCCCCCTGTCGTGCACGGCTGAGGCTGGATGATTCAGGGGCGGACCCTCCAGATGTTGTTGGGGCGAAGGTGAGGTGCGGCGTCGCTTCCTAAGCGCCGCCGCGGAAATTTCGTCCCCGACGGACTGCATCGCCGGACGTTTTGGCGGGCGCTCCGCTGCCGCTACGAGGCGGGTGGAGGTGGTGGAGGTGAGGTGCAGGACGCCGGCCGCCGGCCGCCGTGCGCTCTGGCGCTAGGAGGCGGGGGAGGGGTGGGGAGAGGACGCCTGCCGCCGTCCGCCGTGCGCCCCCGCGCTAGGATGCGGGGAGGGGTGGGGGAGGACGCTGCCCGCCGGCCGCCGTGCGCTCCCGCGCTAGAAGGCGGGGAGGAGGGGGAGGACGCGGGGCGCTCCCGTGCTAGGAGGCGGGGAGGAGTGGGGGAGGACGCCGGCGTCGGGGCGCTGGCGCTAGGAGGCGGGGAGTGG
>LR738712.1:419404658-419644196 GCA_902687465.1 Secale cereale
CAATCCCTCCCCCGCCTTCTAGCGCGGGAGCGCACGCTGGCCGGCCGGCAGCGTCCTCCCCCACCCCTCCCCGCATCCTAGCGCGGGGGCGCACGGCGGCCGGCGGCCGGCGTCCTCTCCCCACCCCTCCCCCGCCTCCTAGCGCCGAGCGCACGGCGGCCGGCGGCCGGGGTCCTGCACCTCACCTCCCCCACCCCTCCCCCCGCCTCGTAGCGGCAGCGGAGCGCTCGCCAAAGCGGCCGGCGATGCAGTCCGTCGGGGGCGAAATTTCCGCGGCGGCGTTTAGGAAGCGACGCCGCACCTCACCTTCGCCGCAACAACACCTGGAGGATCCGCCCTTGAAGCATCCAGCCTCAGCCATGCATGACAGGGGGAAGCGAACTGCAACGTCGACTACTACATCGCATTCGTCCTGGATGCGAACTGCAATGGTGCACGTCCAGCCTTCTCCCGCAACAATGGCCAAGGTGGAAAAAGCGCATGATTTCCTGCAGCGGAGGTGGACTGCACGACAACAGCAGCAAGAGCTGCATCTGCAGAAGGAGGGAACTGCATATAAGGTAAGAAAATCAACATACCAACCCCTCCATCCAGTTTGCAGTGACGTTTTTATACACATGCAGTCCCCCATCTTGCGTCGACTGCAGTAACATATGTCTCCAAAAGTAGAAAATCAGAAAAGGATAGTTCGAAAAATAAAACACGCTGTATGGATGAAAATTGCAGTCCACATTGACTAAAAAAGTAGAGCGCTGTTCCTAGAGCTGAAGTGAATTGTTTCTTCACGTTAACTAACAGTGCCCCTGCTGTAGAATGACACATTGAAAGTGCAAATTCTTACCGTTTGCAAAACTATAATGATATATAGAACGAAAGATGCAGTTCATTTCATTGTTGACATGCATAAAAAAAGATTTGGCTTAATAACCTGCAGGAATTCGCTATGCCTCAAAAACAGAAGATGCCTCGAATCATTTACGACCCTGAGCCCCTGAACTGCATTGGAAGAGAAGAGTGGGAGATGCCTCGATGGATAACACCTGAATTACCTAGGGGTTTCTTTAACACGACAAACAGAACTGCCTACTCCATGGAGGAAGATGAAGAGGATAAAGATGAAAACAGCGAACCAAACATCGTTCGAGATGGAGAAGGCAGTGAGACAAAAAAACCACAGGATGACGAAGAGGACGACGACGATCTGGTCTTCATGGGTGAACACGCGCAGAAACATGATGAGGAAGAGGATGATGACGAGGAGCAAATCATAACAGTTATGCAGCCAAGGCACACACGTGTCTTTGAAACATTTGGTCAGCAGATCAGAACGGATGATATAGCACCTCCAGAAGCCGATGTTGAAACCCAGCAAGTTCGGCAGATCCATGTGCAAACGATTCGTCTACAAAGGGACGGTGGAATTCCACCAAGGCCGCCTACTGCCCAACAAAAGAATCGGAAGCATAATCAAGGAGGGCCGCAGGCAACCAAGAAAGTAAAGTTCTCCACACTCCTGCCTCCTCGCGATCCTCAATTACACAGGTCTGTTGTCACCCCTCCATGCCCAATAAACATCTTTGAGCTGCAAACACCGTTAGAAGAAAAACAGTACACGCACGTAAGCATCCTTGCCTGACTACTGCAGTTCAGTTATTACGCATAGTTTCAGCTTGTGCATTCTCATTAACAAAAAAAAAAGAAACATTCCGTGTTGTATGTGTGCAGGATGAGAACATGCTCCGAGAACTTGTGCCCGTGAAAGGTATGCAGTTCACATCAGAAGATGCGGCGCGAGAATTCTACAACGCTTATGCGAGGCATGCAGGCTTCGGCACACGCAAAAACGGCGGATACAGAACAAACAGATACATCGTGTGCTCAAAGCAAGGCAGAAGCAAACAAACTGTCACTGATTATGACAGAAAGCGGGAAAAAACATCAAAGAGGACTGGCTGCAAGGCGGGGATGAGATTGAAAAAAATAAAGGATGTGTTTGTGATAGCAGAGATTGAGCTCAATCACAACCACATGATGATTGACAGCCCGGCTATGCTTCTGCACATGCACTCGCATAAGACGGATGACCCGTTGCTCGATAAACTAGTGAAGGACATGCAGAGCGACAACCTCACGCACACGCAGATGATGTCAACCCTGTCGAGGATGTCAGGAGGACTGCACTTTATGGGGCGCACCAGTCGTGACTGGGTGAACAGGTACGTTCACTAAAAACAAAAAACGATATCTCGTCTATTTCATGCAGTTCGCTTTGTGCATTTTCTGTATGTCCCTAATGCTGCAAGTATATTATTATTTCGAACTGCAGGAAGCACCAATTCGCGAGGGAGGAAATAGTGGACGATGTGAAGAAACTCCTGGCTTTCTTTGAGAAGATGCAGCAAATAAACCCGGAGTTCTTCTATGATTACGACAAAGATGTCGATAACCGTGTGCGCAACATATTCTGGGCGAACGCCAGCTGCAGGGGATCGTACGAGGATTTTGGAGATTGTGTCACATTTGACACGACCTACAAGACCAACAAGTTCCACATGCCTCTGGGCGTCTTCGTTGGAGTCAACCACCACCTCCAAAGTACAATATTCGCTGTGGCTCTCATCAGAGACGAAACAATACCGACTTTCGAGTGGGTGTTCCGGACGTTCTTGCGTTGCATGAACAACAAGCGGCCAATCTGCATACTCACAGGTATGCTGAAAAAAAAGAGTGAACTTAAATAACAATGCAGTTCACTGCCAAGTTTTGTAGTACATTTCTTACATCCAATGAAAAAAATGAAAAAAAGCAGAAAAAGGATATGCAGTTCTCTCAATAACTCGATGCTTGTTTTTTTTTCAAAAACATGCAGATCAATGCCCCTCCATGGATGCCGCGATAAAAAGTACGCTCGTAGGCACGCTGCACAAGTTATGCCGTTGGAATATACTGAAAAAATACAAGGATCACCTGTCCTTGCTGTACAAAGCCTATGAGAAATTCAAGGATGAGCTGACCTCCGTTCTCAACCACCCACTGATGCCATCAGAGTTTGAACGCGCTTGGCGTGAACTCATGGAAAAGTATAACCTGCAAAATGATGAGATTATGAAGGCGCTGTGGGCAGACAGAAAAGAATGGATATCGGCTTACTACAAGGAGGTGTTTTGTGCACGGATGACGTCGACACAGAGAAGTGAAAGCATGAACCGGATCTTGAAGAGGAACTTTGTCAAGGAAAGACACGACCTGCACATCTTTGCGTCCCAGGTGGACAGGTGCATCCAGACAAGGAAGGGCGTCGAGCACGCGGAGACCATAGCTAACGAGGTATATAAAACAAAACAAATTTTTCAGAGATGGATCAGCAATTAATAAAAACAAAATACTCGCTTTCTTGATTTTTGCTGCAAAAAAGACAACCACTTAACTGGTTTTCTTTGTTTCACAGACGGAGATAAAGACTACTACTCAGTTTGGATTCGAGGTTCAGCTCTCCAAGATTTACACCAGGGCGGTCTTTGCTGACTTCAAGCAAACGCACTACCGCAGCACAGCCTTCAGATCAGAGCAGTCCACTGACAAACCAACGAAATATTTGGTGCGCCACTACATCCGGTCTGATGATTTTGATTGGGCAAGACACGAGTTCCAGGTGGTTGCTGATGTGACAAACGGTATCTACGAATGCGAATGCAAACTGTGGACACACACAGGTAAGTGATACAGGAAAACAAAAAAAAATAAGCACACATAAAACAAAATGAAGTTCACTTATTGCTCGTAGCAAAAAAAAAAGAGATTAAAAACAAAAAAATATATAGTGAGGTTCACTATAGCAGCAGACACAGGACCTATTTATAATGCAGTTCACAAAACCAAAAAAAAATTAAAAAATGTTGCCTAATTATGTGAAGTTTGCTGGCACGAGTAACCCAAAAAAAAATCTTTTGCTGCAGGCCTGTTCTGCGTGCACATCATTTGCATGTTGGATCAGCTGCGGGTGGACAAGATACCTGAACAGTACATATTGAAGAGATACACACGGAACGCACGCCAAAATCCAACTTTTGACCGCAGAGACTATGAGCAAACTGCTCCGGATGGGAGTTCGATGTTCTGCCGTAGGAGACTACTTGCAGAAACTGCAATGGACCTGGCGAACAGAGGTGTCAAGTCGGATAGAGGGTACAACAGAGCTTTAGCTGGGATGAGAAAACTCATACAAGAAGTGAACGTAATAAATGAAGAAGAAGAGGCAGAGAAGATCATGGATGCGCGGGGTGAAGTCCAAGGAAAGGAGCAGGAAAATGCTGCTGATGGTGCAGTTCATAATATGGATGACACAATTCTTCCCCCGCCTGTTTCAAACACAAAAGGGAGAAAGAAAGAGAGCAAGTCAGCCAATAAAAAAGCTACAACAAATGAAAAAAGCCCTGGAAAAAATAGCAGGCCTGAGCCGGAACAGGACAGCGAAGGAAGACCACTGGGGGTAAGGATGTGTAAATCATGCAATAAGATTGCGGGACACAACTCAAGAACATGTGAAGAGAGGCTGAAACAAATCCAGGCTGAAAATGCCACCACAAATCACCAAGCTGACCAACAAGATGATACGCCAAAGAGAAGGCTATGTAGCGTCTGCAACAAGAGAGAGAAGCATAACGCGAGAACTTGTCCAAATAGAACAGAGGAAAAAGATGAAGAAGAGGACGAAGAAGCGATCGAAGCTGACGCTGACAGAGAAGAGAGTGAGGAAGCGATCGAAGCTGATGAAACCGAGGAGGAAGATGAGGAAGAAGAAGAAGAAGACGAGGAAGAAGAAGAAGCAGATGAAGAAATCGAAGAACCATCATCAAAAACGAAGGGGAGAGACAGAACGCATAATCCAGCGCGTAGGCAAGCGTCGCGGTCGCACGGTCCCGTTACGAGGGGTAACGCGAACAACAAGAGCAAGACAGAAGCAACAACAACCGTTGAAACAATTGCAGTGCACAATCTGAGAAGAAGCACAAGGAAAAGGGCGTAGATCAAAACACATATGCAGTTTTGCATTTTAAAAAAACATATTAACTTCATCGTTTATATATATCGTTATCGTGTAATAATATGCAGTTCTCTTCTATATGAAAAAAGAAAATAAGATGAGAATTCCACTCTCATAATGCGGTTCTCTTCTATATGAAAAACCCGACATCGGAATGTCATTTTTGAGAATGCAGTTCTCTTGCTCGTATAGAATCTGACCATGAACGTGAATCAGTACAGAAAAGCAGATAGAAAAGAAAAAAATATAGAGTCAGGCTAGGATAAACAATACACTGCAGTCCGTGCATGGTGCGCTTAAAATCTTCAGTGCAGTAACCTTCGAGTACACAGTGCAGTGCGCTTAGTGCAAAAAAATGTAAACAAAAACGATTCCGCTTCTGAAGCGATGCAGTTCGCTTACGGGGGACGATTACGCTTCTGAAGCGATGCAGTTCGCTTACGGCGGACGATTCGGTTCGCCTGCCATAAAATAAATGCGCCCACTATCGCCCGAAGCGCCCGTGCACCGCCCCTCCTCTATCCCGACGGTTGCACGCCGCACGAACTGCAACGATCATCACGAACCCACGATCGCCACCGCGGTTGGGAGACGAGATCGTGGCCTCGGCAGAAGTTGCTGCCGCTCCCATTTAAATCCCGCGCTCCATCGAACAGACCGTCCGCACAAACACACGACGCTGTGCCTTCCTCCTCCTCTTCGTCCTCTTTGCAGCAATGGGGTTCAGCAGGACCTACGACGCCGTGCATGCGCACGGGAACACGAAGCTGAAGGTGATCTACACCACCGACGTCGCCGCCATGGCGACGTACGTCGAAGAATTCAAGACACTACTCCAGCGGCGCCGCCAGAAGATCGTCGGCATCGACGTGGAGTACACACCCGACCACCGCAGGGCGGCCGTGGTTCAACTATCCATCGGCAAGTACCAGCCAGTGCTTGTTTTGCAGGTATGTGGTACATTGGGAAAGAGATGCGTCAACTTCGACAGGTTCCTCGATGACCCAAGGTAAGCAACTCTCTCTGCCGAGTACGCGTTGCAGTTCTATATGCCCGTGTATGCAGTTCCGAAAGGTATAACTTGCGGTTCACTTTCCATAGGTTCGAGTTTGCTGGCTTCGCCATCGAGCATGACAAGCAGAAGCTCGCAGCCAGCGACCTCCACGTTGCCAACTTCGTCGACATCAAGACAAACTGGAGGGTGCCTGATGGAACGAAGCCACTGGACTCGCTGGGCGATGTAGCTGCTGCCATCATCGACGACGAGTACGCAGACATGAAGACGAAGATGACAGACCACGACCACAGCCTGTGGACTTCCATTCTCAGCACCAAGCACATCGAGTATGCTGCCAAGGACGCCTACGCTACGTTCGAGATATGGAACAGAATCAGCACCATGAAGAAAGGCCTCGCGCGCGCTGAAACAGAGAAGACAAGGAAGCGCCCGAGGTCCTCCAAGAGGGGGTGGGGCAAGGGGGCATCAACTTCCACCTCCAACTCCAACGGGTCGAACTGGTGAAGCAGGACAGATGCTGAAACCCAACGATTCCTGTCGCAAGTGCTCGATTTAGTTTCCTCTGCGTATGTAGATTAGTTTGCTTTCGTTCTAGTTTGCTTTGGGACAATGTTTGCTTGTGTTGCGTTAGTTTGCTTGATGATGTACTATGTTAATTATGACCCCTGAACCGTCGTTTCTATCTATCAAATATATGCAGTTCTCAGTACTCTGTTTTCAGTATGTATATTGCTTCAAAACTGCTGCTGCATCTAGGATACACATAAAAAACAAAACTATCAGGGCAGTTCACATAGACGATTCTTTCACAAAACTGCTCCCTGTTAAGAAGGTTGATGCAGTGCTCTTTTATTAAAAAAACTCTAGTTCCGTATGTGGGTTAAGAAAAAAGGAAACTGCTGCTGCTCATAGGATGCACATGAAAGACTATATGTAAAAAGGCAGTTCACTTATACTCAGAATTCTCATAAGAAAAAACACTAGAAGCCACGCAAAAAAAATGTCAGATTATTACAACAAAAATGTCTCATGCTGCTGCTGCTCAAGCGAGACTGATCTAAAGCAAATTTAACTTGATTTCCAAACACTTTGCATGCCTAAAAAACATAGCCATCACAACATCCCCTGCCTGAAGACCAGCTTCCTCCACAAATTCCTTCCAGCCGTCTTTGAGAACCAAACAATCATCAGAGCCAACAGAATACATAACATCAACATCATGATCTCCATTCTTGCTGACCAACACCAAATTAACACAGCTTTCTGTTACCCTCACTAGACCAGAAGGGAATTTCTGCAAAGAAAAACAACAAGAACAGAAAAAAATATAAGAACAACTAAGAAAAAGATTACAATCTTTCATAAAAAAAATATTGATGTCAACACAAAATAATATTGACTAGACAAACATTGCTGCTGCTCCTACAATGTTCATAAAAAAACTACTACAGGAAAAGCAGTTCGCTTATACTTGGTAGCAAAAAAATTTCTTCAGAAAACTAATACTCCTACAAAAATTCAGGTAGCGTTAACTACAAACAACACATGAAAAAGAATATCCGAGAAATACATACCCATGAAACACTGACATCATCGTCAGTCAACTGATGGACGAATGGAGCCCGAAATCCAATACCTGAAGAATATAGAATAGAACAGAGAGCGTTGTGCCGCTGCTTCTGGTTCAGAACCAAACCTTCAGAAAAAACGCATGTCTCCAGCATCGGCTCCACCCTTGCCAGCCAGCCGCACGCGCAATCCATTGCCAGGCGAAAAACAGATCTGGTTGGGAGAAAAAACAGATCGAGCAGGAGTGGCGCCGCCACGGATAAGATGAGATGGGAGCCGCCAGGGATAAGGTGGGAGGGGAGCCAATTGACCCACCAGTATATATATATGTAAAACAAAACAACACAAAAAAACGACAAATAAAGCAGTGCGGTTACATAACAAAATGCATTCCGCATTGCATATTGCTACAGTCCACCGCGCTTGACAAAAGCAAAAAAAACTAATCAAACTAGTCCCCCGACACCCCGGTGGCTGTAATGCAGTTCACACAGCCTCGCATTGCATATTAATGAAGTTCGCCGCACTACAAAAAATTCAAGCGCGCATTTGCATATTACTGCAGTCCACCGCTCTTGACCGCGATTCACAGACGAAACACACAGCCTGCGATGCAGTTCTAACAACTATATAATGCAAAAAAACTCAAAGAACATCTTTTGATAAACGACCAGAGCCAGTCGCGCCGCGAAAAAACGTGGACAGAAAACTTAAAATTCTTCCAAAATAACAACTTAATCCGCTCCTATTTATACGGATAGATCAAAAAGCAGCCCGTAAATGCCGAAAACAACAGAACATTACAAACAAAACGCAGCAATTTCGATCCGCACTGGGGAGAACAGAGAAACAGAGAAAGGCGGACGAACGGACGCAGATCCGCCAAAATCCAATGATTTCCGTCGTTTTCTCGCAGAATTCAGTGCTTAACCGCAAATTAAATCAGCGCAAGCACGAATGAACCAGTACAAATCAGTCAAACTAGCCAGAAACGATGCTAGATGAATGTTTCCTGCTGCACCTCTATGTGGTGCACAGCAGAAGACGGAAGCAGTGCGCATAGTTCTCCAATGCACTTTTGCAATGCAGTTCGGAAGTGTTATGAGAATATTATTCTCATAATGTTATGAGAATAGACCGGCTATATATATATATATATATATATATATATATATATATATATATATATATATATATATATATATGTGTGTGTGTGTGTGTGTGTGTGTATCGAACAATCTCACATTTCATTTGAAATTCACATACCGATGGCAGGCATCGTGTGACCACATTGCAGGTTCAAAACAACACCATGCATATCACTATTACATTCACATGTGCATGGGTTTAAAACACCATGGTCTATTATTCAAATATATGAATCCACTTTTACAAGGATGTATGATCTCTTTTAGTTAGGTACACCCACACACTCCTCTCCTCTATATAGCTACCACTTAGTTTCTGGTGCATGAACACACCCCTCCTCGCCCTCCCCCCTCCCTCAGCATTCCCTAGATTGAACTCATTCATTAATTATTCTTTAGGTCATTCTCCCACGGTCTTTATAGGTGTCCTCGGGTCCTTATTTTTGACACACATCGATTGGTATACATCTCTAGTCAGGCCTGCCTACCACATACACACTTTCCCTCTTCTCCTCTAACCCTGCTTGCCCACTATCTGCCTCTCACACGCTCGCACGCAAATGCACATTCTCGCCCCTCTTTTCATCGGTCTTGCGCTCACACACTCCTCCCTTCTCTCTGTTTGGTACGCCTCTCGCACCCCATCCTAGTTGCATCCCTTTATCTATATCTGTCTATCCGGCCTTTTTCCCTCTAACGCATGCATGTGTACACCAATCGATATCCATATATACATATAGCTAGGTCAATTATCCCTCATTTTCCACACATATCGATCATCTACCTTAATAGTTATGTCTCGATCTCCCTTTCTCCGACACAACGATTTATCTACATATCTAGTTAGGGCTGCTAGTGACACAAGTATATTGCCCCCTCACCATCCATGCATGCCTCATGCCCCGTCTCTCACCTGCACGCATTCTCACACATGCACACGCGCGCGCACGCACACACATACATCTCTCTTATTGTTTGCTGTTGTACCCTTTGTTTATCTACTAGGCCTTGTGCACCATCGTCTCCGGGAAGCAACTCCACAAAAACCACTCCAACACCTTAGCTTAGTCTCTCTTCCCACCATATTCCTCTCCAACACATGTATGGATGCCCATCGATCTCCCTCGATATGTAGCTAGGTCTCTTCTTGTCCACACATGTACCGGTCGATCTACCTCTCTAGTTAGCCCCCCCCCCCCGACACACGCACTGATAGATCGAATGCTATAGTCAGTTCCCTCTGGCACCCACAAAATGCCCTTTCCCCTCTCACGTTCTAGTAGGTCGGTCGTCCTATATCTCTGATGTGCGCAGATGCAATTTCGTAGCCTCTCTTTGTTTCTATCGACACCACATGCCGATGTTCGCTCTCTATCTTCTCATGGATCGCATCCTCTGTACGATATATCTAGCTAGGCCTTAGTCTCACACACATTGCGTACGTTCCATTTTTTGGTTTGAGATATCATCGACACATATTCCCTATCCAGGTCTCCTGCACAAAAATACACTCTCGAAATCACCCACACAAAACACACTCACGAATGCACACACCATCTCTCTCACAAATCCCCACATAGGTGGGGTACGTGCAGGAAAAGAAGAGGTCCACGCAGCAACGCACGTACTCCCGTATCTCGACCGACCACACTCCCGTGGGTACACAGTGGAGCTTATTTCTGTACAAAAAAGGAAGCCCACGTTTTGAAAATTTGACGCCTGTAGTGGTTGTCCACTTGATGGAGGGTTGTGTACCACGTGTAAACGAAAGAAAGTGCGACGTGTTTTATTTACAAAATGGCCGCACTATATATAATATAGCCAAGATCCAATGCTTTGCTTGCTGGGGTTGCTCTCTTCACAGTTCACACTCTCTCACACAAAATGGTGGTGGGTACTCTCTCTCTCTCTCTCTCACCGCTGGTCACTGATCAGGCCGGATCCTATCCGCCGGCAAAAAGGGAGGATCTGCATCGTTACTATGGTCATTGGCACCCAAGCAGGAAACCCACTGCCGACGTGTCTCGATCTACGGTACAAGGCGTTTTCTTATATGAAGCTCCGACGCGATAGGTCCTTTGCCCCTTGCTCACCGGCGCATCATATCCCTCCCGGCGTCACCCTCCGCGATACACCTCGATAAACCTCAGGTATAGCTTCCTCTGAAACCAGCCTTGCTCCACTGCCCAACTTCCTATGTCGCTCCCTGTGGATCTTCCCTAGTTCTTTTCCTAAGATGTAGCTTGGTCGGCGTACTTTCCATGTTGCAATATCGGCCTCACACTGTTTTAGATAAAGTACCGTGATGCTATCATTCCTTAGGCCAAGGAATATGCTTCTTTTTTGTCATCGTATGTGTCATCAACTGTTATTGACCAATACTTGTTTCCTTTCAACCACTCTTTTGCAAATCGGGTTATCCATTCTACCTCGTTGCTATTGCAACCTTTTCGTGAAACGCACAAATCACTTTTATATTTAAGAGTGTCTTGTGAAGTTCCACTAAAATGTCACACGGGCAACGTCTCTTCGTTTCAGTGCGACTACACAAAGGGAGATCGGTTTTGCTATCCACATCCAACTCCGACCCTAATCTTCTCCAAGAAGTGGTTTGTTTTGTGAGTGATTGCAAAGGTGATCGGCTTATACTAGTGTGTGTATGTTTCATCAACAACTACTAGTTCCACTGTTAATGTAATATCACCTATTCAATATCTTTGCATACATGCATGCTTAGCCAGCTCAATTTTAATGGAACCGCACAAAATGATCGGATGGTCCGTGTCCTCCATATAATCCTTTATGGGCTAACATTTCTTGTTCAGTTCCACAGAGCTGCATGAAACTAGCTGCCAACAAATGACGCAAGAAAATGGAACCACGCCTATGGACATCATCCTTCAGTTTTTTTCTTTATCTGTACACATTCTCACGACTTTATACTAAGCTGTGATGTAAATATTGACGTTGATATGCGAATCATTGAGATGCATTAGCATGCATGTTAGTTTCCTTTGTATTTTATGGAATGTTGTAATGAGACAACTTTGGAGGCAACGGGACACATGTAACCAAGTTGAAAGCTTCATAGCATTACAACAAAATTTAATTATGTTGGAAAATTATGTGTTCATATAAACATATCCTGGAAGCTTGATAGCAATGCCACAAATCTTTAAAACATCCTTTCGCCCACATGTGGGACATCCAGAATCCGGGTCCACATGACCGCTAGTGAGATTCACCCCACTCGTTGCACCGCAGTAATAATGCCCTAATGAGCAGTCAAATCACAAAGCCCCACCTTTTCCACAGTATAGTACTAGTAAAAGTTGCTTGGGTGAAGCAAACATCATTTCACTCTTTGTTGAATGCGCTCATACTACAATATTTCAAGAGTAAGTTGGTCGTACGAAGAAACCATAAAGTACATGCGAATATTGGATGGTAGACGCACAATATCAAGTGTACTCCCTCTTTCCATGTATATAGGGCCTCATGCGTGATTCGAGGCTAAATTTGACCAAAATTTCAGTTTTTCTATTTTATAAGTCACATTTTTATTAACTCCCATCACATGTTCAGATTACAGGGTGCATTAAATTTGTGCTTGTGAGAATTAAGATAAAACGCACCAATACATGTATAGTTTATTGGTCCTTTTTTGTCAACACATACATTCGTTGCAATTAATGCAGTAGTAAATACTTCCTCCATCCAGGTACATAGGGCACATAAAGGAATTTATATTTTCCAAGAATTTTAGTCACTTATACAATTAAATTAGCCTCGTTCCACTCCCGCACTGCATGCACCATAGTAGCCATACCATCCCGTGTAGTAAAAGCATTTGCATGCACCAACCTTCGGCTCCTTCATCTCTTCGAGAGGAACCACCACATGATGAGCGCTTCGCAAGCACCAATCACATACATACATTAAACTATAGGACATTGGTTGGAAATTGATTGCTCGAGGCAACGAAGGATTAGTACATCCTCCGTCTCGGTTTACACGGCATGCACGTTATTCTAGGTTGAGAATTTAACTAGCTATATATGTATTATATATGATGAAAAATATATGTTTAGAAACTACATCCTCTTAAGAATCCAATGATATCCATTTGGTGACATATAACTCATATTTACTTAGTTAAGTGGATAACCTAAAACTATACGCGCGCCCTCTAAACCGAGACGGAGGGTGTAATTAATTGATTAAACTAACGAGATTATCCATCACCAGTTACATCTGTTTTAGCGGCCAATCTTCAAGCACCTAAATCTAGATGCCCTATGCTCCTAGACGGAAGGAGTACAATTTTTCGCGGAAAACAGGCGCATTAGTTGAGTACTTTTGCACGTTTATACGTTACTATTGTAGTTGCGGGCTATAAGCTTGGCTGTCTATACCCCTATATAGTGTGCGAATAACTTTGAAGGATGGTCGTTGGATGAAGCCAATCCGACGGTGCAGAGAAGTCAAATCCGTGCACTACTGGCCATTGGATATCATCTACATTCCACCAGATTCCGCCACATGTAAAATCTACAAGACTCCATGGTTGAACTTAAGCATAATGCTCAAACCTCAAAACGGAATCACTTCTCATTTGTTCTAGAATCTTCTGTATCATAATCGCCCAAACTTTTTTTAAGATGAATTGCTATTATTTGTTTTTACTTTATGCTTTTCTATGCAAAATTCGATGAATGTTAAAATAGATTAACTTTTTAAATAAAAACTAGTTGATTTTGAATGAGATGAACTATAAGAATTGTAGGAACATCTACATCATGCATATATGACTCAAAGCTTACATGCTAAAGTGTGGTATTTATTCATAATTTTGTTGCCAAATCCCATGTGTGCATTGCACGTGTACCTAACTAGTAGATGATGTGGCAGTATACTACTCCCCCCGTTCCTAAATATAAGTCCTTTCAGACATTTCAAATGGACTACAACATATGGATGTATGCAGAGATATTTTAGAATGTACATTCACTCATTTTACTCTGTATGTAGTCACTTGTTGGAATTCCAAGAAAGACTTATAGTACTGTTGTCGGCGTCCTGGAACCAGGGTACCCAGACTTGCCTACCTGTGGCCCGCGACGCGCTCCTACTACGGCCTGGTACGGCCCAGCTGATCGACCCGTTGCTCAAGACCCTCGCAAGGGGACTAAGCCTCACGAGGAGAACGACACCAAGATCCTCTCAGGATCGGCCACGGCTAGGCTGCTCCGGAGGGGCGGAGAACTCAAGGCCAAACCTGCCTCGGGAGGAGGCAGTGACGTGAGCAGTGATGCACCGCGCCAACGGGTGCCAACGCGTGCCAGCGACGCAGTTGCCGTTTTGGTGCAAAGGAGACAAAGCAGACGCAGGTTCCCAACGGACGAGACAAAGGTTTCCCCTTCGGTGAAACAAGACCGAAGACCGCAAGGATGGAAGGGAAGATGTCACCACCGAGCCCACCACCGCGTCATCGTCTGATCCCTTTGCAGGACAAGACAACTTTTGTCAGGGTAGGAACGTCCTTGTGTTCCCGCTCAAAATGGCTCTTGTGGGATCCCTTCCCGCCTAAACATTTTGGGGAAGAGGACCCTGGCCGCCTATATAAGTAGCTAGGGTTCCCACTAAGGATGGAGAGGCTAACCGCATCGGATCTGGATCTGAACCTAGATCGACCTCATCTCGAACACCCCACCTTCACTTCAAGGAGCAAGAACACTTGCCTGCTGACCCTCTTGAGCTCTCCTCCTGAGCTCAAGAACCACTGTACTTACTCATACTCAAGCCCTCCTGAGGCTAATCCACTCAAGCAGGACATAGGGTCTTACACCTCAAGGTGGCCTGAACCTGGGTAAACTCGTGTGTGCTTTTACTTGTTGCTTGCTCGAATCTCACCATCGGGCGAGGGCATGGCGCTAGGTAGACGTGAGCGGGAGATATATTCGTTCACGCCACTGTGTTCGAACTTCTTTGGGTTTGCGGAGCCCATAATATGACATTTGGTGCGCCAGGTAGGGGGCGTGTCGAAATCTCGCCTCTCCGACGACCTCGTCCCGCTCTCGTTCGTCGACCTCGCTTCACCGCCATGGTGGACACACGCCGAGCGCGCGCCGTCCGCCACGCCACCAACGTCGCTCAGACGGCGCCTGCGGGCAACGGTGCACCGCTCCGCCCCAACTCGCCGGTCGCCAACGCTGGCACCGACCCGGCCGTCGACGAGCAGCAGGACTCATCACTGCCACTGTCCGTGTGGTGCGATGGCCGCACGGCGACACCATCACCCTCGCCGGCCGCGGTGTCGTCCTCGCTGATCCGCCGCAGGCCGGTCTACCAGCAGCCGGCGCTACTAATGGTGTGGGAGCTCCTACGCTACCATCCAGCGGACGACCTCTACGACGAGTGGCTCCGCCGCATCACCGAGCTCGTCAACGCCACCAGGGAGGTACCTGCACCGACTCACTCCTCCCATCCTCCGTCGCTCATGGCGGGGAATGTGGACCACAGTGTCCCGGCTCCACCTCCACTGCACGGCATCGGCCAGCAGCTGGGACGCGAGGCTACACGACGCGAGCAGCCCCGTAGGGCCCCTGCGCGCGATGAGGAGAGCTGCTAGGTGGTCCCGCATCACCAGGCAGAAGGTCGCTGGCTCCCAATCCCGCCGCACCATAACTATGCACCACAAGAGGTGGTGGCGCCTGTACCCCAGGAACCAGCACCGCAGGCGCAGGGGGCGCCTGCAATCATGAGCGTGGCTGGATGTCGCGCCCTAGCTCGAGAGCTGCGACGCTTCGTCTGGCCCGGCAAGTTCAAGCCGAATCTGCCTCCGCAACACGATGGCACCGCAGAGTTCCTCCAGCTCTACAAGCTGAGCATCGACGCGTCCAATGGCACCGAGTAGGTCATGGCGAACTGGTTCCCCATGGCCCTCAAGGACGGCGCTCGCTCCTGGCTCCTAAAGCTCCCCGTAGGATCCATCTCCTCCTGGGGGGAGCTTCGTGAGTGTTTCGTCACCAACTTCCAAGGTACCCGCGACCGAGCCACGGCGGCCGCGGATCTACGCCGCGTGAAGCAGCAACCTAGGGAGACCCTGCAGAAGTACATCCAACGTTTCAACATCGTGCGCCTCAGGATCCCCAGGGTCTCGTATGAGGCCATCATCTCGGTGTTCTCCGACGTTGTCCGCGACGTGAGGATGAAGGAGGAGCTTGCCATCCATGAGGACTTGTGCACGGCCCTCGAGATGTTCAACCTCACGGAGAAGTGCGCCAGGGCAGAGGAAGGCTGCCTCTCTCTCCTGGAGTTTCTTGAAGCGGAGGCAGATGACAAAAAGGCGAAGGCCAAGGAAGGGACATGCCGTGCTGGCTGAGGAGCCAGAAGTGAAGCGTGGCTGCGGCTACAACGACCCCCCTCCAGAGACAATTGTCCATACTACGTCTTCCACGGTGTTCAAAGCCACAACACCAACGACTGCCAAGAGCACAGGGCGATGCGCGGCGGGCGCATCGGGCAGCGTCTTGAGCGCGACAACCGCGGCTACAGCCGCGGAGGGGGGACATGGTGGAGGACGCTGGGACGGCAAGAACTCGCGCCAAGGATGGCGTGACGAACCTCGTGAAGACTGCTGGCAGGAGCAGCCTCGTGACGCCCCCTGGCGCAACCAGCCTCATGAGGGTCGCCCTCAGGGCAACGCGGGCCTGCCTTCGCTGCCGCCACCGTCGAGAAGGAACGATGACGACCGCCAAGGAGACAAAGCAGGGGGCTTTCAAGAGCCATGCACAGTTGCATGCATCGTGGGAGGAGCCCACGCTCCGGCTTGCCACCGCATCTTCAAGCAGTTCGCTCGTGAGGTGAACACGGCGCTCCCCAGGCTTGACGCTGCGCGCAACCTTAGGTGGACCAAGCAGGTCATTGCCTTCGACCCAAGGACCAGCTCAAGTGCATCGCAGCTCCAGGCACTCACCCGATGCTCTGCACTACGACCATCAGCAACGTCCTCGTGACCAAGACCCTCATCGACGGTGGAGAAGGGCTCCACGTCATCTCCGTCCAGACCTTCGAGACGCTCCAAGTCCCCTATGATCAGCTCCACCCAACCAAGCCATTCTATGGAGTCACAGATGGCTCCACACTACCGATGGGGCAGGTCCGCCTCCCCATCACCTTTGGTGACTGAAAACTATCACACCAAGCTCATCGACTTCGACGTCGCCAACATTCACCTCCCGTACAACGCATCCTAGGGTATCTGTCCCTCGCCAAGTTCATGGCGGAGACCCATCACGGCTACAACGTCCTCAAGATGCCCGGGAGTGGCGGGGTCATCACGATCGCCTACGACGAGAAGGAAGCAGTGCGTTCCCTGGAGCGTGCCTAACAGACTGCAGCGGTCGAGAGCTCCGACGAAGATGGAGCCGTCTTCGCCCTGCAGACCGCCCCAAGAAGAAGAAGCACCTGCCCGAAGACGTACCTCGGGACGCAAGGGCTCCTGACGGCACCGCCTCGGGACCCGCGCTTACCGACGAGGCGCCATCCACCCTCGCATAGGGAGGCACGCCCGATGCCCCTCTCAGGACAGGCTCGGGGGCTCTCCTCTGGAGTGCCTCTGGTCTGACCAGCGTCACGAGGGAGGTGTTCGGGCACCACCTGCAGGCGTGTCTCGACGCGCGTTTTTGTGAGCCTAGCGTGAGCCATACAGTGCTGGGGGCTCAGGACTTCATCGACCAGGTTACCGAGGAACTTCAGTACGCAAGGCTCATACGCGGTGGGCGCAACCGCACGACACCAAGCTCACCTACCCCCAACCCAAGCAACCAATTCCGCATCTGCGTCGACATCACAGGCCTCAACCGGGCTGCTTCCCTGGAGCCCTTCTGGCCGACGACTGTCGGCTGGAGGAGGACTCTCCCCTGTAGTTACATTCGCATGCTCTTCAGCTTCCGCAGCGCAGCTGCCACATTCTAGTACCTCACAAGGCAGGCCATGGGAGCTCAGGAGGCACAGTGGCAGGCGGTCCTGACGGAGAAAGAGCCGGACCACCGTGACCACTGAGGGCCTCAGGAGCCTGGCGATCCCGAGGAGTGACCCGCACGACTCGCGTCTTCAGCCACCCCAACTCTTCTTCAACGACAAGTATCAGGTGACGTCTTAGGTATTCAATCGAGGGCACTCCCCACGGGCTACATCATCCTCGAGCTGCTGGGGGATCACACCCACAACAGTCTCTTTTGCGCATAAATCAAGGCTAGTTGTTTCTCCCTACTTGCATTATCTATATGCTTGGCGTCCTCACCGCCACTAAGGTCATGAGCCCTTGCGAGCCCGCCTGCGACCGCCCCATGATTAAGGACCGGCACGACGTCTGTGCTCTAGTCCGTCCCTGCAGTGTCGCTAAATCCAAGGGCTGAGCTCTGTCTCGCGAGCCATTCCCGTGATGTCACCTCCCGTGGTCCTTGGTGCCTTGTTCTCGCATGGGCTAATCGTGGATGGTTAAGTGGGGCCCCGCGGCAGGTGCCTCGCTCACGCGGGAACCGTGTGCTGGTTGTCTTTCTTTTGGACTGTTGCACGAGAAGACTGGGCACAGCGTCTGTGCTCGGGTCCGTCCCTGCAGCATCGATAAATCCAGCGGCTGAGCTTTGTCTTACGGGCCGGTCCCGCTAACGTCACCTCCTGGGGTCTTGTTGCTGTGGCCTTCTCATGTGATTCCCTCTAGAGATGCACTCGGTGCAGGTCGACACAATGCATCTCTTTTCACATTTTGCAGAAGAAGACTTGGGAGCAACCAACCTCAGTGTAGGGTCTCATAGGTGATGCGTAAGCTCACGAGAACTTCCTCAGAGTCGTTCAGCTCATCCTAAGGAGGGCCCATATACACCTTGGCTGTCCTGCCGTGCAAGCCACATGTTAGGACGGGGCTGTACACGCCCCGGAGTCTCTCCCGGTGGGAGGCTCCCTCCCACGGTCCAGTGGAAGCACCATGCTCCGCGCTGGCAGAACCAACCGAGGAGCGGTTTTGCCCACGAACCAGTGGAAGCACCAAGCTCTGCGCTGGCCGCTACCACCAAGGCGCGGTTATGCCCATACTTCGCGCAAGTGTGGTAGCTCTATGCTCCGCGCTAGTTATAAACAACAGAGGGCGGCCCCCAGCGGTCGCAACAACCTCAGGGAGCTTTTCAGCTCACGATGCTCACAACTTCTTCTTGGAGGGGTGTCGCGAGGGGGGCTAGGCACGGGGGCTATGCTCAAGTCACGCCTAGCAGACGCCACCCTACCTAGTGCCCAGAGACCTGGCTTTCTCGTGCCCCCATCTTAGGCGAAGGCTTGTGAGCAAGGTATGGTGCTTCTTCTCCCTCACGAGAGCCGTTCGCACGTCAAGGGGGACCCCTGGGTATCGCGACCCAGGGGCCTCACTAGTCACGTAGCCCCTCACTCCTTGAGCCCGGTGCTCAATGGCGGTCGAGGTATGCGCAGGGCTGGGCCCTGTCGAAGCAGAATGCAAACGGGGTTGCTTGAGCGTCAAGGGGGACCCCTGGGCATCGCAACCTAGGGGCGTCACTAGCCACGTAGCCCCTCAGTCCTTGAGCCTAGTTATTACGATAACCTCGGTGACCCGGAGGGCTCAATGGCGATCGAGGTATGCACGGGATTGGGCCCTGCAGACGTAGAGCACCTAAGCAAACATGAAAGGAAGCAGGCGCGGAAATCACCAAGTTCAAGCCTAGTTATTACAATAACATCAAGTTCTCCTAATTTAAGCGAGTGAGGCACTTGCATTTCTCTCATCTTGACAGGGACATGTCAGGCATCACCGAGCGCGCCATCACCAGCCTCCGCCTCCTCGGCCGCAACAGCAGTGACCTGGAGGAACGCCTCCACCAGCCCCTTGAACTTCTCCTCCAGGGCCTCGGCAGCCGCTCCCTCTACGCTCATGGGCTCGGACAGCAAGGCCATGTCAAGGGTGGGGTCGAGGAGACAGAGGTGGCCGCACACCCGCATCAGGGCCAAGGTAAGGAGCGCGCCATTCTTGATGTCAGCTAACTGGCCGATCGCGGCCGCAACCTCACGCAGGGCCTTCACGAGTGCGGCAAGGAGCCCGACAGAGCCATCCTCCGGGGCGGCTAGCAGCTCCTCAAACCCATCCCTGTAGGCAATTTGCAGTGCCGTGCGGGCCTCGAGCTCGAAGGCGGCGAGGGCCTCGCGACCCACTGCTGCCGAGGTCGCGACGGCGTCTTCCTTGTCACGCGAAGCTTGGGTCACCTTGACCTGCTCGGCCACAGCCTTCAGCTTCTCTAGGCTCGCACAACCAACGAGTTGCTCCTACTGCAGCCGAGACGTCTCAGCCTTCTGGGCCTCGAGCTCCTTCTCCAACCTTTTGAGCTCCAGGGCGCGCCTGCTGCCTTCCTCGCGAAGGTCCTTCAGCTTGCTCTCCACCTCGTGGCAGCGCTTTTTGGAGGATGTTGCGTCGGCTCGCGCGGCGTCGCGTGCCCGCGCGGCTGCAACGGCCTCCTCCTGACCCTTGGTGACGGCCATTGAGGCCTGGCTCCAGGAGGCCCAAGCAGACTCGTCTGCCAGGAGCCATCCAGAGATTAGGCCCAGGCGTCATTCCATCGCGCGGCTGTCACCACCCAGAAGATCGGCGCGGAGCCGACCCAGCGCAGCGGAAGCGGCCTCCAGGGTCTGAGGGCCAGGCTGACGGATGGGTGCCATCACGATCGCCTGCTCGACCGGGGGCTCGGGGGCTCCGGCTCCCCTCGCTGGAGCAGTGGGAGCAGGAGCTGTTGGGGAACGTAGCATAATTCAAAAAAATTCTATGTCTTCACCAAGATCCAACTATGGATGCATCTAGCAACGAGCAAGTAAGAGTGCATCTACATACCGTTATGTAGATCGCATGCGGAAGCTTTCAACGAAGCAAGGATGAAGTAGTCGTACTCTTCATGTTCTTTGTCACCGATGATCTAGCGCCAAACGGACGGCACCTCCGCGTTCAACACACGTACGGTGCAGCAACATCACCTCCTTCTTGATCCAGCAAGGGGGAGGAGAAGTCGTCAGAGATCCGGCAGCACGACGGCGTGATGACGGATGCAGTGGAGATCGCAGCAGGGCTTCGCCGGGCGCCCTGCGTGGGATTTGGGAGGTGTGACGGGAGGGGGAGAGGCGCCAGGGCTGAGGTACGGCTGCCCTCTCCCCCCCCCACACATATATATAGGGGCCAGGGGGGGGCGCCTGGACCCCCTGCAGATCCAATCTGCAAGGGGGCGGCGGCCAAGGGGGGTTCCTTGCCCCCCAAGGCAAGTGGAGCCCCCCTCCCCTTTAGGGTTTGAACCCTAGGCGCAGGGGAGGTGGGCCTCCCTTAGTGGTGCGCCAGCCCAGAGGGCTGGACACATCCCCTCGCGGCCTAGGGGCCCCACCGGGATGGGTGGCCCCACCCGGTGGACCCCCGGGGCCCCTCCGGTGGCCCCGGGACGCTTCCGGTGACCCCCGGAGATCACCCGTTGGCCGAAACTAGACTTCCCATATATCAATCTTTACCTCCGGACCATTCCGGAACTCCTCGTGACGTCCGGGATCTCATCCGGGACTCCGAACAACTTTCGGGTTTCCACGTGCATTTATCTCTACGACCCTAGCGTTACCGAACCTTAAGTGTGTAGACCCTACGGGTTCGGGAGACACGTAGACATGACCGAGACCACTCTCTGGTCAATAACCAACAGCGGGATCTGGATACCCATGTTGGTTCCCACGTTTTCCTCGATGATCTTCATCGGATAAACCACTGTGTCAAGGATTCACTCAATCCCGTATGTTATTCCCTTTGTCCATCGGTACGGTACTTGCCCGAGATTCGATCGTCGGTATTCCCGATACCTTGTTCAATCTCGTTATGGCAAGTCTCTTTACTCGATCCGTAATCCATCATCCCGTGACTAACTACTTAGTCACATTGAGCTCATTATGATGATGTCTTATCGAGTGGGCCCAGAGGTACCTCTCCGTCATACGGAGTGACAACATCCCAGTCTCGGTTCGTACCAACTCAACAGACACTTTCGGAGATACCCGATGCGTACCTTTATAGCCACCCAGTTACGTTGTGACGGTTGGCACACCCAAAGCACTCCTACGGTATCCGAGAGTTGTACAACCTCATGGTCTAAGGAATAAATACTTGACACTGAAAAGCTTATGCATTACGAACTATACGATCTCGTGTTATGCTCAAGTTTGGGTCTTGTCCATCACATCATTCTCCTAATGATGTGATCCCGTTATCACTGACATCTCATGTCCATGGTCAGGAAACCGTGACCATCTGTTGATCAACGAGCTGGTAACTAGAGGCCTACCAGGGACTCAATGTGGTCTGTGTATTCACACATGTATCGCTGTTTCCGTACAATACAATTCAAGCATGAATAACAGACAATTATCATGAACAAGGAGATATAATAATAATGCTTTTATTATTGCCTCTAGGGCATATCTCCAACAGTCTCCCACTTGCACTAGAGTCAATAATCTAGTTACATTGTGATGAATCGAACACCCATAGAGTTCTGGTGTTGATCATGTTTTGCTCGTGAAAGAGGTTTAGTCAACGGGTCTGCGACATTCAGATCCGTATGCACTTTACAAATATCTATGTCTCCATCCTGAACATAATTCCGGATGGAGTTGAAACGGCGCTTGGAATGACTCCTAGGTCGGTGATGAACTACTTCATCCAGACTCCTTCCTGTGCTGCTTCAGAAGCAGCTATGTACTCCGCTTCACATGTAGATGCTGCCACCACGCTTTGCTTGCAACTGCACCAGCTGACTGCCCCTCCATTCAAAATATACACGTATCCGGTTTGTGACTTAGAGTCATCCAGATCTGTGTCGAAGCTAGCATCGACGTAACCCTTTACGACGAGCTCTTCGTCACCTCCATAAACAAGAAACATATCCTTAGTCCTTTTCAGGTACTTCAGGATGTTCTTGACCACTGTCCAGTGTTCCGTACCGGGATCACTTTGGTACCTCCCTACCAAACTTATGGCATGGTTCACATCAGGTCTGGTACACAGCATGGCATACATGATAGAACATATTGCCGAGGCATAGGGAATGACACTCATCTTTTCTCTATCTTCTGCCGTGGTCGGCGACTGAGTCTTACTCAAATCTCATACCTTGCAAAACAGGCAAGAATCCTTTCTTTGACTGATCCATATTGAACTTCTTCAATATTTTGTCAAGGTATGTACTTTGTGAAAGACCAATGAGGCGTCTCGATCTATCTCTATAGATTTTGATGCCTAATATGTAAGCAGCTTCTCCAAGGTCCTTCATTGGAAAACTTTTATTTAAGTAGGCCTTTACATTTTCCAAGAATTCTATATCATTTCCCATCAGCAATATGTCATCCACATATAATATGAGAAATGTTACAGAGCTCCCACTCACTTTCTTGTAAATACAGGCTTCTCCATAAGTCTGTATAAAGCCAAACGCTTTGATCACCTCATCAAAGCAAATATTCCAACTCCGAGATGCTTGCACCAGCCCGTAAATCGAGCGCTGGAGCTTGCATACCTTGTTAGCGTTCTCTGGATCGACAAAACCTTCCGGTTGCATCATATACAACTCTTCCTTGAGGAAGCCATTAAGGAATGCTGTTTTGACATCCATTTGCCATATCTCATAATCATAGAATGCGGCAATAGCTAACATGA
Organism: Secale cereale; assembly: GCA_902687465.1. NCBI lineage: Eukaryota > Viridiplantae > Streptophyta > Magnoliopsida > Poales > Poaceae > Secale > Secale cereale. The sequence goes on from LR738712.1 coordinate 419,428,175, forward strand.
TTCTGACTGACTTCAGCATCGCTACGGGAGAGAAAGTCTCATCGTAGTCAATCCCTTGAACTTGTCGATAACCCTTAGCGACAAGCCGAGCTTTATAGATGGTCACATTACCATCCGCGTCTGTCTTCTTCTTAAATATCCATTTGTTTTCTATGGCGTGCCTATCATCAGGAAAGTCCACCAAAGTCCATACTTTGTTTTCATACATGGATTCTATCTCGGATTTCATGGCTCCAAGCCATTTATTGGAATCTGGGCCCGCCATCGCTTCTTCATAGTTCGAAGGTTCACTGTTGTCTAACAACATGATTTCCAGTACAGGGTTGCCGTACCACTCTGGTGCGGAACGTGCCCTTGTGGACCTTCGAAGTTCAGTAGTAACTTGATCTGTTTCTTCATGATCATTATCATTAACTTCCTCCCTTGTTGGTGCAGGCACCTCAGGAACAGTTTCCTATGCTGCGCTACTTTCCGGTACAGGAGGGGTGACTGTCACCTCATCAAGTTCTACTTTCCTCCCACTCACTTCTTTCGAGAGAAACTCTTTCTCCAGAAAGTATCCATTCTTGGCAACAAAGACTTTGCCTTCAGATCTGTGGTAGAAGGTGTACCCAATAGTTTCTTTTGGGTATCCTATGAAGACGCATTTTTCCGATTTGGGTTCGAGCTTTTCAGGTTGAAGTTTCTTGACATAAGCATCGCAACCCCAAACTTTCAGAAACGACAGCTTCGGTTTCTTGCCAAAACCAAAGTTCATATGGAGTCGTCTCAACGGATTTTGACGGAGCCCTATTTAAAGTGAATGCAGCGGTCTCTAAAGCATAACCCGAAAAAGATAGCGGTAAATCGGTGAGGGACATCATAGATCGCACCATGTCCAACAGAGTACGATTTCGACATTCCGACACACCGTTACGTTGAGGTGTTCCGGGCGGTGTCAATTGTGAAACAATTCCACAGCTTCTAAGGTGTGTGCCAAATTCATCACTTAAATATTCACCCCCACGATCCGATCGCAAGAACTTTATTTTTCTGTCACGTTGATTCTCGACCTCATTCTGAAATTCCTTGAACTTTTCAAAGGTCTCAGACTTGTGTTTCATCAAATAGATATGCCCATATCTTCTCAAGTCATCTGTGAGGGTGAGAACATAACGGTAGCCTCCGCGAGCCTCAACACTCATTGGACCGCACACATCGGTATGTATGATTTCCAACAAGTTGGTTGCTCGCTCCATTGTTCCGGAGAACGGAGTCTTGGTCATCTTGCCCAAGAGGCATGGTTCGCACGTGTCAAATGATTCATAATCAAGAGACTCTAGAAGTCCATCTGAATGGAGCTTCTTCATACGTTTGACACCAATATGACCAAGGCGGCAATGCCACAAGTATGTGGGACTATCATTATCAACTTTACATCTTTTGGCATCTACACTATGAATATGTGTATCACTACGTTCGAGATTCATCAAAAATAAACCATTGACCAGCGGGGCATGACCATAAAACATATCTCTCAAATAAATAGAACAACCATTATTCTCCGATTTGAAAGAATATCCATCTCGCATAAGACGAGATCCAGAAACAATGTTCATGCTCAAAGCTGGTACTAAATAACAATTATTCAGGTTTAAAACTAATCCCGAGGGTAGATGTAGAGGCAGCGTGCCGACGGCGATCACATCGACCTTGGAACCATTCCCGACGCGCATCGTCACCTCATCCTTCGCCAGTCTCCGTTTATTCCGCAGCTCCTGTTTTGAGTTACAAATGTGAGCAACTGCACCGGTATCGAATACCCAGGAGCTACTACGAGTGCTGGTAAGGTACACATCAATAACATGTATATCATATATACCTTTGACGTTGCCGGCCTTCTTGTCTGCTAAGTATTTGGGGCAGTTCCGCTTCCAGTGACCAGTTCCCTTGCAATAAAAGCACTCTGTCTCAGGCTTGGGTCCATATTTTGGCTTCTTCCCGGCAACAGGCTTGCCAGGCGCGGCAACTCCCTTGCCGTCCATCTTGAAGTTCTTCTTACCCTTGCCTTTCTTGAACTTAGTGGTTTTATTGACCATCAACACTTGATGTTCTTTCTTGATGTCTACCTCCGCTGATTTCAGCATCGAATACACCTCGAGAATGGACTTCTCCATCCCCTGCATATTGAAGTTCAACACGAAGCTCTTGAAGCTTGGTGGGAGCGACTGGAGGATTCTGTCAACGACCGCTTCATCTGGGAGATTCATTCCCAGCTGAGACAAGCGGTTGTGCAATCCTGAAATCTTGAGGATGTGCTCACTGACAGAACTGTTCTCCTCCATCTTACAGCTGTAGAATGCGTCAGAGACATCATATCTCTCGACTCGGGCATGAGCTTGGAAAACCATTTTCAGCTCTTCGAACATCTCATATGCTCCATGGTGCTCAAAACGCTTTTGGAGCCCCGATTCTAAACTGTAAAGCATGCCGCACTGAACCAGGGAGTAATCATCACTACGCGACTGCCAGACGTTCAAAACGTCTTGGTCAGCATCGGGAGCAGGTGCATCACCTAGCGGTGCTTCTAGGACATATGATCTCTTGGCAGCTATGAGGATGATCCTCAGCTGACGGACCCAATCTGTATAGTTGCTACCATCGTCTTTCAGCTTGGTTTTCTCTAGGAACGCGTTGAAGTTGAGGGAAACTGGAGCGTGGGCCATTTGATCTACAATAGATATTGTAAAGAATTTAGACTAAGTTCATGATAATTAAGTTCATCTTAATCAAATTTTAATGAACTCCCACTCAGAATGACATCTCTCTAGTCATCTAAGTGATACACGATCCGAATCGAGTAGTCCGTGTCCGATCATCACGTGAGACGGACTAGTCAAAAATGGTGAACATCTTCATGTTGATCGTATCTTCTATACGACTCGTGTTCGACCTTTCGGTCTTCCGTGTTCCGAGGCCATGTCTGTACATGCTAGGCTCGTCAAGTCAACCCTAAGTGTATTGCGTGTGTAAATCTGTCTTACACCCGTTGTATGCGAACGTTAGAACCTATCACACCCGATCATCACGTGGTGCTTCGGAGCAACGAGCTCTAGCAACGGTGCACAGTTAGGGGAAACACATTACTTGAAATTTTAGTGAGAGATCATCTTATTTACTACCGTCGTTCTAAGTAAACAAGATGCAAAAACATGATAAACATCACATGCAATCAATTAAAGTGACATGATATGGCCAATATCATCTTGCTCCTTGGATCTCCATCTTCGGGGCACCATGATCATCTTGTCACCGGCTCGACACCATGATCTTCATCATCATGATCTCCATCATCGTGTCTTGAAGAAGTCGTCACGCCAACTATTACTTCTACTACTATAGCTAACGTTTAGCAATGAAGTAAAGTAATTACATGGCGTTATTCAGTGACACGCAGGTCATACAATAATTAAGACAACTCCTATGGCTCCTGTCGGTTGTCAAATTCATCGACATGCAAGTCGTGATTCCCTATTACAAAAACATGATCAATCTCATACATCACATATATCATTCATCACATCTTCGTTCTTGGCCATACCACGTCACAAAACACATGCTGCAAAAACAAGTTAGACGTCCTCTAATTGTTGTTGCAAGTTTTACGTGGCTTCTATAGGATTTCTAGCAAGAACGTTTCTTACCTACGCCAAAACCACAACGTGATTTGTCAACTTCTATTTACCCTTCATAAGGACCCTTTTCATCGAATCCGATCCGACTAAAGTAGGAGAGACAGACACCCGCCAGCCACCTTATGCATCTAGTGCATGTCTGTCGGTGGAACCAGTCTCACGTAAGCGTACGTGTAAGGTCGGTCCGGGCCGCTTCATCCCACAATACCGCCGAATCAAGATTGACTAGTAACGGTAAGAAAGTTGAACAAGATCATACGCCCACAACTGCTTTGTGTTCCACTCGTGCAAGATGCTACGCATAAAACCTAGGCTCAGATGCCACTGTTGGGGAACGTAGCATAATTCAAAAAAATTCTACGTCTTCACCAAGATCCAACTATGGATGCATCTAGCAACGAGCAAGTAAGAGTGCATCTACATACCGTTATGTAGATCGCGTGCGGAAGCTTTCAACGAAGCAAGTATGAAGTAGTCGTAATCTTCATGTTCTTCGTCACCGATGATCTAGCGCCGAACGGACGGCACCTCCGCGTTCAACACACGTACGGTGCAGCAACGTCACCTCCTTCTTGATCCAGCAAGGGGGGAGGAGAAGTCGTCAGAGATCCGGCAGCACGACGGCGTGATGACGGATGCAGTGGAGATCGCAGCAGGGCTTCGCCGGGCGCCCTGCGTGGGATTTGGGAGGTGTGACGGGAGGGGGAGAGGCGCCAGGGCTGAGGTGCAGCTGCCCTCTCCCCCCCCCACATATATATAGGGGCCAGGGGGCGGCGGCCAAGGGGGGTTCCTTGCCCCCCAAGGCAAGTGGAGCCCCCCTCCCCTTTAGGGTTTGAACCCTAGGCGCAGGGGAGGTGGGCCTCCCTTAGTGGTGCGCCAGCCCATAGGGCTGGACACATCCCCTCGCGGCCTAGGGGCCCCACCGGGATGGGTGGCCCCACCCGGTGGACCCCCGGGCCCCCTCCGGTGGTCCCGGGACGCTCCCGGTGACCCCCGGAGATCACCCGTTGGCCGAAACTGGACTTCCCATATATCAATCTTTACCTCCGGACCATTCCGGAACTCCTCGTGACGTTCGGGATCTCATCCGGGACTCCGAACAACTTTTGGGTTTCCACGTGCATTTATCTCTACGACCCTAGCGTTACCGAACCTTAAGTGTGTAGACCCTACGGGTTCGGGAGACACGTAGACATGACCGAGACCACTCTCTGGTCAATAACCAACAGCGGGATCTGGATACCCATGTTGGTTCCCACGTGTTCCTAGATGATCTTCATCGGATGAACCACTGTGTCAAGGATTCACTCAATCCCGTATGTTATTCCCTTTGTCCATCGGTACGGTACTTGCCCGAGATTCGATCGTCGGTATTCCCGATACCTTGTTCAATCTCGTTATGGCAAGTCTCTTTACTCGATCCGTAATCCATCATCCCGTGACTAACTACTTAGTCACATTGAGCTCATTATGATGATGTCTTACCGAGTGGGCCCAGAGGTACCTCTCCGTCATACGGAGTGACAACATCCCAGTCTCGGTTCGTACCAACTCAACAGACACTTTCGGAGATACCCGATGCGTACCTTTATAGCCACCCAGTTACGTTGTGACGGTTGGCACACCCAAAGCACTCCTACGGTATCCAGGAGTTGTACAACCTCATGGTCTAAGGAATAAATACTTGACACCGAAAAGCTTATGCATTACGAACTATACGATCTCGTGTTATGCTCAAGTTTGGGTCTTGTCCATCACATCATTCTCCTAATGATGTGATCCCGTTATCACTGACATCTCATGTCCATGGTCAGGAAACCGTGACCATCTGTTGATCAACGAGCTGGTAACTAGAGGCCTACCAGGGACTCAATGTGGTCTGTGTATTCACACATGTATCGCTGTTTCCGTACAATACAATTCAAGCATGAATAACAGACAATTATCATGAACAAGGAGATATAATAATAATGCTTTTATTATTGCCTCTAGGGCATATCTCCAACAGGAGCCACTCCGGCCTCGCAAGCAGAGACGACGCCCTCAGGCGACACCGCCACCGCGTGCTCGGCAGCCCGGCTACGACACCCTTCTCCGCGGCAACAGCAGCATCAGGTGGAGCGGGGCACCGTGACATGGCCTCCCCCTTCGCCTTCTTCATCACGCCACTCAGGCTGCTGCGCCAAGAGAAATACGCCAGGAACACAGCGTTCAAGGAATGATGGGAGACTGCACACTTACACTTCAGAGGTGGGGCACGCCCTCCTCTTCATCAGCAGGCCGGCCTCGACCGCCGATGCCACGGGCACGCTAGCAGTCCGAATGTTGGCCAGGCATGAGGCCACAGACTTGGACGCGGCTGCGGGCACTGGCTTCGTTGGCGCGGCGCTCCTCGGCGGGGCCACCCACCACTCCCTCCGGACGCAGCGCGTCCGGATCAACGTGGAGTGGTTGCCTGGGGCCGCCCAGCAGCGTCTGCGCCCGGCGCCAGTTCCTCAGCAGACGCCTCGGAGGCGTCCTCCTCGTCAACCTGGTCACTGTCGCCCAAGTTCTCCTTCAAGTCCTCCTCGTCGCTCCCCTCCTCGACACCGGAGGACACGTCGACCGTGGGCGGAGCAGACATGGGCACCCCGAAGCCTGACACGGCCTTCAGCAGCTCGGCCTTATCAGGACGGTGGTACAACGGCAGATGGACCCACGAGAGGTCCTCAGGAACCATCCCTAGGAGAGCGTTCGAGATGAGGTCCAGCTCTACCTCGGCCAGCGTCCCCGAGCGCAGCCGAAGCATGTCATCGTCTCCCATCAGCTCCCACATGGGGCGCGAGTGTTCCTGGAGTGATGCCAGCTGCTGCCTCAGGAACTCCTTCACAATCTCGGCCCCTTCAAGCCTCAAGCCTAGGTCGGACTCGATCCTTGCCAGGCTCGGCAAGGGGGTCGTTGAGCTTCGCGTAGCTCCAGCAGGCACGTTTCTCCGAACGGGCGGTAGGCAGCGTCAGCAGCGGGTGAATACGCTGGGCATCAAGATAGACCCACCTCTTCCGGTGGGTGTCTATCTTCTTCCCGGCTGACATCAGCCTGCAGCCCTGGCGCTGGAAGACGAAGGAGACGTAGCTCGAGAACGGACTGTCGTCATACCGCCGCATAGAGAAGAAATGGCGGAAGAGGGCGACAGTCGGTTTCACCCCCACACACGCCTCGTAGTAAAAGGTGAAGAGCGACAGGACGAAGATGGAGCGAGGCTGGATGTGGAGGGCGTGCACCTGGTAGTGATTCAGGATGGCGTAGAAGAACTCCGAGAAGGGCGACATGAGCTCGACGGAGATGCTGTGGAGGAAGAAGGGGTAGCAAGACTTCGGCAAGGTCCGCACCGTGGTGGACCCAACCCAAATCTTCGTTGGGCCATGCTCATTGTGGTCGCTCGACAAGAAGGACTGGACCTCCGCGTAGTCCCCCTCCTCGGTGATAGTGGACTCCTCGAGCGCCACCTTGGGGGAGGAAGCAAATCTGGACACCTGCGCGGCACCCTTGCCTTTCTTCACCATTGCTGGAGGCGCTGAAAGATGTGGGTGATTTGGGAAGGCTAGGGGCGAAGGAGAAGGGGATCTGAACAGGAAGGAAAGGAAACGATAACCCTTCTGCAGCGAAGACAATCCCTTTTGTCAAGTCGCACGGTCACCAAGACTGCATGGGGAGCGGAGTCGCCCACGTTGTCGGATTACGGGATCCGCAAACCCAAGAAGTTCGAACACAGAGGCGTGAATGAAGATCTCTCCCACTCCCGTCTACCTAGCGTCTCGCCCTCGTCCAGTGAAGAGATTCAAGCAAACAACAAGTGAAGCACGCATGAATTTACCCAGGTTCAGGCCACCTTGTGGTGTAAAACCCTACTTCCTGCTTTGGTGGATTGGCCTCGGGAGGGCTAGAATATGAACTAGTACAGTGGTTCCTGAGCTCAGGAGGAGAGCTCAGGAGGGTCGAGAGGCAAGAGTTCTTGCTCCTTTGCATGGAGGCCGAGTTTATGGATCTGCTTCCCCCTCCGTGATGGGGATCCTAGCTACTTATATAGGCGGCCAGGGTCCTCTTCCCCCGAAATGTTTAGGTGGGAAGGGAGCCCACAACGGCCATTTTTGAGCGGGAACACAAGGACGTTCCTACCTTGACAAAAGCAGTCTTCGCCTGAAAAGGATCAGGTGGTGACGCGGTGGTGGGCTCGGTGGTGACATCCTCCCTGTTGTCCTTGCAGTCTTCGGTCTTGTTGCACCAAAGGGGAAACCTTTGTCGCGCTCCTCAGGAACATGCGCCTGGCTGCCTCCTTTGCACCGAAACGGCAACTGCGCCGTTGGCGGGTGCTGGCACCCACTGGCACGGTGTGTCACTGCTTACGTCGCTACCTCCTCCTGAGGTAGGCTTGGCCTTGGGTTCTCCGCCCTTCAGGAGTACCTTGCCGAGGCCGCTCCCGAGGGGGTCTTGACGTTGTTCTCCTCGCGAGGCCTAGCCCCCCCTCACCGATCTAGCCGTAACACGTCATATCACTTTGCGGCCTCACGCACGGTATCCCCACGGGTGCCACCTTACCTGGCCCGGGACCGTTTGCGCATTTTGGCACACGTATATGACAGTGTCGCTAGCATCCATATGACAGAGAACCCGGGCCGACATGGCTAGTTATAAACCAAAAGTGGCACTAAATTACAGAGACAGGCATCCATGACCCAGCAACGAACGTGTCGGTCATCAACGTATGAACCCAAGTCGCAAGCTACATGGACTTAAAGGAACAACGCGTGACATTTCCCCTAAGGGACAGACACTGGAACGAAGAAGGACACATGCCGGCCAGCCTACGTGTTCCGAGCAGTAGCAAGCTACCAAGGCTCATTGGAAGCACTAGGAGGCATTTCCCTGTAAGATAGGCTACCAAAGGAAAACAACTAGGTGTCGGATCCCACACATACCAAGCATTTCAATCATACACACAATATGCTCAATATGTGCAAATACAACATTGCATCACAACAGAACTCTATGACTCAAAGTACTTTATTTAAGAGGCTCCAAGAGCCATACATAACATATCCATACAGGTAGGGGTCACATGACCCAACACTCAAGTCATACAGTCATACAAGCACAAGCGGAAGCTACATGTCTGAGTACAGACAACTTAGAAAATAAAACAGGCTTGGTGTAGCCTGGCTATCTACAAGGCCCTTCACAAGCTCCAGATCTCCGTCTGGGTAGCAAGCTACTCGTCGATGTCAACGTCTATGTATAACCTATCAGAAGGGGCATGGTTCTCCTCTGCAATAGTTATTAAGCAAACATGAGTACAAAGGTACTCAACAAGTCTTACAACAGAACCTATCATACATGCAACATTATCAACAGGGGGTAGTGGAGTTCATAGCAGAAAGCCAGCTTTGACTCTTGGCTAACCTATACTACAACTCTCAACAGATTGCAAGATATTACTACGTACACGAGTCTTCTACTCACCACGACAATACACCACCGAGGATCCTCTTCCGTCATCCTACGGAAGGGCCATCCACGGCACTCACACTTGTCTTGAGGTTTTTAGTAGTATCCATCAACTTGTCTATGAACTGTAAGAATAACCAAGTAGTCCGTACCGTGAACAACGGCTATTCGAATAGATTGGTAACCCTGCAGGGGTGTTCTTCTTCACACACGCTTCCACCACTTATCGCCTTTTACTCGACATGTTCTCGGCAACCTTCAAGCGGAAGCCCAGCGAGGGTGTCGGCCACGACCTGACTAACTACACAAGTCTCTCGTCCAGGTTTATCGCCTATTTGGGTTCCATCCGTGGGGAGATCCGGCCGGGGTGTCGCTCACGGCCCCAAACAATGTGTACAGGGTTCCCGAGTCACCAAACGGGCAACCGGTACACCGTGCCACGTACCTATCGCATCACAGCCCACCCCGAGGGTCAGCGCTGTGCACGACCACCAGTAAACTACAAACACCAGAAACTAGTTGCAACTCCTGGACAGAGATCGAGGGTAATTAATAAGCCGAGAGGGTCCATTGGTTTCGGGCCCAATGCATGGTAGTAGCTGGAACTTTAACCACACATACAGATCTCGGGTCCTATGAACGGTTCCAATGAAACAACCCACCACGTACTCCTACATGGCCTTTCATCGATACCTTTACCAAACATGTTCCACACTTCCTTCTCTTTACCGGTATGATCATTTCACTCTGATCCATCACCCAGATGAACCAAACCTGACACAACTCTAAGCATAGCAGGCAACATAAACAAATAGCATGGTGGATCACACATCACATGGCTCAATCAACTCCTACACATGCTAGTGGGTTTCAACTATTTACTGTGGCAATGACAGGTCATGCAAGGGAATAGGGTTCAACTACCGCAGCAAGTAGCAATTCACACGCTGTTGCCTTAATGCAGTAAAAGAGAGCAGGAGCGAGAAGATGGGTTTGTATCGGAATGATCAATGATTGCTTGCCTGACAGAGTGGTTGTCGGGTACTGCTCTTCAGCTGGATACGCAGAAGTATCCTCGGGAGCAGGACCTAACACGGAGAATATCGGCGATACAATCAATAAGCAAAGAAATGCAACAATATGATGCATGCTCATGGTATGGCAAGATGCATGTGTTTTGGGCTAATGCAACTATAACCAGAAGGGTTTGAGCCCATTTGAATCAAAGATTCAAATTGAAACTCAAACTATTATTTATTTAAGTGCATTTTCATGTTTTAATGTAAACAGCAAGGTTAACTTGCTCAAACATGCATGAAACGAGAGCCATTGGAAAGATTGGATTTTTCTGATCAATTTTCATATATAAATCTTTTCCATCCGAGGTACTGTTGAATTTATATGATTTTTTGAAGTTTAAAGCATTTTCTGGAATTTCCTGAATTGTATTTAACTCAAATAATCCCAGAAAATCCTTTACTGCGTCAGCATGACATCATGCTGATGTCAGCAAGTCAACAGGGCGCCCAGGTCAAACTTGACCAGTGGGTCCCTCATGTCAGTGTCTCTGGTGCTAACTAAAAAGAGCTTAACACTAAACTAAAGTTAACACGGGCTGGGCCCCACATGTCTATGACTCACTAAACTAATGACAACAATTAGTGTTTAAATTAAAACCTAAATTGGAGTTAGTCAACGGTCGGTCCCCACATGTCAGCGACACAGGGGGGAGTCCAGGCGTGGTCAAAACAGGTCAAACCCACAGGCGGCTCGATGCTGGCGAGGCCAAACGTGGCGGCGGTGCTCGGGTTTTGCCTACAGGCCACCGTTTGAGTCGCAGTTGGGCTCTACGGCGAGCTGGGGCTCGTGCGCATCTAGTGGAGGCGACGGTAGGTGCTGGGGTGGCCGGAATCATCGGCGGCGAGCTCGAAGGCGGAGGCCGGAATTCGGGCGTCGATGAAAACAACGTTACAGCGCACGGCAGGAGTAGCGGTTGGTTGCTACGGGTCCGTGGTGATGCGCTGAGTGCGGTGATGCACTCGGACGCGAGTGGCAGCCGCTGTGGCCGCTGCGGCGCCATGGCCGGCGGCGAGGAGCCCTCGGCTCTGGTGGCTGATGCTTCTAGGGAACAAGATAGGCGACGGGGCATGGGGGAAACGGAACCGGGGCTCACCGCGGTTCTTCTGGTACTGCTGGCGAGGCAGGGGAGGCACGGGGTCCGGTGAATTTGTCGATGGCGTCCGGCGAATTTGTCGATGGCGTCCGAAGCCTCAAGGTGCCCGGGGTCCTGTGGTTCTGCGTAGAGAAGCACGACAGCAAGGTGGAGCTCGGGGGCTCGTCGGAGAGGCGAGGGGGACTCGGTGGGCGCGGCGGCAGCGACGAGCTCCGCTCGGGTGGTGCGAGGGAGAGAACCAGGAGAGGGAAGAGAGAGAGGGAGTGGTCGAGGGGGGTCAAGGGGTCTGCGTGGCATCGTCCTATTTCATCCAGGGGGTCGAGGAGGCCAACCAGGCAGGCAGGAGGTGGCCGGCGCGTCGGCGGTGCTCTCCACCGAGCAGCTTCATGCGCTGGCGCGGCGAAGAAGACGGGGATGTCCCTGGTGGGCTGGGCTGGCTGGGCCAGACAGGTAAGTGGGCTCAGGTGAGTTTGCTTCTGCCTTCTTTTTTTTCTATTTACTTTCTGTTTCATTTCTTTTGCAACTTTGTTGAATTAAATAAAATGCCAGAACATTTTTATAACTCATAAAACTAGTCATGCCCACTATATATAATATGAACAATATGGAACATTTTAGTTTATGATTATTTGGGCACATAAAGTATTTTATAGCATTTAAATGCCCAAATGCAAATACCATATGAATTAATCCAGAGACCTTGGATGTCCTAGAATATTGTGCACCATTTTGGGAGAGGTTTAAGACCAAGGAAGAAATGATGAACATTTTTGAAGGGCATTTTGGGTACATTGGAAAAGATTTTATTAAACCCTAGTTGTTAGAAGAGGGGTGCTGGGGTTTCTGTCATTCCCATTTCAAGTTTCTTCGAAAAGTAAACATGATGCACACTCTAGCTAGTCCTAATGCAAGCACTGACTAGGGATGTGACAACTCACCCCCACTCAAAAGAATCACGTCCCAAGATTCGGGTTCCTCCGGAAAGAGGGTGGGGTACTCAAGTCGAAGACGATCCTCCCTTTCCCAGGTAGCTTCACTCTCGGAATGATGTGACCGTTGAACCTTGAGAAACTTGATATTGTGACGTCGAGTGGTGCGCTCGGTTTGATCAAGAATATGAACGGGGCATTCTCGATACGTGAGATTGTCCTGGAGATCAAGCGTTTCGTGGTCCACTCCGCGGATAGGATTCGAGAAGCAACGCCTGAGTTGAGATACGTGGAAGACATCATGAACTCTGGAAAGGTGCGGAGGTAGTTCCAGTTGGTAGGCAACTTATCCTTGTTTGGCAAGAATGCGAAATGGACCGATGTAACGAGGGGCCAATTTGCCTTTGATACCGAAGCGATGGGTTCCCTTAAGAGGAGTAACCCGAAGGTAAGCCTTATCGCCGACTTCAAAAGTCACAGCCTTATGATGACTATCATACTGGCTTTTCTGACGAGACTGGGCTGTTTTCAATTTCTCACGAACAATGTGAACTTGCTCTTCTGCTTCCTGGATCATATCCGGACCAAAGAATTGTCTTTCCCCGGTTTCTGACCAGTTAAGAGGTGTTCGACATCTTCGTCCATATAGAACTTCGAAGGGAGCTTTGCCCAAGCTGGCTTGATAACTATTGTTATAAGCGAATTCGGCAAATGGAAGACACTTCTCCCATTCCATACCGAAAGAGATGACAGAGGCTCGAAGCATATCTTCCAGAATTTGATTGACTCGTTCCACTTGACCACTTGACTGAGGATGGAAGGCGGTGCTGAAAGAGAGATGAGTTCCCATAGCATTCTGGAAACTTTCCCAGAATCGTGAAGTGAAAAGACTTCCACGGTCTGAATTAATCTCCAACGGCACACCATGAAGTGATACTATCCGAGAGATATACACATCTGCTAGCTGGCTAGCGGTTATACTTTCTCGAACAGGTAGGAAGTGGGCTACTTTGGAGAGGCGGTCGATAACGACGCAAATAGCATTATTCCCTTTCCTTGTCCTGGGAAACCCGGTAATGAAGTCCATACCGACCTTGTCCCATTTCCATTCAGGAATAGCTAAAGGTTGAAGGGTGCCAGCAGGCCGTTGATGTTCTGCTTTAACTCGACGACAAACGTCGTAGTTAGCAATGAACTGAGCGATTTCTCTCTTCATCCTAGTCCACCAGAACCTCTGGCATAGGTCCTGATACATTTTGGTACTACCGGGATGAATCGTGAGAGGAGATTCATGAGCCTTCTTAAGGATCAACCGTCTCAGGTTTCGTACTTTAGGAACCACTAAACGGTTGCTAAAGAGTACGACTCCTTGATCATAAATTGAGAAACATCCCCCGACTCCTTTCTTGATGTTCCTCTTGATACGGGAGATTCCCGGATCAACCTTCTGTGCTTTGATGACCTGATCCGTAAGGGTAGGTTCCGCCACCAAGGTGGAAAGAAATCCTCGAGGAACAATGTGAAGGTTAAGCTTACGAAATTCCTCGTGAAGAAGTGGTTGCCCTTGTTAGAACATCAAGTTGTTACAATAAGACTTACGACTTAGTGCGTCGGCCATGACATTGGCCTTCTGAGGGGTATAAGTGATTCCTAAGGCGTAATCTATGAGCAACTCAACCCAACATCTTTGCCTGAGATTTAGATCCGGTTGGGTGAAGATGTATTTCAGACTTTGGTGATCAGTGAAGATTTCACAGCGATTACCAAGAAGGTAATGTCGCCATGTTTTGAGTGCGTGGACTATAGCTGCAAGCTCTAGATCATGTGTATGATAGTTATCCTCATGTGGACGCAACTGTCGAGATGTGTATGCAATCACTTGACGATCTTGCATGAGTATGCAACCTAGTCCTTGTCGCGAGACGTCGCAGTAAATAATAAAATCCTTGGAAAAGTCTGGTGATACCAGTACGGGTGCAGATGTCAGGCGTCTTTTCAGTTCCTGAAAGCTGGACTCACACTGTGGGGTCCACTCAAACTTTTTATCTTTCTTGAGGAGTTCAGTTAGAGGTTTAGCAACCTTGGAGAAGTTCTCGACGAAGCATCGGCAATAGCTCGCTTAGCCAAGGAAACTCCTAACTTGCTTGACCGATTCAGGGGGAGTCCAATCAAGGACGGCTTGAACTCGCTCGGGATTGACAGCAATACCCTTGCCAGAGATCACATGACCTAAATAGGTCACTTCCGGCAACCAGAATTCACATTTAGAGAATTTGGCATAAAGGCGGTGCTCTCGAAGTTTCATCAATACCAGCCTTAGATGCTCGGCATGATCTTTCTTGTTCTTGGAATAGATGAGTATATCATCGAGGTATACCACGACGAATTTATCCAAATATTCCATGAATATAGAATTCATTAGCTGGGAGAAGGTGGCTGGGGCATTGGTTAACCCGAAGGACATGACGGTGTACTCGTATTGGCCATAGCGAGTAACAAAAGCCGTTTTAGGAATGTCCCCGTTCTTGATATTGAGTTGATGGTAGCCCAACCTCAAATCCATTTTGGAAAAGACTGAGGATCCAGCAAGCTGGTCATACAGATCGTTGATCCTGGGGAGCGGATACTTGTTCTTTATGGTGACCAGATTGACAGGTCGGTAATCTACAACCATCCGTTCCGTTCCATCCTTCTTCTTGACGAAGAGGACGGGACAGGCCCAAGGGGAAGAACTAGGGCGGATGAAACCCTTTTGCAAGGACTCATCGAGTTGTTTCTTAAGCTCAGCTAATTCTAGGGGTGCCATCTTATAAGGTCTCCTAGAGATTGGGACAGTTCCAAGGATAAGATCTATCACGAACTCGACATCTCTGTCAGGTGGAACTCCTGGCAGTTCTTCTGGAAAGACATCCGGAAAGTCACGGACTACCGGGATATCTTCGAGTTCTGGTAGAGGGCTGGCATTAAGAGAGTAGAGCTGACGCTCAGCCATTCGGGTCAAGACATTGACTATCTTGCTGGATGGATGTGTAAGCTGAACGGTCCTAGTATAGCAATCAATCTTGGCGTAATGAGTTGTCATCCAATCCATACCCAAGATGATGTTTATGTCCGAGGACTTGAGAGCGATTAGTGATGTAATGCCCCAGATGTAATACTTTCCCTTTTGGCATATAATATATCTCTGGCTTCATCTATTCCATTCCGGGTTCTTTGTCTTTCGGGTTTTCGTCGTTTTGTTGTGTGCGTGTGTGGCATTCATTCATAGCATGTAGTCATGTGCATCGCATTGCATTTGTGTTGTCGGTTGCATCTGGTTCCACGCGTTCCTTCCCGTTGTCCGTTTCGCGTTCCGGAGCTCCCTCACGTGTCCGTGGCGTCCCGTAGGCCTACTTTGGTGTTTGGCCGTGTAACGTTACCGGTTTGGCGCGAGACTGGTCGTGTGTTGTTGTTTTGGTGTGTGAAACTCGTCTGTCAAATATTGTCTCGTTTCGAGTCCGTTTGCTACCCCAACAGTTATTCTTGTGGGCTCAAAGTGCCTCCACTTTGAGGCCCAAGACACCCCTCCAACAGCCCACCAAACCACTCCTAGCCACTTCCTTCATCTAGGCCATCCAATCCTGATCGTGTGGCCGAAAACCGCACTCCATTTGGGCAACCCTAGCTCCTTGTGCCTATATATTTGTCCACCTCCCACAATTTTTGCCCCAAATCAAGGAAACCCTAGCCCCACTTCATCCTCTTCCTCCAGCCACCACCACCTCGCTGGAGCTTCGCCGGAGTTCCGCCGGAATCTCGCCGGAGTTCCTCCACCTCGCCGGAAGACACCACTCCTCCACCTCATCTCCTCCCTCCTCTCACCTCACCACGACCACCACCTCATCCCACCGGCGCCCTCACCACCCAGCCAGCCTCCCGACGCCGGCCTCCTCTCGCGCAGGAGCCCCGTCGATCTCTAGACCAAACGCCGCCGGGGTCCTTCGCTCGCGCAGCCGCCAGATCGGATCGGGGCAGGGAGGCCCCGATCGATCGATCCGTTCCGCCCGAGGCCCCGCCCAGGGCCGTTGACTCCACTTCGCCAGCTCCTCCCGCAAGCCGACGCCTCCCCTGGGCCTTCCATTGGCCGCAGCCGGCCCACTCATCAACTCCGCCCCAGCCAGCGGCCAGCTCCCGCAGCGCCTCCTGGGCGGCCCGATCCAGCCGGTTCCCTCCGTCCCGCATCGCGCGAGCCGCCGCGCACCGCCACTTGGGCCCCGATTCGCCACCAGGAACCCTAGGCGCGTCGGGCCAGGGCGCCTGGGCCTCCGCCAGCTGCTCGCCGTGCCAGGTTGGGCCGCCTCCAGCGCCTCCAGGCCCGAGCCAGGCCGCTCGAACCCCTTCCGCAGGCCGCCGTTCGCCAGGCCGCCTCCCTCCAGGGCGCCGCCTCCACGGGCCGAAGCCCACTTCCTCGCCGCCCTGCTGTGCCTTCTCCGCGGGCCGCGCCCGATCTGCAGATCCGGCCCGAGCCCATTTTTCCTTCAGATCTGAGAGGTTGAACCCTAAATCCTCTAAGTCCCTGTTTCTTTTCCTTGTCTGATGCAATATTCAAACGTGGATAACTTTGTGTGTGTTGCTCCGATTTGAGTGAATGGCATGTCCACGTGTTTGTCTTGCCATGCTCTACATGTTGTTTGTGTTAGGTTGCATGATAGATTTATTCTTGCCATGGTTATCCTCGTTGCAAAGTGCTATGTGGCTGTTTAGTTGATAAACTTGTTATGAGATGCCATCTTGTTGAGCTCGTTGCTATCGTTATGTTTATCTCCATGATGCATGCTTAGGTGTTTTGGAATCACCATCATGTGTACTTTTATGTGGTGCTTACCACTTGCCATGTTTAGTTTTGAGGTGACTTAAACTTGATCTCATAGATGCCATGATGAAACTGTTGTTTTAACACTTAGTGAAATTTCACTAAGTCTGGAATCTGTAATTTCCAGATGCCATGTTTGCTTGTTGTTCTAGGCCAATCCAAGGTAGTTTTGGGGTGACTCTTGATGATTCCTTGCTGTACATATTGTTGGATATCCATTCATGCTCTCATATGCTTATTTGAGTGGCTGTAGCATATTTAACTTTGGCTCCAAAGTTGCAATAAATTACTGATGTCAGGATTTTGTTGTCAAGTTCAATATGTCCAAGCTTGTTGCTATTGATCCGTGGCTCCTTTGGGGGTGCACCAATGGACTTATTTGCTGTAGGATATGTCTAGTTTATGTTCATGCTCTTTGCCATGATGTTTGAGTGCTGTAGCTTATTTATCTAGTGCTCCGAAGTTGCTATGTGGCTGTAATTACAGCTTGTGCATGTTTCTTGTTTCGGGCATAACTTTTAGCCCGTAGCTCCGATTTCAGCGAGTCTTATATGAAACTTGATTGATTTTCCGTGTAGATTCATAATATCCTTTTGTTTTCATGTTTTGAAGTATGTTGCTTGAGTGCTATTTTCCGTGCTCCGTGTGCTCTCTTAGTGCATCCATCATGCATCCATCATTTTTGTGTGCGCATTGCATCTTGTTGATTCGTGCCTTGTGTGGTTGTATTGTTTAGAGCCAGAAGCTGAGACCGAGTACGAGTACGAGCACGAGGTTACTACCGAGGTTGAGTACGAGGACCCCTCTTTCGATCCGAACGACAACTCTTCAGGCAAGATGACCGAACCCGGATACCATTACTATTTTTGCCTATTTCTAGAAGTCTCGATCTATAGTTTTGCCTCGATGCCCATGTCTTTCATGTCAGCCTCCTACTTGTAACCATGATCATGTCTAACCACCCTACCTATGCAAACCATTGAATGGCTAAGTACGCTTCGCTCAGCCCCTCTTATAGCATTGCTAGTTGCAGGTGAAGTTGAAGATGCTTGCTTCATGTTGAAGTTTGTTGGGTTATATCACACTATATAAATGCTTAAAATGAAATCATCTATATATTGGCAATGGGTGGAAGGCTAAGCCTTTTGCTTGGTGATTTGTTCCACTCATGCCGCTAGGAACCGTTTAAACCGGTGTTATGTTCCTTGATTATGCGTTCCTAACACGGTTGGGGTTATGGGGCCCCCTCGATAAACCGCTAAGTGCTAAGTCTTTTCCAGCAAGTCCCAACATTGGTACTATTTGCCTAACAACTAAAACTTACCGAGGGAGTAATTAACCCGAGGATTAATTAATTCAACCCCCCTGGGCCAGTGCTCGATTTGAGTGTTGGTCCAAACTAGAGTCACTTGCGGATGCCACCCAGTTCACTGGGATCTTCGGTATCTGTACGTAGCGCTCATCCGGTCGTGGCCTGAGACTAGATACGCGCGGCTACTATCAGGGTGTCGGCACGCCGGGAGGATTTGCTGGATTAGCCTTACCTTAGTTCGGAGTATCTTGAGCACGAGAGAATACTCGGGTCTTCCCACCTTGGAGTTGCGACTCCGCGGATCGTGGGCTTATCATGGGCCAAGTTGGAACACCCCTGCAGGGTTATGAACTTTCGAAAGCCGTGCCCGCGGTTATGTGGCAGATGGGAGCTTGTTAATATCCGGTTGTAGGAAACTTGACACATTGTTCCAATACACTACCAGCGTGAGTACCGTGACTGTCATTTTCCGAAAGGGGTTTCGGGAGATGAACACGGTGGGGTTATGTTTGACTTGATTAGTTTAGGATCACTTAGTGATCATCTCTCGACCGAGGCGCCTTCTCTTCTCGCTCTCTCATACGTAAGCTAGGCTAGTGCTGCTGCAACCACTTGCTTATTCTTTTCTTCAGCCTTATCCTCTCCCAAGGCTTAAATAGTCATGTTACCTGGGAACGGGATTGCTGAGTCCTCTGTGGCTCACAGTTACTTCACCACACCAGATGCAGGTCCGATGGTGAGCTATCCAGGTGATGGAATCGAGCTAGACTGGGAGTTCGACGAGGAGCGTAGTCGTTACTATGTTCGTTATCCTGATGATCAGTAGTGGTGACTTCTACTAGGATTCGATCCGACCTGTGGATTCAAATTAAGTTTGGTATCTTGTCATTTGGTTTTTACCCTTATATGGGCTGAGATGTTTTATTGAATGATGATTTGGATATGTAATGTATTTGTGTGACGTGGCGAGTGTAAGCCAACTATTTTATGTTTTCCATCCCCATCTTTTACATGAGTTGTGCAAAGATACCAAACTTGCGATCATTCCAGCATGGGGTTATGTCTCTAAGTCATTCCTCGACACGTAGGAGATATAGTCCCATCCTGGGCATCACAAGTTGGTATTCAGAGCCTTCTCCGACCTAGGAGCCCCCACTGATTGATCGAATCATTGACGGTCGAGTCTAGGCACACACTGGAAATATTTTGAGTCCTATATATTATATCGGAGAGTAGGATTTCTTTGCTTATCATCCCATTTCTCTCTGGTGAGGACTCCTGACGACTACTCTTGTCTCTTCTATCTTCAAAAATTGCACCAAATTTTTTTTAGGAATCTCGCGAGTATTCTGGGATTGTTTTGATGTTCTTGTGACGAGAATATTGTTCTCGATGCCTCCTGACATTAGGGGTTGTGGCAGTGTCCCGGGGAGTTGAGCTTCGGGGTATTGTCGTCACAAGCATATCGCGGCAGTACTAAATACTTAAGACGGCCGACATCGAAAATCTCTCCTATACGGTTAGTGGCAAGATAACCCCAACATCACCCAGTACTGGGGAGGTAGTTCGGGAGTATTGCCATAGCTTGTTATAGTGGATGCTTTTCGAAGGTCCGAGGTAGACAGTTTCCGAGAAAGACTGGTTATGTGTTGAAGGATGGATATAGCTGGATGTAGGTTTAGAGTTGATTGCGCGGTGCTTCCCCTGTATCCCCAACACCTGATTGCATAACTGGAATCTTTCGGAAATTAATAGGTGGGTTTATCCAGTAGATCGTAGGCATTCTTCCAACGAATGCAGGTTAGCGAGTTCGGGGTTCTACATTGAGTGAAGTGGTTTTATGACCGATGTTCCGATCGGGAGTTGCATCTTAAAGGGTCCTTGGCTATGCTGATCCGGGGATTGCAAAACCCTTTCATAACGCGTTCATAAGCTTTCAGCACAAAGATGTTAGAACGAAGCTCCTATCTTGTGTTTGTTCCCGTCTGTACCTTGTTGTTTTTCTTATTTACCTTTGTCCCCTATGTGGCTTCTCGTGAAGATTGATGTTATCATTTAATTGAGAATTTCATTCGTTCCTCTTGTTCGAATGATTCTTGTGAAGACTATGTTGCATTTCAATCCGTTGTTTCAGCTTATACCTTCTTTCAATCAATTGCTGATTCGTGGTCATCTCTTTCAGGATGGCTCCGAAACGGGTTCCCAACGCTAACCCAGAGGGTGAAGAGGTCCCAGACCGTCCTCCTTCCCCTCCTCCTCCGTCTGAGGCTTGGAGAGCGATTATGCAGACTACAAATCAGAACACCCAGATGTTGATGCAGATGATGCAGCAGATGCAAGCTAATCAAGCTAATCAGCGTGTTCCAGGGAATCAAGGCAACTTCTTCAACCAGCAGCACCATGCTACTCTCAACTACTTCTTGGCCAATAATCCAAAAGCTTTCAGTTACTGTGTTGACCCTCTTGATGCTGAAGATTGGTTAACCGATATCAAGAAGCATTTTGAGTGCAGTAACGTAAGGGAAGAGGATTATGTGAAGTTTGCATCCTTCCAACTCAAAGACCAAGCAGCTGACTGGTGGCAGCAGTAGAAAGACTCCAGACCAGGTCGTTAGATCTCTTGGGAGGATTTCTGCAAGGACTTTCGCTCTCACCACATTCCAACAAGTGTCATCGAGGGTATGCGTGAGCAATTCCGCAACCTGAAGCAGGGCTCTATGACTGCCTACCAGTATAATGTCAAGTTCCAAAACCTCGCCCGCTATGCTAAGCAAGACATTCCTGATGCCAAGAGCAAAATCTATCAGTTTCGTGGTGGTCTGAAGGATGAACTACAACTTGCTCTCACCTTGTTCGAGCCCGATGAGTTTGACAAATTCTATAACATGGCTTTGAAACAAGAGGCAGCTCAGCTCAAGATGGAGGCTTCTAAAAAGAGGATTCGAGATGCCGTTCACTCCTCGTCATCGTCTCAGATGGTCTCGAAGCAGCCGAAATTTTGGCTTCCTCCTCCTCCAGTGATTCGAGCTCCCTACAACAACTCCAACAGCAACAAGAACTCTAGTGGACGTGGTTTCTCCCACCCACCCAACCCGAGCAACCAGTCGAAGAACTAGTTTCAGTCTCAAGGTTCCAAGTCAAGTGGTTCTCATTTCCGTCCTCTCTCAGAAGTGGTGTGCAACAAGTGTGGCCAGAAGGTTCATTATGCTAACAGATGCCCGAGCCCAAAGCGTCTTCCACGTCCTCCACCTGTGAGTTCAGCTATTGTCAAGCATAATCCAAAGTCTGCAAGGGTTAATCTGATGAGTGCAGCTGAAGCGGAGAATTCTTCTGATGTCATTTTGGGTAACCTCTCAGTTAACTCTTTTCCTGCTAAAGTCTTGTTTGATTCGGGTGCTTCGTTGTCCTTCATTTCAAGACCTTTTGTTGCTAAGCATGAATTGGTTTCGGAGAGGATTCCTAGACCTTTGAAGATTATTTCTCCGGGTTTGCAAATGACTTCCAATTCAGTTGCTCCGAATGTGTCTATTCGCATGGGTGATTACCGCTTTCTGGCTAATCCGGTGGTTCTTGGTAATTCTGACATTGACCTCATCCTCGGGATGGACTGGCTTTCTCAGCATGATGCTCACATTGACTGTGCACGGAAAGAAGTCAAGATGACTCATCCAGATGAAGATGTGATTATCTTTGCCTCCAGGGATAACACTATCAGGCTTTTCTCTCTCAATGATAAGGGCGAAATTAATGCCATATCTCAAATTCCGGTGGTGAACGAATACCAAGACGTCTTTCCTGAAGAACTTCCAGGCATGCCTCCACACCGTCACGTGGAATTTGTCATTGAACTCGAGCCGGGTACTGAGCCAGCATGCCGGCGTCCGTACAAGCTCTCTCCTAAAGAATTGAAGGAATTGAAGAAGCAGCTTGATGAACAGGAGCATATGGGTCTCATCAGGCCTAGTACGTCTCCTTGGGGCTGTGGTGTCTTATTTGTCAAGAAGAAGGATGGCACGGAGCGCCTCTGCGTCGATTACCGACCATTGAACAAGAAGACAATAAAGAACAAGTATCTGCTCCCCAACAACAACGAACTCTTCGAGCAGCTCAAAGGAGCTAAAGTGTTCTCTAAGCTTGACCTCCGAATGGGCTATCACCAAATTCGCATTCGCGAGCAAGACATTCCCAAGACTGCTTTCAGAACGAGTTACGGCTCATACGAGTATACGGTCATGTCCTTTGGTCTCGCCAATGCTCCTCCTACCTTCTCGAGAATGATGCACTACATCTTCAACCCCTATACCGGCGAGTTTGTGCTTGTGTATCTGGATGATATTCTGGTGTTTTCCAAGAATGAAGAAGATCACGAAAAGCACTTACGTCTGGTTCTCGATCGACTCCGTGAGCATAAGTTCTATGCCAAGTTCTCCAAGTGCGCATTTTGGCTCGATAAGGTTTTGTACCTGGGCCATATCATCTCAGCTCACGGTATTGCGGTAAACCCCGAGAAAGTTGAAGCAATTGTCAACTGGGAAGCTCCTCAGAACGTTAAGCAACTCCGAAGTTTTCTTGGTCTTGCCAGCTATTGCAGAAGGTTCGTTGAGAACTTCTCCAAGATTGCCAAGCCTCTTTCCAACTTGCTTCAGAAGAATGTCAAATACTTTTGGTCTCCAGAGTGTGAAGTGGCATTCAGAACTCTCAAAGAAAAGCTCGTCTCTGCTCCAGTTCTTACTCCTCCAGATGATTCCAAGCCCTATGAAGTATTCTGTGATGCTTCTCTTCAAGGCCTTGGTGGTGTGCTTATGCAAGATAAGAGAATTGTGGCATACACTTCTCGCCAGCTGAAGCCAAGTGAGAAGAACTACCCCACACATGATCTCGAGCTAGCAGCTGTGGTACATGCTTTGATTACGTGGAGACATCTGTTGTTGGGCAGAAAAGTCGACATCTTCACTGATCACAAGAGCTTGAAGTGCATCTTCACACAGCCGAATCTGAACCTCCGCCAGACTCGTTGGGTTGAAATGATCCAAGAGTATGATCCCAGCATCGAATACACTCCTGGCAAGGCGAATGTGATTGCAGATGCTTTGAGCAGGAAGGCATATTGCAACAGCCTTCTTATCAAGCCGTTCCAGCCTGAGCTTTGTGAAGCATTCAGGAAACTCAACCTCCAAGTTGTTCCGCAAGGTTTTCTTGCAAATCTTCAAATTGCTCCTACCTTGGAAGATCAGGTCCGTGAGGCCCAACTCAGTGATGCCATGGTGCAGAAGGTGAAACATGGTATTGCAAAGGGCACTCCGAAATACAAGTGCTATCGTGTTGATGAGAGAGATACCTTGTTCTTTGAGGACAAACTCGTTGTTCCCAAAGGTGATCTCAGGAAGCTCATAATGGAAGAAGCACATGATTCTCTCCTTTCCATTCATCCTGGCAGTTCCAAGATGTACCAAGACCTCAAGCAATCTTACTGGTGGACACGCATGAAAAGGGAAATTGCCCAATTTGTGAATGAATGTGATGTTTGCAGAAGAGTGAAAGCAGAACATCAACGTCCAGCCGGTCTTCTCCAATCTCTTCCTATTCCCGAGTGGAAATTCGACCATATTGAAATGGATTTCTTCACTGGCTTTCCTAAGTCCAAGAGAGGGAATGATTCTATCTTTGTGGTGATTGACAAGCTTACCAAAGTCGCTCACTTCCTTCCAGTCAAAGAATCAATCAATGCAGCTCAATTGGCAGAGTTGTACACTTCTAGAATTGTGTCCTTACATGGCATTCCTCAAGTTATCTCCTCAGACCGTGGAAGTTTGTTCACATCCAAGTTCTGGGACTCCTTTCAGTCTGCCATGGGCACTAAGATCAGGTTCAACACTGCTTTTCACCCTCAGACTAGTGGTCAAGTCGAGCGAGTGAATCAGATTTTAGAAGACATGCTCAGAGCCCGTGTCATATCTTTTGGCATGAAATGGGAAGATTGCCTTCCATTTGCCGAGTTCTCTTACAACAACAACTTTCAAGCAAGTGCCGGCAAAGCTCCGTTTGAAATCCTCTATGGCAGAAAGTGTCGTACCCCTCTCAACTGGTCTGAAACAGGTGAACGTCAACTTCTTGGCAATGACTTGATCTCAGAAGCCGAAGAAATGTGCAAAGTCATACGTGAGAATCTCAAGGCCGCTCAGTCGCGCCAGAAGAGCTACTATGACGGCAAGCATCGTGATTTGGCTTTCAACATTGGTGATCTTGTCTATCTCCGTGTTTCTCCGATGAAAGGAACCCAAAGATTCGGTATCAAAGGAAAGCTTGCTCCTAGATACGTCGGGCCTTTCAAGATCCTTGGCAAAAGAGGCGATCTAGCCTATCAACTTGAGCTCCCTTCCAACTTCGCCAATGTTCACGATGTGTTCCATGTGTCTCAACTCCGCAAATGCTTCAAGGCACCTGAACGCATGATTCCGTTTGAAGAGATTGATCTTCAACAAGATTTGTCCTACCGAGATCATCCCGTTGCTATTCTCGAAGAAACCGAACGCAAGACCCGCAACAAGTCCATCAAATTCTTGAAAGTCAAGTGGTCACATCATACCGACTGAGAAGCTACGTGGGAACGAGAAGATCATCTTCGTTCCGAGTACCCTTCCTTTTTCCAGTCCTAGATCTCGGGACGAGATCTTTTTGTAGTAGAGGAGAGTTTGTAATGCCCCGGATGTAATACTTTCCCTTTTGGCATATAATATATCTCTGGCTTCATCTATTCCATTCCGGGTTCTTTGTCTTTCGGTTTTTCGTCGTTTTGTTGTGTGCGTGTGTGGCATTCATTCATAGCATGTAGTCATGTGCATCGCATTGCATTTGTGTTGTCGGTTGCATCCGGTTCCACGCGTTCCTTCCCGTTGTCCGTTTCGCGTTCCGGAGCTCCCTCACGTGTCTGTGGCGTCCCGTAGGCCTACTTTGGTGTTTGGCCGTGTGACGTTACCGGTTTGGCGCGAGACTGGTCGCGTGTTGTTGTTTTGGTGTGTGAAACTCGTCTTTCAAATCTCGTCGCGTTTCGAGTCCGTTTGCTACCCCAACAGTTATTCTCGTGGGCTCAAAGTGCCTCCACTTTGAGGCCCAAGACACCCCTCCAACAGCCCACAAATCCACTCCTAGCCACTTCCTTCATCTAGGCCATCCAATCCTGATCGTGTGGCTAAAAATCGCACTCCATTTGGGCAACCCTAGCTCCTTGTGCCTATATATTTGTCCACCTCCCACAATTTTTGCCCCAAATCAAGGAAACCCTAGCCCCACTTCATCCACTTCCTCCAGCCACCACCACCTCGCCGGAGCTTCGCCGGAGTTTCGCCGGAATCTCGCCGGAGTTCCTCCACCTCGCCGGAAGACACCACTCCTCCACCTCATCTCCTCCCTCCTCTCACCTCACCACCACCGCCACCTCATCCCACCGACGCCCTCACCACCCAGCCAGCCTCCCGACGCCGGCCTCCTCTAGCGCAGGAGCCCCGTCGATCTCCAGACCGAACGCCGCCAGGGTCCTTCGCTCGCTCAGCCGCCAGATCGGATCGGGGCAGGGAGGCCCCGATCGATCGATCCGTTCCGCCCGAGGCCCCGCCCAGGGCCGTTGACTCCGCTTCGCCAGCTCCTCTCGTAGGCCGACGCCTCCTCCTGGGCCTTCCATCGCCCGCAGCCGGCCCACTCATCAACTCCGCCCCAGCCAGCGGCCAGCTCCCGCATCGCCTCTTGGGCGGCCCGATCTAGCCGGTTCCCTCCGTCCCGCATCGCGCCAGCCGCCGCGCGCCGCCACTTGGGCCCCGATCCGCCGCCAGGAACCCTAGGCGCGTCGGGCCAGGGCGCCTGGGCCTCCGTCAGCCGTGCGCCGCGCCAGGTTGGGCCGCCTCCAGCGCCTCCAGGCCTGAGCCAGGCCGCTCGAACCCCTTCCGCAGGCCGCCGTTCGCCAAGCCGCCTCCCTCCAGGGCGCCGCCTCCACGGGCCGAAGCCCACTTCCTCGCCGCCCCGCTGTGCCTTCTCCGCGGGCCGCGCCCGATCTGCAGATCCGGCCCGAGCCCATTTTTCCTTTAGATCTGAGAGGTTGAACCCTAAATCCTCTAAGTCCCTATTGTTTTTCCTTCTCTGATGCAATATTCAAATGTGGATAACTTTGTGTGTGTTGCTCCGATTTGAGTGAATGGCATGTCCACGTGTTCGTCTTGCCATGCTCTACATGTTGTTTGTGTTAGGTTGCATGATAGATTTATTCTTGCCATGGTTATCCTCGTTGCAAAGTGCTATGTCGCTGTTGAGTTGATAAACTTGTTATGAGATGCCATCTTGTTGAGCTCGTTGCTATTGTTATGTTTATCTCCATGATGCATTCTTAGGTGTTTTGGAATCACCATCATGTGTACTTTGATGTGGTGCTTACCACTTTCCATGTTTAGTTTTGAGGTGACTTAAACTTGCTCTCATAGATGCCATGATGAAACTGCTGTTTTAACACTTAGTGAAATTTCACTAAGTCTGGAATCTGTAATTTCCAGATGCCATGTTTGCTTGTTGTTCTAGGCCAATCCATGGTAGTTTTGGGGTGACTCTTGATGATTCCTTACTGTACATATTGTTGGCTATCCATTCATGCTCTCACATGCTTATTTGAGTGGCTGTAGCATATTTAACTTGGGCTCCAAAGTTGCAATAAATTACTGCGTCAGGATTTTGTTGTCAAGTTCAATATGTCCAAGCTTGTTGCTATTGATCCGTGGCTCCTTTGGGGGTGCACCAATGGACTTATTTTCTGTAGGATATGTATAGTTTATGTTCATGCTATTTGCCATGATGTTTGAGTGCTGTAGCTTATTTATCTAGTGCTCTGAAGTTGCTATGTGGCTGTAATTTATAGCTTGTGCATGTTTCTTGTTTCGGGCATAACTTTTAGCCCGTAGCTCCGATTTCAGCGAGTCTTATATGAAACTTGATTGATTTTCCGTATTGATTCATAATATCCTATTGTTTTCATGTTTTGAAGTATGTTGCTTGAGTGCTATTTTCCGTGCTCCGTGTGCTCTCTTAGTGCATCCATCATGCATCCATCATTTTTGTGTGCGCATTGCATCTTGTTGATTCGTGCCTTGTGTGGTTGTATTGTTTAGAGCCGGAAGCTGAGACCGAGTACGAGTACGAGCACGAGGTTACTACCGAGGTTGAGTACGAGGACCCCTCTTTCGATCCGAACAACAACTCTTCAGGCAAGATGACCGAACCCGGATACCATTACTATTTTTGCCTATTTCTAGAAGTCTCGATCTATAGTTTTGCCTCGTTGCCCATGTCTTTCATGTTAGCCTCCTACTTGTAACCATGATCATGTCTAACCACCCTACCTATGCAAACCATTGAATGGCTAAGTACGCTTCGCTCAGCCCCTCTTATAGCATTGCGAGTCGCAGGTGAAGTTGAAGATGCTTGCTTCATGTTGAAGTTTGTTGGGTTATATCACACTATATAAATGCTTAAAATGAAATCATCTATATATTGGCAATGGGTGGAAGGCTAAGCCTTTTGCTTGGTGATTTGTTCCACTCATGCCGCTAGGAACCGTTTAAACCGGTGTTATGTTCCTTGATTATGCGTTCCTAACACGGTTGGGGTTATGGGGCCCCCTCGATAAACCGCTAAGTGCTAAGTCTTTTCCAGCAAGTCCCAACATTGGTACTATTTGCCTAACAACTAAAACTTACCGAGGGAGTAATTAACCCGAGGATTAATTAATTCAACCCCCCTGGGCCAGTGCTCGATTTGAGTGTTGGTCCAAACTATAGTCAATTGCGGATGCCACCCAGTTCGCTGGGATCTTCGGTATCTGTACGTAGCGCTCATCCGGTCGTGGCCTGAGACTAGATACGCGCGGCTACTATCAGGGTGTCGGCACGCCGGGAGGATTTGCTGGATTAGCCTTACCTTAGTTCGGAGTATCTTGAGCACGAGAGAATACTCGGGTCTTCCCACCTTGGAGTTGCGACTCCGCGGATCGTGGGCTTATCATGGGCCAAGTTTGAACACCCCTGCAGGGTTATGAACTTTCAAAAGCCGTGCCCGCGGTTATGTGGCAGATGGGAGCTTGTTAATATCCGGTTGTAGAAAACTTGACACATTGTTCCAATACACTACCAGCGTGAGTACCGTGACTGTCATTTTCCGAAAGGGGTTTCGGGAGATGAACATGGTGGGGTTATGTTTGACTTGATTAGTTTAGGATCACTTAGTGATCATCTCTCGACCGAGGCGCCTTCTCTTCTCGCTCTCTCATACGTAAGCTAGGCTAGTGCTGCTGCAACCACTTGCTTATTCTTTTCTTCAGCCTTATCCTCTCCCAAGTCTTAAATAGTCATGTTACCCGGGAACGGGATTGCTGAGTCCTCTATGGCTCACAGTTACTTCACCACACCAGATGCAGGTCCGATGGTGAGCTATCCAGGTGATGGCATCGAGCTAGACTGGGAGTTCGACGAGGAGCATAGTCGTTACTATGTTTGTTATCCTGATGATCTATAGTGGTGACTTCTACTAGGATTCGATCCGACCTATGGATTTAAATTAAGTTTGGTATCTCGTCATTTGGTTTTTACCCTTAGATGGGCTGTGATGTTTTATTGAATGATGATTTGGATATGTAATGTATTTGTGTGACGTGGCGAGTGTAAGCCAACTATTTTATGTTTTCCATCCCCATCTTTTACATGAGTTGTGCAAAGATACCAAACTTGCGATCATTCCAGCATGGGGTTATGTCTCTAAGTCGTGCCTCGACACGTAGGAGATATAATCCCATCCTGGGCATTACAAGTGATGCAAGGAAAACAAGTCTATCGACAAGGATTTCATTTCCATGGCTTACCCTAGAGGTTTGCCACTTTGAACCAGGAGTTTGAATAACCATGGAAGTAGGCATGTCACAAAAAGTCATGTTGTGCATTCGGGCATAGCTCTCAGATATGAACGAATGGGATGCTCCAGTATCGAAAAGAACAGATGCCGGATGGTAGTTAACGAGAAGTGTACCAAGGACGACGTTAGGATCCTCATAAGCTTCCCCAGCAGAGACATAGTTGACATGACCACGTGCAGTGGGGATTGGCTTGACATAATTCACCTTGCCGATTGGCTTACCACGGCCAACGGGTTTTCCTGGTTGGTTCTGGGGACACTCTCGCATGTAGTGCCCCGGTTCTCCACACTTGAAGCATGTCACAGTGCCAGTGTGTGGAGCAAAGTTGGTAGGTGGTCCTCCATAAGTCTTGGCAGGTGCAAACTGTTGGGTTGGGCGAGGCGCCTCATAGGATGGCCTCGGTGTGTACTTGGGTGGCAGAGCAGTGTTAGGAACCCACATATGGCACTTGTGAGAGCCAGAGCTGGATGAGGAACCAAAGTCACGAGGATGCTTGCGTGTGGCTTCGAAATCAGTCTGGCCCGTCTTAGCACTGATAGCTTTGTTTACCAGCTTCTGGAAGGAAGTGCACTCGTGCAGACGTAGATCTCGGCGGAGTTCAGGGCTGAGTCCCTTGCGGAACCTCGCCTGCTTCTTGGCATCGGTGGATACTTCCTCAGGTGCATAGCGTGCCAAGTTGCCAAACTCGCGACTATAGCCATCCACAGTTAACCGGCCCTGGGTGGAATTGCAAAATTCCTCCCGCTTGCGATCCATGAGACCTTCCGGAATGTGATGTTCATGGAATGCCTCACTGAACTCAACCCAAGTAGTGATTTGGACAGCAGGACGCATAGCCTCAAAGTTCTCCCACCATAGACTGGCAGGGCCCTCAAGATGGTAGGCGGCGTAGATAACCTTATCAGCTTCGGCCACACGGGTAGAGTGTAGCTTGTGGGTGATACTACGAAGCCAATCATCCGCATCTAGAGGTTCAGTGGAGTGATGGAACTTCGGTGGGCACATCTTGATAAAGTCATTGATTGACACCACGTCATTCCTCTGACGAAACCCAGTGTTTTGCTCTATGCGTTCTAGCAGACGGTTGGTCTCTCTCTTGTTCCGTTCTGCCTCGAGCATAACTTCAGCCAAGGAGGGTGGCTGGGGCAGATTCTCATCTCTAGCCCCACTAGCCCCACCCTGCTCCTAAGCAGCAGGAGTGCTGCGAGTGTTGACCATCCTAGGAAAGCAAAACAATGGTTTAGACAAGGATGGCAAAAACTTGACATAGGAGTGCAGAATGTAATGGATGACACAGAATGCAGAGATGTTCATCCGTACGACATGGTAATATAGAAACTGCTATATATACACCAGTGGTCATACACACCATACATAGTTTAGTACAAGCCAAGGCTAAAGTACAACTGCGGTGAAAGACGATACATCCCATCAGAGGCATTCCAAGCTCCTATACATTATTTAGCTAAACCTCCGAAACTCAGTACTAGCTAAGTCATATTCCACAAGACGCGCATGACTGTGGAAATACAACTACTACAATACTACTACTGCCACGGTCTAGCTCAGACATTCCCGTAGTAATCTTCGTAAAGATTACCACCGTAGCCTGGAAGTGGAACAGATGGATCTTGAAACTCTCGAGCACTCGAAGGCTGTGGACCATAGGGACATGGATGTGGCCTCGGGCCTGATGCTGGTGGTAACCGACGCCCACGTGGAGGTGTAATACCCCCAACGTCAAGCCAATCCATACGATCAGGCAGACGAGTCCGCACGGGGTACAAATCCCGCATATCCAGATATCCGGCGTGCACAACAGGTGCAAGCCGTGTCAAAGCAGTCCAGTGGGCGGCTCGAGTGTTATACAGCTCCATTCGGAGGGCATGGACCTCACGGTCCCTATCCTCCAGCATCTGAACAGTAGTCTGAAGCAGTGGCTCCTCATGAGCAGCATCAGTATACATACCTGTGTAGTAGCCTTCCTCTCCAGGAAGTGAGGCTGGAATGTAACAGAACTCAGTGTTCAGCAACAGGGCATGCCTAGCCCGGAGAATGGTCATCATCGAATAGGCGGCATCCTGCACTGCCATCTTGATAGTAACCCCGAGTCCATAAGACCAATGGATGGGGTCGTTAGCTCGGAGATATGAGGGGTATATCCAGACTCTGCAGAAATACCGACTCTGATTGAAATCCCGGTACTGTTCCTCCACGGTGTACTCAGGATACCAGCGGTAACCGGTCTCAGTCAACACACGGACTAGCATGGCCGTGTGACCGGGCACATTAATGCACCGAGTGAAACGAACCACTTGGTGAGGTGTGCGGCCAGACATCTGAAACACGAAGTAATGTAAAGGCATTAGTGTTTCTGGAAGAAATCGGGCAGCATAACAACTGTAAATGCTCAAAGGAAGATTTGAGACATCATACAAATGATAGCATAGCCACTCAACAATATCATATCAAGGTTCCGGGTCCAACAAATCATCATACTAAAAGGATAGAAACTAAACTGAGGCTTGAAACCAACAATCCTAAGAGTCTATGGATTAGTAACACGTGAACCTAGTAAGGGTAAGAGGCCTAGTCCTAAATCCCCGTGGAAAGAATAGACTGACTCAGATCAAAAGGGCATAAGGTAAAGGAGTAAAAAGAGCCTTACGTTCCCTTCCACAATCAATTCCCCTACATATAACTAAGAATTTTTCTAGACTCAACACCGACCAGTTTGGCTAGAGAAACCTACAGGCAGTCCGGCTCTGATGCCAACGCTGTCGGTGACCCCGATCCTAAGTCACACTGATCTAGCTGTAACACGTCATATTACTTTGCGGCCTCACGCACGGTATCCCCACGGGTGCCACCTTACCTGGCCCGGGACCGTTTGCGCATTTTGGCACACGTATATGACAGTGTCGCTAGCATCCATATGACAGAGAACCCGGGCCGACATGGCTAGTTATAAACCAAAAGTGGTACTAAATTACAGAGACAGGCATCCATGACCCAACAACGAACGTGTCGGTCATCAACGTATGAACCCAAGTTGTAGCAAGCTACATGGACTTAAAGGAACAACGCGTGACATTTCCCCTAAGGGACGGACACAGGAACGAAGAAGGACACATGCCGGCCAGCCTACGTGTTCCGAGCAGTAGCAAGCTACCAAGGCTCATTGGAAGCACTAGGAGGCATTTCCCTGTAAGATAGGCTACCAAAGGAAAACAACTAGGTGTCGGATCCCACACATACCAAGCATTTCAATCATACACACAATATGCTCAATATGTGCAAATACAACATTGCATCACAACAGAACTCTATGACTCAAAGTACTTTATTTAAGAGGCTCCAAGAGCCATACATAACATATCCATACAGGTAGGGGTCACATGACCCAACACTCAAGTCATACAGTCATACAAGCACAAGCGGAAGCTACATGTCTGAGTACATACAACTTAGAAAATAAAACAGGCTTGGTGTAGCTTGACTATCTACAAGGCCCTTCACAAGCTCCAGATCTCCGTGTGGGTAGCAAGCTACTCATCGACGTCAACGTCTATGTAGAACCCATCAGAAGGGGCAGGGTTCTCCTCTGCAACAGTTATTAAGCAATCATGAGTACAAAGGTACTCAACAAGTCTTACAACAGAACCTATCATACATGCAACATTATCAACAGGGGGTAGTGGAGTTCATAGCAGAAAGCCAGCTTTGACTCTTGGCTAACCTATACTACAACTCTCAACAGATTGCAAGATATTACTACGTACACGAGTCCTCTACTCACCACGACAATACACCACCGAGGATCCTCTTCCGTCATCCTACGGAAGGGCCATCCACGGCACTCACACTTGTCTTGAGGTTTTTAGTAGTATCCATCAACTTGTCTATGGACTGTAAGAGTAACCAAGTAGTCCGTACCACGAACAACGGCTATTCGAATAGATTGGTAACCCTGCAAGGGTGTACTTCTTCACACACGCTTCCACCACTTATCGCCGTTTACTCGACATGTTCTCGGCAACCTTCAAGCGGAAGCCCAGCGAGGGTGTCGGCCACGACCTGACTAACTACACAAGTCTCTCGTCCAGGTTTATCGCCTATTTGGGTTCCATCCGTGGGGAGATCCGGCCGGGGTGTCGCTCACGGCCCCAAACGATGTGTACAGGGTTCCCGAGTCACCAAACGGGCAACCGGTACACCGTGCCACGTACCTGTCGCATCAAAGCCCACCCCGAGGGCCAGCGCTGTGCACGACCACCAGTAAATTAGTTGCAACTCCTGGACAGAGATCAAGGGTAATTAATAAGCCGAGAGGGTCCATTGGTTTCGGGCCCAATGCATGGTAGTAGCTGGAACTTGAACCACACATACAGATCTCGGGTCCTATGAACGGTTCCAATGAAACAACCCACCATGTACTCCTACATGGCCTTTCATCGATACCTTTACCAAACATGTTCCACACTTCCTTCTCTTTACCGGTATGATCATTTCAGTCTGATCCATCACCCAGATGAACCAGACCTGACACAACTCTAAGCATAGCAGGCAACATAAACAAATAGCATGGTGGATCACACATCACATGGCTCAATCAACTCCTACACATGCTAGTGCGTTTCAACTATTTACTATGGCAATGACAGGTCATGCAAGGGAATAGGGTTCAACTACCGCAGCAAGTAGCAATTCACACGCTGTTGCCTTAATGCAGTAAAAGAGAGCAGGAGCGAGAAGATGGGTTTGTATCGGAATGATCAATGATTGCTTGGCTGACAGAGTGGTTGTCGGGTACTGCTCTTCAGCTGGATACGCAGAAGTATCCTCGGGAGCAGGACCTAACACGGAGAATATCGGCGATACAATCAATAAGCAAACAAATGCAACAATATGATGCATGCTCATGGTATGGCAAGACGCATGTGTTTTGGGCTAATGCAACTATAACCAGAAGGGTTTGAGCCCATTTGAATCAAAGATTCAAATTGAAACTCAAACTATTATTTATTTAAGTGCATTTTCATGTTTTAATGTAAACAGCAAGGTTAACTTGCTCAAACATGCATGAAACCAGCTCCATTGGAAAGATTGGATTTTTCTGATCCATTTTCATATATAAATCTTTTCCATCTGAGCTACTCTTGAATTTATATGATTTTTTGAAGTTTGAAGCATTTTCAGGAATTTCCTGAATTGTTTTTAACTCAAATAATCCCAGAAAATCCTTTACTGCGTCAGCATGACATCATGCTGACGTCAGCAAGTCAACAGGGCGCCCAGGTCAAACCAGACCAGTGGGTCCCTCATGTCAGTGTCTCTGGTGCTAACTAAAAAGAGCTTAACACTAAACTAAAGTTAACAGGGGCTGGGCCCCACATGTCTGTGACTCACTAAACTAATGACAGAAATTAGTGTTTAAATTAAACCCTAAACTGGAGTTAGTCAACGGTCGGTCCCACATGTCAGCGACACAGGGGGGAGTCCAGGCGTGGTCAACACAGGTCAAACCCACCGGCGGCTCGACGCCGGCGAGGCCAAACGCGGCGGCGGTGCTCGGGTTTTGCCTACAGGCCACCGTTTGAGTCGCGGTTGGGCTCTACGGCGAGCTGGGGCTCGTGCGCATCTAGTGGAGGCGACGGTAGGTGCTGGGGTGGCCGGAATCATCGGCGGCGAGCTCGAAGGCGGCGCCGGAATTCGGGCATCGGTGAAAACGACGTTACAGCACACGACATGAGTAGCGGTTGGTTGCTACGGGTCCGTGGTGATGCGCTGAGTGCGGTGATGCCCTTGGACGCGAGTGGCAGCTGCTGTGGCCGCGGTGGCGCCGTGGCCGGCGGCGAGGAGCGCTCGGCTCTGTTGGCTGATGCTGCTAGGGTACAAGATATGCGACGGGGCATGGGGGAAACGGAACCGGGGCTCACCGTGGTTCTTCTGGTACTGCTGGCGAGGCAGGGGAGGCACGGGGTCCGGCGAATTTGTCGATGTCGTCCGGCGGCCGTGCGGAGAAGACGAGCTCGAGGACGAAGCCTCAAGGTGCCCGGGGTCCTGTGGTTCGGCGTAGAGAAGCACGGCAGCAAGGCGGAGCTCGAGGGCTCGTCGAAGAGGCGAGGGGGACTCGGTTTGCGCGGCGGCAGCGATGAGCTCCGCTCGGGTGGTGCGAGGGAGAGAACCAGGAGAGGGGAGAGAGAGAGGGGAACGGTCGAGGGGGGTCGAGGGGTCTGCGTGGCGTCGTCCTGTTTCATCCAGGGGGTCGAGGAGGCCTGCCAGGCAGGCAGGAGGTGGCCGGCGCGTCGGCGGCGCTCGCCACCGAGCAGCTTCATGCGCTGGCGCGGCGAAGAAGACGGGGATGCCCCTGGTGGGCTGGGCCGGCTGGGCCAAACAGGTAAGTGGGCTCAGGTGAGTTTACTTCTGCCTTCTTTTTTTTCTATTTACTTTCTGTTTCATTTCTTTTGCAACTTTGTTGAATTAAATAAAATGCCAGAACATTTTTATAACTCATAAAACTAGTCATGCCCACTTTATATATAATATGAACAGTATGGAACATTTTAGTTTATGATTATTTGGGCACATAAAGTATTTTATAGCATTTAAATGCCCAAATGCAAATACCATATGAATTAATCCAGAGACCTTGGATGTCCTAGAAAATTGTGCACCATTTTTGGCAGAGGTTTAAGACCAAGGCAGAAATGATGAACATTTTTGAAGGGCATTTTGGGTACATTGGATAAGATATTATTAAACCCTAGTTGTTAGAAGAGGGATGCTGGGGTTTCTGTCATTCCCATTTCAAGTTTCTTTGAAAAGTAAACATGATGCACACTCTAGCTAGTCCTAATGCAAGCACTCACTAGGTATGTCACACTGGTCGATCAGCTGGGCTGTACCAGGCCTTGGTAGGAGCGCGTCGCGGCCCGCAGACAGGCAAGTCTAGGTACCCTGGTTCCCAGGACGCCGATGGTAGCCCCCAGGCCCAAGGCGCGCGCGGAGTTGGCTTCGGGGGAAAACGTTAGCCGAGGACGAAGCACCGCGGGCCCCAAAAAGGCTGCGTGATGGTTGGATGGGACGTGGGCGAATCCACTCCCAACGCAGTCTCGGCAACCGTGATGTTTGACAAAAAGGGGGCCGTCTCCGCTGCAGAGGAGTTATCGCTTCCCTTCCTTCCTGCTCAGATCTCCTCCTCCTACGCCTCCCACCTTACTAAATCGTCTGTATCCTCTGGCACCTTCAGCAATGGCGAAGAAGAGCAAGGGTACCGCGCCGTCGTCCGGATCTGCATCTTCCCTTGAGGCGACGCTCGAGGAGTCCTCCATCACCAAAGAGGAGGACTACTCAGAGGTCCAACCTTTCTTGTCAAGCGTCCACAACGAGCATGTTTCGACGGGGATTTGGGCCGGATCAACCGCGGCGCGGATCTTGCAGAAGTCCTGTCACCCCTTCTTCCTTCACAGCATCTCCGTCAGGCTCGTGCCGCCCTTCTCAGAGTTCGTCTACGCCACCCTGGAACATCACCATGTGCATGCTCTCCACATCCAACCTCGCTCCATCTTCGTCCTGTCGCTCTTCGCCTTTTACTGCGAGGCGCTCCTGGGGGTGAGGCCGACTGTCGCCCTCTTCCACCACTTCTTCTCCATGCGTCAGTACGACGAGGGTCCGTGCTCGGGCTGTGTCTCCTTCGTCTTCCAGCGCCAGGGCTACTGGCTGATGACAGCCGGGAAGAAGATAGAGTCCCACCGGAAGAGGTGGGTCTATCTGGATGCCTAGCGTGTTCATCCACTGCTGGCGCTGCCTACCGCCCATCCGGCGAAACGCGCCGGCTGGAGCTACGCGAAGCTCACTGACCCCCTTGCCGGGCCTGTTCTGGCAAGGATTGAAGCCGACCTGGGCTCGAGGCTTAAGGGGCCCAGATAGTGAAGGAGTTCTGGAGGCAGCGTCTGGCGCCGCTGCAGGCACACTCATGCCCCATGTGGTAGCTGATGGGTGATGACGACAGGCTCCGGCTGCGCTCGGGGGCGCTGGCCGAGGCCGATCTGTACTTCGCCTTAGTGACTCTCCTAGGGATGGTTCCTGAGGACCTCTCCGGGATCCACCTGCCATTGTATAGTCGCCTTGACAAGGTTAACCTATTGAAGGCCGTGTCAGGTTTCGGGGTGCCCGTGGATGCTCTGCCTATGGTTGACGTGTCTTCTGGCGCCGACGATAGGAGCGACGAGGGGAACTCGGAGGAGACCCTGGACGACGAGGACCGGGTTGACGAGGGGGACTCCTCGGAGGTGTCCGCTGGAGTAGTGGCATCAGGCTCAGGTGCCGCCGGACGGCCCCAGGAGACCACTCCACGATGATCCGGACGCGCTGCATCCGAGGGAAGCAACATGGCGACCTCGCCGAGGAGTGCCGTGCCAGCGAAACTGGTGACCACGGCTGTGCCCAGGTCTGTGGCCTCGCGCCTTGCCAAGATCCGGGCTACCGGCACGCCCATAGCGCCAGCGGCTACAGCTGACCTGTTGGTGAAGAGGAGGGCACGCCACGCCTCCGACGAGTAAGTGTGCAATCTCCTGTTATCCTTAGTTGCTGTGTCCCTGATGCGCTTCTCCTGATGCAGCAGCCTGGGTGGCGTGATGAAGAAGGCGAAGGGGGAGGTCACGGCGCGGTGCCTTGCTCCTCCTGCTGCTGATGTGGCCGCGGAGAAGGGTGCCACGACTCTGGGCGTCTCGTCCAACTGGGCCGTCGGGCATGCGGCGGCGGCATCGCTTGAGGGCGTCCTCGATGTTTGCGAGGCCGCGGCAGCTCCTGCTCCGGCTGCTTCAGCGAGGGGGGCCGGAGCCCCCGAGCCCCTGTTTGAGCAGCCGGTCTTGTCGGTGCCCGTGCGCCAGCCGGCGCAGCCTGGCCCTTTGACCTTGGAGGCCGCCTCCGCCGCGCTAGGTCGGCTTCGTACCGAAATTCAGGGTGGTGACGGCCGCGTGATGGAGGGACGTCTGGGGTTGATCTCCGGGTGGCTCCTGGCAGACGAGTCCGCGCGGGACTCCTGGAACCAGGCCTTAGCGATCGCTGCCAAAGGTCGAGAGGAAGTTGCGGCAGCCACGCTGGCATGTGCCGCTGCGCGAGCCGACACTGCGTCCTTTGAGAAGCGCTGGCTTCAGGCGGAGAGTGAGCTAGAGTCCCTTCACGAGGAAGGCACTAGGCGCGCCCTAGAGCTCGAGAGGTTGGGGAAGGAGCTCGAGGCACAGAAGGCCGAGACGTCCCGGCTGCAACAGGAGCAGCTTGCTGACCGCGCGAGCCTGGAGTAGCTGAAGGTCGAGGCTGAGTAGGCCAAGGCGACCCAAGCTGCGCGCGACAAGGAAGACGCCCTTGCGGCCTCGGCAGCAGTGAGTCGCGAGGCCCTCGCCGCCTTTGATCTTGAGGCCCGTATGGCACTGCAGGCCGCCTACGGGGAAGGGTTCAAGAAGCCGCTGGCCGCCACGGAGGAAGGCCCCGCTGGGCTCCTTGCCGCGCTTGTGAAATCCCTGCGTGAGGTTGCGGCCGCAATTGGCCAGTTAGCAGATGTCGAAAGCCGCACGCTCCTTACCTTGGTCCTGACGCAGGTTTGCGGCCACCTAAGTCTTCGTGACCCTGCTTTTGACCTGGCCTTGCTATCTGAGCCCGTGACCACGAGCATAGAGGGCGCGGCTGCTGAAGCCCTGGGGGCGAAGGTCATGGAGCTGGTGGAGGCGTTCCTCCAGGCCACTGCTACCGCAGCCGAAGAGGCGGAGACCCGTGATGATGTGCTTGGTGATGCCTGATCTGCTCCTGTCCAGAGAGAGAAGTGCGAGTGCCTCTGGGAGGCATAAGAACTTGTTTGAATTTGAAAAACTTGGTATTATTGTAATAACTTGATGATTTCCGTTCTTGCTTCCTTTTCATGTTTGCTTAGGTGCTCTACGTCGGCAGGGCCCAACCCCGCGCATACCTCGATCGCCATTGAGCCCTCCGGGTGACCGAGGTTATCGTAATAACTAGACTCAAGGGATGAGGGGCTACATGGCTAGTGAGGGCCCTGGGTCGCGATGCCTAGGGGTCCCCCTTGACGTTCGAGTGAACCCATTTGCATTCTACGTAGGCAGGGCCCAGCCTCGCGCATACCTCGACCGTCGTTGAGCGCCGGGCTCAAGGAGTTAGGGGCTACGTGACTAGTGAGGCCCCTGGGTTGTGATGCCCAGGGGTCCCCCTTGGCGTACGAACGACTCTCATGAGGGAGAACGAGCACCATACCTTGCTCACGAGCCTTCGCCTGGGATGGGGACGCAAGAAGGCCTGGTGTCTGGTCACCTGGTAGGGTGGCGTCTGCCAGGCGTGACCTGAGCATAGCCCCCGTGCCTAGCACCCCACGCGACATGCATCCAAGGAGAAGATGTGAGCATCGTGAGCTGAAAAGCTCCCTGAGGTTGGTGCGACTGCTGGGGGCCGCCCTCAGTTGTTTATAACTAGCGCAGAGCATATAGCTACCATACTTGCGCGGAGTGTGGGCATAACCGCGCCTCGGTCATAGCGGCCAGCGCGGAGCTTGGTGCTTCCACTGGTTCGTGGGCATAACCGCTCCTCGGTTGGTTCTGCCAGCGCGGAGCATGGCACTTCCACTGGACCATGGTAGGGAGCCTCCCACCGGGAGAGACTCCGGGGCGTGTACAGCCCCGTCCTGACACATGTCTTGCACGGTAGGACAACCAAGTTGTATATGGGCCCTCCTCAGGACGAGCTGAATGACTCTAAGGAAGCTCTCGCGACCTTACGCATCACTCACGAGACCCTACCCTGAGGCGGGTTGCGCCTGAGTCTTCTTCTGCAAAATGTGAAAAGAGAGGTGTTGTGTCGACCTGCGCCGAGTGCATCTCTAGAGGGTATCGCATCAGAAGGTCGCGGCACCAACGACCCCAGGAGGTGACGTCACGGGAATGCCTCACGAGATAGAGCTCAACTGCTAGATTTGTCGACACTGCAGGGACGGACCCGAGCACAGACGCCATGCCCAATCTTCTCATGCTACGATCCAAAATAAAAACAACCCGCGCGCGGTTCCCGCGTGAGCGAGGCATCTGCCACGGGCCCCTACTTACCCATCCACGATTAGCCCATGCGAGAACAAGGCACCAAGGATCATGGGAGGTGACGTCACGGGAATGGCTCGCGAGACAGAGCTCAACCCTTGGGTTTAGCGACGCTGGAGGGACGGACCCGAGCACAGACGCCATGCCAGTCCTTAATCATGGGGTGGTCGCGAGTGGGCTCGCAAGGGCTCCTGACCTTAGTGGCGGTGAGAATGCCAAGCATGTAGATAATGCGAATAGGAAGGAGCAACTAGCCTTGATCATGCACAAAAAGGAGACAACTATGGGGGAATGGCCCCCGGCAGCCCGAGGATGATGCAGCCCGGGGGGCGCCCTCGATTGGATACCTGAAGCGTCACCTGATACTTGTCGAAGAAGAGTTGGGGCAGATGAAGACGCAAGCCATGCGGGTCGCTCCTGAAGATAGTCGGGCTCCGGAGGCTCTCAGCGGTCGCGTGGGTCCGGTTCTCGCTCTGTCCGGACCGCCTGCCATTGAGCCTCCCGAGCCCCCAAAGCCTGCCCCATGAGGTGCTGGAACATGGCAGGTGCGTTGCGGAAGCCGAAGAGTGTGCGGACATAGCTGCAGGGGAGGGCCCTCCTCCGGCCGACTGCCGTCGGCCAGAAGGGCTCCAAAGAGGCGGCTTGGTTGAGACCCTCGACGTCAATGCAGACGCGGACGTGGTCGCTCGGGCTACGGGCAGGTGAGCTCAGGATTGTGCGGTTACGCCCACCGCGGATGAGCCTTGCGTACTGAAGTTCTTCGGTAACCTGGTCGATGAAGTCCTGAGCCCCCAGCGATGTGCGGTCCATGCTAGGCTTAGAAAAACGTGCGTCAAGACATGCCTGCAGGTGGTGCCCAAACACCTCCCTCGAGACGCTAGTCAGGCCGGAGACGCTTCAGAGGAGAGCCCCCGAGCCCGTCCTGAGAGGGGCGTCGGGTGCGCCTCCCTATGCGAGGGTGGAGGGCGCCTGGTCGGCAGGCGCGAGTCCTGAGGCGAAACTGTCAGGAGCCCCCTCGTCCTAAGGTCTGTTGACGGGCAGGTTCTTCTTGTTCTTGGGGGTGGTCTGCAGGGCGAGGACGGCTCCATCCTCATCGGAGTATTCAGACGCCGCATTCTGGTAGGTGCGCTGCAGGGAACGCACCGCTTCCTTCTCATCGGAGGCGATCTTGATGACTCCGCCACTCGCGGGCATCTTGAGGACGTTGTACCCGTGATGGGTCGCCTCCATGAACTTGGTGAGGGCGGGATACCCAAGGATGGCATCATACGGGAGGTGGATGTTGGCGATGTCTAAGTCAATGAGCTCAGTGTGATAGTTGTCGCGGTCACCAAAGGTGACGGGGAGGCGGACCTGCCCCATCGGGAGTGTGGAGCCATCCGTGACTCCGTAGAATGGCTTGGTCGGGTGGAGCTTATTGTAGGGGACCTGGAGTGTCTCGAAGGTCTGGACGGAGAGGACGTTGAGTCCTGCTCCACCGTCGATGAGGGTCATGGTCACGAGGACGTTGCTGATGGTCGGGGTGCAGGGCATCGGGAGAGTGCCTGGGGCTGTAGTGCACTTGAGCTCATCCTTGGGGTCAAAGGCGATGACCTTCTTGGTCCACCTGAGGTTGCACGCGGCGTCAGGCCTGGGAAGCGCCGCATTCACCTCCCAAGATGCATGCAACTGCACGCGGCTCCTGAAAGCCCCCTTCTCCATCTCCCTGGCGGTCGTCGTCGTTCCTTATTGGCGGTGGTGGAAGCGGAGGCAGGCCTCCATCGCCCTGAGGGCGACCATCACGAGGCTGGTCGTGCCAGGGGGCATCACGAGGCTGCTCCTGCCAGTGGTCTTCACGAGGCTGTTCGCGCCACCCTTGGAGCGAGTTCCTGCCGTCCCAACATCCTCCACCTCGGCCTCCTCCACGGCCGTAGCCACGATTGTCGCGCTCAGGGCACTGCCCGACGCGTCCGCCGCGCATCGCCTTGTGCTCCTGGCAGTCGTTAGTGTTGTGGTTGTGGACATTGTGGAAGACGCAGTACGAACGGTTGTCTCTGGGGGGGGGGGGTCGTCGTAGCCACAGCCACGCTTCACTTTTGGCTCTGCAGCTAGCACGGCGGGCCCCTTGCGCTTTGCTTCTTTGGCCTTGGTCTTCTTGTCGTCCGCCTCCGCCTCAGGCAATTCATGGAGGGAGAGGTGTCCTTCCTCCGTCCTGGCGCACGTTGCCGCGAGCTTGAACATCTCGAGGGTTGTGCACAGGTCCTCGTGGATGGCGAGCTCCTTCGTCATCCTTACATCGCGGACGCCGTCGGAGAATGTCGAGATGATGGCCTCGTCCGACACCCTAGGGATCCGGAGGCGCATGGTGTTGAAGCGTTGGATGTACTTTTGCAGGGTCTCTCCCGGCTGCTGTCTCACGCGACGCAGATCCGCAGCCGCCGGGGCTCGGTCGTGGGTGCCTTGGAAGTCGGCGATGAAACACTCACGAAGCTCCCCCAAGGAGGAGATGGATCCCACGGGGAGGTTCAGGAGCCAGGAGCGTGCGCCATCCTTGAGAGCCATGGGGAACCAGTTCGCCATGACCTACTCAGTGCCGTTGGACGCCTCGATGGTCAGCTCGTAGAGCTGGAAGAACTCCGTGGGGTTAGTGGTGCTGTCGTAGCACGGAGGCAGGTCCGGCTTGAACTTGCCGGGCCAGACGAGGCGTCGTAGCTCAAGAGCTAAGGCACAACATCCAGCCACACTCATGATCGCAGGCGCCCCCTGCGCCTGCGGTGCTGGTTCTTGGGGCGCTAGTGCCACCACCTCCTACGGCACATGGTCTTGGCGCTATGGGGACAGGGGCCCGCTAGCTCTTGACTGGGGATGCGGAATCACCTGGCAGCTCTCCTCGTCGCGCGCGTGGGCTCTGCGGGGCGGCTCACGTCGCGGTGCCTCGCGCCGAACCTCCTGGTCAGCACCGTAGAGTGGAGGCGCAGCCGGGACTCTGTGGCCTTCATTCCCCGTGAGGGGCGACGGGGGATGGGAGGAGTGCGTTGGTGCAGGTGCTTCCCCAGTGGCGTTGACGAGCTCGGTGATGCGGTGGAGCCACTCTCGTAGAGGTCATCTACTGGGCGGTAGCGCAAGAGCTCCCACCCCATCAACAGCGCAGGCTGCTCATGGACCGGCCTGCGGCGGACTAGCGAGGACGACGCCGCGGCTGGTGAGGGTGAAGGCGTCGCCGTGCGGCCATCGTGCAGCACGGACAGCGGCAGCGAC
Source organism: Secale cereale (assembly GCA_902687465.1). Taxonomy (NCBI): domain Eukaryota; kingdom Viridiplantae; phylum Streptophyta; class Magnoliopsida; order Poales; family Poaceae; genus Secale; species Secale cereale. Next base: position 419,471,877 of record LR738712.1, read on the forward strand.
GAGTCCTGTTGCTCGTGGACGGCCGAGTCGGTGGCGGCGTTGGCGACCGGCGAGTTGGGGCGGGGCGGCGCACGGTTGCCCGCGGGCGCCGTCTGAGTGACGTTCGCGGTGCGGCGGGTGGCCTGAGATCGGCATGTGTCCACCATGGCTGTGGAGTGAAGTCGATGACGCGAACGGGACGAGGTCGTCGGAGAGGCGAGATCTTGACACGCCCCCTACCTGGCGCGCCAAATGTCGGATTACGGGCTCCGCAAACCCAAGAAATTCGAACACAGGGGCGTGAACGAAGATCTCTCCCACTCACGTCTACCTAGCATCTCGCCCTCGTTCAGTGAAGAGATTTAAGCAAACAACAAGTGAAGCACGCAAGAGTTTACCTAGGTTCAGACCACCTTGTGGTGTAAAACCCTACTTCCTGCTTTGGTGGATTGACTCAGGAGGGCTAGAATATGAACTAGTACAGTGGTTCCTGAGCTCAGGAGGAGAGCTCAGGAGGGTCGGGAGGAAAGAGTTCTTGCTCCTTTGCGTGGAGGCCGAGTTTATGGATCTGCTTCCCCCTCCGTGATGGGGATCCTAGCTACTTATATAGGCGGCCAGGGTCCTCTTCCCCCAAAATGTTTAGGTGGGAAGGGAACCCACAACGGCCATTTTTGAGCGGGAACACAAGGGCGTTCCTACCTTGACAAAAGCAGTCTTCGCCTGCAAAAGGATCAGGCGGTGACGCGGTGGTGCGCTCGGTGGTGAAATCCACCCTGGTGTCCTTGCGGTCTTCGGTCTTGTTGCACCAAAGGGGAAACCTTTGTCCCGCTCCTCGGGAACCAGCGCCTGCGCTGCCTCCTTTGCACCGAAACGGCAACTGCATCGTTGGCGGGCGCTGCATCCGTTGGCGCGGTGCATCATTACTTAAGTCACTGCCTCCTCCTGAGGCAAGCTTGGCCTTGAGTCTTCCGCCCTTCCGGAGCACCTTGCCGAGGCTGCTCCCGAGGGGGTCTTGACGTTGTTCTCCTCGCGAGGCCTAGCCCCCCTCGCGAGGGTCTTATGCAGCTGGTCGATCAGCTGGGCTGTCCCAGGCCGTGGTAGGAGCGCGTCGCGGCCCGCAGACATGCAAGTCTGGGTACCCTGGTTCCCAGGACACCGACACACGTCCCATCCAACCGTCGTGCACTAGCCTGGCCTGCAGTGTTTTGGGGCCCGCGGCGCTTCGTCCTCGACTAAGGCTTCTCCGAAGCCAACTCCGCGCGCGCCTTGGGCCCGGGGGCTACTGTAGTTGTCCTGGGAACCAGGGTACCCAGAATTGCCTGCCTGCGGCCCGTGACGCGCTCCTACTACGGCCTGGTACGGCCCAGCTAATCGACGAACTACTCAAGACCCTCGCGAGGGGGCTAAGCCTTGCGAGGAGAATGACACCAAGGCCCTCTCAGGAACGGCCTTGGCTAGGCTGCTCCGGAGGGGTGGAGAACTCAAGGCCAAACCTGCCTCAGGAGGAGGCAGTGACGCGAGCAGTGATGCACCGCACCAATGGGTGCCAACGCGTGCCAGCGGCGCAGTTGCCATTTTGGTGCAAAGGAGACAACGCAGGCGCAGCTTCCCGAGGGGCGAGACAAAGGTTTCCCCTTCGGTGCAACAAGACCGAAGACCGCAAGGACGGCAGCGAGGATGTCACCACCGAGACCACCACCGCGTCATCGTCTGATCCCTTTGCAGGTGAAGACCGCTTTTGTCAAGATAGAAACGTCCTTGTGTTCCCGCTCAAAATGGTCGTTGTGGGATCCCTTCCCGCCTAAACATTTCAGGGAAGAGGACCCTGGCCGCCTATATAAGTAGCTAGGGTTCCCACTAAAGATGGAGAGGCTAACTGCATCGGATCTGGATCTAAACCTAGATCGACCTCATCTCGAACACCCCACCTTTACTTCAAGGAGCAAGAACACTTGCCTCCTGACCCTCTTGAGCTCTCCTCCAGAGCTCAAGAACCATTGTACTTACTCATACTCAAGCCCTCCTGAGCCTAATCCACTCAAGCAGGACGTAGGGTTTCACACCGCAAGGTGGCCTAAACCTGGGTAAACTCGTGTGTGCTTTTACTTGTTGCTTGCTCGAATCTCACCACCGGGCGAGGGCGTGGCACTAGGTAGACGTGAGCGGGAGAGATCTTCGTTCACGCCCCTGTGTTCGAACTTCTTTGGGTTTGCGGAGCCCGTAATCCGACAACTGTATTTGGGAACAGAGGGATTAGTAGATAACCCCCAACAGTCGGTTTTACTACTACTACTAACCATGCTCTTACTAGTACCGCTAAATGGTCTTAATTAATAAAATAAGCATACTAGTGACACACACACTAAACACTTCAAAAAAACAAGATCATCCAGGACTAGCCCTTGGAGGATATTTTTATATAAGGAACTCTATGCACCACGGGTGTAATGCCCATTATGAGATTATACCTCCTACATGTCGAGGCACGACTTAAAGGTATAAGCTCATACTAGAATGATCTCAAGTATGGTATCTTTGCACGACTCATGTAAAAGAGGGATGAAATTGCAAAAGAGTAGTTGGCTTACACTCGCCACGTCACAAAATACATTACATAAGCAATCATCATCCAAATAACATCACAGTACGACTACGAACGAAGATCCAAATGAAAGATACCATAAATAAATATCACAAGGTCCGATCGCCCCTAGTAGAAGCCACTACTGATCCCCTGGGTAAGACACATAGTATCGCCCACGTTCTTCATCGAACTCCCAGTACAGCTCTATGCCATCGCCTGTGTAGTTCACCATAGTACCTGCATCTGGTGTTGTGTAGACTCTTTGAGCCACGGAGGACTCAGCAATCCCATTCCCGGGTAGCAAAACTATCTAAGCCTTGGGGTGTGGAACAAGGCTGAAGAACAAGGTTGCAGCTGCACTAGCACTAGCTTACGTGTTTAGAGCGAGAAGAGAAGTGCCATGAGCGTCAAAGTGATCACGAAGTGATCCTATCTAAGCACGTCAGACATAACCCCACCGTGTTCACTTCAAGAACCCCTTCGGAAAATGACTGTCACGGTTACTCACGCTGGTAGTGTATTATGAACATGGTGTCAAGTTATCTACAATCGGATATTAACAAATTCCCATCTGCCACATAACCGCGGGCACGGCTTTCGAAAGATCAAACCCTGCAGGGGTGTCCCAACTTAGCCCATCACAAGCTCACGATCCGCGGAGTCGCAACTCTAAGGTGGGAAGACCCGAGTATTCTCGGAATCCCGTACTCAAGATATTCCGACTAAGGTAAGTTAATCCAGTAAGACCTCCTGGCGTGCCGACACCCTGACAGTAGCCGTGTGTATCTAGTCTCAGGCCACGACCGGATGGGTGATGCTACAGGTTTTTACCAGCCCTCGGGTTCCCCCAAGGCGGCCCCGCAGGACCCCCAGTTTGGACCAACACTCATGTGGAGCACTGGCCTGGGTTGTTGATTAAGAAAAGGGTTTATAACTCCCTATGCAAGTTTTAGTTGTTAGGCAAATGTAAAACCAATGTCGGGCCTTGCTGGAAAAGCTTTAGCGCTAAGCGGGTTATCGAGGGGGGCCCATAAACCCCAGCCGTGTTAGGGACGCATAATCAAGAAACATAACACCGGTTTAAACAGTTCCTAGGGTGGCATGAGTGGAACAAAACACCAAGCAAGAGGCTTAGCCTTCCACCCATTACCAATATATAGATGATTTGGTTTAATAGATTATATATTGTGATATCCCAACAATAACTTCATCATGAAGCAAGAATCTTCAAATCTTCTCCTGCAACTAGCAATGCTATAAGAGGGGCTGAGCAAAGTTTACGTAGCCAATCAAAGGTTTGCTAGTTTGGGTGGTTAGAGAGATTCATGGCTACAATAGGAGGCTGACAAGCAAACATGGTCATCAAGGCAATAAGCTAAAGAGCGAGACATCTAGCAATAGGCAAGGATAGTAATGATATCTGGGTCAGGTCATCTTGCCCATCGAGTCGTCGATGAGATCGTAAGACGGCTCCTCGTACTCAACCTCGGTAGGAACCTCGTTCTCGGTCTCGGCTCCCGGCTCTACTCAACACAAGAACACAACATGGCACAACATCAAACACAGTGCAATGCACAATCAACATGATGCAAGACAAGTCTATATGATGCATCACACAAGAACAACACAAAACAACAAGTTTAAATGAGGCCGGAATCAACATATAGCAAATCCGGTAAGTCCTCATAGGCATATTTTGAAATTGGTCCAGATCTGAACAAACCTTAAGTTAAAGTTGTTAAACAGCAAGTTAACATGCACCATGATGATCTACATGAAATTCTAGTCAAGTTTCATATAAAGTTTGTTTAATTCGGAGCTACGGTCTAGAATATATGAGCAAAACAAGACAAGCAAGGCAATGGTGCAAGATGCATCCAAACAGCAAGCAAACACACTCCAAACATGTAAGCAACATGATATTATGATTCTACATGCAAAATCACACAAGTTTCATATAGGGCACACTCAAAACGGAGCAACGGTTCAACACATACACACGAAACAAGATACAATGCAAAGCTGAAGTTAACAGCCACATAGCAACTTTGGAGCAAGAAATAAATATGCTACAACACTCAAACATGGAGGCAAAGGGCATGGACATGAAGTAGACATATCATACAGAAAACAACTCCATTGGAGCAACTCCATAGGAGGTATGGATCAATAGCAACAAGCTACACCAAATTGATCATGCTGATAAAAACCTGACAGGCATAATTTATAGCAACTTGAGAGCAAGAAATAAATAAGCTACAGCAGGCCATATGTGCAAGTAAGGGCATGGATGGATAGATCATAGCATGGACAATTAGGTATGACCAATGGCCACTCCAAAACAAGCATGGAATTGATTGGGGCATCAAGCAAACATAGCATCAGTTTAAAACAGATTCCAGACTTAGCAGTTTTTCACTAAGTATAAAACAGTAACATTGGCATGTCATGTTTACAAGCTTGTTTAAGTCACCTTAAGGCATATCATGGAAATTGGTTTGCACCACAGCAAGGACCATGTGATGGTGCTTCTAAAACATATTGACATGTGACATGAGGACAAACACATCCATAGCAATGAGCATGTCAAAACAACATCTCATAATAAGTTTCAGCACTTAACAGCCACATGCACTTTTGCAACAGAGATTAACATGGCAATATGACACCTAACATGAATGCTACAACAACCATCATGTAGAGCACTTCACAACGAACATTTTGACATATCATATGCTCCATTTGGATAAACATGCACCAAGTTATCATATCTCAAACATGGCATCAAATTAACAAGTAACAGCAGTTTATAACAAGTAGCACTCTTGTCACAATGATTAGGTCATCAAGATGATCTCAAACAAGCATGCCAAAATAGAACAAAATGAAGAGCACATCACCACGATCATTTTGACATATCATATGCACAATTTGGACAAGCACACTAAATGTTACAGCCGTGCAAAGGAGGCAACAAATTATAGCAGAACTGGGACTTAGTGAAAAATATACCCTCTGAAAAAGTCAACGGGACGAGGAGATCCCTGGACGGAGTGGATCCGGGACGGAGGCGCCGTTTGGTTGGATGCACGGGTGGATCTGGTCCCAAAACTCAGATCGGGACGGAGTGATCCCGTCCTCACCGGAGTTGCAGGGGGAGATGGCGGCGGCTTGCCGGAGCCGGGCCGGCAGCGAGGGGCGGCTCGGCCGGCGACGGGGCCTGGCGGAACGGTGGCGGGGCCGGCCGGCGGGGCCGGCCGGCGGGCGCGGCGGCGGAGAAGGCCGCAGGGCGCGGCGTCAGACGAGGTGGCGGAGGCGCAAGGGCGGCGCGCCGGCGGGAGGGCGGCCGGTGGCGGCGCCGAGCCCCGACGGCAGAGCTGGCGCGCGACGGCGGTGACCTCGGCCGGATTGTGCAGAGGCGCAAGGGCGCGTCGGGCCGGCGGCGCGGAGGGAGGCCCGCGGGGGCCGGGGACGGGCCTGGCGGGCCGTGCGGCGGCGCGGTGGCGGAGCGCCACGTGGCAGGGGCGGAGTGGCCGCGGGGGCGGTGGCGGACGTGTCCGGCGCCGGCGGACACGTCCGGCGCGCAGAGGAGCTGCGTGCACGGGAAAAAAAGGGAAAAAATAGGAGGACTAGGGTTTCGTTCCAAATTGGACGTGGGGGATGTTTTTATAGGCATAGGGAGATAGGAGACTCCAAATGGGGTGCGGTTTTCGGCCACACGTTCGTGATCCGACGACCGAGATGATGGGAGTGGTTCTGATGGGTGAGTGGGCTGTTGTGGAGGGGGTCTTGGGCCAAAAGGAAGGGGTACTTTTAGCCCACTAGGTTAACCGTTGGAGTACCAAACGAACTCCAAACGTGATGAAACTTGACAGGCGGCCTACGCGTACCAAAACAAGAACGCACGACAAGTCTCACCTCATACTGGGAACGTTACACGGCCACACAAGAAAGAAGTACTCGGGGGTTCCACGGGCACGTGTGTGAGTGTCGGAACTCTAAACAGACAACGGGAATAGGCGAGTGGGACCGGGTGCAAGTGACAACACGAATGCAATGCAGTGCACATGATAGCATGACATGGATGAAATGCACACACGCACGCGACAAAACAAAGAAACCCGAAATGAAAGAAGAGCCCAGAATGGAATTGATGAAGTAAAAGTTTCATATATTGCCATAATTGGAAAGTGTTACATCTGGGCATTACAACGGGCACACACACTAACTACTTCTCACATGCTGGCTTGACATAATCGTTATCTTTGTCGTCCTTGTCGACGGCATCCCATCGTGGTTGGATCTCTGCCATGCTCGGATCAGCATCGCGGTAACTACTGCCGTGACCCTAGTAGGTGGAGGCATCGAGGCATCCTTGCTAGACGTGGTTGTTCTCCTTCATGGCTTGGTCGGCGCCATCCCATCGTGCTTGGATCTCCGCAGAGCTCTCCTCGGCAACACGTGTGGCCTCTTCTTTCTTGCGGCGATAGGACTCTCTTTTCTTGAGTGCTTTCTGCCTTTTCCGCTCTTTCTGTGCAGCTTTGGTCGCCTCTTGCTGCACCGCCCATTCGGCCATGGCAGCTTCAAAGTCCGCCCCACATGGGTGTGCGGCCGCGTGCAGCGATGAACTCAGCGTGGCGGGACGCCATCTCCTCCTTACCACGTCGCAGTTGCATCAACGACACTTGGATATAGCTTTGAACTCTGGGGCGGAGTAGCCGGACTACCGTACAATGCGTTGGTTTGTTATAAACCTCAAGGACAAACGACGCGGGAAATTCAGATTTCCGTACTATCACACACGCTTAATTTCCGTCTCCTCTGGAAACTTTGTGCGCTCACCCGATTGGGTTGCGTTGTAATTTGGCTGAACCCCAGGCACGCGGATCGCGCGTGTGCACCGTAGGATGCACCACGATCGAATGACAATCCACGTCCCTTTGTGTTTTTATGTACTACTAGTATCTGGGTTACTAAATGTCTAGAAAAAGCACTTAATGGGCCCGAAAAAGTGACAAATTTGTACAAGGTCCTTCCTCCGTCCACGTGCATAAGTCACCTTATGAGAAACTGGACACACACACGGCATTCCTGTCGCGTTTGGTCCGCCAGTAAAAGTTCTTCTTACTGTCATATCACCACTCCTTCTAGGATTATTCTTTTTAGATTTAGATTAGAATGCTATTAACATATCTCTAACATGTGGGGGCGAGAGTGAGTGAACCGACCTCAATCAACGGGAAATCGCTTGCCGGACCGACTTTGAGAGAGACGAGGAGCGAGAAGTGCTACGGGCTAGTGGATTACTAGGTGTCCCACGGAGACCGAGAAATATGGTGATAGCATGCGGTGGGCATGTACGGAGTATGATGTAAGTACATAGGGCTTGCCGTGTTTCCTACTCCTCCGGTCTAAATGAGTATAGTAGAAGATTAGGTTGATCTTATATTACTCGATCCATTCTTTATACAAGGCCACTGCAAAAAATACATTTTGCATCTATACTAGGCCACTAACATTAATCGAGACAAAAGCTAACTTGTTTAATACTTGCATGCATGTAGTCACAATGATACTGTGCTACTTCCTTCTTTGTTTAAACGGAGTGCTACTTAGTTCTCATCCCTTCCTTGCATGCATGCAGGCGTATTAATGATCCTGGTAACGAAATGAAAAGTTGGCATGCAAAGCAGTCATTAAAATTTACCTTGCATGCATGGAGCACTAAAAAGTTTAGCATCTAAAGCCTCCAATGCACCGGTGCTAATAACATGAGGTGCGAAGCACCTTAAAAAAAATTAGCAACTAAAGTCTCCAATGCATAGGTGCTTAAGTTGTTGTAGCTAAGCATTTTTCATTTCATGATTTAGCAAGTAAAGTTCTTCATGCATTGTTGGGCTTCTTTCATTTAATTGTTTTTCCTAGGTTTGCGCGCTTGGCATTGTTTCTTCCCGTGGTCACCACACTCATCTCTATCACCATAGTTCCTTAGTGCTTCTCGGTCTTCGGACATCGTTCTTCCTCCTTTCGCCAACAAGTGGGACATCCAGCATCCAGGTCGTGTCAGGCAAGATGTAATGTAGAGGTAGATGTAGTGTTTAAAACTAGTTGTACCATAGTAGATGTAGATGTAGATGTAGATGTAGATGTAGATGTAGATGTAGATGTGTTGTAGACGGAGATGCAGATGTACATGTAGAGAAGTAGAGATAAGTGAGACTCACCAATGATCACCAACGTAGGCCGAGGGCGTGAACGAATCAAAGTTCGACCATGATGCGGTGGTGTATTTTTAATTTTGTTATTCTTCATTGGCATGTACACTATTGATTTCTTCAATACCACGTGATTCGTGCACGTACTCAATGACGGAGCACGGGATGGGATGGTAGCCATGGACATGGTCGCCCCTCTTTGGAGACAACTACGCTACTACTTTGATGAATGTTTGAAAAACAGAAAATACTACTCAACTCGTAGAACGATGAGAACCTTGCTTAGTACGCCCTCCACATAGCCCACACTCACTAGTAGAAAACAGGGCTTTGATTCGGGCCTGGCGAGCCCATTAGTCCCGGTTCATCCACGAACCGGGACCCATGGGTGCATACGTCCCGGTTCGTGCGGCCAGGGGGCCGGCCAGGCCTCGTTGGGCATCTGTCTCGGTTGGTCTGGGACCATTTGTCCCAGTTCGAGGCACAAACCGGGACCAATGGGCCTCGCTCCTGGCCCAGACCCATTGGTCCCGGTTCATGTGTAGAACCGGGTCAAATGGGTGACCTTTAGACCCGGTTCCTGAGACGAACCGGGACCAATGAGTTTCCTATATATAACCCCTTGCCCACCACTTCCTCTGCTCTGTTTTTTCTGGCCGGCAGGGGGGAGCTGTGGTGCTCTAGCTAGCTCACCTCCTATGTACATGAGGTGTTCGATGAAATGCCCGAGTCACACTAGTTAAGCTTTTCTCCTCTCGAAGCTCGAACTCCAAGCTCCATTTTCTCCGAGATTTGTCTAGGTTTAGTGGTCTGTCACGTCCCGTCCCCGTCTTCACCGCCGTCGATCGCCCACGCCGATCTCGTCACCGGCACCACAGTGGTGAGCCTCTTGTTCTGTTCATGCTTTTCTTATTTTTATTGTTGCTTGTTATTATTGCTTTAGATAGATATTTGTCTAATTTTCTTACATTTATTATTGCTTGTTATTATATAGTGCGATGGTTTTGGTATCCGCCCACGTCGGCCCACGTCCTGTCTACGATTCGGATGTGGTATATTATCTTTAATTTATAACTATTTGTTTTAGTGTTTATGACAATTATGTTGACCAACCTGACATAGATGTTTTTATATGTCTAGGAGGTAGTTGAACCGGAAATTCCAACCGACCCTCTTGTGGAGAGGTTAAATTTAGTCGAAGAGGAAAACATTTCCTTGAAGAAAAAATTGGAAAAAACGGAGGAGGAGAAGATGGAATTGGAGTTCCATGTTGCGGAAGTTGTCGATGATCACAAGATCAAGATGGACCCTATTGTCAAGAGGTTAAATTTAGTTGAAGAAGAAAACAAGTACTTGAAGGAAAAACTAAAAAAATTGAGGACGAGAAGATGATATTGGAGTTGCATGTTGCGGATATTGTTGATGATCACAAGATCAAGATGGATGCCATTCGCTTGAAGATTAGAAAGATTAGAAAATATGCCATTCATACCGAGGCTTGGTATCATTATGCCGTAGGATCAATTGTTACCTTGGTTGCGATTATGATCGCATTTGTTGTTGCGTTGAAATGTTCTAAATAGTTTCAATGTATGGTTTAATTAGATGCTCTAGAGATATGCACGTACTTTGAATGGCATGTGATGATGAACTTATATTAATTTCATCACTTATCTATCCATGATGCTCTGTAATGGTTTTGTACACGAAGTGCATCCAGTTTTTTCCGTAACCCTCTCTACTTTTTTGTACATGCTATGTGGGAGAAATGATGATACCATGGCAACATTCAACCTTTTAAGAGTTCATTCGAAATGCTTTTCAATTTCAGGGTCATTTAGCTCAAAAAATTCAGTAAATGCATGAAAAATAGCAAATGAAGTCAGAAATGGTTGAAAATTGGTGATGTTGCTTTGAATGGTGCATCCACGAACACAGAAAAAGTCTGTAGTTCAAATAAGTTCAAAAAAATGAAATCCCTTTGTAACAGACGAGTTCTCGTCTGAAATCTTGATACCTTGAAAGAGATTGTCCGTTTTGTACACGAAGTGCATCCAGTTTTGGCTGTAACCCTCTCTACTTTTTTGCACATGCTATGTGGGTGAAATGATGATACCATGCCCAGTTTCAACCTTTTCAAAGTTCATTCGAAATACTTTTCAATTTCAGGGTCATTTAGCTCAAAAAATTCAGTAAATGCATGAAAAATAACAAATGAAGTCAGAAATGGTTGAAAATTAATGATGTTAATTTGAATGGTGCATTTTGAACATAGAAAAAGTCTGTAGTTCAAATAAGTTTAAAAAAATGAAATCCCTTTGTAACAGACGAGTTCTCGTTTGAAATCCTGGTACCTCGAAAGAGATTGTCCGTTTTGTACACGAAGTGCATCCAGTTTTTGTTGTAACCCTCTATACTTTTTTGCACATGTTATGTGGGTGAAATGATGATGCCATGCCAACTTTCAACCTTTTCAGAGTTCATTTGAAATGCTTTTCAATTTCAGGGTCATTTAGCTCAAAACATTTAGTAAATGCATGAAAAATAGCAAATGAAGTCATAAATGGTTGAAAATTGATGATGTTGCTTTGAATGCTGCATTTTGAACACAGAAAAATTATGTAGTTCAAATAAGTTCAAAAAAATGAAATCCCTTTGTAGCAGACGAGTTCTCGTGTGAAATCCTGGTACCTCGAAAGAGATTGTCCGTTTTGTACACGAAGTGCATCCAGTTTTTGCTGTAACCCTCTCTGCTTTTTTGCACATGCTATGTGGGTGAAATGATGATACCATGCCAACTTTCAACCTTTTCAGAGTTCATTTGAAATGCTTTTCAATTTCAGGGTCATTTTGCTCAAAGAATGAACTAATATAAAAAAGAATGAACTGGAAAACTTTTATGAAACTCTAATAGAAAAAATAATAAACTAAAAGAATGAACTAGAAAACTTTAATGAAACTCTAATTGCTAAAGGAATCAACCAAAAAGCAAAAAATAAAATAAAATAAATAAGTAGAATAAAAATAAAATAAGTAAGTGGAAACAAAATAAACTCTAATAAAGTAAAATAAATAAACTTTAATAAAATAAATAAAAATAGCAACAGTAAGTATTTTGTTGAAAGTAGAAACAAAATTAAAAAAATAAGGCAACAAAGAAACAAATGGTAAAAAAATACAAATATGCCACCTACAGGGCCGCCACGGCCTGAATACGACTAGAAACCCAACAATGGGGCAAGATTCAGGCCTGCATTAGGCCCAGTAGGCCCACAGGCACACAGTCACAATTAGGCCCGAGAGCCTGCAGTTGAGAGGAGCTCGAGAGGGTGGGCACAACAGCGCTTATAAACCACTCTCGAGCTCTTTCAACTAGCGAGGTTGGACTAAACTTTGGGCCGCGATGCGGGCATCACTAGGACGTTGGTCCCGGTTAATGGCACCAACCAGGACTGAAGGTGCTCATTAGTCCTGGTTCGTGGCACCAATCGGGACCAATGCCCCCATTTAGTCCCGGTTGGTGCCACCAACCGGGACCAATGGCCTCTTTTTCCCGCCCTCTGGGCTGCTGAAAACTAGTTTATTTTTTAGTAAAACTTGTTTAATTTTAGTAAAACTAGTTTATTTTTAGTAAGAACTAGTTCAGTTTATTTATAGTAAGTGCTTATTAGTTGAACTAGTTGAATTAATAGAACTAGTTTTTATTCTTAATAAAACTAGTTTAATTTTAGTATAACTAGTTCATTTTTATTTATAGTAAGTGCTTAGTAGTTGAACTAGTTGAATTAATAGAACTAGTTTTTATTCTTAGTAAAACTAGTTTAATTTTAGTAGAACCAGTTCATTTTTATTTATAGTAAGTTCTTATTAGTTGAACTAGTTGAATTAATAGAACTTGTTTATTCTTTTAGTTCAAGCAATTATTCCCGCATCGACGTCGACGATGCCTATCCCGCGTCCTCGTTATCGACTCAACGGAGGTCTGCTTGATCAGATGGGTCATGTTCGGGACTGGGCTCCGCCGGGCTGGTATTGGGAGGTGCTTCCTTTCGGTTGGCGCAACTTGATGAGGAGCCAACCCGTTGTTGACCCTAACCTTCTTTGGTGGCGGGCGCGTGGGCCAGTGACGGTGCGGAGGCTTGAGGATCCCGCGGAGGTTGTACGTCACCATGTCAGCGAGGAGGACGAACATGTCCGTCGCTACATGGTTGCGTTGGAGGGCAGGTTCGACAATACATGGCAGGTTCTTCAGGGATCTCACTGGAGCTATGATCCTGTGATGGTTCCTTCTCTTTGGGTGTCCACCGCCCGCGCCGATACCCGTCGTTCGCTAGGGTTTTAGCTGTATTAATTAATTAGTGATGCTATATGTATGATACTATTCGAGATGTATTATATTAGTGATAATATTCAATGATGTACGGACGCAAGAGATGATTTAGTTTTGCTTATTGAATGCTCAAACTGGAGTCCAACCAAATCTCCATGTCAATATATATGAGTCCTATAATTAAGATATTTTGAAATGTTTTTCTTTATATTTCAACCATTGTATTTTTGCATGACTTGTGCTATAATATGTAGGAAATGTCGTCGTCTGACGATGATGATAGGATCCCAGCGTGCGACTGGTGTGGCGACGACCGGGGTCAGTGCGATAGGCCACACCTGGTAGACGATCAATGCTTCAGTGTTAAGCTCGATGAGACCTTCGAATTTGAGACGGTATGCAACACGACAAGTCTTGTTTGGTAATTAAGCATGACTTATGCCTTCTTTTCAATGTGTAATTTTCGTCTTTTACAATCCGACTAGCTTATCCCATGCCATGCAAGATGCTATGTCTTGGAGCATCTGGATTTCGAAGATCATGAAAGTATGGAAACAAAGCAAATTCATCTCAGGACCCATCATGATTATGATTTTCTTGTAAAGCTATACAATTCGGAGAGCGTAACCCATTTTTGTTGCTCGAACTGGAGAGCACTGTGCAAGGCATATAATTTTCAGGAGGGTATGTATGTCACCTTTGACCTTGGTGATGATGACGATGGCATGTGGGTCCTTGTTGATACGCTTCCAGTTCTACTTCTATGTGAGTTACTCAAACATATTTATTAAGTAATTTATGTTGTGTCTTTCAAAATAATTTACAGCTTATTTCCATTAACAACTTATTTCCATTCTTCAAGAAATGTGCGGAAGATGGTAGACATAACCCACTACACTGATGGTGCGGAATTAACTTGTCAGAAGAAAAATCATCTTGTCTTGTTACTTTCTGATTTTGAGCATTACAATACCTATGCTAAAACTCCCGCACATTATGGTCAACACGTATCACTAGTGCACATGTTGAGCTACGGTAACATCCATGGAGATGTCATGGTAAGATTTGTGGCCGATCATCTTTTACATAAATTCTTCTAAAACTAAACTACATTACTAACTACGAAGTTATTACTATGTTTTTCAACAGAAAATCCCTTCGGATTGTGTGCCTCGTCTGATGTTTCAGAAAGGTCACCTCAATGTTATGAGCTTATTCCCGTACTCCTCAGGTCATCATCCTACACATAATTGTCCATACATGATTTCTAAATCCAATGAAGACTTGACAATCAAAGATTGGAGGAAATGTATGGTCAGTCATAGAGAGCTATTTGGAAGTGACATTGTGTGAAAGCCAAGAATTGGAGACATGATAATCTGCATTCTCCATAATGGAGAGTCAGGGCCTATCTTATTTTATGCTATTTCACCTTAGAGAGGGTGTACTTAATTAAGTCTGGCTACTTATGATCATGTGCTAAGAAGTTGTTAGATGACTATGATGATGATGAGCAGGACTTGTTATTATGACAACGAGTAGAAGTTGTGAGATGACGATGATGCTGGGTACGACTTTTTTATTATGGCAATGACGATGATGATTTATTATTAATTATGATGATGCATTGTTATATGAGCATGCACGGAGATAAGAGAGGACACTTCTCTCTATTAGCTAGCTAACACAATATATGAAACCCCTAAATTAACCATACAAAACCCACAAACTCCTCCCCCTTCTGAAAAAAAAACAAAAACCCTAACCCCTGAAGTGCTGACGCGTGGAAGCTTATTTGTCCCGGTTGGTGCTACCAACCGGGACAAAAGGCCCCCCTACCAGTGCAACTGCCACGTGGAGGGACATTTGTCCCGGTTGGTATAAGAACCGGGACTAATGGTCTAGGGCATTTGTATCGACCATTTAGTCCCGGTTCCCCAACCGGGACAAATGGCCCTGACGAACCGGGACAAATGGCCCTGACGAACCAGGACAAATAGCCCTTTTTGCACTAGTGACTATTGTACTACAGTAGTACTAGTAGTTGGAGTATGGGATCACCTGATATTTCCTTGTCAAGAACGATCCCAAGCTGGCTTTTCACCTTCCTGGCCCACCAAAAAGTCCTACCCCCTACCACACATGCTTCCTGCCCTACGACAGCTGATTCTGCCTCTCCACACTGATGGTAAGTCAGTGCGATGCGACCTCTCACTACGTCCGCCATTTAAACAGCGCATCGGCCGAGGGTGCCCCCCACTGCACGCCCGGCATTAGACTACTCATAGTGGAGAGTAACTTTAGAGCCAGTCCAATAAGGGCTAGTCAGCAGGCTATAAGTCTTGCGATGTCACTAAAATGTACTAGACGAGAGAGAGAGAGAGAGAGAGGGAGAGAGAGACGAGGTGCACGCATGCACTTGTCCCCTCCCGCACATGCGCTGACGCACAGGCACACCCACAGTGGAGCGCATTTGCACACGAAGAAGAGAAGAGATTGGTGCAAACATGCACTCGTCCCCTCCCGCCCACACGCGGGTACACCCACGGTGGAGCGCATTTGCACCTGAAGCGGCAGCTAAGGTG
The DNA here is from genome assembly GCA_902687465.1 of Secale cereale. NCBI lineage: Eukaryota > Viridiplantae > Streptophyta > Magnoliopsida > Poales > Poaceae > Secale > Secale cereale. Next base: position 419,487,570 of record LR738712.1, read on the forward strand.
ATAATTTGACACATCTAGTTGTCCACTTAACGTAGGGTCTACGACCACATGTGAGTCATACAAGTATGACCTGATCGCGGTGGCACGGTTATCGGTTGAGTTTTGTCTACATCTACATCTCTTCTCTTGTCTATCTACCTACTACAAGTACGTGGGTAAGTGCATACCACATGCAAAGTTCAATTTATTAAGTCATTCATTAATAATTAACGGGCGCCGTAATTACTCAGCCGTTTCCTATTCTTTTGGATAGTGGGGCTATTATTGACTAGGACGTGGGGTTCACTCGCATGACCAACCTGACAGGCTCTCCCCAGCCGCTGCTATATCATATGGTTTCGCACCATTCCTGATCATAGCACCGCCACGCAAATCTTCTCCATCCCTCCTTCTGACGTGCACCGCGAGAAGGGACAATAGTCCTCTCAAACCCCGCCTTTCGTGATCCTGTAGAGGGGCGATCGGATTTTGGAAAGCACACTCGCGCGCCAGCTGCCAGCGATGACTTCCTCAATGACAACCTTCTTCCTTGACCTCGGCAGCGACAACGTCAACCTCTTCTTCAACGACACGAGTGACAACATCAACCACAGTGGTTCTGCTCCCGCTGCACAGTACGTGATCATTACTTTGATCTTTGCAATTGTTGTCATGATGTATTTACTTTTTATTCGGATTAAACCTCATAGTAATTTGCTCATATATTCAACAATCCAATCCAAAAACATGATTATAGGCAATTTACTCGGAGTGGTTTTGCTGCGCTTTTGAAGCCTCCAACCTTTAAGGGGGTGCAATATAAAAGGTGGCGCACGAGAGCAGTTTACTAGTTCAGGCCATGTACTGCTATGAAGCCTCTAAGGGCAAGCCTTAGGGCGATCTTAATCCTCCACAGCAGGAAGCTTTTGAGAACATGGATACTCTCTTCAAAGATGTCCTTCTGAGTGTTCTTGATGATTCCATTGTGGATTGATATATGTCACTTGATAGCGGCAAATACATGTGGGCTGCCCTCGAGGCCACGTTTGGGGCATCGGACGCTATCAGCGAGTTGTACGTCATGGAGCAATTATGTGACTACAAGTTGACTGATGAGCGCTCTGTTGTTCAACATGCTCATTAGATACAATCAGTCACTACAGAACTTCAGTACATTAAGTGTGTGTTGCCGGACAAATTTGTTGTTGGGACTATCATTGCCAAGCTTCCACATTCGTGGAACAATTTTTCTACTTCTCTGAAACTCAAGAGACGGGAGTTTTCCGTTTCGGATCTCAATAGCACTCTTGATTTTGAAGAGAAGGCAAGAGCAAAAGACACACATGCTCGAGTCACTGAGGGAGCTTCTAGTGCCCACGTGGTATACGAGAAGAACTTCCTGCCCAACAAGCCCCAAAACAACAAGAACAAATCTCAGGGGAAAGGCAAGTTTGATGTAAAGAACAAGACATCACATTCTACCAACTTCAAGAAGAATTCTCATAAGAAGGGGAAGGGACACAAACCTCAATTTTGGTAGGACCTGAAAAATTATATGGCTGCATCTATCTGCTCTCAGCTAACCTCATGGTGCTCCAGGTATTCCTACATTCGTAAATAGGTACAATGACCTCCGCAAGATGAAATAAGCTTATTCGTACATTGACTTGCTGATTGCAGTTTGGAACGAGCCTGTCATGTATGGAGAAGAAAACAAGCAGTGCAGCCACAACATCAATGCAAGATAATAGAGTCATGAGTGCTCGCAACATTGAGAAGAAGCAAGCATGTCTAGAGATGCATCGGTCGTTTTTCTTTATTTCTACACCTTCTCACAGCTATGTCTTGGTTATAGTATGGTGAATCATTCAGATGCATAAACATGTCGAACTTGTGTGCTTGTGAATGTTAGTATGCATACCGTATATTCTCAAGCTTAATTTAATGTGAATGTTGACTGTCCTGCGAACCTTTACAATCTAGTACAGTATACTGTGGGGCTGTTATTTGGCACCTCATTTTGCTGCGCTATGACTAGTGTGAGTGTACGCACGCAGTACCGCATCCTCTAATTTGGTGGATGCCAAGCGGGCCCGAGAAGGAGCCATACCTTTTTTCTAAAGTTGAAAAAGGTTACCGATGAGGAGCCATAAGCTGTACGACGTCTCTTTTTCTATTCTTTTGAATGGGCAATAAGCTGGGAGAGCTAGAGATTGTCTCTTATGGTCTACCTCTTGTGTTAAGACTGTCCAGGACGAAACACGGCAGCCGACCAGGCCGGTGAAAGCCAATCCATCTTAAAGCCCATTTGTTTTTTGTTGTGAGGAAAAGCCCATATTTCTTGAATTGGGGCCCTCAAATGACTCAAAGCTTACATGCTATAGTGTGTTATTTATTCATAATTTGCTTACCAAATCTCATGCATGCAATGCACGTGTACCTTACTAGTCAACGTAGTCAATAAACGAGAGAATTACACAACGAGCGGCTGATGCTAGGGACCCAGCAGCTCGCCGAGATATTTTTAGTTTTTGAGACAGAGCAGTGTATCAACTGCGCGCTGCGCAGGGGCTGTGGCCTGGCAAGCCCAGGCTTTTATTTAAGCACATGACGAGCCCAGTTGATATCTTATTGGAGAATACCCAATTGAGGCCTACTTGATTTTCTCAGCCATGTTGGGCTGCAAATCTTTTGGATATAATGGGCTATAAGTAGTATGAAATGGGTTGTGAATTTTAAAAACACAGCAAACCAGCAATTCGATTCAAATTCCATTTTTTCGGCATTTCAAAGATTTTAATTTCATTAATTTTTTTGCGGGAAAATTTCGTTGTATTTTAATTCAATATAAAAATAATTTTATAATCATTTTAAATGTGACTCGAAATTTCGTGATTGAAAGAGTTTGGACCCCACAGAAATATGCAAAATTTCGTTGATTTTTTTAGCAGTGGCCAGAATATGGTTTGTAATGCTAACAAAAGGAATATTGGCTTCAAAATATCCTTAAGAATTAGCAAATGGGCTGTAAATTATTCAAAATAATTGCAAATGGGTTGTATGATCTTTTCCACAGATTTGGATGCTGGCTTGTGGGCTTACTAGGTTGACGATGACGCTGTCGTAAAAAAAATTGGCGTGTACGCAAGGCTTTGTCAACTTAGTGAACACAGAGCAGTGACTGTTGGATGTCCATCCAACGGCCGTCGTGCTTGTACAATCTCTAATATTCCTACTGCAGCCGCCCAAACAAGCGCCGGCGGGAAAGCATGCTCCCTTCACTCGTGGCCGGCTAGGCTGCCGGGCAGTCCTCACTGGCTCACCCTGCTCCCACCGCTGGCCAGGCCATCCCTCTACCCACCCACACCTCCTATTATTTTCCGATGATGTCAGCCTCACCCCGCGGTCGACCAGTCAACCCTCGTACTACCCTCAGCTTGGGCATCCACTGTTTTGGCTTCGTTGGCTCTGGGTCATTCCCCTCCTGGGTGTCACATCCCTAGTTCTGGTCTTCTCTGGTCTAGTTAGTCTTGTGTTGCATCATGTCTAATTTTCTTTTAAACTTGAAATGGCGTTGTTCAAGCCCTAGCACCAAGTGATCTCAACTAGGTTCAAATAAATACTTTTCAATGTATCCAAAGTGCCCTTAACAAAATGTTCATCTTTTTTGGTCTTGGCTAAAACCTCTGCCAAAAATGGTTTCATAAATTTGGGAGCCATTTTGGATCCTTGAATTAAATCATAGATATTTGCATTTGGACATTTAAATCCTATAGATAATTTTAAATGTCCAAATAATCTTGGAAGTAAATGAGGGTTGTTGGAATTAATCCAGACAGTGCCCACAAATATTTCCAATATTTATGAAAATGCTCTGGCATTTTTATTTAAGCAAAACAGAAGCAGAAATTGGAAAACAGAAATAAAAGAGAGAGAGAGAGAGAGAGAGAGAGAGAGAGAGAGAGAGAGAGAGAGAGAGTTACCTGACGCTTACCTAGCAGCCGCCTGGCCCAGCTCCTGTGTGGCCCAGCTGCAGGCCCGGCCCACCAGGGGCAGCACTGTCTTCCTCCTCCTGGCAGGAGGAGAAGCAGCTGTGCGCCCGGCGCACAGCCGAGCCACGGCCACCTCCTGCTTCACGGTGGCAAGGCCTCGGCCCTTCTCACCTCGTCAGCACGACGCCCTGGGCGTCCCAATCCCCTCCTCCCTCCCTCTGGTCGCTCTCCCCCTTCCTTTGTCTTCCCGCAGCCACCGAGCGGAGCTCCTTGCCGCCGTTCGTCTCCAGCATAGCCACCGTCCAAATCACCCCCTCCCTACGTGCCCATCGGATCCGCCTGATGATCGCGGATCTCCACACCAACGCACGCGTCCTCAGGTGCCCTGCTTCGCCCTCACCCTCGACTTCTCCACCGCCGGCCATCGGAGATGCCCTTCGCCCATATGCCGCCGTCAGGCTGCCCCCGAGCTCGCCATCTCCTTCATACGAACCGCCGTGAGCCCCTCTTGCTCCTCCCCCTATCTCCTTACTCACACGCGTGCTGTAGCTCCGACCCCCACTGTGCCCGCGAACCCCTCGCCGCCGGCAATGTCGCCGCAGTCGTTCTAGCCCCCGCCGCTCGTGTCCGAGCTCACCACTGCAATCAGTGCACCCCCGCACATCGATTCCAGCCACCGGTTGCTCCTGCTGTGCACTACAACACCGTCTCCGCCGTAGCCAGAACTCCGGCGCCGCCGCGAGCTTGTTTTCGACGAGCTCCGGCCACCTCAACCCCTGCCGCCTTCTCCACTGGATCCGGGCGAGTCCCAGCTCCACGTAGATGCCCTCCGCCGGCCATTTGGTCGCTGGAGGAGGAAACCCGAGCACCGCCGCCGCGTTTGGCCTCGCCGGCGTCGAGCCATCGGCGGGATTAGCCCGTTTGACCTGGGGTTTGACTCCCCTGGGTCAATGACATGTGGGGCCAGCCTTTGACTAGTATTAGCTTAGGGTTTTAGTTAAGGTTTAATTGCTGACATTAGCTTAAGTAGACGCTGACAGGTGGGCCCAGTGCCCTGCTAATTTTATATTAGTGCCAATTTGCAATTAGTTAACCCTTTGACTCACTGACATGTGGGCCCTGCCCGGCTAACTAAACTAGGTTAGTGCTAAATAAGTTAGTTTAGTTAGTTGTGTCACTGACCAGTGGGCCCCACTGGTCAGGTTTGACCTGGACCAGCCTCTGTTGACTGCTGACATCATAGTGATGTCATGCTGACGCAATAAGTGTTTTCTGGAATTTTAAATAAATCAGAAATGACTTATTTATTTCAGAAAATATTCAAAACTTCTAAAAATCATATAAAATCAACCGTAGCTCAGATGAAAATAATTTATATATGAAAAATGATCAAAAAATATGAGGAATTTGTTTGTGGTATTCTCATGCATGTTAGAACAACTTATGACTACTGTTTAGGCCAAATCATATAAATGGCATTTGAATATCCACATATGGAGTTTGAATTTGAATCTTGGATTCAAACCAACTTCATTTAACCTGTTGCTAGTTGCATTAGCTCAAATCACAACATAATGCCATGTCATGATCATGCATCATATTGTGCATTGCATTGATTGTGTTTCTTCTCTGTTGCCGGTGTTGTTCCCTTTCAGTAGACGTGTTCCGACGATGTGATCGATGACACCGATGAAGACCCAATGTTATGTTCAGAAGTGCCAGGCAAGCAAACCCCCATTAAGCATTCCGATACAATCCCACTCTCTTGCTCCTGCTCTCTTTACTGCATTAGGACAACACCGTTTTGAACTGCTTTTTGCTGCGGTAGCTGAACCCCTTTCCTCTGCATGACCTGTCATTGCCACAGTAAATAGTTGAAACCCACTAGCATGAGTAGGAGTTGTTTGAGCCATGTTGTGCCTACTCATTCATGCATTCTAGTTATGCCTGCTATTGCTTAGAGTTGTGTCAGGTCTGATTCATCGGGGATGAATTGGAATATGGTGAACATGTCCTACTGTTGAGAGCTAAGTGTGTGAACACGATTTGGTAAAGGTAGCGATGAGAGGCCATGTAGGAGTACATGGTGGGTTGTCTCATTGAAACCGTCCTCAGGAACTGAGTTCTGTGTTGGTTGATCCATGAAATAGCTACTACCACACGTTGGGCCCTGAAATATGACCCCGCTCAACTTATTGACTGCCCTTGTTCTCTGTCCAGGAGTTGCAACTAGTTTCTGGCGTTTGTACTTTACTGGAGGTCGTGCGCAGCGCTGACCCTCGGGGTGGGCTGTGACGCGGCGGGTACGTGGCACGGTGTACCGGTCGCCCGTTTGGTGACGCGGGAACCCTGTACACATCGTTTGGCGCCGTGAGCGACACCCCGGCCGGATCTCCCCACGGATGGAACCCAAATAGGCGATAAACCTGGACGACAGACTTGAGTGGTTGGTTAGGTCGTGGTCTACACCCACGTCGGCTTTCTCTTGAAGTCTGCCGAGCACATGTCGTGTGCAGACGCTAAGTGGTGGAAACATGTGTGAAGAAGTACACCCCTTCAGGGTTATATATGATCTATTCGAATACCCGTGTCCGCGGTAATGGACTTCTGGGTTGCCTATAAGAGTTCATAGACAAGTGGAAGTGGATACTCTAAAACGCGCAAGAGAAGCGTGAGTGCTATGGATGGCCTTCTCGTAGGGAGACGGGAGCGGATCCATAGTGGTGTATTGATTGGTGAATATGTGGACTCGTGTGCGCCACCTCAAAAGAGTTACTTGCAGTTGTAGTTTAGGATAGCCACCGAGTCAAAGCTGGCTTGCTGCAGTCAAACTCCACCACCCCTTTGTTGATACTGATGCATATGTAGATAGTTCTGATGTAAGTCTTGCTGAGTACCTTTGTACTCACGTTAGCTTAATTTATGTTTTTGCAGAGGGACTTCAGTCTCGCTAGTGGTTCCGCGTGGACTTCGACGTTTAGCTTGTTATCTCAGCTACGATCTTGTACCCTTGGGAGGGTGTTGTAGATAGTCAGGCTTCTCAGCCTTTTTCATTTGTAGTTGTCTGTACTCAGACATGTTATGCTTCCGTTGACTGTATGCTCTGTATGTCGGGTCATGTGACCTCTGTTTGTAATAAATGTTATGATGGCTCTTCTGGGCCTTTATCTATATGAGTTGTTGAGTTATGTTGTGATGCCATGTTGTACAGCACATACTTGCATGTTATGCGTACGTGTAATGTGTATTGCTATGTGTGGGATCCGACACCTAGTTGTTTACCCTTGGTAGCCTATCTTACAGGGAAATGTCTCCTAGTGCTTCCACTGAGCCTTGGTAGCTTGCTACTGCTTCGGAACACTTAGGCTGGCCGGCATGTGTCCTTCTTTGTTCCTGTGTCTGTCCCTTAGGGGAAATGTCACGCGTTGTTCCTTTAAGTCCTTGTAGCTTGCTACGACTTGGGTTCATACGTTGATGACCGACACGTTCGTTGATGGGTCATGTATGCCTGTCTCTGTAATTTAGTGCCACTTTTGGTTTATAACTAGTCATGTCGGCCTGGGTTCTCTGTCATATGGATGCTAGCGACACTATCATATACGTGTGCCAAAATGCGCAAATGGTCCCGGGCGAGGTAAGGTGGCACCCGTGGGGATACCGTGCGTGAGGCCGCAAAGTGATATGATGTGTTACAGGCTAGACCTGTGTGACTTAGGATCGGGGTCCTGACACTGGGCCTCGCCGTCATCCATCGCGTTTGGTGCTCTCGGTGCGGAGTTGTAAACAAGGTCAACAAACAACAACCATCGGAAGAGGGATGTAAGTGGAGAGGCTGATAGTAGATACCCACACAAGTAAGTGCGTCCTTATTACTGAAAAAATTATTACTCCTGCTGGCAGCTGGGACCCACCGGCTATATCTTTTCATGGAAGGAAGTGCCTCCTTGTTACGGAAAAAACTACTTATCCCGATGACAGCTAGGGCCCGACAAATTTGGTGGCTGACTTGTGGGCCTGCTAACCTAACGCATATGCAAGGTTTGGTCAAGTTAGTCAACAAATGATTCTAGCAGCTGGACCATTGGATGTTAATCCAATCGTAGTGCTACTTCTTCGACCTCTGATCTTCTTGCTCCAGCTGCCCAAACCAGCACCGGTGGGACCGCCTGCTCCTATCTCTCATGGGCGGCACTGATGCCGCGCAGGCCTCACCGCCCCACCATACTCCTATCGCTGGCCTAGCCATCCCTCTACTCGCCCACACCTCGTGTTATTCTCCATCGACGGCAAACAAACCAGTAAACCCTCGTATTCCCCTCCATGTGGGGAACACCTATCGAGTCTTCCTCGGCTCCATGTTATTCCCTTCCTAGGCCTCGCCGTCATTCACCGCCTTGGTGCTCTTGGTGCATCATGGTCAACGAACGACATCCATCGGAGAGGACTGTACGTGGAGAGGCCGACAGCTGGGTCCAGGGCTGCTCGCAAGGAAGTGCCTCCTTATTAGGTACAAAATAATATTTCATCCACCTGACAGTGTGGACCCATCGGAAGTGCCTTCTTATTACGGAAAAAATTATAATGTCCTTAATAGTTGGGTCCTGCCAGCTATATCTTCGCACGCAAGGAAATGTCTCCTTTTTCTCCCTGACAGCTGGGACCCACCCAGTGGAAGCATACATAGCGTTATCTGTCTGGTAGTGAACGTGTACGTACATAGTGTCGGGGGAAACTGTCCACCACGAGCACCTATGGGACCGGAGCCCCTTGTTTGTGCGGTGAGGGAGCGGAGGGAGCACAAAGAGCAGATCGTGGTGAGCACGCGGGCAGTTTACCTAGGTTCGGGCCGCGATGGACGCGTAAAACCCTACTCCTGCTTAGATTGTATTGAATTGAGGAGCTCGGGAGCTTGAAGAACTAGCTACACCGAGCGAGTGAGCGATCTAGGTTCTGAACCCTTTCTACGTTGTGCATGGGCCTCCTTTTATAGCTCAAGGGGTCACCGACAGGTGTCAACGTAGAAAAAGGGGTAAAAATGTAATAGTGGTGGTAGTTGTAACAGTGCGGGAATAGTGGAGCTACAGTGGATGAACAGTGGTCACCGCCTACTTTGACAGTGGGGGACAAGAGCATTTAATGCCCGTCGCCGTCGACCCCAAAAGCGCCCGCCCTTGCGTCTCCGTTTGCCACGGCGATGGCTTTATCACCGTGGAGTGCCACCGTGTCCCCCAGGCTGCACAGCCATCCGCCACGCGTCCCTGGAGTGGCCCCAGGGCGACGCGTGGTTCGATGAGCTGGAGCGCGGGCACACAGCGTAACTCTCCCCGGCAAGCACCTTGCCGGGGGCTTGACCTTGTCGGGCCCGGGAGCTTGTCGGGCTCTGAAGCTTGTCGCTCTCCGGGCCCTGCCGGGGCGCATGTCGCGCCGAGGCATGTCTTCTGAAGTGTAATCTTCTGGCCTCCCTGGCAAGCTCCTCTTGCCAGGGTCTTGAGCTAGTGAGGTAATCTTGAGCCTGGGACGGCCTTCCCGGCAAGCTCCACTTGCCGGAGTCTTGATCTTCTGTCTTGTGTACTTTGTTTTTGAATGGTTTTATATGGAGCAGGAAGGTCTCCGGCAAGTACGTGGTAGGCCCTGCCGCGGGAAGCTGCTACTGCCCGTGCACAAGTTGGGGTACTGAGGTACCCCTACCTTAGTACACGGACAGGAGCCCCCGGGCCTGGGCCACACATGGTGCCGAGCGCTGTTGGACCAGGCCCAAAACAGTGCACGGGCACGCGCGGCCCACGGCGCGCCGAATCCACTTCCGCATCCGCCGCGTCCCTCCGTAACGGCACGCGTCGATTGCGGCGTCGTGGGATGGGACGTGGCCACGTTCTTTTAATGGAAAGAGCGAAACGTCCCCCACTTCCCCATAAAAGCAGAGGAAGCAGGAGCGGTTCCCCTCCTACGCTTTCATTGCTTCTTCTTCTATCTCCAGAAATTCCCCTTTGCGCTCCGCCTCCACACCTCCTCCGCCGTCTTCCGCATCCGCGGCGCCGCCGGACTCTTCGTCCCCCTTCCCTCGCCGCCTCCGCCATGGCCCGAAGACCGAGAAGTCGAAGGCAGAGAAGACCAAGAAGGAGAAATCCGAGCAGGCGCGCGGGAACTCTGGAACAAGTACTACTTGTTCTGGGCCAAGAAGACCAAGGCGCATCCCCGCACCCGAGTCTATCCGGCCGCCGCCAAGGACTCGTACCCCGGCGGGTATTTCTTCTTCGCTGCTTTCTTCCACTACGGCCTTTGTCCCCCTTTTTCTGAATTCTTCTGTGATATCATGAATACCTACAACCTCCACCTTCTAGACTTCACCCCCAACGCCATCCTCACGATGGCGGTTTTCGCACATCTGTGCGAAAACTTTATTGGGATCCATCCGAATGTAGCGCTGTTTAGGCATTTCTTTACGCCTAGAGTAGAGGCCGGCGCTCCCCTCTCCGGAGGAATCTCTTGGGTCTTCCGCTTGAACAAGAAAGAGTCCTACTTGCCGGGGGAGCTCCGCGGCAAGTGGGAGGAGTGGCGCGCGGACTGGTGCTGGGTAGTTGAGGACGACCCGCAGCCTTTTACCGCGCCGCGCACAACAGCCATCGTGCGCGGCAGGGACTGGAGTGAGGTGGACTCGGATGACGTCAAGCTCAACGTCGCCCTCATCAGAATTCTTCGTCTTCGGGTAGCAAAGTTGTCCGTCGGAGAGGTAGGAGCAGACTTCCTCCGCCGCCGCATTGCCCCTCTACAGGAGAGAAAGAGGCCAGCATGGGAGTACGGCAACGCGGCGGACATAATGAGGCTGCGCCCAGGGCTAAATTACAACTTCACGGCGCTGGAGCTAAAGGGGATGGTCCGGGAACTTTTTAAGCACGACCCGGCCCACCCAGAGTGGTTCAGAGCTCCCCGGGGAGTGGTGCCCCTCTGCAACAGCACGGCCCGGGATCCTCTTCGCGCCATGATGCCCGCATGTGACTCGCATGGTGTTGACCGCACATTTATACCGCCCAAGCCAGCAGACATCATGAGCTTCTTCGACAACCTGGTGGAGGTGCCGAAGAACAAGGATGAGATCAAGGGGCTCACCCGGGACACCACCGACCAGGAGATTGCTTATATAGCTTCTCGGGTAGAAGAGGCCGCTGCAGCCGCAGCGGCAGGTGAGTTTGGCTTCACAGTTGAAGAGGCAGAGGCTGCGGAAACATGCTGCCAAGCAGAGGCGGCGGAGATCCGCAGGCTGTTGCAGCTTCCGCCCGACGAGCTCGCCGGGGTCCCCTCTTTGAGACATGCTGGGAACCCCGGGATCGTGACCGAGGCCGCTACAAGGGGCGGTGTTGCCGAAGGAAACAGAGGCGCCGCAGGGAGCGGAGGCGCCGGAGGGGGCGGAGGCGCCGGAGGGAGAACGGCCGCAGGGCAGGGCGTTGGGCCCAGCGAGCCAGCCGAGGAAGAGGAGGAGGACGCAGGGGCCGGTGAGGACTCCGATGGATCCCTGGGGCTCTACAACGACGACCTTTCTTCATCATCGGAGACCTCCCCGCCCCGGGCAAGTCCCAGGCGATCTCCGCTGAAGCGCCTCCGCAAGGCGACGACGGGGACGAGGGCGCAGGCGCCCCGACAACAACCAGCTCGCCAGGCGGCGCGAGCTACCCGGGGAAGCCAAGCTGCGACGGGAGCGCCCGGCGCACCAACCACGGCGGGGGCGACCCGCACACGAGCCACGGCGGAGGCGCCCCGCACGTCAGCGCCAAGCGGAGGAGGGTCTTCACAGAGCGGAGCGGCTGCTCCGCCCGCTCCCCGGGCCTCGGCGTCCACAGGGGCGGGGTCTTCGCAGCCCCCAGCCCCGGGGACCGCCAAGCGCCCGAGGGAGCCTTCGCCTCCTGCTCCTCGCGCGGACGCGCCTCAGGTGGCGTTCGACTTCTCTGCCCTGAGCGATGACGACGGCGACGAGGAACAGGAGTAAGAACTTAAAGTTTTTTCATCTTCCTTAGCTTTGTCTTGATTCTTCTTTTGTTGATTCTGATCTTGCTTCTTGCTTCGATTTCAGGACCCTGGCCCAGCGAGCGGCGAAGAAGGCCAAGGTTCCCGTCGTCGAGGTCGAGGATGACTCGCCCGTCGCGGCGACAGGGGACGCCCCGGCGACGAGCTTGCCGGACCCGAGCACTGCTCCGAGGAGCAGCCCCCAGCGCAGCCCCCAGCGTAAGTCTGGGCTTGATCTTTCCACTTGTCGGGCGCGCTTGGTGAACTTGTTTATACTAACATCTTGTTGTTCTTGTTTTGTTTTGATTGTCTTGTGTAGAGGTGGAGCCGCAATCACAGGAGCATCCGGAGGTCGCTCCCGAGGAGCCGCAGGCCCCGCCGTCCCCGCCAAGGGCGAACTCTCCGGCGAGGGAGAGCGCTCCGCCAAGGGCGGGTACTCCGCCAAGGGCGAGCAGCCCGCCAAGGGCGAGCAGCCCGGCGAGGGCGGCCACCCCGCCAAGGCAGAGCTCCCCGGCGAGGGAGCCCGCCGTCGACGATGTCCGTCAAGGTAAGTTTTGTAATTTTGTCTTCTCGGATTCGTCTTTTTGGATATTTGCTTGAACTTCTTCTTCTTTTTCTTCTTCTTCTAGATCCTCCTCCCCCCGAGCAGATGGAGACGGAAGTCGTCGTCGAGGAAGAGGGCGCGCAGGGCGGCGGCGGCAACGCCCCTGTCGTAGAAGACACGGCGGAAGCCGCCGAACCTGCTGCGGAGGAGACTGCTCCGACCGCAGACGCAGCGGCCGGGGAGGGGGACGGCGACCACACCGCCGGCCCGGAGGCGGCAGGAGCATCGAGTGCTGCACCGGCCGCCGACCCCTCCGCCGGAAAGGAGCAGTCGGGCTACTATCTTGAGGCTCCCAACGGCGTCTTCATCCAAGTGCCGTGGGGATCCTCGTCGCGAGCCCCCGCGGAGGGAGAGGCCTTTGACGGAGAGGTTCTCGCCTCCGCGGGGCTGAAGATTGTCGAGGCGCCTGGCGGGAGCGACGGGCCTGAGGAGGAGAAGTTGCTTCATCAGCTCCTGGCCCTTTACCGGGCCAGGCAGGCGAAGCTCGCGTCTCGGGAGGCCCTTGCCGCCAAGGCCGCAGCTGACATGGAGAAGCGCGCGGCGGAGCTCCGCGCCGCCAACCAGGCGGCCCTCCGCGACGTGGCGGAGGAGCGCGAGAGGCTCGCCGGGGAGTATCAGGAATGGCTCCTGGAGAAGGCTGAAGCCGAGGAGCAGCAGCGACTCGCTAGAGAAGAGCTGTCCCGGCGAGAAGGAGAGCTCACCCAACGGAAGGTCAACCTCGACTCTCACGAGGAAGACCTCGCCGCCCGGGAGCAGGCCCTTGGCGGAGAGCTGAAGGAGGCGAAGGCCGCCGCGGACGCCGCGGAGACCGCCAAGAAGGAGCTCGAGGCCAAGGTTGCGCAGCTGGAGGAGTACTTAAAGGCGAGCTCGGAGAGGGTCACCGCGCTCAACATAGAGCGCGAGAAGGACGCGCACACCAATTCTGAACTCCAGGTGCGCCTCTCCAAGCAAGGCGACGAGCTGAAGGCCGCCAAGGATTCCATTGCAGATCTGGAGCTGAAGGTCTCTACGCTGAAGGACTCCCTTGACGCCGTCCGGGACCGCGAAACCAAGCTGAAGGAAGAGCTCTGCAAGGAGCGCGGCTTGGTGGAGAGCGCCGCCACTTCAGCTGAGAACTTTCGCCGGACCGTCGAGGTATGGACCGAAGACTTGGTGGCTTCCGCCGCTGCCATCGACAAGGAGCTGCTGGCGCTGAGGGTTGAGCATCTCATATACTCTCCGGATCCAAACCTCCCCCACAGCGCCAAGCTCAGCCTTTTCTTCAGAGGGGTCGCGCTGGCCCTTGCTAATCTTCAGAAGAAGCTTCCCGCGCAATTGGCCGAGGAGTCGCGCCAGCTCTGCGCGGGGACCTTGGAGCGCGTCTTGACGAAGATAGTGTACCGCAACCCGGGCATAAATCTCGTCAACGTTCTCCGTAGCTTGCCGGCCGACGCGGATATGGAGGCACTGAAGGCGCAGGTCGCCCATATTATCGCCAAGGTGAACAAGATCTCCAGGTTGAAGGCGACCGCGTAGACTAGGCCTCCTTTTCTTTGTCTCTTTTGTTGCTGCAAAGTGCGCCATGGGCACGAACTTATTAGTGATTGTGACAAGTTATCCCTTGTAAGATATTATCTTATTTCGATCAATTGATGTAGTGTTATCTCCCTTGTTTTGGTCCTCTACTTTGTACGTTTTCAACCCTACGCTTCTAGGGAACTTGCCGGTCAAGGGGCCCTTGCCGCGAGCGCTGAGCACTGGACTCCGAGCAGCCTGCTGGCCAAGGCCTTACCGGCAAGCAACCTTGCCGCGGCTAGTCGCAACGCACTTAGCTTGCTGAGCGAACTCGAAAACGAAGCAAGGGCGCGACACTTGTCGCAGCTCACTTAAGTCGTTGAGCGTACTCGAAAACAAGATAAGGGTGCGGCTAGCTACGGGTAGGTTCCTCCGCGCACAGGTTTTCCATACAAAGTGTGGTTGTTCAAGGAAGATAAATAAAAATTTAAAAATTTGAACTGCTCAAATTCTGGTAACTTAGCTTTCATGATCTGTGTGTTCTCCGCTCTGGCAAGCTTCTCTTTCTTGAACAGCACTTGGTTTATCTCCTCCTTCCCCCCGGCAAACTTGTGCGCGAGGAGCATTCCTTGTGCTTAAGAGGCCAGGAAAAAGAAGAGGGAAACAAGTATACGGCCTTTCGGCGTGGTGATGCTTACCGGATATGTGTGTTGCACAAGATGCCAAATAATGCATGCAAATAATCAAAGAAGAGCATGGAGAAGGCAAATAGCGCAAAACACCAAGGCTTTACTGATGCACGGGATCTGCGCCCGGCTTTGTACAAAGGGTTACATGCAACAGCGGCAAAGCTTGTACAAAAGGTGGTTGCCGGAGCGGATCACGGCAACCGCGCCCTATGGGTGAAACTTGCGAAGATGCTCTATGTTCCAGGAGTTGCTCACCGGTAAGCCTTCTTCGGTCTCAAGGCGGACAGCGCCGGGCCTTGTGACTTGTCTCACCCGATAAGGGCCTTCCCACTTCGGCGTCAACTTGTTGGAATTCTTGGCGGACTGAACACGCTGAAGAACAAGGTCGCCTTCCTCGAGACTCCTGGCCTTAACCTTGCGGCTATGATAGCGACGCAAGGCTTGCTGGTATCGAGCAGCTCGTACAGCAGCCTGGAGACGTTCCTCCTCGAGGAGCAATGCATCATCTTGTCGCAGTTGCTCTTGCTCGAGCTCATCATAAGCGAGCACTCGAGGAGATCCGTATACGAGTTTCGTGGGGAGAACTGCCTCTGCTCCATAGACTAGAGCAAAGGGTGTCTGTCCGGTGGCTCGACTTGGTGTCGTTCTGATTGACCAAAGAGCCGCCGGTAGCTCCTCTATCCAGTTTTTTCCGCACTTGCGCAGCCTGTCAAAGGTCCTTGTCTTGAGTCCACGCAGCACTTCAGCATTGGCCCTCTCCGCTTGACCATTGCTCCTCGGGTGAGCAACAGAAGCGAAACAGACCTTGGCGCCAAGGTCTTGGACGTACTGCATGAAGGTGCGACTAGTGAATTGTGTACCGTTGTCGGTGATGATCCTGTTAGGGATCCCGAAACGGCAAACAATCGACCTGAAGAACCTGACTGCTGACTGTGCTGTCACCTTTCTCACTGGTTCCACTTCCGGCCACTTTGTGAACTTGTCGATTGCGACGTACAAGTACTCAAAGCCCCCGACAACGCGAGGGAAAGGGCCGAGGATATCGAGCCTCCAGACCGAGAAGGGCCAGGACAAAGGGATCGTCTGGAGAGCTTGAGCTGGTTGATGAATTTGCTTGGCATGGAACTGGCACGCTTCACACTTGGTTACTAGTGCAGTTGCATCTTGGAGGGCTTCTTGCCAAAAGAACCCTTGCCGGAAAGCTTTCCCGACAAGCGCCCTTGCGCCAATGTGGTGGCTGCATATGCCTCCATGTATTTCTGCCAACAGCTCCTGTCCATCTTCTCTGGAAATGCACTTCAACCTGACACCATTGAGTCTTCTTCTGTACAGCTCGTTATCCATGAATTGGTACATACTTGACTGCCTGGTTATCTTCTCTATCTCTGCTGGGTCGTTGGGAAGTTCTCCAGTTTGCAGAAAACGGACGATCTGCTGCGCCCATGCCGGAGCTTGAGGCTCGACGGCAAGGACTAAAGGCATGAGGGCCGCTGCGGGAACCTCAGCTTCCACGGCAAGAACCTCTGGTTCTGCCGGAGCGGATGGTCCCCCGGCAAGCTCGCCGGGGCGAGGCTTGTCGGGAACGCTTGCTTCAACTGTACAGACCCTTGGATCTGCAGGAGCAAACTGTTCCTCAGCGTTCTGATCGTTGATCTTGGGGACCTTGGCGGCGGTTTCAGGAAGATCCGCCGGCAAGTAGTCGCCGGAGACCAACTTTCTCTTCTTGGACTGCCCCATTGATGGTGTAACGGATGGTTGCGTCAGCTTGAGCAAAAAGGTCCCTGGTTCCACAGGTAACTTCATCGCAGCACACTTTGAAAGGCCATCTGCAATGTCATTCTGAGCTCTTGGGACGTGCTCCATTTGCAGACCCTCAAAGTGTTCTTCAAGCTTCCTCACTTCATCTACATAAGCTTCCATCAAAGGGCTCTGGTAACTCTTGTTAACTTGTCGGACCACTAACTGAGAATCTCCCCGGACAATCAGCTTCCTGATCCCAAGTTCGGCCGCAATCCTGAGGCCGGCAAGCAAGCCTTCATACTCAGCAGTGTTGTTTGTCGCTTGCTCCCTGGGAAAGTGCATCTGGATAACATACTTGAGGTGTTCTCCGGTGCGCGCGATGAGTACCACGCCGGCACCGGCGCCTTGCAACGAGAAGGCACCATCAAAGTACATTACCCATTCACTTGTCGCTTCTTGTACGGGTACACTTGTTTCTAGAACTTCTTCATCAGGCGTCGGGGTCCATTCAGCTATGAATTCTGCCAAAGCTCGGCTCTGTATGGTTGAAGTACTTTCAAACTTGAGTCCAAAGCTCGACAGTTCCAGTGCCCACTCAACGATCCTGCCTGTTGCTTCCGGATTGTGCAATATCCTCTTCAGCGGAAAGCGAGTGACCACTGTTATCTCATGTGCCTGGAAATAATGGCGCAGCTTTCTCGAGGCCATGAGGAGGCCAAAAAGCAACTTCTGCACCCCGGAGTATCTTGATCTAGCCCCTTGTAAAAGGGAGCTTACAAAATACACTGGGCGCTGCACCATCTTCTTCCGCACTTCTCCTTGTTCCTGCGCAGAGTCGTCCTTGTCGGGGCCAGAGCTTGTCGGAGGAACCCCCTGCTTGTCGCTGGATTCGCTTGCCGGTGGTGCTGATTCCTCGTCGGCCTCTCTCTCCGCTACTAACGCAGCACTAACCACCTGGTTGGTTGCCGCTAGGTACAGCAGCAACTTCTCCTGTGGTCTAGGTGCGACAAGTATTGGAGTAGAGGATAGGTACCGTTTCAAGTCTTGCAGCGCTGCCTCCGCTTCTGGAGTCCATTTCATAGGACCTGCCTTCTTCAAGATTTTGAAGAAAGGAAGGACACGTTCTGCAGACTTCGAAATGAACCTACTGAGGGCAGCCACACAACCTGCAAGCCTCCTGACATCCTTGACGCGCTTCGGGGCCTCGATCTGCTCGATGGCTTTTATCTTGTCGGGGTTAGCTTCAATCCCCCTCTGTGACACAAAGAACCCGAGAAGCTTGCCGGAGGGAACTCCAAAGACGCACTTCTCGGGGTTCAACTTAAGCTGGATCTTGCGCAAGTTCTCAAACGTCTCTTCCAAATCTTGGATCAATGTATCTTTGCTCTTGCTCTTCACCACGATATCATCCATGTAAGCCTCTACATTTCTGTGGATCTGTGGCTCAAAAGCAGTGTATACTACCCTTGCAAAGGTTGAGCCTGCATTCTTCAATCCAAAAGGCATGCGAATAAAGCAATAGGTGCCACATGGAGTGATAAATGCAGTCTTCTCTTCATCTTCCTTGGCCATGAAAATCTGGTGGTAGCCTGAATATGCATCAAGAAAAGAGAGCAGCTCACATCCGGCAGTGGAGTCAACGATCTGGTCAATGCGCGGCAATGGGAATGGATCCTTGGGACATGCTTTATTCACATCGGTGAAGTCTATACACAGTCTCCACTTCCCATTTACCTTACGCACGACGACTGGGTTTGCCAACCACGTTGGATGGATCACGCCTCTAACTAGGCCCGCTGCTTCTAGTTTCTTGATTTCTTCGGCAATGAATTCTTGGCGCTCCACGGCTTTCTTTCTGACCTTTTGCTTGACGGGCCGCGCATGAGGACAAACAGCAAGCTTGTGCTCAATCACCTTCCTGGGAACACCGGGGATGTCAGATGGTTGCCAGGCAAACACATCGACATTCGCCCACAGGAAGGCAACGAGCGCGCTTTCCTATTTGCTGTCAAGTGTGGCAGTGATGGTGAAGGTACCACCAGTGTCGTCCTCCTTGGCGGACACCTTCTTGGTTGCCGGAGGAGCGGCCATCCCCTTCTTACACTTGCCGGTGGAGCTCGATGGAACGTCCTCGACGGCAGCACAACACTCCGAAGAGGTGCGGTTGCCGGAGTGGGCCCCAGAGCACTTGCCGGACTTGGTCTTGGTCTTCTTCCCCCCGGGAGCTTCAGCGGCAAGTGTGTCCTTCTCCGCTGCGGCTGCTGCATCCCGGTAGATCTTGTCGGCGCAGACAAGCGCATCTTTCTTGTCGCCATGGACAGTGATGACGCTTATCGGCCCCGGCATTTTGAGTACGTTGTAGGCGTAGTGGGAAGCCGTCATGAACTTGGCGAGGGCGCGACGGCCGAGTATCCCATTATACGGTAATGGGATATCGGCGACGTCGAATGTGATGCGCTCTGTTCTGAAGTTGAGCTCCCCGCCAAAGGTCACCGGCAAAGTGATCTTCCCCTTGGGCTTGCTCCTTCCTGGGTTTATTCCTTGGAACGAACCGGTTTCTTCGAGCTCGCCATCTGGGATTTGGAGTTTCTTGATCACAGCAGAGGAGATCAAGTTCAGCCCGGCCCCGCCGTCAACCAACATTTTGGTGACCTTGAGGTTGCGGATGGTGGGTGAGACCAGCATCGGCAAGCACCCGACCGCAGTGGTGCGGTCAGGGTGATCCTCAAGATCAAAAATGATGGGCGTGCTGGACCATTTGAGGAGCCTGCGCGACTCCACGGGCGGCTCCGCTGCATTCACTTCCCGCACCCACTGCTTGAGTTGGCGGTGGGAAGTATGCAGAGAGGCGCCACCGTCGACGCACAGGACCTCCGTGGCCTTCTGGAACTCATGCTCGCTGTTATCTTCATCCTCCATGTCATCGTCGTCGTCTTCTTCGTCCTTGTCGCGGCCCCGGGGAGGTCGGTCACCTTGCCGCTACTTGGCCTTGCCGCGGCGTCCTCCCCGGCCATTGAATGCCCGCTTCTTGCTTGGTTCTCCTCCGCCACCTTGGGCCTTCTCCTTGTCGCGCCGCTCGTACTCAGCTTTCTGCTGCTCGACGAGGTATTCGACGCGTTTGCAGTTGGAGAGGTCGTGGCCCTTGGTGCGGTGGATTTTGCAGTATTGCTTGTCGGAGCTGTCCTGCTTGTCGGCTGCCGCTACAGGGGCAGGCTCCTTGCCGGAGCCGCCAGCCTGTGTTTGCTTGGCGGGAGCCTCCTTGCCGGACTTCTCGACGGCAAGCACTTCCTTCTTGTTCTTTCTTCTGTTGTTCCGCCGCCGGCTCTTCTTTGCCGGGGCGGCGTCGTCGCTGTCGCTTCCCCCTGCGCCAGCATCCTCCCCGGGGAGTCTCCTCCCCTCTTCTACGCGCGCGCACTTATCAGCTAGAGCATAAAGCTCGCTGACATCCCGTATCTTGGTCATGGCCATCTCCTCACGCATGCGGCGGTTACGTACGTTCTGGTGGAACGCACTGATAACCGCAGCAGGGTGGACGTCGGGGATGTTGTGCTGCACGCGGCTGAAGCGCTGGATGTACTTGCGCAGAGGTTCTCCTTCCTTCTGGGCCAGAATGTGGAGATCACTCTCCTGGCCGTGGGGTTTGTGGCCGCCCGTGAAGGCGCCAACAAACTGGTGGCAAAGATCTGCCCAAGAAGAAATGGAGCCTTCCGGCAAGTGCATAAGCCAAGAACGAACGTTCGGCCTAAGCACGAGCGGGAAGTAGTTCGCCAATATCTTCTCGTCGCGCCCCCCGGCAGCCTGCACTGCGATTGTGTAAATGCTGAGGAATTCCGAGGGGTGCGTCTTCCGTCGTACTTCTCCGGTACGTCGGGCTTGAAGTTCTTCATGCTGGGCCACTTGACGCGCCGCAGCTCACGGGTAAACGCAGGGCAACCTGCCGCGTACGGCAAGTCGCCTGGTTCACCGGGCGCGTGCGTATCGACAACGTTCCCAGCTCGTTGATCTGATTGTCGCCGAGCTTCTCGGCGGCGCTCGATCGTCGTTCGAGCGTCTTCTTGTCGCCGGTCGTCAAGGACCTGGCGCTGGTCCCGACGAGCCCGCGGATCCGACGACGCCGTGGAGTCGTCGTCGACGTTGATCCGGCGGGGCGGCGTCTTCTGCTTCCGCGGCGAGGAGTGCACCGTAGTTGCACCCCCGGCGGTCTTGTCGCCGTCGGCCTTCGTCTTCTCGACCTGCCGCGGCCGCGAGGTCGCCGGCTGCTGTGGAGAGTCGTTGTTGGCGAAGGCGCTCAGGCTCTGGATGGTTGCCCTCCAGTCTTCGGCCTTGTCTGCCGCTGGAGGGAAGTCGAGGAGCAGGTGCGCCCTTGCGAGTGCTTCTGCTGGAGAGGAGGGGAGCGGGGGCGAGCAGTGCGAGGAGCGGGATATGCTCGGACTCCTAACTGGGTTAGAAGGAGCAGGGTCCCGCCCCGGCGACCGCGCCTTGCTCGTGCCAGGACGATGGCCCGGAGCGTCCCGCGAGCCTCCGGTTTGCCCTTCGCCTAGCAAGTGGATGCCACCTCCTGTGCCATGGCGCTGCTGGGTTGTTGTTTGCTGAGATGGACGCGGCGCGTCCACGGAGACCGAGGCTCGGTCATCCGTCTTATCCTTGGATTTGGTGGTGGCGCGGGTTTCCTCACCGGCGACCACCCTTCCGACGGCGTCTCCTCCACCCACCGTTGGCTCAGGTGGTGGTGGAACAGACGCGGACGGGCCTCCGACCTCCGAAGCCTTCTTCTTCGGGGCCATGCTGATGTTGCTGATGAAGTTGACGAATTTGGAGAGGTTGATGAAGAATGCGCCCGCGTGAACGCCGGATCAGGTTCGCACAACCTCGACGCCCCCTACCTGGCGCGCCAAAGATGTCGAGGGAAACTGTCCACCACGAGCACCTATGGGACCGGAGCCCCTTGTTTGTGCGGTGAGGGAGCGGAGGGAGCACAAAGAGCAGATCGTGGTGAGCAAGCGGGCAGTTTACCCAGGTTCGGGCCGCGATGGACGCGTAAAACCCTACTCCTGCTTAGATTGTATTGAATTGAGGAGCTCGGGAGCTTGAATAACTAGCTACACCGAGCGAGCGAGCGATCTAGGTTCCGAACCCTTTCTACGTTATGCATGGGCCTCCTTTTATAGCTCAAGGGGTCACCGACAGGTGTCAACGTAGAAAAAGGGGTAAAAATGTAATAGTGGTGATAGTTGTAACAGTGCGGGAATAGTGGAGCTACAGTGGATGAACAGTGCTCACCACCTACTTTGACAGTGGGGGACAAGAGCATTTAATGCCCGTCGCCGTCGACCCCAAAAGCGCCCGCCCTTGCGTCTCCGTTTGCCACGGCGATGGCTTTATCACCCTGGAGTGCCACCGTGTCCCCCAGGCTGCACAGCCATCCGCCACGCGTCCCTGGAGTGGCCCCAGGGCGACGCGTGGTTCGATGAGCTGGAGCGCGGGCACACAGCGTAACTCTCCCCGGCAAGCACCTTGCCGGGGGCTTGACCTTGTCGGGCCCGGGAGCTTGTCGGGCTCTGAAGCTTGTCGCTCTCCGGGCCCTGCCGGGGCGCACGTCGCGCCGAGGCATGTCTTCTGAAGTGTAATCTTCTGGCCTCCCTGGCAAGCTCCTCTTGCCAGGGTCTTGAGCTAGTGAGGTAATCTTGAGCCTGGGACGGCCTTCCCGGCAAGCTCCACTTGCCGGAGTCTTGATCTTCTGTCTTGTATACTTTGTTTTTGAATGGTTTTATATGGAGCAGGAAGGTCTCCGGCAAGTACGTGGTAGGCCCTGCCGCGGGAAGCTGCTACTGCCCGTGCACAAGTTGGGGTACTGAGGTACCCCTACCTTAGTACACCGACACATAGCGGTCGATCGGTGTCTCCACGGCGATGAACTATGGCCTAGTAAAGAGCTACACGTGTCGTACATACATCCACAGTAAAAGGAGTACACGTACGCACATCCATGCTCCCAAAACTATGAGCATGTACGTACATACGGGTGGGGTCTCGAACACGTAGTCGCGCATACGTACGGCCAGGGCTGGTGTACATGGAGACGGCATCAATGGCGTCATGTTCAACGGCAGCCAACCCGAATGGAGAAACAATGTCGTATTCATCGGGAGGCAACGAAACGCGTTGTGCTCGTTGGGATCCAACCCGCTTGGACAGAACAACCAAAATGTGGTGTGCCGTATGACAAAACGAAGGGAAACGACCTTCTACTCAAGTGCGCACGGTCAAAATGGTGTCCTGTTCATCGATAATGGTCGGGCGTACCATAGAATGGAGGAAACGACCTTCAGCTCAACCGGCTACGGTCGAAATAGGATCCTGTTAATCGGGAGGGGTCTGGCGTACTGCAAAACGGAAGAAACAAACTTTTGTTGGAGCATTACGGTTGAAACGGGGGTCTTGTTCATTGGGAGGGGTGTGGCGTACCGCAAAACGGGAATCCACAGGTTACTGTTCACCCACTGCCGTCTTCCTCCAGCCATGACGACCAAGGCCAGGCGGGCACCAGCGGGCGCAGTACAACAGGTTTCCTCTTTGGGGCTAAAGAGGCAAGCGCAGGTGTGGAGTCCCGAGAAATCAGCCCAAGGTTTCCAATTCCATTCAACAAGACTAGGATCGCCAGGATGGTAGGACGGAGGTCATCACCGAACCCACCGTGGCGTCGGGATCAGAAGCTTTGCAGGCGAAGACCACCTTTCATCGGGATAAGATGTACTAGTTGTCCACTTCAAATTCGGTCATTGTGGGATCCCTTCCCGCCTTAATTTTGGGAAGAGGACCGAGGCCTCTATAAATATAGCTTAGCCACCACCGTAGCAAGGGACGGACGAGGACGGGCCATGTAGACCACCCTCACCACCATCACAAGAACACACCTCATGAGGTTGTTCCACCACTGTGCGAGTTCATCTACAGCCCACCTCGAGGCAATCCAGCACAAAGCAGGAGTAGGGTATTACACCGCGAGGTGGCCCGAACCTAGTTGACTGCTTTGTCACATTTCCTTCCTGTTCATCGAGCTAGATCGTGCAGACGGTGAGTAGGCAGATAGGGGAAGTTGAGTTCTTCGCACGCACCCTAGTGTTCGAATCTACCAAGGGTTTTGCGGAGCCCTGATTCCGACATTTGGCGCGCCAAGTAGGGGTGAGTATCAAGGAACAGCCTTCCCCGTCGTCGCGCTCTATCCTCGCCACCCAGCCTCCATCCATGGCAGGCGTCGCACCACCCACCGGGCCATGGGCTGCGCTCGGAGGTGGCGCGGGCCGCCGGGCCCTCTCTCCCGCTCTGCGACGAGTGCGGTGGCCGACAAGGTTCAATCCGGCGCTTCCACCACGGTACAAAGGCACGGCCGACCCCATGGGCTTCCTCCAGGCCTATGCAGAGGTCGTCTGGGCAGCTGGCAGCGATGACAAGGTGATGGCAAACTGGCTCCTCATGGCCCTCGTGGAGGAGCCGCGCGTGTGGTTTCTCAGCTTGCCGGATTATTTGGTGGCCTCCTGGGAAGAGTTGCATGACTTGTTCATCACGCGCTTCATGGCGCCGGTACCCAACATGGTCGCGACACTCCTCGGCGGTTTGAGGGCGCCGGCATCAGGGTGCCAAATCAAGCAATTCATCATATAGGCGAGGGTCGCGCAGTTTCCCCCAGGCTGGGTGGCCCCCGAGTCCGGCCTCAGCTTCGACTCAAGTAACCACCCTACATCCACGGCGGGCATGGGTGCGCTCCCTATGCTCTGCACCCCCACCATATGCAACGTGTCTATCACCAAGACTCTCATCGACGGTGCGCCGGCTGAGGGAGTCTTGTATTCAGGGGTCCTTGGGCGTCCGGGTCGACGAAGCTGGGCCGTATTGATGGGCCACAAAAGAAGAAGCAGAAGACTCTCCCCCGTATTCGTTCAGGACAACTATGTAGGTAGAAAGGCAAGTGTAGAGTCCGGATGTATCAATTACTTCCTCCCAAAGTCACCCTTGTAACCCTAGGTCCTCTCTGGCGTGTATATAAGCCAGAGGGTCTAGTCTTTAGAGGGTCTAGTCTTTAGAGGGGATCGTCAACATCATAATATCCTCATAGGCTAGGCGTTAGGGTTTAGCCACTATGATATCGAGGTAGATCAACTCTTGTAATCATATTCAGCCATATTAATATAGCAGGAAGTAGGGTATTACCTCGATCGAGAGGGCCTGAACCTGGGTAAACATCGTGTCCCCAGCCTCCTGTTACCATCGATCCTCTAAACGCATAGCTTGGGCCCCTTCCCGAGAGCTGCCGGTTTTGAAACAATGGTGCTTTCATTGAGAGCTCTGTTGTGCTCTCGCGATGAGTGATCGATGGCTCGTCTCGTCATCAGTGAAGAGATCACCCTCGAAAACAACTTGGCCATTGGCCAGGTTCTTCAGCTCGCTGGGTTCACTGTATGCTTCCGCATGGCCTCAGGGCCGGCCGCACTCCCTACGGTCATCGAGCACCACCCTTATGTTCAATACGGCCACTCCGATGACGTGACCTCGACAGATCTCTCACCCTTAAATGAGCTGCTGGATTGCATCGCCGCCCTAGGGCTTTCATCGCCAGGAGATCAGATCGGACCTAAATCCGGTCATGATGAGATCGATCCCCTCCCGATCACTCATCTACTGGTAGCAGTTGAGGACAGAGCCAAAGATACTCCCCCTCTTGAGACAGAGACCATCATAGTTAGGATCTCCGAACCCATCGAGCCAAACACGCCCCTGTCGGGAGGCACTTTATGTTCTTCGAGCTCTGGTATTGATGCCGGGCCCATGGAACGATTAGATCTTGTCGAACCCGAATCGTCCACATCGGAGGTTGCCAAAACGCCGAATACAACTTTGGGTCGGGACTCAAAATTACCAACACCCACCCACCCTGGGAAAAAATCTCCAAGTAAATTTGGACACCAGAACATAAATGGTCTCGCAAACATACAACAGTAGCCCAAGGAAACGATCAACCACTTCAAGGCCAGATTCCTGCTTGTTAAAAACAAGATCAGGGACTGCTGCGACGATGAGGCGGTCTCTCTATTTTACCACAACTGTACGGACGAGGGAGTCTTGAACGCCCTCAACCGACGTCGTGTTCTGAGTCTCACAGAACTGTCGCATTTAGTACAAAGTACTGCGCAATGGAAAATACTTGGAAAGCCCAGAATACACCTCTCGAACAGTTCGTATCCGGACAGCACGCTATTAAGGCTTAACGGACATACCCTAGCAGGTCATCCGATAATATGCCTATTGGCAAGAAGAACAAACCTTTTTTAAGGTACATGTCCGTACTGGATGAACTGCTCGATAAACCTTGCCAAATACATGCAGCCCCGGACAATACCCCAAACCATTGCCTCAGAGCATGTTGGTACTCCGGCAGGTAGCAAAGAGCGGTACGACAATCCTTGCCACCGCCGTATTAGGGGAGAAAGACGTCGGTGTCTTTACTCTCTTCGAGACGTTCTCCTCAAATAACCGCCGCAAGAGAGCGAATCGCGAACTTGACTGGGTCTACCAAATTAGCTCTACAAACCCATAGGGCGACACGGCAATTAGTTTTTCTCCCGAAGACGCACCCCGAGTCCGGCCGATCCGAGTAACAGCAGCTCTTGTACTAGACCCAATAGTGGACGGCTTTCGCCTCACTAAAGTACTTATGGACGGAGGAAGCGGACTGAACCTCATATATGAGGAAACGCTTGCAAAACTGCAGGTCGACAAATCCCGCATTGAGCACACTAACACAACCTTTTGAGGAATTATACTAGCCGAGAAGCCAGGTGTTCGGGAAGCATTAAGTTTGATGTAGTATTCGGCACATCCGATAACTATAGGTCGGAGGAACTGCTCTTCCATATTGTTCCCTTCAATAGCGGATACCACGCCCTTTTAGGATGGGACGCTTTTTCACGCTTTTAAGCTATACCCCATTATGGGTACATGAAGCTTAAAATAGCAGGGCCCAATGGAGTGATAACATTAACAAGTGCTCCGGATAGAGCACTCCGCGCCAAGAACAAAATGGCATCCTTAGCCTTAGAGGCATTATCCTAAGCCCTCGCGGCCGAAGAATTAACTACCTTACGATCAACAGTGGACAAGGACAATGTAATCCTCGCCAAAACATCGAAATCTACCTCCTTCAAGCCAGCAGATGAAATCATAAAATTCCAAGTGCACCCAACGGACCCTAACAAGACAGCGTCTATCGGGGCACAGCTAGATCCGGCGGTAGTCAACGCGTTACGCACCTTCCTTCGGGAAATTGGGACATATTCGCCTGGCACTCTTAATATATGCCGAGAATCCCACACAGGCTGGCCGAACACAGCCTTGATATTATGAAAGGGTTAAAACCTGTCAAGTAGTCACTACGACGGTTTTTTGAACACAAAAGACAAGCAATGAGAGAAGAGCTAGCCAAGCTACTGGAAGCCGGATTCATCAGAGAAATTAAACATGCGGATTGGCTAGCCAACCTAGTCATGGTGCCGAAGAAGGATAACTCATGGCCCCTCCGCGTCGACTTTATAGACCTAAATAAGGCCTGCCCAAAGGATCCCTACCCTTTGCACGCATAGATCAAATTAGCGATGCAACGGCAGGACACGACTCGTTGTGCTTCCTTGATGCTTACTCCGGATATCATCAGATGAAGATGAAGGAATCCAATTAGGCCGCAACGGCATTTATCACCCCGTACGGTCCCTTCTGTTTCAACACTATGCCCTTTGGACTCAAAAACGCTTGCGCCACATATCAACGCATGATTCAAACATGCTTAGAAAAACAAATTGGCAAGACAGTGGAGGCATATGTTGACGACGTACTCGTTAAAACCAAACACGTCAAGACTTTGGGGGAAGATCTCCGCCTTAGGTTTGATAACCTGCGAGACTATGACATAAGGCTCAATCCGAAAAATGTGTTTTCGACGTTCCAGTTGGAAAGTTACTAGGGTTCATTGTATCCCATACATGAAGCGAAGCTAACCTAGCTAAAATCTGGGCCTTGTCAGAGCTCAGAACGCCAACCGACCTCAAACAAGTGCAAAAACTAGCATGTTGTGTAGCGGCTTTAAGCCGCTTCATCTCCAGGCTAGGAGAAAAAGCATTGCCACTTTATAGATTGTTACGACGCACTGACAATTTCTAATGGACGGACGGGGCCATAGCTGGATTGAAAGAAATAAAAACTCTACTAGCGAGCAACCCAATCTTGGCCGCTCCTGGTGTTGGCGAACCTATGCTGATGTACATATCAGCCACTCGCCAGGTAGTGAGTTGCGTGCTCGTCATCGAACGAGCTGAATAGGTACATAAATTCCTTGTTCAAAAACCCGTATACTATGTACCCGAGGTTCTAACACCGTGCAAATCACGGTACCCCCACTATCAGAAAATTGCCTATGCGGTCTTCATGTCAGGTCGCAAACTTTGACAATACTTTAAAGAGTGTTTGATCACAGTGGCATCCAAGGTACCACTCAACGATATTAATAACAATAAACATGCCACTGGATGCATAGCCAAATGGGCCATCGAGCTCTTACCGTTCGAAATATCTTATAAGCCACGCCGGACTATTAAATCCCAGGTGTTGGCTGACTCTGTCGAAGAATGGACCAAAGACGAACTCCCTAAAGACTACGACTCATACTCCCACTGGACAATGTACTTTGACGGTTCCAAAATGCTAGCCGGACTAGGGGTCGGTGTAATATTGATATCCCCAATAGGGGATACAGTCCGGTACGTTCTACAAATTATGTACACGGACTCAAACAATGCGGCCGAATATGAGGCCCTATTGCATGGTCTCCGCCTAGCTGTATCCATGGGCATACAACGCCTCGAGGAATGCGGGGACTCAAACCTTGCTATTTCCCAAATAAACAGATATTTTGATGCGAAGGATTCGAAAATAGCAGCTTATCGCAATGCTATACTAAAAATATTGGCAAGATTTGAAGGGTTCGAATTCCATCACGTAACCCGGGATAA
Organism: Secale cereale; assembly: GCA_902687465.1. NCBI lineage: Eukaryota > Viridiplantae > Streptophyta > Magnoliopsida > Poales > Poaceae > Secale > Secale cereale. The sequence goes on from LR738712.1 coordinate 419,516,122, forward strand.
TAACCAGGCCGCTAACGTACTCGCTTGTATGGGTGCTAAATGCGACCCCGTCCCGCCTAACACCTTCGTGGAAAGTCTATTTAACCCATCAGTAACATGGCAGGACGCAGGAGGTGATACGAATTCGGATCCGAACAAACCCCAGGCCGAACTTAACCCAGACGTCATCGGAGACCCAGACATGGAGATAACTTCTTTGTCTCACGAGATCATGGCTGTCATAGCCTCCTGGATAGAGCCCTTCCCAGCTTACCTTAAAAGGCAGGAGCTCCCTGATGACCAAAACGAGGCCTGCCGCATAGTTCGGCGTTCTAAAGCCTAGAAAGTTCATGAAGGTGAACTATATAAGAAAAGCACAACTGGTGTTCTACAAAGGTGCATCTCCGAACAGGAGGGAAGGCAAATTCTCACTGAAATACACACTGGAATGGGCAGCCACCATGCCACGGCCCGAGCGCTCCTAGGCAAAGCTTTTCAAGCTGGCTTTTACCGGCCCAATGCCCGAGCAGATTCCCACACCTTAGTCCAACACTGCGTTGGCTACCAGCTCTTTGCAAATCAAAGTCACATGCCTCCCACCGCTTTGAGAACAATCCCCATTACTTGGCCTTTTGTGGTCTGTGGGCTCGATATGGTTGGACCTCTTAAATGGGGAAGCCATAAAAGGAAATATTTGCTAGTGACTGTAGATAAATTCACTAAATGGATAGAAGCCAAGCCAGTAAAAACAGCTAAGGCAAGTCCAGTGTCTTTTTGGTGTAGTACACCATTATGGTGTCCCGCACAATATTATCACAGATATTGGCACCAATTTTATAGGTGACGAGGTAAAAAACTGGTGTGCAAAGTTATGTATTAAACTTGATTATGCTTCTGTGTACCATCCTCAAGCAAACAGTCAAGTCGAAAGAGCCAATGTTCTGATAATGAGCAGCATCAAACCCTGACTGGTGTGCTCCCTACGGGAGTCTGATAAACACTAGGTCGAAGAGCTTGACTCCGTACTCTGGGGGCTGTGGACCACACCTAATCGGACAACCGGATACACACCTTTCGTCATGGTGTACGGCGCAGAGGCTGTTCTACCCTGTGACATTATTCATGACTCACCTCGAGTGCGCATGTACGAGGAGAGAGAAGCCGAGCTAGATCGGCAGGACGACCTAGATGGACTTGAAGAGGAGCGCGATACAGCGCAAGCCCGTTCCGCATTTTATCAACAACAGGCTAGGCGATACCAGAGCAGGGAAGTGCAGGCCAAGACATACAACATCGGCAAACTCATTTTACGCCTCCCGAAGAAGAAGAAGGACAAGCTCAAACCAAAATGTGAGGGCCCCTTCATGATCGACGAAGTACTCACCGGTGGATCTTATCGCCTTCGGAATGCACAAGACAATCGCCTTGAGCTGAACCCGTGGAACACTGCCAGGCTCCGAAGATTCTATGGATAGTTCGGTAGCAATTTTTTCCTCCTTATAAGTAAGGTATTATCTTTTATCTTTTTAGTTTTATCCTTCTACTCTTCTTTACCTCTTCTCTTATTGGTAAGTATTTGGCTTACCCGAAATACCACAAGGTGAATACATATTTGAATGTATCTACGTCAAATATACTTGGGGGCTTCTTTAACGAAGCCCATTACCAAAAAAGCTTCCTGCTTGAAATGTCGTCTGTTTTTTACAGTCCTTTTTTGCCATTATATGCACCAATATGACTTAGGTTCTGGCCAAGCTGGGTTGCGTGGCTCCTATGCTTACCCCTACGTTTCTGATTGTTCGGCTAGGGAGTAAAGGGAGCACCTCTGCGATTGTTACAGCTGGGTAATCCGAACATGTACCTAAGACTGGGTGAAGCCGAAAGCTAGCGCTCTTAAGGGAATAATCGGTCCGCGGATACACGACATGTCGCTTTTAATGCATATATTGAATTATCACAGGATATGGCATCCTACAATCAATTTTCACAGGATCAAAAGCCTAGGCATGCATATGTATGCACGTCGACCCGGGGAAAGGAACGCTTAACGGAACTATTCTCTCTAGAAGATGTTTCTTACATTAAACAGTAATATAACGTAACTCCCCGAAAGCAGTTTGTTTGTTCAAGCAACTATGACCGGATTGCCTAGTTTCTAAACATACCACGTGTTCGCCACATATGTAGTATTCGAAAACACTCTAGCCTTTGGGTTTATGGAGGTTGAAGCGGAAGATCGGGCATGACAACCATTTTATTATTTCGGAGGAAGATAAGTTTGATGGTAAAAGTACATTGATACATAGGATCAAATGATTACTCTTTCTCTATTTCCTCTATAAGGTTGTCTAGTCTACAGTCCTATTGGGAAAACTTGGCAGCTGTTTCTACTTGGTCATATACCAAGTTCTGGGGGATTTCTTTCCCATCGGACCCTTGAGGTCCCACACGGGCAATATGATTTGGATCAAGATGGGTGTAGCGTGTATTCACCATGGCCCAGGTCATTCGAGCACCCATGCGGCATGCTAACACATTCCACAGTTCGAAGCGGCATCGAGCCCCTTTGAACAAGTCCACCAAGTCCTCCATAGTTTCCGAAGGGGAATCGCCCGACCATAAAGCCTTGGCCATATTCTTCATGGCCTTCCGATCTCGCTCATGGACCCTAGAAAGCTCTTGCAGCACGTCACCCTCAAAACCGGATACTCCCCTTTCGGGCTACCTAGTTAACAAACCTGCAGGAAAAGTTTTATGAAAAACTTTCAAAATAAGGGACTATAAGGAGAGCTCGGTATAAAGGACATACTGAACATGCTGCCTTTTAGCCTCCGGTTCTCTTCCAAGGCACTTGAGAGTTGGGCTCTTACGTCCTTTAGCTCTTGTTCCAGCCTAACATTTTTATCTTGCGCTTGGTTTCTTTTATCTATGGCTTGCGTCAATACGCGCTTGCCAGCAGCTATTTCCCCTTCGGCAAATTTTTTGTCCGCCAAAGCAGCGCTTAGCTCCCTCTCCATTTGGTCGGTCGTCCCTGTTGATGTATTACGATTAGTATGTACTTAACGACTCAGTGATCAGCGCAAATATCATATTGTCCGGACACCATTGTTCTTACTACCGGCATCCTTTCTGGATTTCTTCGAATTTTCCAATTCAGCAGTGACATCCGTGAGCTGGGTCTGGCACTCTTCAAGCTCCTTGGATAAGGAGTTCTTCTTTTCTTGAAGCACCTACAAAAACACAACGATCCTCAAATCAGTTGTACGAGCTGCTTTAAGTCTCGGGGGCTACTGGCATGGGAACATCAAAATGTACACTTACACGCATATCTCTGGAACGCCGGTGAGTGGCTCCAGCGAGTCCGTCTTGAGAGGCTCGGATATAAGCATCTGCAGAGCTGAGGGCATTAAGCGCCTCCTCAGAAAAGGCTGGGTCACACATGGCTGCTTTCCGCCGCCGGTGAACCATCGCAACCTCCACTTCGGAATTAGTTACTGACATTCCATCTGAATCCTCTTGGAGGGGACAATCCGACACTGAATCCGCATTAACCCTTGACGGGCCGGATGCCGGATTGGCTGGAGCTTGATCTGCATGATTTCTAGAAACAGTCTGGTGTGTATTCCTCCTAAAAGGAAAAATGAAGCGGAAAGTTGTAATACCGACTTCACCACCCAGCGTGTCTCAAAAAAGCATACCTCTTTGAAGGATCGCTGGTGTTCGCGGTCCTCTTTCGCTTTAACGCCTCACCCGATGCAGGCGTCGCCCTCTGGGATGACGGTCTTCGCACAGTTCGGCGTGAGGAGCGCCGCCCCTTTTGAGCATGGAAAAATGCGGTGGCTAAGGAGCGCTCGGAATTATCTCTTTGATGAGATATGTCCTAGGTACTTACATGGGGAGAAGGAATGAGGACAGGGTAATCGGCTACAATAGCCACCAAGGTGCCTTCACGGTAGGCTTGATAGAAGACTCCCTCTTCTAGGTCTATGCCTATGTTCGGATCTTCATCATATCTGGGCCCAGCATTTTGGAATTGGTCCTCTGGTTGTGGGGCGGGACTATTAATCCCCTCGATCACCTTCCTCCACACCTGTTGGAAGAAACCGAATTCAGTCCGGTCAATACATCATAACAAAAGAAAACGGGCGAATATAGCGGTCACGAGGGAGACTTACCCAGTCAGGAGGATCGTACATGGAAAAACCCTCCCGGCACTTCAAACGAAGGAAGTCTTGCTTCTCTCCCTTATAAAGACCCTCCAGGATGACGGCTAGAGCGGCAGGGTCGTCCGGACCCGGGCGTAAGCAGCATGAGGCATCATTCAGCCCATTATAATGCCACATTGGAAATCCTCTTGCTTGGAGCGGTTGCACACATCTCTTTATTGAAATAGCCATCACTTCGATTATAGACAGCCCCAAACTGGCGAGCATTCTGATCTTGCTGGCTAGGCTACTAACCTCCACTCTCTCTTCTTCCGAGGGACTGTGAGGACACCAGTTGAAAAGCTTCTTTGGCGGAGCGCTGGAATATTTAGGGAGGCCTTGCCGAACTGGATCCGGCAGGGCAACATCCTCAATATAAAACCACTCCGAAGGCCACTCTTCGGATGCCTTCTTTGGAGTACCGAGCAGATAGCCTGTCCCTGCTATGCACCATACTTTGGCGCACACAACCTCAAATATGGATCCCTTTTACGAGTGAGGGACAAGGGAGAAGAACTTTCGCCATAGCTCAAAGTGAGGCTCGCAGCCCAAGAATAGTTTGCATAAAGCGACAAAACCCGCAATATGCAGGATAGAACCCGGCGTAAGATCGTGCAATTGAAGACCATAGAACTCCAGGAGTCCCCTAAGGAAGGGGTGGACGGGGAAACCTACGCCTCTTAAAAGGAAAGGGACAAAACATACCCGCTCTCCATCGGAGGGGTTGGGAAAGCTCTCTGCTAGGGCTTGATTGTCAGTGGAAGTTAGTCCGGCCCGGACGGGGACTAAATCCTTGGGAGGGAGATATCCCTACGCTTGACGCGTCCTCAGGTGCGCATGTGATACGGAACAACTTTTCCAATCTCCTGCACAAGGGCCATGAGGGCGCGAGGAAGAGCTTGGGGCGCTGGCCATGTTTGGAGATTTTTTGCACGCACTAGGGATTCTTCCGCGTGGAATGGAATGGGGAGGCGACAGAGATCTATTCTCTTATATGGACGCCTTCCCTACATAGTCAAGGGGGTAATTGCAAAACTTCCCAGACGGTTTGCATTTGTTGGACACGTGGAAGCCAAGGCGACGGCGGCGAGGAATCAATGGAATACAATATTAAGGGAAGCCGAACAATCATCAAGGAGGACTCACATTGCAAGACCGAAGACATGAAGCCGGACACGAACTCGTCCTTGAAGGAAAGTCAGGGGGATACTAAGGGAGTCCTGTATTCAGGGGTCCTCAGGCGTCCGGGTCGATGAAGCTGGGCCATATTGATGGGCCACAAAAGAAGAAGCAGAAGACTCTCCCCCTTACTCGGTCCGGACAGATATGTAGGTAGAAAGGCAAGCTTAGAGTCTGGATGTATCAATTACTTCCTCCCCAAGTCGCCCTTGTAACCCTAGGTCTTTTCTGGCGTGTATATAAGCTAGGGGGTTTAGTCTGTGGAGGAAATCATCAACATCATAATATCCTCATAGGCTAGGCGTTAGGGTTTAGCCACTACGATCTCGAGGTAGATCAACTCTTGTACTCATATTCATCCATATTAATATAGCAGGAAGTAGGGTATTACCTCAATCGAGAGGGCCTGAACCTTGGTAAACATCATGTCCCCGGCCTCATGTTACCATCGATCCTCTAAACACATAGCTTGGGCCCCCTACCCAAGATCCGCCGGTTTTGACACCAACACCGGCCTTAACGTCCTCTCCATTGAGGCGTTCGGCCTCCTCCATGTGCCCTATGGCAAGCTCCACCCCACCAAGCCCTTCTTCGGGGTCATCGATGACTCCACCTGCCCCCTTGGACAAAATCGCCTCCCTATCACCTTCGGACGCGCTACAACTACCGCACTGAGCTCATCGACTTTGACATCGCCCGCATCAGCCTATAATACAACGCCATCCTTGGCTACCCGGCATTGGCCAAATTCATGGCGGCGACACACCCTTCCTATAACCTCATAAAGATGCCGGGGGAGCAGCGGCATCCTCACCGTGGCGGGCGACACCAAGGACGCGCACTTGGCCCTCAAGCTAGCTGTCAGATCTACGGCAGCCGCACAACTAGGGAAGGAAGGAGCTTCGGAGGCCCTGGGGGATGCACCGACAAAGAAGAAGCAGTTGTTCTCTCAAGATCGGGCGGAATTGTAGCAGGTGCTAGTGGACGAAGATGGTAGGTCAGGCTCCACCTTCACCATAGGCGCCGGCCTCCCCACAGACCAAGAAGAGGCCCTGGTCTGCTTCTTACGCGAACAAGGAGGTGTTCGCATGGGAAGCGATGGATCTGGTCGGTGTTCCGCTAGGGGTATTCGAGCATCGCTTGATGGTGTGCCCGAACGCATGCCCAATAAAGCAAAAGGCATGGTGGCAAGCTCCGGAGAAGCAGACTTCATCACCCAGGAGACCCGCAAGATATTGGAGGCGGGTGTCATTCGAGATGTACGGCACCCAGAATGGCTCACGAATCCGGTCGTTGTCCCCAAGACAGGCGGGAAAGAGCGTATGTGCGTCGACTTCACCAACCTCAACAAGGCCTGCCCTTAGGAACCTTTCCCTCTCCCACGCATCGACCAGATCGTCGACTCCACCGTCGAGTGCGATCTGTTGTGTTTCTTGGACGCCCTCTCAGGCTATCACCAAATCAAGATGGCGGTACAAGATGTTGAGAAGATGGCCTTCCTTAACCCGTGCAGGGTATATTGCTACACGTGTATGCCTTTTGGGCTGCGCAATGTAGGAGCAACTTTCCAGCGGTTGATGCACATCGCCCTGGGGGACCAGCTCGGGAGGAATGCCGAAGCATACGTCAATTACATAGTGGTGAAATCTTAGGAGGCAAGAACCCGCATTGACGACTTGGAGGAGACCTTCGCCAGCCTGCGCAAAGTGGACCTGCAGAACAACCCAGAAAAATGTGTGTTCAGCATTCCATCAGGCAAGCTATTGGGTTTCCTGATGTCGCACAGAGGGATCGAAGCTAACCCCGAGAAGATCAAGGCCATAAAAAAATAAGTTCGCCGAAGACCCTCAAGGAGATGCAGAAGTTAGCAGGCTACGTGACGTCGCTCGGGTGTTTCATCTCCAAGCTAGGGGAACACGCCCTCCCTTTCTTCAAGCTGATGAAAAGGAAAAGCCCATTCGAGTGGACTCTAGAGGCTGACGCAGCTTTTGAAGACCTCAAGAGATACCTCACCAGCCCTCCGGTGATGATAGCGTTGCGCCTTCGCGAACCCTTGGTGCTCTATCTGGCCGCCACGCCGCACTCTGCCAGCGCAGCACTGGTGGCGGTCCGGGAGCAGCGCCTGACAAAGGGCCGCCGAAACGAAGCACCTCGCACCCGGCCAGGGCACCGCGAGCTCAGGGCGGTGCCCCTGAGGCCCCGCCGCCCCTCCCACCAATCAACGGCGCTCTTGAGCCCTGGCCGACCTTCAAGACAGTAAGACTCCCGAGGGCGGCGCTCCTGAGGCCTCGGCCGCCTTTGTGGACGATAAGGTTCCTGAGGACCCTGTGCCTCAGGAATTGCAGGACTCCGCCAGTGCCTCTGCCCTCGTCGAGCACCTGGTGTACTTCGTCAGCATAGTTTTGCGTGACGCACCAGCATGCTACCCCATGCCGCAGAAGCTCCTGCTAGCACTCCTCGTTGCCTCTCGGAAGCTGTGCCACTACTTCCAAGGTCACCCAATCAAGGTCGTCTCAAATTACCCTTTGGAAAGAGTACTCCGGAGCCCTAATGAAGTGGGAAGACTCGCCGAATGGAACATCGAGCTACAAGCGTTCGAGTTGGAGTTCAGCACGACCCGGATCTTCAAGGGAGTAGCCTCACCGATTTCGTGGAAGAATAGACTGAAACCCCCGACCAAGAAGTGGGCAAGGATCATCCTCTCACCCCTGGAGATGAAGCACCGGATGGCTGGGTCATGTACTTCGACGGTGCCTTCGCGCGTCAGGGTGCGGGGGCTGGAACAGTGCTCATTTTGCCCACCAAGGACAAGCTCTACTACACTGTGCAACTATGCTTCCAGAATGATGAAAAGGTCTCACACATTACTGCAGAGTACCAGGGCCTGATTGCTGGCCTCAAGGCCGCGGTGGCGCTGGGAGTGAGGCGCCTTACCATCAAGGGTGACTCCCAGCTACTCATCATCTTCTCCAACAAGGCGTACACACCAAAGGACGAGCACATGGACGCACACCTCGAGGAGGTATGTAAAATCAAGTAACTATTCTTGGGCTTGGAATTGCAGCACGTACCGCATGGCACGAACAAGGAGGTGGACAACATCGCCAAGAGGGCATCTTGGCGCTTGCCTCAAGAACCTCGCATCTTTGAAGAACGGCTTTTCAGGCCATCGGCAGCCCCTCCCGATGTCGGGCTGGCGTCGCCTCAGGAGGAGCTTCCCCCAGCACCCACCTCAGGCGCTCCAGCTAGCGGCTCGACCTCAAGGGCCCACCTACTCGTCGCACTGGAACCTCAGGAGGGGTGCTGGACTGAGGAGTTCAAGGCATACCTGCTCCAAGGAACCTTGGTAGAGAAACAAGAAGACGCAAAGCATGTGGTCCGACTGGCCACCTCGTACTGCATTCAGGATGGTGAGCTCTACTCGAGATGGCCAAACAATGTCTCTCTGCGATGCATATCCAAGGAGCGGGGGTGCGAGCTGTTGGCCGACATACATGACGGGGACTGCGGGCATCACTCCTCTTCACGCACCCTCATGGGCAAATCATTCCGCAGTGGATTCTACTGGCCCACAGCACTCAACGACGCTACTGAACTGGTAAGGTCATGTGAAGCCTATCAATTCCATGCAAAGCAGGTCCATCGGCACCCACAAGGCCTCTTGACCATCCTGCTATCCTGGCCGTTTGCGGTCTGGGAGCTGGACATCCTGGGCTCGTTCCTCCGAGCACCTGGGGCTACCGCTACCTCTACGTCACCATCCACAAATTCACCAAGTGGGCGGAGGTAGAGTCCTTCCACACCATCATGGCTAGCTCGTCAGTCAAGTTCATCAAGGTCCTTGTGAGCCGTTTCGGGGTTCCGAATCGCATCATCACCGACAATGGCTCACAGTTCACCAGCCATCTCTTCAAAACATATTGTACTAACCTGGGAATGAAAGATATGTTACGCTTCGGTAGCACACCCACGGAGCAATGGCCATGCCGAGCGCACCAACACAGAGGTGCTGAGAGGCCTCACGGCATGGACCTTCAAGAAGAAGCTCGAGGCTTGCGGCAGGGGCTAGCTTGACGAGCTCCAGTCCGTGTTCTGGTCCATCCGCACAACCGCGACTAAGACGACGGCCGAGACTCAATTCTTTCCCGTCTATGGAGCTGAAGCGATTCCGCCCCCCCCCCATGAGGTCAGGCATCACTCCCGGCGGGTCATGGCATTTGACGAGGCGTGCCAGGATGCCTCGCGGGGGATGTACCTTGTGCTGGGGGAGGAGCATCGTCGCCAAACCTCGCTCCGAGCAGCGAGGTACCAGCAGGTGCTGTGGCGGTACCACTGCCGCAACATCCGCTCTGGGATGCTCGAGGTGGGCAATCTCGTCCTGAGGCGGGTGCTCTCCAGGGAAGGGTTGCATAATCTCCCGCACATGTGGGAAGGCCCGTTCAGGACCGCCCATGTCTCCAGGCCTGGCGCCGCGCGCCTGGAGACGCAGGACGGGATCCCCTTCCAGAATGCCTACAACATCCAGCACCTCCGAAAGTTCTACCCATGAAGCAAGGCCCCGTGCGTGTGACACTCTCACGTAATAATGAGTGGGGGTTGTACATGACCCGGAGTCTCCTAAGTGCCGCCTTTGGGCCTCTTGGGGGCTCCCACCCACGTCTTAGTGGCAGCACTTAGCTTCGTGCCGGTGAGAAGATGACGACTAATTTAGGTGTCAGACGTGGCTGTTCTTTTGCTCGCTTTTTGTAGCTGGTTTGTTTTTCCTGGAATGAAATTAGGAGGTTTCGTGCTTTTCATTCTCAAAGGTTTGAATTCCCCCTCCTTTTTATTCGCTTATCCACCCTTTCCCCAGAGAGAGCGGCAGTTTCTCGTCACTCCTACTCGCGCGTCCCATGTGCGGGGGCTAGGTAGATGTGTATGCTTGGGCTAGCCTGCAACCACACCTCGCTGGGTGCCCCAGGGCCTCGACATCTTTGATCCTCGCGAGACACACTCCAACGAGTTCATGGGCGTGCGCACTCTCTTTAAGTCTGTGCCTTCGGGTATCGCGATGAAGTGCACCGGCCATGGCTAACTTACGCTCGGGAGAAGTGCGAGGATGGACGAGACACATCATGAGGTTCCTAGCTCCATAGCTACACAAGGTCTCCGGAGGCTCAACAGCTACGGAGACATCAAGAAGGAAGCCTCGGGAGAATACCCCCAGGAGGCGCGCCCTCGCGACATGGGAATCTACCATGAGCACGCCAAGCTAAGCTATCTTATCCGCACTTAGTAGAAACATAGATACCATGACATAATATTAATAAAAAAGAATAATATATTGGCGCGAGTGCCATAGTTCATTACACGCCCCGGCAGGGTCTTCTACCTTTTTTCAGAAAATCCAGGAAAAAAGCTAAAACGGGACGAGTTGCCACAGCAGCTCCAGAGACCTGGTTTCAGCAACGTGGGGGCTCAGTCTGAGCCCCCGACCCGCTTCACCAGGGCACGGCGGCAAGGTGCCTCATTGCCTTCTCCGATCCGGGCCTGGGGGCGGGGCGGCTCGTCGTAGCCGCTACCATCGGCGCTCTCCTCGGAGGAGTGTCGGTGTCAAAACCGGTGGATCTCAGGTACGGTGTCCCGAACTATGTATCTGAGGATCGATGGTAACAGGGGGAAACAAGGACACAATGTTTACCCAAGTTCAATCCCTATTAATGGAGGTAATACCTTACTTCCTGCTTGATTAATCTTGATGAATATGGGGGTTACAAGAGTTGATGTACCCCGAGATCGTAATGGCTAAACCCTAGATGTCTAGCCTATGGTAGTTGTGATTGTTCCTACGGACTAAACCCTCCGGTTTATATATGCACCGGAGGGACCTAGGGTTGTACATAATCACCTTGCAGAGGAAGGAAACATTACACCCAGACTTAATCTTGCCATTCTATAAACATAGGAGTCCTATCCGGACACGAGTGTCGGTGTTCAAAAAGGGGGGGGGGTACACTTTTTGTACCCCTATGACTGTACACGGGTAGTCTGAGCCACGGTCACCGCCGCACCAAGCAAGGCCAGGGAGGTAAGCCAGGGTAAGACTGAAGCCCAAAGCCAAGACCACAAAGAGCAAAGGGACGAAGCGGGTTCCCCCGGCACGATCCTTGCCGGGAGCCAGTTTTAGCAGCCCCGGCAAGATCCTTGCTGAGGCCGGCTTTAGAAGCCCTGGCAAGACCATTGCCACGACAACTCGCCCCACGTCTACGGAGCAAATCACCCTTGAGTCCACTGCCCCCATGGGGCAAGGATTCCGGAGACATCCCCGTAGTGGCATGCAGATCTTTGTGAAGACATTTAAGATCAGATACACACTAAGAAGACGGTGACCCTTGGCGGGATCCTAGCCAAGGAAGACCACAAGACCTCCAGCAAGCACCTTGCCGGGGATGGCAGCAGGCGCCACGGCAAGACCCTTGCCGAGGACACCCGCAAGGCCACCATCAGGCCCACACCAACTAAACTCCACCGCCTTATGCAGCTGCCGACCCAACCAGCTGGGCAGGCACCTGCGTGGCGGCATGCAGATCTTCAAGAAGGCCCACCATTGCGCCACCTCAGCTGCCTGCCTACCTACATGGCATCTCAGGCATCGCTGGCCAGGGCGCGTGTCGACACAAGAAGGAGCGGCGATGGACAAGACAGATCCCTCCGCCGTCCCCGATAAAGCATGGACACCTAAGCAAGATGCATTAAATGCGCGTTGTCAGGTAATGCGAGGGATAACCTCGCACCACTATACCCTTTCAACCTCCTGTGTGCCACTGTGGCGACCCCTTTTTCTATAAAAGGAGGCGTGAGGCGACCAGGAGGAGGATTCAGCTTTTTGGAGCTCCTCACGCCCCATAGCTAGCTGAAGAAAACAAATATACAATCCACCAAAGCAGGAGTAGGGTTTTACGCATCCTCGCGGTCTGAACTTGGATAAACGAACAATGTGCTATCTGTCGGATCCGCTCTTCTCTCAACCTCGCGCCCCGCTAACCGTAGTAGGGATTCTTGTGATCCCATAGGTGTCGTTCCGCACCGACATCTTTGGCGCGCCAGGTAGGGGGCGCAGTTGTGAGAATCGGCTTTAGGAGTTAGTTCGACGCTCCTTCATCATCATGGCACCCAAGAAGAAGACGACGGTGGCGGTTGGCCAGTCAGAGGCCGGACGGCCCGTCCCGACGCGGGCGAGCAGCGGACCGGTCGTGGAAAGGACCGGGGGCGCTGCTCGCGAACACCAACACCGTCCAAGCAGCCGGAGTTTGGGAGGTGGCGATGTTTGTGCGCCTGGTAACGGGCCACACACCGCCAAATCCAAAGACGGAGCCAGGCCCTCCGCGGGTGGCGTGGGGCCCTCCAGGATCGCTGCCGCATCACCCGAAGGCGACGCAAGGGCCTCCAGGACTCCCACACCGGCGCCAACAACACGCTCCTCCCAAGCAGCGCGCGATGAACGGCGTCATCACGCCGAAGATCCCGGGCGTCGCCGCGGGAAGAGCCCCGAGCACCACTCCCGAGACGTAGAAGACCTGCCCGCCCGCCGAAGCGCTAGTGGAAACGGCATGCGACCGCGGGATCATGATGGAGCTCCTCCTGACATGGTCAGGAGTCGAAGCGTGTCGCGGTACGTGCAGGTTTCGCTACCACTAACCCCAGCAGAAGCCATGGCGCGCACGCAGTTGCTCGTCGACTTTCCTCTCGTTACAGGGAAACTCGACGAATGGAGAGCCACCATCCGAAGCCTTGTCGCAATCGCCAACAAGGATGAACCAAGTCCAGCGATGCCCCCGGGTCGATGCTCCGATGGGGTCCCACGCACCGGTTGCGGGAGGACCGGCAGCACCGTGGCCACGGTGCATTCGCCTCCTCCTCGCCCGGTACCGCGTGTGTCGACTCGTCGAGACGTCGCGGGTGACGCCATCTCCATAGCGACGTCCGATCCACGGACCCACGGCGACCAGCGTCAAGTTCTTAAGGAGCGAGCTCATAAAGACGCTCGGACCACCATCGAGCGCCGGCACGGAGCGTGCCACCAATCAGACAGGCGAGCAGGGCCTGCTGTGAACCGCCCAGCACCGGAGAGCCCTGGAGGTCTACCTTATGAGGTAGGCTGTCCGACTTTTACCAGTGAGCTGCGGCAGTTCTAGTGGCCCACTCACCGCACCTTCAAGCCTGACGTTGGCGAGAAGTACAATGGCAAGACCCACCCGTCGGAGTTCCTCAGCATCTACACCATCGCGATGCAAGCTACCGGAGCCCGCGACGATAAGGTGCTTGCGAATTACTTTCCATTGGCTCTTAAACCTAACGCCATGTCGTGGTTGGTGCACTTGCCGGTAGACTCTATTTCCTCCTGGTCGGATTTGTGCCATGAGTTTGTTGGCGCCTTTACTAGAGGCCACCAAGCCCATGGCCAAGCAAGTGACCTGCATGTCATTCCCAAGAAGGAATGCGAGAGTCTGCGCAAGTATATACAGAGGTTCAGCCAGGTACAGTACAATATCCCTGATGTTCACCCTGCCGCCATCATCAGTGCGTTTCATCAGAACATGCGTAACCGCAAGATGCGCGAAGAGCTGGGAATGACCAAGGTGAAAGACGTGGCAGAAGTCTATGTTCTTGCTGACAGATGTGCCCGGGCTGAAGAGGGAAGGAAGTACCCCGGCGAAGATGCCGGCGTGGAAACCGACTCTTCAGATGAGGATACTACCGCCCCAGCGAAGAAAGGCCGGCGCCGCAATAGGAAGCGCAAGGGTAAAGCCGTGCTTGCCGTCGAGGGATCTGATGACGCTGGCTCCACCAAGAAAACCAAGGCAGATGACCCCGGCAAGGAAATTGCCGGGTGTGTCGCCTGCTGGGCCTTGGCGGCTGTCGAGAAGCCAGGAAACTCTGACAAGCAATACTGCAAGATCCATCGCACCAAAGGCCATGATCTCCAGAACTGCCAACGGGTTGAGCTCCTTGCTGAGAAGCAGAGGGCTGAATATGAGAGGTGGGACAAGGAAAAGGGCCAGGACGGTGCTGGGGGTTCCCTCAAGAAGCGTGACGGCCAAGAAGGCCGTCGCGGCAAGGATAAGCAGCAGGAGAGGCCCGCCCGGGGCCGTAACAGAAAGCCAGAAGACGACGATCACGAAGAGGACGACGAGTCCAGCGACCAAGAGTTCCAGAAAGCCACGGAGGCCATGTGCGTCCATGGCGGCGCCTCGCTGCATATTTCTCACCGCCAGCTTAAACAGTGGGCACGTGAGATTACAGCGGCGGAGCCGTCGTCTGGTGCCCAAAAGCCGCTGAAATGGTCCAGCACACCTATCATTTTTGACACTGAGGATCACCCTGATCACACTACTGTGGTCGGGTGCTTGCCATTGTTGGTTTCAGTGACAATACGCAACCTCAAGGTGACAAAGATGCTAGTCGATGGCGGGGCCGGTCTGAACTTAATCTCGCCTACCGTGATCGAGAAGCTGCAGATTCCTGACGGAGACCTCAAAGAGACGGGCACGTTTCAGGGGTTCAACTCGGGGAGAAGTCAACCAAAGGGGAAGGTCACACTGCCCATGACTTTTGGAAGTGATCCGAACTACAGGACAGAAAGGATCGTGTTCGATGTTGCCAAGATCCCCTTGCCTTACAACGGGTTCCTTGGCCGCCCAGCGCTTGCCAAGTTCATGGCAGTGTCACACTACGCCTACAACACCCTGAAGATGCCAGGACCTGTGACGATCATCACCCTCCCCTCCGATAAGAAAGATGTGCCGATTTGCGCTGACCAATTATAGCAGCAAGCAGTTGCAGCAGCTGCCGCCACTAGCGCACTTGCTCCTGCCACTGGAGCCCCGAGGGGGAAGAAGAAGAAGAAAACCGGTGAGACCTCGGACACCCACTCCGGCAAGCGCACCTCTTCGTAGTGTAGTACTCCCGTCGAGGACGTGCCAGAGAGTTCCACCGGCAGAAACAAGAAGTCCAGGGCCACGCCGCCGGGAACCAAGAGGGTTTCTGCCAAGGAGGACGGCACAGGAGGGGCTTTCACCATAAGCTCCACCCTTGACGACAAATAGGAAGATGCGCTCGTCACCTTCCTGCGGGCAAATGTCGATGTGTTTGCATGGCAAGTATCCGACATCCCCGGTGTTCCCAGGGAGGTGATTGAGCACCACCTTGCTGTCTGTCCTCATGCGCAGCCCGTCAAGCAGAAGGTTAGGAAGCAAGCTTTGGAACGACAAGAGTTCATCACAGAGGAGATCCGGAAACTGGAAGCAGCGGGTTTGGTAAGAGGAGTGCTCCATCCAACGTGGTTGGCCAATCCAGTGGTAGTGCGCAAGGCAAATGGGAAGTGGAGGCTGTGTATTGATTACACAGATATCAATAAGGCTTGTCCTAAACACCCCTTCCCGTTGCCGCGCATCGACCAGATTGCTGACTCCACGGCTGGGTGTGACCTGCTGTCATTCCTCGATGCCTACTCCGGCTACCATCAGATCTTCATGACAAGAGAAGACGAAGAGAAGACATCATTCATCACCCCATGTGGTACGTATTGTTTCGTACGAATGCCTTTCGGGTTGAAGAATGCTGGCTCAATGTTTGCAAGGGCAGTACAGATTGGTTTTGAACCCCAGCTCCATAGAAATATGGAGGCTTATATGGATGATATAGTGGTCAAAACCAAGAACAGGGCAACCCTTATACCGGATTTACAAGAAATATTTGCAAACCTACGCAAGATCAATCTCAAGCTGAACCCTGAGAAGTGCGTCTTCGGCGTCCCGTCCGGCAAGCTTCTCGGGTTCTTTGTGTCACAACGTGGGATAGAGGCCAATCCGGACAAGATCAAAGCTATAGAAAAGATTGAAGCACCCAAACGGGTCAAGGATGTGCGTCGGCTTGCTGGCTGCGTTGCCGCCATGAGCAGATTCATTTCCAAGTCTGCCGAGCGCGCCCTTCCCTTTTTCAAGGTTTTGAAAAAGGCGGGCCCAATGGAATGGACGCCAGAAGCCGAAGCAGCATTGCAAGATTTGAAGAGGTATCTTTCCTCCACGCCAGTACTAGTTGCGCCTAGGCCACAAGAACCGTTGCTGCTATACCTGGCAGCAACGAACCAGGTGGTCAGCGCCGCACTAATGGCACAGAGAGAAATTGATGATGAGGTAATAGCAGCGACAGAGCCTGATGCCGTTGGTGCAGAGACAACATGGCCGGTTGGAGTGCCACCGAGGAAGAAAATGATGCAGCACCCGGTCTACTTTGTTAGCTCCCTCTTGCAGGGGGCTAGATCAAGGTACTCCGGTGTGCAGAAATTGCTCTTCGGCCTTCTTATGGCCTCGAGGAAGCTGCGTCACTACTTCCAGGCACACGACATCACTATCATCACTCGCCTCCCTCTGCAACGGATATTGCACAATCCAGATGCAATGGGAAGAATTGTGGAATGGGCACTGGAGCTGTCCAGCTTTGGCCTCAAGTTTGAAAGTACCTCGACGATTCAAAGCCAAGTCCTGGCGGAGTTCGTTGTAGAATGGACTGGGACGCCTGATGAAGAAGCCCAGGAAACTGCTCTCCCCGGCAAAGAGGCAAGTTGCAACTGGATTATGTACTTTGATGGAGCTTTCTCCTTATAGGGCGTCGGGGCTGGCGTACTGCTTGTCGCGCCCACCGGAGAGCACCTCAAGTACGTGGTACAGATGCACTTCCCCAGGGAGTTATCAACGAACAATTCTGCTGAATATGAGGGGCTGCTTGCTGGTCTTAGGATCATGGCAGACCTCGGAATCAAGAAACTCATTGTCAGGGGCAATTCGCAGCTTGTCGTCAAACAAGTCAACAAAGATTACCAGAGCCCGTAGATGACAGCCTACGTCGATGAAGTGAGAAAGCTAGAAGAGCGTTTTGATGGTATACAGGCGGAGCATGTTCCCCGAGCAGAGAACGACATCGCCGATTACCTGTCAAAGCGCGCTGCCCTCAAGTTACCTGTGGAACCAGGTACCTTTGTGCTTCAGCTTTGTCAGCCATCTGTTGATCCATCAACACAGCAAAACAAGAGGAGGAAATCAGGGCCCGGCAAGTACTTTCCCACCGAGCTCCCCGGAGCCGCCGGCAAGGATGTTGCCGGGGACACTTAGCCCGCCACGGGACGGCTAGCTCCGGTGGAGTGTCAAGCTCTTGCCGTCGAGACAGCCGCTCCTATAGCGGAGGAAATGCCTTTAGTCCTCGCCGTCGAGCCCCGGGCTCCAGCGTGGGCACAACATACCGTCCGATTCCTCCAAACTAGGGAACTTCCTGAGGAGCAGGAAGAAGCGGAAAAAGTAGCCCGTCGATCTGCTATGTACCAGTTCGTCGATGACGTCCTGTACAGAAAGAGACCAAACGGTGTGAAATTGAAGTGTATCCCTCGAGAGGAAGGACTGGGGTTGTTGGCAGAGATACAAGGAGGCATATGTGGATCCCACATAGGGTCAAGAGCCCTTGTCGGCAAGGCATTTCGGCAAGGCTTCTTCTGGCCCACTGTCCTCCAGGATGCGACGACACTGGTCACCAGGTGTGAAGCGTGTCAGTTCCATTCAAAGAAACTTCATCAACCAGCTCAATCCCTTCAAACCATTCCTCTCTCCTAGCCCTTCTCGGTCTGGGGGCTCGACATACTGGGCACTTTCCCCCGCGTTGTCGGGGGCTTTGAGTACTTGTACGTCGCAACCGACAAGTTCACAAAGTGGCCAGAGGTGGAGGCAGTGAGGAAGGTCACAGCTCAGTCAGCCGTCAAATTCTTCAAGGGACTAGTGTGCCGTTTTGGTGTACCCAACAGGGTCATCACCGACAACGGCACACAGTTCACAAGCCGCACCGTCATGCAATATACCCATGACCTCGGCAGCAAAGTCTGTTTCGCTTCCGTTGCTCACCCACGAAGCAATGGTCAAGCTGAGAGGGCAAACGCTGAAGTACTGCGAGGCTTAAGGACAAAGACCTTTGACAGGCTGCACAAGAGTGGAAGGCGCTGGATTGATGAGTTGCCGATGGTTCTTTGGCCGATCAGAACGACGCCAAATCGAGCCACCGACCACACACCCTTTGCCCTAGTATACGGGGCAGAAGCAGTTCTCCCCACTGAACTCATATACGGGTCACCTCGAGTGCACGCTTATGATGAGCATGAGCAAGAGCAACTACGGCAAGATGACGCAACGCTCCTTGAGGAAGATCGTCTTCAGGCGGCTGTGAGAGCAGCATGCTACCAGCAAGCCTTGCGCCGCTACCATAGCCGCATGGTCCGTGCCCGAAGCTTTGAGGAAGGCGACCTTGTTCTTTGGCGCGTTCAATCGGCCAAGAATACCAACAAGTTGACGCCGAAGTGGTAAGGCCCTTATCGGGTAATACGAGTCACCAGGCCTGGCACAGTCCGCCTGGAGACCGAAAATGCCATTCCGGTTAGCAACTCCTGGAACATTGAGCATCTTCGCAAGTTTTACCCATAAGGCGCGGCTTGCCGAGCCCCCCGCCAAGCCACCTTTTGTACAAGCCTTGTCGGCGAGGCATGTAACCCTTTGTACAAAGCCAGGCGCAGACTGAGCATAAATAAATGAAGCGCTGGCGCCCTAAGTTATAGCATGCATGCTAGGTCGAGTCTCGTCCTTGGTTAGGGTTGATAGTGCTTAGCGGCGGCTACCCCCTAGCTTAGAGGTCGAGTTTGCATCTCTTTTGTCTTTCTTTTATCTCCTTTGGTTCACAGGACACACAGGTATCCTTGCTGAAACCACTTGGGGAGAAAAAACGAACAGACCAGCATCTGGGCCCCGGCAAGCCAGTATTGTCGGGGGCTGCAAGAGCAAAGATTCACCCACGACAAACCAAGGTTGTCGGGGGCTGCAGCTTCAGATAAGTTCATCATTCCTTATCATGCATCCCATTATGGACTGAGGTATGTGAAACATCGTTTTTTCCTTAAAACTACCGTGCTCCCCTAACTCTAGGCCCTGGGGCTCGTTCCTGGGACCAAGTTGGGTCGTAGTCGCGGCAGCGAAGGGGTAAAACGAGGAGCCTAAACCCACTTTATCCCTGCCTCCGCCAAAGGCGTGAGAAAGGTTGAGCGAAGTGGGGAGACAGCAAGGCGTGTTGCCAGGCGAGAAAATGTTTATCTTAGAGATATCAAGGATTTATTCCTTGTCGTGGGTTTCACCCACAAACAAATGACCCAGCAAACATCCCTTTTTCATTAAAAACATTCCACTCAGGTACAGTCCATAGGGAATGAAAAACATGAACAAGGGGATTACAAGTTTTAAATTTAACAGATGCCCGAAGGCTTACAAACTAAAAAGAGATAAGATGCCCGTAATCCCTTTCTTGTCCCTCTCCTCAAGAGGCAGGTCAAGGAGGCGAGAAGGGCAAAAGGAGCACCTAGGCAAGCTACGGGTGGCAGAAGACACCGAGAGAACATCTCGGTGGCCGCCCAAAGGCTGGATGGTGATGGCGGCGCCGGAAGCAGAGCTCGAAGACGAGGCGGCAGGACGTCAGTACGCGTCGAAGGCGTTGGTGCCCACGTACTCCGACATGACGGCCTTGCCGTCCGCCCTCTTCCTCTTCCGTAGCCCCCCCAACGCCAGCCGCCCAAGGGGACGGCCCCGAGAAGTTCAAGGAGCCGGCGACGCGGATGATGGGGTCGTCGGTGCCACGAGGAGCGGCGCCCGACACCTAGTCGAACACGTCATCCTGCCGCCTACCGCCCTCGTCGTCTCTGTCGCTGTCCTCCTCGTCACTCTCGCTTGAGGAGGAATCTTCGTCATCAGAAGAGCTCTCCACACAGCACCTTGCACGAGTCCCGAAGTGCCCGAAGACCTTGACGGAAAGAAGGCCACCCTCCATCAACTTAAAATGGAGAGTGAGCCCATCCGTCAAGCTGTGGATACGAGCAAATGTCTTCCATCCCCGACAAAGATACATCACATGAGGAGCAGGGAAGTTGACGCGGACCCGCGTGCCACTGATCCCGCAGCCCCTCATGTGCAGTCGCAATGACTTCGGCGGATCTAGCTCCATCTCCCGCGCAAATGGAGTCGGGAGACGAAGGCGACGGCGCGGCGGCCGGCGAAACCTGACGAAGAACTCTCAAGGGTCATCCCCAACATGGCCCTCCGTTGGAGGAGGAGCTGCTCGCGGGGGCGAGGCCGGCGGGCCACCCCGTCCTCCTCTTCCCCGAGCGCCCCGGCCTCGCCCACGGCCTCACCCCCTCCCCCTTCCCCTCGCGGCCGGCTCGGCCACCGCATGCGCAGGAGAAGGAGGGACGCGTTGTCGAGCGGCGACCCTCGCCGCCACCGTTGAAGGGCCGGGATTTCCTCTCTCCATGACGAATGGAAGAGAGGAGCAGAAGCTGAAGGAGGAAGAAGATGGAAGAATGCGGGGCGCCCCTCCTGCTCTTTATAATGGAACGGGGCTGGGGCTCGACCACCCCGCTCAGCCAATCAAGACACGGAAGGCATAGGGAGCCAGGACCGACCCGCCGCCCCAACCAGCGACGGCCCGGTTTCCCGCCTCCACCGTTTGCCACCCCAAGCGCATGGGAGACACGTGGCAGACGTGCAGAACCGAGGGGGACGAGTGTGGCGACCTCTCCCCACCCCGTGATCGTGGGGAGTGGACGCCTTGAGGACTGCGCCTCGGCCCCATTCAGTAAATGGGCCGCGCCTCCACGCCTCCCCCCGTTTATGGGGAAGGCGCGAAGCCGTCTCTTTACTACGATGTGACGCATGCCTGTGGGAACCGCCCCACGCATGCCACCCGTGTCACGCACACCGCTCCACACCGCGCCATGCGCACGGATCATGGGAGTCGCAGCGCGCGGAAAATCTGACCGCGGTAAAAACCGTCTCGCCTGCCTGCGCACCGTTCTGGGCCTAGCCCAACAACGCGTCACGCTTATGTGTGGCCCAGGCCAGGGGGCTCCTTTCGGTGTACAAAAAAGAGGGTACACTTTTTGTACCCCTATGACTATACACAGGCAGTCTGAGCCACGGGCACCGCCGCACCAAGAAAGGCCAGGGAGGTAAGGCAGGGTAAGACTGAAGCCCAAAGCCAAGACCACAAAGAGCAAAGGAACGAAGCGGGTTCCCCCAGCAAGATCCTTGCCGGGAGCCAGTTTTAGCAGCCCCGGCAAGATCCTTTTCGGCGCCGGCTTTAGCAGCCCCGGCAAGACCCTTGCCGCGGCAACTCGCCCCACGCCTACGGGGCAAATCACCCTTGAGTCCACTGCCCCCATGGGGCAAGGATTCGGGAGACATCCCCGTAGTGGCATGCAAATCTTTGTGAAGACATTCAAGATCAAATACACACTAAGAAGACGGCAACCCTTGGTGGGATCCTAGCCAAGGAAGACCACAAGACCTCCGGCAAGCACCTTGCCGGGGATGGCAGCAGGCGCCACGGCAAGACCCTTGACGAGGACACCCGCAGGGCCACCATCAGGCCCACACCAACTAAACTTCCACCGCCTTATGCAGCTGCCGACCCAACCAGCTGGACAGGCACCTGCGTGGCGGCATGCAGATCTTCGTGAAGACCCACCATTGCACCACCTCAGCTGTCTGCCTACCTACATGGCATCTCAGGCATCGCTGGCCAGGGCGCGTGTCGACACAAGAAGGAGCGGCGACGGACGAGACATATCCCTCCCCCGTCCCCGATAAAGCAAGGACACCTAAGCAAGACGCATTAAATGCGCCTTGTCATGTAATGCGAGGGATAACCTCGCATCACTGTACCATTTCCACCTCCTGTGTGCCACTGTGGCGACCCCTTTTTCTATAAAAGGAGGCCCGAGGTGACCAGGAGGAGGATTCGGCTTTTTGGAGCTCCTCACGCCCCATAGCTAGCTGAAGAACACAAATATACAATCCACCAAAGCAGGAGTAGGGTTTTACGCATCCTCGCGGCCCGAACCTCGATAAACGAACCGTGTGCTATCTGTCTGATCCGCTCTTCTCTCAACCCCGCGCCCCGCTAACCGTTGTAGGGATTCTTGTGATCCCATATGTGTCGTTCCGCACTGACAACGAGGGACAATCTTCTGTGTTTATCTTCATGGCCCACCAGTCTGGCCCATAATGAGTAATCCGGACACCCGAGGACCCCCTAGTCCAGGACTCCCTCAATAGCCCCTGAACCAGTCTTCGATGATGATGAGTCCGGCACGCATACTATCTTCGGCATTGCAAGGCGGTTCCTCCTTCCGAACATATGAAGTTTATTTCCTGCGTAAAGGAGCTATATACGGTTATGCATGATTAGTACAACCCTTAGCCCCGAAGGCCATGTGTCAAAACAAGCATTGTGTCTTTATTGACAACTTTTTCAGCAAAACATCACATTTGACCCTTCAATATTTCGAACCATTTTCTTGGCTCTAGTTTCGCATTTTGAGGCATAGACTCCATTGGCACGTCTTGTTGAAGCAGAGATCATGCCAGCTTATCATGGGATCTTCATTAGTAGGATTTGGGTAACCCAACCATACCTTACGCACGATCTCGTTGGGGACAGACGAGTCTTACGGCTTGAGTGGGGAATGTTTGGTATTTACTGCCTATAAAAGGACATCGATCCCCTCCTTTTAGCTCACGCTCTCCTCTATCCTTTGCTTTCCAATCTCCTAGCTCCACCGCCCACAGCTCCAGTGCCCACAGCTCCCATCCCTTCCACCACTGCCTCCTTCTCCAGCAATGGCTGGATCTGGCTCTAAGGGCAAGCCGGAGGCCTCCAACATCACAGAGAAAGACGTGAAGAGTCTCCAGAGTGCAGGCTATCTCACTGCCAACATACCGCACCAGATTCCTGACAAGGATCAGGTGACCCCCATCCCGGGGCCCGATGAGAGGGTTGTGTTCATCCCTCACCTTCTTCGGGGGCTCGGATTTCCTCTACACCCCTTTGTCCGGGGCCTCTTGTTCTTTTACGGGCTAGATTTCCATGATCTAACCCCGAATTTGATTCTTCACATATCGGCTTTCATACTCGTATGTGAAGCTTTCCTCCGTGTCCCCCACATTTCGGCCTATGGCTCAAGACCTTCAATCTGAATCCGAAGGTGGTCGATGGGCAGCACGCGGATTGTGGGGGAGCTATGGTAAGCAAGCTCCCGAACACAACCTGGCCCAAAGTGGATTTTGAGGAAACCAACAAGGTATGCAGCATGAGTGGTTCTATATCTTCGAACCCCGTGAGGCCAAATGGGCGGCCACGCCCGAATTCAGATCCGGACCCCCGGAAAGGATCACCCCATGGACCACCAAGAGTCTCGTGTGGAGGTCTCAACCGGAGGTGAAGACTCTCCAGAATCGCATATCTGACATGATAGTGAAGGATACCCACCTCACTAACATGATTCAGGTGATGCTTTTTCGCCGCACCTTCCCCTGCCAGCTCCGGTCCTCCCGCTTGTGGGAGTTCAATCCGGAGGGACCATGGACCTTGAAGCGCTTCTTCGGCACCACACACGAAGACATATGGGAGCAACTTTTCGAGGCCCAGAAAAAGTGGCCAAAAGAAACAGAAGACATTGGTCTCGACGACATGCCTCTGGCTATGGAGGTAAACACGATTTTGCCAAAGACCCATCCTGCCCATATTTCAATTATAACTTGAGTTAGAATATTTGCGTTCCATATAAGCCTAGACGGCGAAAGCGGAGCGGATAAACTGTCCGGCCCTGCTGCCCGAGGACCCAGCCATGCCTCAGCTAACGGCGATGCTGGTGCCGGCGCCATACCAGGCGCCGGAGAAGAAGGCCAAGAAGAAGGGCATGGAGGCCAAGAGCGGCCCCCGCCCTAAGGGTCCTTCGGAAGCTATATCCGGAGACCGACGCCCCCTCCTCCGATGATGAAGAGGAAGAGGAGGAGGAGGTCGAAAGCAACTCCCCCATCAAGGGGAAGAGGAAGAAGAGGGAGGCCCCCGAAGACACGGGAAAGGGGGCTCCCAGGAGGAAGCTGAACCTCCCTGATAGTTTGGACTTAGTGTCAAGCCCCTGGCCGAATCGTCAGAATTTACTGTTGTTTTTGGTCAGTCTGTTATCATTGTATGAGTAATTCTACTTGTTATTTTGTAGTCCTCCCCGCATATTCCCCAATGCACCACTATCGTCAGGGAGCTCTCTATCGCCTGACATGGCGGAGAGTGACACGCCATCGCGGGCTTAATCGCCCATCATCCTAGGGGACACCGAGGTGTCTTCCCTGCGGGTGTCCCCTGCGCGAGGAGGTGGGAGTGGGGCTGATGAGAAGGTGCCCGAGGTCAACACCTGGGCCACCGTCAGCCAAGGGGAAACAATCCCTATGGCGACCCACGGCGGGGAGCCCAAGCAATCCTGGCTCTAGCCGAACACCATTATGGAGGCCATTATGACCCCGGATTCGTAAAGGCATCCCCCTACGATAGGGGGTAGAGCATCAGCTCCATTGGCGACCTCCATTAATCCGGAGGCGCCGAATACGCTGGAGGAATCACTGCAAGGTGCTTCCATCGTGGCGGAACACCGACCTGATGGGTGTGGTTAGGGGAAGATTCAGTCTGCCAAGAGCGAACTGAATGAAGCCTTCAACAGCCTACTGACAGGCTTTGACGTATGCGATTTAATTCTCTAAGAGAACTTTACATTTTATTTGTATACGATAATACACCTGTGTACGGACACTAGCCCCTCATGCTCTGTTTGATTCTGAAAGGAATCGGACAGAGGATCCACTTAGTATCCACTAATATAACATATTGTTCTATTTACTTGAGCAGGCTTCCCTGTTAGTGGCATCCGTCCAGGCCGCAGAGGTTTCCAAGCTCAATCGGAAGCTTCGAGAAGCTGACGAAGAGCTCGACCTCATTAACAAGCAGTTTGATCAAACACAAGGTATGCGGACTTTGAAAATTATTATGTCAAAAAGACAATATGCATTGTTCAAGAGTTGCTACTCATTGTTCTATGTGATTATGGTCACAGTTGGCATAACCGAGGTCGAGACCCTCAAGGGTGCCCTTGCTCAGGCCAAGAAGGAGGCCAAGATGAACAAGGCAGCCGCTGACAAAGCGGTTGCCGAGCTGGAAGCTGAACAGGCCTCCTGCCATTGACATGAGTCACGGGTGGCCGAAGTTGAACAAGAGATGTGAGACGCTATCCGCAAATACGAGGAGCTGAAGCAGAAGACTTCGGACCAAACATCTGAGCTCAATAAAGCTCTTAATGTTGCTAACGAGGCACAAAGCGAGTCTCAGAGTGCTTGCGAGGAGATCCATCAGGCGCGACAAATAGTGGCAGGTAAGGCCTTTCTTCTGCAGAGTATCTTTGGAGTTCAGAAGTATGCGTTGCTGACTCGAGTGTGGAGTTCTCCAGGCGCGTTTGTGGATCTCCCGAAGAGTACCGTCGACGCTTCTCAATTCTTCAAAGCCCAGGAGGGGGACGCAACAGAGAAGCTGTTCTGGTTGCAATTCCTTGCACCAAAACATCCAACACCCCTGAACGACCAGCTGAAGCAGATGGTCGAGCTGCATAAGATGGCGGGTGCGGCCATGAAGGATTTAATAGTCCAGCTCTGGACAGCCGAGCCAATCCCTAGCAGCTACTTTGGATTGGTAAAGCGGCTCATCGATGTGAGGCCACGGCTCGACGCTGTGAAGCATTCGGCTTGTATAGAAGGTGCCCAGATGGATTTTGCCCGCGTCAAGATGCACTGGGCGAAGATGAAGGCCACTGAAGTGGCGACTGCCGGCCCGCCCGAGGGAAAGGATCATCGGAGGCCGGAGAGATACTTCGATGATGTCCTAGAAGGAGCCTGCATTGGAGAGGGCCAGTGCTAAAAGGATGTGGCTTCAATTGAGTATGTCCGGGTTGCACAGACTATGCTTATGAACTGATATGTATGAATATATCTTTGCGCCTTATTTTTCAAGCGACTTTTCCTCCTGTGCGGCCATTTATTTTTATATCTGAAAGTTTCCAGTCGTCGGCTTCAGCCCCCATGTAGATACTACACGGGTGTTCGGCATGATGTGTGATCGCGCTTTATCCAACCTCTTGGTCCGTAAAGGAGGTGTAAGCGAAGTGAACTAGGCAATCAGACTATGCGGCTTTAGTTCTTTGACTTAACCATTGGAGTTTGACTATGGGGCTAAGTACTAGCCCCTTGTGCATGTGTGGCTATCCGGATTACGGTGCCTGCTCTACGTAGCTGGGCGAAAAACCAACCCCTCGTGTGACATGGAGTAGATCGCTAACAATCTGTAGTATAATACTAAGTCGCCGAATCGCCGACTAGCTCTCACTTATCATGATGGTCAGTTTTCGGCTTTATCTACTAAGGTACTTGACCGAATAAACCAGAAATACAATTGTAGTAGTTCTCCCTTTACTACCTCAGCAGATCAATGCGGAATGTAAGGTGGTAAACACAGTAGCCGGGCAACCCAACTATAGACCCAGGACATGATTAAAAGTCGATGCATATAACGCAATATCCGGAATGCCGAACAGTTCTCTATACGTGTTCGGACTTTAAAGTGTGCTAGGCCGCATACGGCCCCCGGTGTTAAGTCAGGATTGAAGGACATGTGGCAATATGAAATAGGGAGAGAACACAGATGGTAATGTTATATAAACTCCAAAGAAAGTGGAACCAAACTGCTTCTTTTATACCCTAATTAATATGGCGAGCCGTGTGGTTACAGATAATGCCAACAGCATCTTGGACATTTTACATGCCAAAAAAAGAAAATAATAAAGGGAAAGGTTTACATAGAGCCGAAGATTACTAATAAAGAAAAAATCCCAATGAAGCTTTGTTGCACGTCTGCGTCGTTTCTCCTTTGTGACACATCCATAACGGAGAGAGGTCTGATGGCCGCCTGTGAAAAAGGAAGAGGAAATCTGCAAAACAACTTCCTGCACAATCATAGATAGGGTGTGTTCTTTACTGAACCTATAATGAAAATATATTTAGAGTCCGAATAGGGTCGAGCCGTACTATGGACTGTTTTTCTGCAGTGTGCCCCCAGTGCTTCCCAAGGTATTTTAAGGGTGTAGTTGTGTTAATAAGCTCGTGCAGCGGGCCTCTACTTCGGGTATCACTCCTTTAAAGTTAGTGCTGCTAGGCTTGATTCTTGATGGGTATATCCCCATCTTGCGGACAGTATATTGATATATCAAGTTGAGACTACTGCCGCCGTTCATAAGGACTCGAGTAAGATGGTATCCATCAATGATGGGATCGAGTACTAGGGCCGCCGAACCTCCGTGATGGATACTGGTTGGGTGATCCCTGCAATCGAAGGTGATGGGATAAGTCGACCATGGGTTGAACTTGGGGGCGACGAGCTCTATAGCATAAACATCCCTTAGTGCGTGCTTGCGCTCTCACTTGGGGATATGGGTGGCGTAGATCACGTTCACCGTTTTCACCTCAGGGGGTAATTGTTTTTGTCCCCCCAGTATTTGGTGGGCGAGGCTCGTCTTCGTCCTCGCTTTGAGGTCCTTTCCCCTTGTGTTAGGCATTTAACTTGCCGGCCTGCTTGAAGACCCAACAATTTCTATTGGTGTGGTTTGCAGGTTTGTCAGGGGTGCCATCAATCTAGCAAGGTCTCTCTAATATTTTGTCTAGGTTGGATGCACCATCCCTGTTGCCTTTGAACGGCTTCTTCCGCTGACCGGATTTGGAGCCATTGAATCCGGCATTCACTACCGTGTCATCTGCTTCTTCGTTATTGTTCCAACGCTTGTTCTTGCTGCGTCATGGCCTGCCATTGCCGTCCCTGGCTTCGGAAGTGCCAGGGTCCCTGGAACTATTGCCTCTTCGAGCTAACCAGCTGTCCTCGCCCGCGTGAAAGCGGGTCATAAGTGCAGTAAGGGCTGCCATTGTCTTCAACTTCTCCTGGCCGAGGTGTCGCGCGAGCCATTTGTCGCGGACGCTGTGTTTAAATGCCGCTAAGGCTTGGGCGTCCGGATATTCCACGATTTGGTTGTTTTTAGTTAAGAATCGATTCCAAAGCTTTTGAGCTGACTCCCCAGGTTGCTCGATTATGTGACTTAAGTCATCAGCATCCGGTGGCCGGACATAAGTCCCCTGGAAGTTAGCCCGAAAAGCATCCTCTAAATCTTCCCAGCTTCCAATGAAGTTCTTTGGGAGGATGTTCAACCAGTGGCTTGCTGGCCCCTTCAGCTTTGGAGGGAGGTATTTGATGGCATGGAGGTCATCTCCACGAGCCATGTAGATGTGGACAATCAAGTCTTCAATCCATACAGCAGGATCCGTTGTTTCATCATACGCCTTGATGTTTACGGGTTTAAACCCTCTTCCTAAAATTGGTGATCCATCACCTCATTGGTAAAGCACATAGGGTGCGCAGCGCCCCTGTATCTTATAACATCTCGACATAGTTTGGACGGCATATGTGCTCAGTGTTGACTCCAAACTTGATTATATCCGGTGTGCTTGGCTTGATACCCATCATCCTGTGTGGGAGCTTGTTCTCTTGACCTGTAGATCGATCTGGCCTGACCCGCTTTATTGTTCACGTCCTGACGTAGGTCGTACTTGTGGCCCTGAGCCACTATATCCTTTCCTTTACGGTTGGAAGGTGCGGGTTGATATACGGCATTGCTAGCCGCTTTGTCCCATCCACGAGGTTGTCGGTCCGGTTGACTGGCCTGATCGTGCCTATACGGAATTGGCGCAAGGGCCTCGTCTTCAAATTTTGGCAGCAACTTGCACTAGGGATATCTCTTTGTTTGGCGCTCATGGCCATATCTTTCTTCTGCGTCTAGCACTTCATTCCATCTGTCGTTGAGCGTATCATGTTCGGCTTTAAGCCGCTGCTGCTGCTTTTTCAGGCTCCTTGCTATGGCAATAAGCCGTCGCTGAAAGCATTCTTGTCCGAGGGGTTCCTCTGGGACGATGAATTCCTTGTTTCCCAGGCTGACATCCTCTTCAGAGACAGGTAGATAGTTACTGTCTTCGGAATCATTGTGATCACTGAGTTATTTGGGACTGCATTGGCCATCCTCCCGCTTGTCCTGCTCTAACGCTGGCTCTACGGGGTCTTCGGCATCTTTTGGAGCCTCATTGTCTCTGGTGTCGATATTAATTTCCCTTTCTCAACGTGATCGTGAGCGGCACCACTGACTCGGTGCTTAGGAGGTTCATCGATGGGCTTATCCTCTTTTGTGTCATTATCGCCATCGTCGTCCTTCTCCTCGGATGTGTCCACCATGTATACGTCATAGGTAGAAGTGGTTGTCCATCGCCCGGTGACGGGCAGGTTTTGACCTAGATCAGCTTCGACGTCGTGGTCCATGCCATCGAAGTCTTCGGAAGCATAGTCTAGTACGTCGGTTAAGTCTTCGACCGTGGCTACCAAATGGGAGGTGGGTGGGAAGCAAAATTCCTTGACGTCGGTGTCCTAGGAACGGGGCTACCAAGACTTGCCTGCCTGCGGCTCGTGAAGTGGCTCCATCAGCGGCCCGGTACGGCCCAACTTCAGCAACCGCAACTCAAGACCCTCGCAAGGGGCCAAGCCTCGCGAGGCAGGTGACAGAAGACCTCCCTGGGGCAGTCTCTCTAGGATGGCTCCCGAGGAGCGGAGATATCTATACAAGGTGCACCTCGTGAGGTTCAAGTGATGTGAGCCAGGACGTCCATGGCCAGGAGGGCGCCAACGGGCGTAGTGTACCAGTTTCCCCTTTGGTACTAAGGGGGCAAGTGCAGCCTCGGAGTCCCTAGCATTCAAGCAAAGATTTCCATATCGGTGCAACAAGACGAAGGACCGTCAGGACGGCATAATGGAGGTCATTGTGGAGCCCGGCGTGGCGTCACCACCAGAGCCTTTAGCAGGCGGAGACCACTTTTGTCAGGATAGCTTCTACTAGTTATTCCCCTTCAAATTTGGCCATTGTGGGATCCCTTCCCGCTGATATTTGGGAAGAGGACCATGGCCACTATAAATAGGACCTAGCAACCACCATAGAAGGGGATCTGATCTGGAGCTGATCCAACCTTAGAGGGGATCGGATCCATTCCTCCTCACACCACAAGCTCATCCGAGCCCAAGAACACCTGTCCTCCGGAGGCTGTTCATCCCTTCTACTAGTTCATCCTCAGCCCCACGAGGCAATCCACCACACACACTGGAGTAGGGTATTACACTGCAAGGTGGCCCGAACCAGTATAACCCTTTGTGTCCCTTGTTCTTTGAGTTCGTCGAGCTAGGCTATGGAATCGTAAGGCAAGCGCGCTAGGGAGAGAGTGTTCTTCGTGCGCACCCCAGAGTTCAAACCTCTCAAGGGTTTGCAGAACCCGAAATCCGACACCTGATCTCTGCCCCAGCTCTAACTAGGCATAGTTTGGTGGTGAATCCTCCTTGATGGCGAGAGATTGTAGCAAGTCCAGCGCCTTGTTTCAGAGCAAGAGTTGGACAAAAGTCTGGGGGTCTATGGAGCCAGTCTCGGTGATGATCACTTGGGTGAGCCCGGAGAGTGCGGACCCAAGGGTTCGGAGCTCGTACTCGGAAATGAGTTCGGCTTCCAAGTGGCGGGGAGAGTCCCGTCTAATTCTGGGTCTGTGAGTGGCACGATCGCCATTGAGCCTGTGGCTAAAAGTTCCATGGAGGGGGAGAGTCCGGTGGGGTTTATCCTCCCATCTTTGGACGAAGTGATCTGCTCTGGATTTAGGGCCAGAGCGGACATGGGCGTTGACCGCTGGACGAGATCTGATGATAGATGTGAGATGTCTTCATCATGTAGGTAGGGAGCGCCTGCCTCCAGCACGATTCTTTCAAAGATCAGATCTCCTCGAATATCAGCGACGTAATTCACATTTCCAAACCTGATCTGATGACCAGGGGCATAGCTGTCAACCTACTCAAGGTGGCTATCCGAGTTGGCGCGTAGCACGAAGCCGCCAAACACAAAAAGCTAACCGGGGAGGAAGATCTCCCTGGGGTGGCGTCGTCGTTGATGATGATGTGAGCCATCAATCCTTTGTCGACAACACATCGGAACTCTCAATGAAAGCACCAATGTCGATGTCAAAACCGGTGGATCTCGGGTAGCGGGTCCGAACTGTGTATCTGAGGATTGATGGTAATAGGGGTAAACAAGGACATGATGTTTACCTAGGTTCAGGCCCTCTTAATGGAGGTAATACCGTACTTCCTGCTTGATTGATCTTGATGAATATGGGGGTTACAAGAGTTGATCTACCTCGAGATTGTAATGGCTAAACCCTAGATGTCTAGCCTATGGTAGTTGTGATTGTCCCTACGGACTAAACCATCCGGTTTATGTATGCACCGGAGGGACCTAGGGTTGTACATAATCATCTTGCAGAGGAAGGAAACATTACACCCGGACTTAAACTTTCTATTCTATACACATAGGGGCCCTATCCGGACACGAGGCACAATCTTCTGTGTTGATCTTCAGGGCCCACCAGTCCGACCCATAATGAGTAATCCGGACACCCGAGGACCCCCTAGTCCAGGACTCCCTCAAGGAGTCATTGCTGCTGGAAGAGCCGCAGATGTCGCCAAGGGCAAGCTCATCGTCGTCGCTGACGTCCTCCGGGTAGCACCCCGTGCGTCGGTCGTCTTCTTTGAACACCCTCACATAGAGGGTCGCGAGGCCATCGTACGTGAAGTGGAGGGTGCACCTCTCGCTCAGGCCTCGAGCGTGGGCGAACGTCTGCCAACCGCGGGTCAAGGACACGCCCGCGGCGGTGACCTTGACCCCCACCCAAGAGGCCTTCCTGCAGAAGTTGTCGGCTTGCAGCCAGAGGCCGTCAAGTCCCGCCGGCAGCACCCTCGCAAAGAAGCGCGGGAGCAGAAGCCAGGTGCCGGCGGACCTCTCCGACCACACGACGAACTCCAGGAAGGCATCTGCTAAGCGAGAGCGCGTCCTCAAAGGCTGAACGACCATGGCGCGCCTCTCCACGTCGCAGGAGCCGCCCTACCCGTGGCGGCCCCCACCACGCGAAGAAGCGCCTCCACGGCTCCCAGAGGCGACGCATGCCCTCGAAGAAGCACACCCACGCCCCTGAGGGGTCACCACCAGGGTCGCGGCGTGCTTACGGGGGTGTCTGCGGCCTCTCTTGGGTGGTGGTGCACCCGGCCCCTCCTTGGGGGTCTTCCCCTTCTCTGCGGCGGAGAACTTCCACAATGGTGCCATGGATACCATGGCAAGAAGGAGCAAGCGGCAAGAAGATGCATATGGGCAGGGGCTCAGCACCCCCTCATTTATAGCAAGAGGGAGGCAAACCATCGGCCTCCACGATCGCAGGTAATGATGATTTTTTCTGCATGCAGCAGGCTCCAGTCAAGTCGAACGGTTGTCGAGGCAGCGTGGGGAAGTGGAGATGCCCACGTCCCATCAGGCGCCACACGTCAATCAGGTCCGTAGGAGGTTGGGACCCGCGGTGCTTCGCCCTTGCCCTTTATCTACGCCTCAAAGCCAAGTCCGAGCGCGCCTTGGGCCTTGGGGCTACTGTCGGCGTTCTCGAAACCAAGGTACCCAGACTTGCCTCCATGCGGCCCATGACGTGGCTCCTTCCCCAGCCTGGTACAGACCACCTTCAGCATCAGCACTCAATACCTCACGAGGGGCCAAGCCTCGCGAGGTGGACGACACCAAGACCTCTTAAAGGAGCAGTCTCACTAGGCTGGCTCCTGATGAACGGAGATCTCTATGTAGGTCCCCACCTTGTGAGGTTCAGATGACGCAAGCCATGACAACCAAGGCCAGGCGGGCGCCAGTGGGCGCAATACAGCAGGTTTCCTGTTTGGTGCTAAAGAGGCAAGTGCAGGCACAGAGTCCCGAGGAATCAGCCAAAGGTTTCCATTTCCATGCAACAAGACTAGGATCGCTAGGACGGCTGGGCGGAGGTCATCACCGAGCCCACCGTGGCGTCGGGGTCAGAAGCTTTGCAGGAGAAGACCACCTTTCGTCAGGATAGGATGTACTAGTTGTCCCCCTTCAGATTCGGCCGTTGTGGGATCCCTTCCCGCCTTTATTTTGCGAAGAGGGTTGAGGCCGCTATAAATATAGCTTAGCCACCACCATAGCAAGGGATGGACGAGGACGGATCATTTAAACCACCCTCACCACCACCACAAGAACACACCTCCCGAGGTTGTTCCACCACTGTACTAGTTAATCCCCATCCCACCTCGAGGCAATCCACCACAAATTAGGAGTAGGGTATTACCCCGCGAGGTGGACCGAACCTGGGTAAACTGCTTTGTCCCATTTCCTTCATGTTCATCGAGCTAGATCGTGCAGACGGCGAGTAGGCAGATAGAGGAAGTTGAGATCTTCACACGCATCCCACTGTTAACATCTACCAAGGGTTTTGCGAAGACCTGAATCCAACAAAAGCATCAGTAGTGGGTATATCATCCCTATCCTTTGCATCCTCTCGAAGTATCTCCACAACTGTTTGTATCTTAGTGATCTTCACATCGAGATCGTAAAATTTGGTCTCAATGATCCTCTCAAGAATTTCTTGATTCTGAGTCAAGCTGGTCAGGCTCTTCTCAATCCTCATGGTAGCCTCAGTCAGATGATTGAGCTGATCTTGCTTGTTCTTGGGTCCAAAAGCACTTGCTGCTTTTGCTGCTTTGGCTTTCTCAATTTTCCCTTGGCCTTCAACAGAAGTAGGATGTGATGCATCCATGACAACCTCATTGCCCTCGAAATCTTGCCTAAAAGGTAAATGCCTCTTGTCAAGCAGATATGTCCCTGTTTCTAGCTTGGAGTTGATCAACATCTGAATGTGAGGGGCATATCCATAACAACTTTCTGATCTGCTGATGTTCTCTTGAATGTCTCAACAATCAGGCTCATGACTTTGAATTTCTCTGGTATATCAAACATGTGAAGCAAGATGATTGAGTGACCACAAATCATCCTATGATCTCCTGACTTAGTCTTGGCAACGGATGGTATATGATAACCCACAAGTATAGGGGATCAATTGTAGTCTCTTTCGATAAGTAAGATTATCAAACCCAATGAGGAGCTAAAGGTAGAACAAATATTCCCTCGAGTTCTATTGACCACCGATACAACTCTACGCACGCTTGACGTTCGCTTTACCTAGAACAAGTATAAAACTAGAAGTACTTTGTAGGTGTAGTGGGATAGGTATGCAAGAATATAAAGAGCACGTAAATAAGAACTAGGGTTTGTTTAGATAAAGAAGCAATAAAGTTAGTATAGCGAGTGTGGAAAAGTGGTGGTAGGAGTTGCGAAATTGTCCCTAAGCAATTGACTACGTTACTAGACCGATAGCAAGTTTTATGTGGGAGAGGCCACTGCTAGGATGTCATCCCTTCCTTGGAATTCTATGCACTTATGATTGGAACTATTAGGAAGCATCCGCAACTACTAACATTCATTAAGGTAAAACCGAACCATAGCATTAAGATATATTGGTCCCCCTTCAATCCCGTATGCATCAATTTCTATGCTAGGTTGAAGCTTCTATCACTCTTGCCCTCCAATACATAGTCCTGTCAACATACAACTAACCCTATGGTGTGATCCACGCGTGCGCTCATATGATGGGCAACAAAGGACAACAACATAACCACAAGCAAATTAAACCAATCATAGAAATTCACCAATTACAGATAGGACAACAAAAATCTACTCAGACATCATACGATGGCAACACATCATTGGATAATAATATGAAGCATAAAGCACCATGTTCAAGTAGAGGGTACATCGGGTTGCGGGAGAGTGGACTGTTGTAGGTAGATGGGGGAAGGTGATGAAGATGTTGGTGAAGATGACGGAGGTGTTGGTGTAGATCGCCATCACACGATGATGGCCCCCGGTGGCACTCTGGCGCCACCGGAAGCGAGGGGGTGTGGCACCCCGGCTCAGAGGAACCGGAACTCCCCGTATTCTAGCCCAGAGATCGAGGAGAATTCTTCTGGAATACGACACTGCTTAGCATAGAACAAATCAGCTCTTTATTACAATCTTTATGGGTTCAAGGGGTCTCCCACGGTTGCTCTCTGCAAGCAGCAGAACAACACGATACAGCGGAATGACATCTAGCAGCGGAACATCGACGACGGTGGTGAACTCCACTCCGCAGGGACTCTAGCTGGAACGCTTATCCTAGCTCGCACACACGTGTTCCACGGCAAACAAGCAATCAAATCCGGCATGACCTGCAAACTGGCATGACACGCTCGGTCAGTACATTGAATGTACTTGCAAGCTCACAATAAACCAGAAGCATTCAAGACAAACAACAGCATGTCAATTACAGGTTAATCAAAAATTATATCATGAACAACATGAACATGATACAGCTAGGCAATATGAGCATGGCATAAACATATAAATCTGATGATACAAGCATGCAACATGGCGGCACTATATGCACCATTTATTCTGTTCAGGTTACCTTATAACCAACACATGCATCACTTACCAACCTCGGACATTATACGATCATCTCAGGATCAAATCAAGCTTGGTATAAACAATACCATAGTAATCATCAAATGACCACAAGGAGCTTGATCTTTACCCATGATTCTCGCACAACATCACGAATATCCAACAACTCGGTATCCTCGATACCACGGTGATCATTCCGGCGATCACAACCATGACCAACACTTGGTCTCAAATGGTGATCTTTCCGCCGATCACAACCAACTTATCTCATCATCGAACTGGGGTTGTTATTAAGCACATTATTATTATTACTGTTGACTCATAGTGTGACCGACACGAACTGGGCCCTTATCCGCGGGCACGGCTATCGATAGATTAAGACACACACTCTGCAGAGGTAGCGCACTGTACCCACACCATAGAACCCATGACCTCGCACTACCATTCGCGTGGACCAATGGCATTCCGACAAAACCGTCCTACTGCCATGACACTCTCCCGGCCACTCCGACTTACTCCCCACTGGGCTAGTCCTGGGTGACCCCGTGTCTACCAAAGACACAACGACCACTGTCATGGCAAAACATAAACGGTCCCAAACGGGGACCCGAGTTCAGAACAACAACAACGGGCACACAAGGTTATGGCTGCTTATCGGGCCAAGGTACCGCACGCACATAACCTTCCCTCATTGGAGGCACCGGTGAGAGGCATGACAATAGACCCAGTTAGGACCTTCCCATAGTCAGCTCGATATGGTGGCGGCATGACTCAGCCAACAGTTGTTCAAGTTCATTATTATCCGGTTAAACTTGAGTGCAATAAGCTGAGTCATATTAAAATAACATGATGCAACTATAATGCATGAGCATGATACTAACATGAGCATGGATGGGCAACCATAATTAATGAGCATAACAACAACACTTAATCATTTATTCAGATGAGCATGGCATACCGACGAGCATGAATATTATGAGAATAACACTTTAGCAACATATCATGACCACTAGCATCAACAATAAATATCATGCAGGAACATATTAACAATGCTACCATGCAAACATTTAACCAACTAGATGCAAAGGAACATGGATGACAATGATATTCGGAACAGACAACAGCCGTGCACCGAGGAACATCACCAACATCAACATATACTACTACCAAGCATGGCGTACGAAAGAAAAACTAGCAACTACTACATGATAACCAAGTGCATAAAAACAAAGCATGAAAGAGAACACAAATTCATAAGCATCACCGGAATAACGATAATCGTATGAAAACAAGCAGACATTTATTAAATGTTCAAGTTGAAAACCATAGCTACTGCATGCAATCGTGCAAGTGGGAATTGTGGCGTGCCTGGGAAAGAAGAACACTCCGGGAAGAAGTGTGGAAAGCTCGTGGAAAGAATCGTCGGAAACAGTTCTCTCTCGGAGGGGGCTGTTTACGGGCAAGGGAAAAATGGTCATTTTCAGAATGACAAAACATGGTGAAACTGATGCCAACAGAACAGGCTCGACGAAACAAAGAAGTGGGCTT
Source organism: Secale cereale (assembly GCA_902687465.1). NCBI lineage: Eukaryota > Viridiplantae > Streptophyta > Magnoliopsida > Poales > Poaceae > Secale > Secale cereale. Next base: position 419,553,493 of record LR738712.1, read on the forward strand.
TGGATTCACCTTGTTTGGAGTTACGAGTAAAAAGTTATGAGGTGATGAAGAGGAGGGACTTTTCTGCAAAAATATCATCGCAAACAAGTCCCTGAGTGGATAAGGCAGAAGCGGGTTTTGATAAATACGCTTTCCAGAGATGAAAACGTACTTCCGCCTGAAGAAGAAACGGAACACGCTTTGGTTAAGGGAAATCGTACTCCGTGTATTACGTCTCCACTTAACACGTCAGCGGGTCGGCCCGGTCAACGCGCAGCGGCCGACAGGCAGGGCCCACTCGCAGGGGTCACCTTGGTCATTGTCTTCATCCTCGCTCGCTCTTCCTCGTGCGAGGCAGAGCAGATCAGAGGAGAGGGCGCCGGCGCTGGCCCTGCTGCCTCCGGCCACCCCTGCCCAGGGAGAGAGCACCAGCGGCCGCGTGGTGGTGCGCCGCACCCATCCAGGTGAGGAGCGTGAGACGGGGAAGACCCCAGCCGCGGCGACTCACAGCGACAGAAGACTCAGGCGGTGGCGGTTCTGGTCGACATCGAGCACGACGCTCCACGTGGGGAAAGGTTGTGGGGTACTGGGGAGGCTAGAGGGTGTCTATCGGGGGCTCTAGTGAGGTCTGGAGGGAGAGAGGAGCTCGGGTGGTCTCGAATTTGAAACGGCCGAGGCGGAGGCCATGGCGGCAATGGCAGGGCAGAGGAGCTCCTCGAGCTTAGGTGAGGGGATAGGGAGGTTGCTGGGAGTGAGGGGAGGCTGGTGGTGAAGCGAGACGGAGTCGGGGAGGCTTTAAATAGGCGCGGGGTGAGATGGCCGAGCTGGCGTTGCTACGGGCGCGTGCCCACGCTCGCGAGCTCGGAGGCAGGCGACGAGGGAGGCATAGAGGAGATTCTCACAGGGAGGAGAATGCCAAAGGAGCCGCTGGGAGGAAGAGACGACGAGCTCCGAGCCAAACCGCCTCTGTTCGCCCATGGGCGCGCGGCGGCTTGCGTTAGTGACGAAACTGTCGGAGGGGGAGAGGGGTCCAGGGGAACGACGACGCCGAGACGCAGCCACTGGACACGCGAGCTCTAAGGTGACGAGAGGGAGCGGTGCCAAGGCACAAACGGTGCTCTGGACACGCCATAGCGCACAGAGCGCGCAAATGTGCATGCCAGCTACGCAGTCACCACGGGACAATGCACATGGAGCTCACGAGAGGGAGGTAATTGGTGTCTAGCGTCGTGTCCGTCCAAGATAGAGCACTGTTGAGGCCATGGCTTGATCTGGGGGCTATGGTTAAATGGTAATTCTCCTCTGAAGTTTACTGCAGTAAACTTGTGTGAGAACTGCTGATCAATAGGAAGGAGTTTTTAAGCAAAGGGTTTGTCTGCGAGGTTGAGGTAAAGAAGGACTTTCATCCTGGTAACTTTGAGCTGATTTGGACCAGTGTTTAATATAGTTGCTTTACAACTACATAAATTGGTCCAGAAACAAGATCATGAAGTAGCACTCACTTGGAGTAACCACTTGAGCTGTATTTTGGCAAGGCTAGGTCATTTGGACATATGGAGATGCTTTAAAAAATTCATACCAATTGGAAAAGCCAAAATGGTACTTCCTTCACAAACATCCCTTCTGTCCAGAAACTTGCAAAAATTCTAGAGGAATAATGGCTTGATGAACCATGCCCAAAATGGGTGGAGGTAGGTTATATGGATAATAGAAGGACTAGAAAAATTGGCAGCCATAATGGAGCAAGATAAAATATACTTGCTTCACAAACGGAAATTTTGGACAGAATCAAAGAGTTGAAGATGAGCTCACATGGAGGCATGACATGAGCTCTACTTTGGTGGAGGGCTATGATATGATGATATAAGGGATCATGCAAAATGGCAACTCATTTGGGTATGCCTAGCTTGCACCTCCTTCACAAAGCTTCTTTCTGGATAGAAACTTTGGAAAATCATAATTAAATAATTACTAGGCAAATGAGGTTGCATTTTGGCATGTGGCAGTTATATGGATGGGAAAAGGTGTCTAAGGAGTTTGAGCTCAAATGAGAAAAGGAAAATAGCACTTGCTTCACAATGTTCCATTTAGGGCAAAATAGGAAAACGAATATTGGAGGATTATTTTTGAACATGGCAATGAAAAGTTTTGCCATATTTGATGAAGATATGACCCAAACAATTTATGAGAATTTATTTGGGAATTTTAGGAGTGGTGGAAATATAGGTTGCTTCACAACCTAGGGGCAGGCAGGGTTATTCCTTTAATAGAAAAAGGAATATTCCCTAGAAAAATAATATTGGGGTTGGGCCAAGATGGAAATGGCAAGGTTTAGGGATAGATATGAGGATGACAAGCCACTATGGAAAGAAAGAAGAGGTCATCTTCTTCAGTTTCCAAACCACATAGCCGCGGAAAAATAAAACTCACGCAAAAATCTTAGAAAAACAAAAGAAAAAGAAAGGGCCAAAAATCAGGCTGTGACAACTCTTCCCCCCTTAAAGAAATCTCGTCCTCAAGATTTGGTTGCTCAGGGAACAAGTATGAATATACTGACTTAAGGAAACCATTTCCAACTCGGGTATCCTTTTTCCTTTATTGATTGTTCCCATTAAATTTCATATGACTGTTTGTCTCGCTCGGGGTGGTTTCCATTACTGTATCCATATGCTGACGGATCTTACCTCACATGTTCATGCTGATGCTGGCTCCAATTATTTTAATACCGGCTGACTCAGCTGAGTGTGATATATTATTATGACTGAAATATATGTCCGTCTCACAAGTCCAAGAGTGATCTCTGAGCGTCCAGCACCGGCAACCTTTCATGAAATTGTTAACAAATTTTTCCTGGTGGACACCCAATCTTTTTCTCCTTGCATTGGGTTTCTTGTCTAACTGTGGGTCCTCCAGGTTTAAAATAATGAGGTAACTCATAACCGTTCTCCTGGTGGATTTTTACTTCTCGTAGGAATTTCTGATTCATCTTGACTGGCTCCACTATCTTGAGTGACAGATCTGTACCAAATATTTGCCTGTCGTGGCCAGCATAAAAGGTAAGGCCTTATGTGATAGTATCCACAGAGTTGACTCACAGTGGAAGGCTTGGCCGTATATCTTAATTCTTCGTGTGACCATGGGTTCTGACAGGGGAAATATTTTGACCGACGTGCCTTTATCATTATCTCCTGACCTGGTAACATTACTCCAATGGTAGGTTTATCGTCTCTCAAGTTTTAATGGTAGGGAAATGATCATCTGAACCCTTGCAAGAAATTGGCAAATAAATCAGTAGCCACCAGAATGGTCTTTACAGCTCAGATCTGGGACATTACTAAAATAACTCAACCACGGGTCAAGACGGCCAAAAAAGCAGCTTAGAGCATGAGACCGTGTTGATAAGAAGAAAGTGGCAGCTCCCTAAGATGGCCGAAAAGCGGCTCAAAGCATAGGGCCACTGGCACAAAAAGAAACTCAACAGTTGTACGAGACGGCCGAAAAGCAGCTCAGACTCGTGAGAGATTGTTGAATAGAGAGAAATAAAGTCAGCATCCACCCTGAATGGCCCAAACGACTCAGAACACAGGCGTGGTGCCGTTACCGGAGAAAAGTAGACAAGGGCTTAGCAGTATCATATACCAGGTTCACTGGTTCTTGTACAGAGCTCAGTGTTGTCGTCAAACTTGATAGTCTGTTGTCACACTGAGGTATATATCTGGGTTCCTGCTCATATATATGAGAATCTAGTTCCCGAGGCAGACTTGTTTTTTTTTTGACAAATTCTTGCTTATAACCAAACTGTTGCGGATCCGATTCTTGTACTGCCATTTACTGTCAGTTCCCAATTTTAATATTTTGCACAAATGCCGTACTGAGGGAGATTGGATGGCTTATACTGGAAACCATCGAGAGCATCTTGCTGAGGAAGACTATGTATCATGCTTCAGAAGCTTCCCCCCTTAGGGAAAACTTGGTACCTTATGCCGGAAGCTTTTGCGGTTTCTACCTGAAGAAGACAGAGTACCTGACACGTGAAGTCATCCATATATCGTACCGAGGAAGATAGAGAAATCTTGCAGTTGAAGCTCCTTTGGTAGCTTGCGAGGAAAGACTGGATTGTTTACAGCAGAAGATTCTCACTTTGATATGCGGACCGATTACCACATATATATCTCCTTAATATTTCTGCTGTTGATTACCTTTGACTGATAATATACTGTTGATCTTGCACACAATTTATCTTTTCGCTGATTTGATCATTACCGCTATGAAGAGTGCATACTGAGGTAGACATGATTATTTGCACTGTTGTGAGGAGTGCATGCTGATACAAATTTGATTATTAGCATCCAGATCAGGTATTCTCCATTTTACTGCAGTCAGCTGAGAATTCCATTTTATTTATCGGAGCTTCCAAATATTTGAATTCCTTGCTGATTCTTCGGGTCCGATGTCGGTTGACGAGCAACTTCAATAAGGGAAGAATAATGCCACACCAAAGGCCCAAAGAAAGAAACAAAAGAAACGATTAAAATAAAAGCACACAAGCATACTAATAGTATATCTAATCAAGCAACATCACATACTACTGCTACTCACACAATAATATGCATGCATACCTAAGCACACAAATTTCGCGGAAACTCCAGTATTGTGATCTAATATGCTTTGGCGGTGTGCACGAAAGTGAATCCACATGTGGAATGTGTTGGTGTAACCAAGGTTATACCAAGTGCTGGCTGAACACCGATTGCAACTGGATAAATACGGAGGCGAGGACAGACTTGGTTATCTTGTAGCGAGACACAAGGTCAGGACCACATCAGCATCAAGCGTATGAAAGAAGATCGTACACGTCCAAAAAATTGGATGACAGGGTAGGATAGCGGTGGAGAACTGGGTTTGCTGGCATTGCCCTTTTTCCGACGACCAAGATCGGTAAGGGTTGCCAGAGGGAAGAGATGGAAGACATGGTTCACGATAGAAACAAGTCTATCACCGAAATAATATGGGTGGATGGCGGAAAGATATCAAAGCGATACCTGAGCATAACTCCTCCAAATGGTGTCTGGAACACTCGGTACCAGGGCATCACTCTGATGGGACAGAGGTGACGCCAAACACCAAAAACAGGTATGCAAAGAATGATGGTGCAGGTAGTGGATCGAAACTGATACCACCTATACTCACAAGATAAACTGCTAACGACCAAATAATAATCTATATGCATGATATGCTACAAACAAATGCAGCAATCAAATGCAACAAACCAACCAAACTCTATACTATTGCATTCTAACGTTTGCGCGGTCTAGGGCGTCCTATAGCCAGACCAGCTCTGATACCAAGCCTGTGGCACCCTGGCTCAGAGGAACCGGAACGCCCCGTATTCCAGCCCAGAGATCAAGGAAAGGTCTTCTGGAATACGGCACTGCTTAGAATAGAACAAATCAGCTCTTTACTACAATCTTCATGGGTACAAGGGGATTACATTGGCACGGCGACACTACGCCTGCCACGGTTGCTCTATGCAAGCAGCAGAACAACACGATACAGCGGAATGACATCTAGCAGCGGAACATCAATGATGGTGGTGAACTCCACTCCACAGGGACTCTGGCTGGAACGCTTATCCTAGCTCGCACACGCGTGTTCCACGGCAAACAAGCAATCAAATCCGGCATGACCTGCAAACTGGCATGACACGCCAGGTCAGTACATTGAATGTACTTGCAAGCTCACAATAAATCAGAAGCATTCAAGACAAACAACAGCATGGCAATTATAGGTTAATCAGAAATTAGAGCATAAACAACATGAACATGATACAACTAGGCAATATGAGCATGGCATGAAGATATAAATCTGATGATACTAGCATGCAACATGATGGCACTATATGCACCATTTATTCTGCTTAGGTTACCTTGTAACCAACACATGCATCACTTACCAACCTCGGACATTATACGATCATCTCAGGATCAAATCAAGCTTGGTAGAAACAATACCGTAGTAATCATTAAATGACCACAAGGAGCTTGATCTTTACCCACGATTCTCGCACAACATCACGAATATCCAACAACTCGGTATCCTCGATTCCATGGTGATCATTCAGGCGATCACAACCATGACCAATACTTGGTCTCAAATGGTGATCTTTCCGGTGATCAGAACCAGCTTATGTCATCATCGATCCGGGGTTGTTATTAAGCAAATTATTATTATTACTGTTGACTCATAGTGTGACCAACACGAACTGGGCCCTTATCCGCGGGCACGACTATCAATAGATTAAGACACACACTCTGCAGAGGTAGCGCATGTACCCACACCACAGAACCCATGGCCTGGCACTCCCATTCAGGTGGACCAACGGCATTCCGACAAAACCGTCCTACTGCCATGACACTCTCCCGGCCACTCCGACTTACTCCCCACTGGGCTAGTCGTGGGTGGCCTCGTGTCTACCAAAGACACAATGACCACCGTCGTGGCCAAACATAAACGGTCCCAAACGGGGACCCGAGCTCAGAACAACAACAACGGGCACACAAGGTTATGGCTGCTTACCGGGCCAAGGTACCGCACGCACATAACCTTCCCTCGTTGGAGCACCGGCGAGAGGCATGACAATAGACATAGTTAGGACATTCCCATAAAGGTAGGTGTGGTTGCATTGGTCAGCTCGATATGGTGGCACCATGACTCAGCTAACAGTTGTTCAAGTTCATTATTATTCGATTAAACTTGAATGCAATAAGCTGAGTCATATTAAAATAACATGATGCAACTATATTGCATGAGCATGATACTAACATGAGCATGGATGTGCAACCATAATCAACGAGCATAACGACAACACTTAATCATTTATTCAGATGAGCATCGCTTATTGACGAGCATGAATATTACGAGAATAACACTTTAGCAACATATCATGACCACTAGCATCAACAATAAATATCATGCATCAACATATTAACAATGCTACCATGCAAACATTAACCAACTAGATGCAAAGGAACATGCATGACAATGATACTCGGAACAGACGATAGTCATGCACCGAGGAACATCACCAACATCAACATATACTACTACCAAGCATGGCATACGAAATAAAAACTAGCAACTAGTACATGATAACCAAGTGCATAAAAACAAAGCATGAAAGAGAACACAAATTCATAAGCATCACCGAAATAGCGATAATCGTATCAAAACAAGCAGACATTTATTAAATGTTCAAGTTGAAAACCATAGCTACTGCATGCAATCATGCAAGTGGGTATTGTGGCTTGCCTGGGAAAGAAGAACACTCCGGGAAGAAGTGTGGAAAGCTCGCGGAAAGAATCGCCTGAAACAGTTCTCTCTCGGAGGGGGCTGTTTATGGGCAAGAGAAAAATGGTCATTTTCAGAATGTCAAAACATAGTGAAAATGATACCAACAGAACGGGCTCGACGAAATGAAGAAGTGGGCTTTGGATTCACCTTGTTTGGAGTTACGAGTAAAAAGTTATGAGGTGATGAAGAACAGGGAATTTTCTGCAAAAATATCATCACAAACAAGTCCCTGAGTGGATAAGGCAGATGCGGTTTTTGATAAAATACGCTTTCCAGAGATGAAAATGTACTTCCGCCCGAAGAAGAAACGGAACACGCTTTGGTTAAGAGAAAGTGTACTCCACGGAGTACGTCTCCACTTAACACGTCAGCGGGTCGGCCCGGTCAACGCGCAGAGGCCGACAGGCGGGGCCCGCTGGCAGGGGTCACCCTGGTCATCGTCTTCATCCTCGCAGGCTCTTCCACGCGCGAGGCAGAGCACAACAGAGGAGAGGGCGCCGGCGCCGGCGCTGGCCCTGCTGCCTCCGGCCACCCCTGGCCAGGGAGAGAGCACCAGCGGCCGCGGGGTGGTGCGCCACACCCATCCAGGTGAGGACCGCGTGATGGGGAAGACCCCAGCCACGGCGACTCATGGCTACAGAAGACTCAGGCGGCGGCGGTTCTGGTCGACGTTGGGCACGACGCTCTAGTCATGGGGAAGGGCTGTGGGGTACTAGGGAGGCTAGAGGGTGTCTGTCGGGGGCTCTAGTGAGGTCTGGAGGGAGAGAGGAGCTCGGGTGGCCTCGAATTTGAAACGACCGAGGTGGTGGCGGAGCTCGGGTCGCCTCGAATTTGAAACGGCCGAGGTGGTGGCCATGGCGGTAATGGCGGGGCAGAGGAGCTCCTCGAGCTTAGGTGAGGGGATAGGGAGGTTGCTGGGAGTGAGGGGAGGCTGGTGGTGAAGCGAGACGGGGCCGGGGAGGCCTTAAATAGGCGCGGGGCGAGATGGCCGAGCTGGCGTCGCCATGGACGCGTATCCGGCGCCACGAATGCATGCCCATGCTCGCGAGCTCGGAGGCAGGCGACGAGGGAGGCACAGAGGAGATTCTCACGGGGAGGAGAAGGCCAAAGGAGCCGCAGGGAGGAAGAGACGACGAGCTCCGAGCCAAACCGCCTCTGTTCGCCTGTGGGCGCGCGACGACTTGCGTTGGTGAGGAAACTACTAGAGGGGGAGAGGGGTCCAAGGGAACGACGACGCCGAGACGCAGCCACTTGACATGCTCACGAGCTCTAAGATGACGAGAGGGAGCGGTGCCAAGGCACAAACGGTGCTCTGGACACGCCACAGCGTACATAGCGCGCAAATGTGCATGCCAGCTACGCAGTCACCACGGGACAATGTACAGGGAGCTCACGAGAGGGAGGGAATTTGTGTCTAGCGTGGTGCCCGTCCAAGATAGAGCAATGTTGAGGCCATGGCTTGATCTGGGGGCCTATGGTTAAATGGTAATCCTCCTCTGAAGTTTAATGCAGTAAACTTGGGTGAGAACTGCTGATCAATAGGAAGGAGTTTGGAAGCAAAGGGTTTGTGTGCGAGGTTGAGGTAAAGAAGAACTTTCATACTGGTAACTTTGAGGTGATTTGGACCAGTGTTTAATATAGTCGCTTTACAACTACGTAAATTGGTCCAGAAACAAGATCATGAAGTAGCACTCACTTGGAGTAACCACTTGAGCTGAATTTTGGCTAGGCTAGGTCATTTGGACATATGGAGATGCTGTAAAAATTTCATACCAATTGGAAATGTCAAAATGGTACTTCCTTCACAAACATCCCTTCCGTCCAGAAACTTGCAAAAATTCTAGCGGAATAATGGCTTGATGAACCATGGCCAAAATGGGTGGAGGTAAGTTATATGGGTAATAGAAGGCCTAGAAAAATTGGCAGCCATAATGGAGCAAAATAAAATATTACTTGCTTCACAAACTAAAATTATGGACATAATCAAAGAATTAAAGATGAGCTCACATGGAGGCATGGCATGAGCTCTACTTTGGTGGAGGGCTATGATATGATGATATGAGGGATCATGCAAAATGGCAACTCATTTGGGTATGCCTAGCTTGCACCTCCTTCACAAAGCTTCTTTCTGGATATAAACTTTGGAAAATCATAATTAAATAATTACTAGGCAAATGAGGTTGCATTTTGGCATCTGGCAGTTATATGGACAGGAAAAGGTGTCCAAGGAGTTTGAGGTCAAATGGGAAAAGGAATATAGCACTTGCTTCACAATGTTCCATTTAGGGCAGAATAGGAAAAAGAATATTGGAGGATTATTTTTGAACATGGCAATGAAAAGTTTTGCCATATTTGATGAATATATGACCCAAACAATTTATGAGAATTTATTTAGGAATTTTAGGAGTGTTGGAAATATAGGTTGCTTCACAACCTAGGGGCAGGCAGGGTTATTCCTTTAATAGAAAAAGGAATATTCCCTAGAAAAATAATATAGGGGTTGGGCCAAGATGGAAATGGCAAGGTTTAGGGATAGATATGAGGATGACAAGCCACTTTGGAAAAAAGAAGAGGTCATCTTCTTCAGTTTCCAGACCACATAGCCACGGAAAAAGAAAACTCACGCAAAAATCTCAGAAAAACAAAAGAAAAAGAAAGGGCCAAAAATCAGGCTGTGACAGGGGGAGAGAGCCCCCCTCCTCCTCCTTCTTCCTTGCCTTCTCCCTAGGTAGGAGAAGGGTTCTCCTTCTGGTCCTTGGTCTCCATGGCATGGGAGGGGTGAGAGCCCCTCCGAGATTGGATATGTCTCTGTGTCTCTCTCTGTTTCTGCCTTCCTAGATTCTCGCCTTTCACCGCTTCTTATATTCCCGGATATCCATACCTTCGTTTGGGCTGAAATTTTAACGTGATTTGTATCCGGATATTGTATTTCTTGCGGCGAAAGAAGGGTACCAACAGCCTTACAGGGTGGCCATGAGGGTCAGGGACGCGCCCCCAGCCTCGTGTCGCCCTCGGGCATCGTCTCGTGTTGATTCTTCTTCCCAAAAATCATATGTATTCCAAAAAAATCTCCGTCGGTTTTTATCCCGTTTGGACTCCATTTGATATGGATTTTTTGAGAAACAAAATACATGCAACAAACAGGAACTGGCACTAGGCACTGGATCAATATGTTAGTCCCAAAAATAGTATAAAAAGTTGCCAAAAGTATACGAAAGTTGTATAATATTGGCATGGAACAATCAAAAATTATAGATACGACGGAGACGTATCAGTATATTGAACCAAGCTTGTGTGACTTGAAGTCCTTATTAGGAATAGGCTTATACATGTTGGCCATAGAGTTATGTTCTTTCCTAGGCTTGGCATACACATCTGTGTCATTATCCTCTTCCTTGGTGGCATTGATCAAATTGGCCCATTCTGAGATTGTAGATTGATATTTTGTTCCTTATGGCATCTAGACAATCCTTCCATCAGGGTAGAAGTGAGCAGTGGAGTAGAATTGCATGATCATCTCATCATTCCATCTGGTCAACTTCTGTCCAACAAATTTGTCAACCTCATTCATCATGATGCTCTCATGCACATGGGGAAAGTAATCTTTATTGTTGTGCATGTACTTACAGTCAACCCATTGCATGTTACAAACAATAGGATTCTTATCCAAAAGAGCAGTCTCATGGAAGTCTTGTTGTCCTTTGGTGTGAAATCTGTATTCAACAGCAGTTCTTCTCCTTGTGGCATAGGGATCAGTCTGTCTCCAAAGTCTCAGACCTGCATCCTTTCTGATCTTCATGTTTTCAGCCACATGATGATCATCATTATGATGAGGAATCTTTGGCTTGAGCTTTTTGAGTACTTGAGACTCATCACAATTTGAACTTTCTTCCTGATTTTTCTCTTGAACTTCTGGCACTGGGGCCTTGTTCTTCTAGGTAGCTGTGATGTTTCTGGTAGACCTCTTGGGAACTGGAGACTTGGTTGCTTGAGCTTGAGCTGAAGACTTGGGAGCAGTCTTGGGCCTAGATGGAGCAGCCCTGGATTTAATAGCATCTCCCATCAGCTTTTGTGTTTTGCCAGGGGGTGCAGCAGCTTCCTCTTCCTTTTCTTCTTCATACTCATTTGTGGATGATCTTCCAATGACTCTGGCCATAGTTTTCTTGACTCTTTCCTTCCTTTTCTTTCCTCCAACAGCCTCATCTTCTCTTGCTTCAAGAGTGAACTCCATAGTTTCTTGAGTGGAGGCTATAGCATTTGACATGGGAATCCTCATGGCAGGAGCTTCTTGTTCAATCCTGGCTTGATAGCACCACCAGCAGCATATTCCTTCCTTACATGTTGTTTCTTGGAAGTGACCTCTTGAGCCACAAGGTTCTCATCTTCACTGTCAAAAGTTTTCTTCTTCATTGTCTTGGTAGCAGCTTTTGGCAAGTTACTCGGTGTGCTTTTGCTACCTTCATCAAAGCTAGAGGAGGGTTTAGTGCCCTTACTGAGGTTCATGTGCTCTTCAGACCTCTTCTGGTTGTCATGGCTCTCTGACATCTCTGCAAGCTGACCCGGATGAGCATCACAAAGAATAGCTATTATTGCAAAAATATTGACACAAAAAGTTAACTTTAGTTTTTTGCAGAAAGCATTTCGGAGCTACAGATTTGACAAACTCGGTGGCACTAAAGCATAACCAGAGTCTAAACATACCATTTTGGTCATACCAAGAGACAGTTCGGTGATTTCGAGAAGCTAGGGTTCCACAGAGAAGGTGATTTTGGTGTGACTTCGGTCAGACCGAGATGTACACAGTACAATGGCTAAGGCCAATCGGTGTGACTGAGATCCTCAAATCGGTCTGTCCGAGATAGGTTCGGCAGAAACCTAACCCTAAGTTTTTGCATCAAATCTATTCTAAAGGATTTTCTGAGAGGATTGAATGATTTCATTCATGGTAAGAACAACGGAATTTACTTTTGTGCAAGAATCGGCATGGGAGGAGGAACAAAAGGGTAAAGTTTGTACCCTAACTTGGCGACGAACTTGCTACGGCAGCAACGGCGGTTAGAATACCATTGACGGCGGCGGGGACCAGCGGCAGGAGGCACTGGCGATGACGGCGATAATCCAGAGACCAAGGGGCGGCAGAGCTAGGAGGCGCAGTCGAGTGTTTGGAGGAATTTCCAAATTTTCAACCCGCGGTATATATAACCAGTCACTGTCGGTGCGACCAAGTGGAACGACTCAATGGCACCGGGATGCAAAACTGTTGGCAGTTACTGCAACTTGGTGTGACTGAACTATTCTAATCGGTTGCATCGAGGTGAAAACCTATATCAACTTAATGAATTCGGTAAGATTGAGTAGGAGTGGGTTGGTCTGACCAAGGTGCATTAAGAGATTTTGGAAGATAAGCCCTTGACGGATCTGTTGGGGAACGTAGTAATAATTCAAAAAAAGTCCTATGTGTCGCCAAGATCAATCTAGGAGATGCTAGCAACGAGAGAGAGGGAGTGCATCTTCATACCCTTGAAGATCGCTAAGCGGGAGCATTGCAAAGATCGCGATTGATGGAGTCATACTCATGGCGATTCAAATTGCAGAAGATCAAATCTAGCGCCAAATAGACGGCACCTCCACGTTCAACAAACGTATAACCCATGCACGTCTCCTCCTTCTTGATCCAGCAAGGGGGAGGAGAAGTTGAGGGAGAAATCCGGTAGCACGACGGCGTGGTGGTGGTGGAGCTTGTGGTTCTCCGGTAGGGCTTCGCTAAGCACTACGGAGGAGGAGGAAGTGTAGGAGGGGGAGGGCTGCACCAGGTGGAAGGGTGCGGCTGCCCTCCCACCCCCCACTATTTATAGGGGGAGGGGAGAGGTGGCCGGTGTCGGAGTCAAAACCGGCAGATCTCGGGTAGGGGATCCCAAACTGTGCGTCTAAGGATCGAAGGTACCACGAGGCAGGGGACACTTTATTTGCCCAGGTTTGGGCCCTCTTGATGGAGGTAATACCCTACTTCCTGCTTGATTGACTTAGATGAGTACAAGGGCTACAAGAGTTGATCTACCTCGAGATCGTAATGGCTAAACCCTAGATGTCTAGCCTGTATGATTATGAATGCCTCTACGGACTAAACCCTCCGGTTTATATATACATCAGAGGGGGCTAGGGTTATACAAAGTCGGTTTACAGAGAAAGGAATCTTCATATCCGCATGCCAAGCTTGCCTTCCACGCCAAGGAGAGTCCCATCGAGGACATGGGGGAAAGTCTTCCATCTTGTATCTTCATGGCCCATTAGTCCGGCCCACGTTATGTAGCCCGGACGCCAGAGGACCCCATAATCCAAGACTCCCTCAGTAGCCCCTGAACCAGGCTTCAATGATGATGTATCCGGCGCGCAGATTTTCTTAGGCATTGCAAGGTGGGTTCCTCCTCCGAATTCTCCAAAGTAGTCCTCCAGACAAGAGATCTATATCCGGCTCTCTATATAATAGGTTAACCACCTGACGACAAAAGCCCAAAAAATATATCCAGTGACAACTTTATTCGGCGAAACGTCACCTTTTGGCTCCGTCATCATTTCGAACCATTTTTTGGGCCTCCCGCCTTGCGTTTTACTACGCAACTCCCATTGACACGTCTTGTCGAAGCAGAGATTGTGTCCTCTTATTGCGGGATTCTCATCAATACGAGCTTTGGTAAATTAACCGTGTCGCCCGCACGACCCCTTGGGAACAGGCGAGTTTTAAGGGTTGAGGGAGGGGGACGCTTGATATTCGTAATCCATATAAGCGGGTGGAATCTAACTCCTTCGCCCCACGCCTCATTCTCTCTCTGCCTCTCCATCATTGAGCTCCAGCGCCCAAGTTCCAAGCTCTTCTTCCCTTTGCAACTCCCCCGACCATGGCCGGCTCTCAAGGCAAATGGTTGGCCTCCTCCGTTATCGAGGAGAAAATCAAGGAGCTGCGGGAAGCGCCGTATCTAACTGCGGACATCAAACACATGCTTTCCAATCCGGGGCAGGTCATCCCTACCCCGAAGCCCAACGAGAGGGTGGTGTTCATCCCCCACTTCCTCCGCGGACTCAGATTCGCCCTTCACCCCTTTGTAAGGGGTCTCATGTTCTACTATCGGCTGGATTTTCAATATCTGGCCCCAAATTCGTTCCTTCACATCTTGGCGTTCATCGTCGTGTCTGAGGCCTTTCACCGCGTCCCTCCACACTTCGGCTTATGGCTCAAGATTTTCAATGTGAAGCTGGAGGTGGTTGACAAGCAACACGCGGACTGTGGTGGTGCCATGGTGAGCAAGCTCCCCAAAGTTAATTGGCCAAAGGGGGTTTTGTGGATACGTCAAGATATGGCAACAGGAATGGTTCTATATCACAGAACCCCGCGGCTCCAAATGGGCAGCCGCTCCAGCCTTTTGATCCGGACCCCCGCTAAGGCTCACATCCTGGACCGACAAGGATCCGGACTGGGGGTCGGTCCCTGAGGTGCTGTTGTTGCAAAAACGCATCAGGAGTATGATAGAAAAGGACATTACCCTTGCTGATGTAATCCAAGTGATGCTAATCCGCCGTGCACTTCCCTGCCAGCGGCGACCCCTCAAGATGTGGGAGTTCAATCCGGAAGTACCACGGACCCTACAGCAGTTCTACGGCACAACGCATAAGGGGATATGGAAGCTACTTTTCAAGAAGTAGAAAAAGTGGCCGAAGTCATCAGACGACATTGGCCTCGATTGCAACCATCCGGCCACCGAGGTAAATTCTTAAAACTGCGAACATCAATAGGTTCGTCGCTCCAAAGGAGAAATATTGAGTAGTCCATCCGCAAAACAGGTTTGGATCAAGAAGGCGAAGCAGATGCGGTGTCTGGCTCCACTCCCCGAAGAACTAGCCAATCCTCAATTAATAAGGATGATGGTCCCGGCGCCATACCAGGTGCCAGTTAAGAAGCACAAGCAGAAGAAGAAAGAGGAGGGTACTTTGGACACAATGTCTGGAGAGGCTGATGCCCCGTCCTCCCACGAGGGCGACGACGACGACAAGGAGGAGCAGGAAGAAGAAGATCCTTGCCGCAAAGGTAAGAAGAGGGCGCCTCCAAAGACTTGGAAGCCAAGGCCTCCAAGAGGGACAAAATCATCATCCCTGATAACTCGGAGTCAGATGCCGAGGCCATCCCAAAGCATCATTGCGGGACCAAGCCTCAAGCCGACTCGTAAGTAGCCCGAAACCCTTCACTTTATCCGATCTCTATGACCAGTGATGATAACTCTAATTTCTGTCTTTTAGTCCGGCTCACGATCTTCCCCAGCTATCCTCATCCTCAGGAGATCTGGTGCCCGAGATGATGGAGAGTGAGTCGCCTCCATTAGCTTCCCCGCCACCTAGGGCGGATGATGCTGAGGTAGAATCTCACAGGCCCTCCCCAAACCTGCAAGAGGGGCGGGGGCGTTTTAACAGTGCTAGAGGGTAATGCCTTGGCTGCCGGAGGACTACAGAGTGCAGCCCCCATGGAGATCGGTGAAGGGAGCACCGGGCAATCCGGCCCCTAGCTACATACTACTCCGGAGGTCCGTAAGGCTCCGGAGTCTAATGAGTGACCCCCTATAGGAGAAGAGGGAGCGGCGACCTCTGCCAAGCTGGAGGCGCGACATACCACGGCGGACACACTCCAAAGTGCCTCTGTCCTAGATGAGCACCGCATCCTGATGGGTACGGTGTCTGAGAAGATCCAGTCCGCCAAGAGCGGGCTGAACGAAGCCTTCTCCAGCCTGCTGGCGGGCTTCGAGGTACGCAATGTAATTTTTTTGGTCATTTTGACGAGAAACATGCCTATATATAGATAGTAGCCCCCGAGACTCTGTTTGGTTTTTGAAAGAAAAGCGAGCAGAGGATCAATAATCAGTTGTCAGGTGGTAACATACTTTCTGTGTGCAATAAAACAGGCTTCGCTATTAGGGCTGACTGCTCAATCGGCGGAACTTTCCGAACTCAAACGGAAACTGGAACGAGCCGATGAGGACCTAGTCCTTGTTAACACGCGGCTCGACCAGGCGCAAGGTATAAGATACATCTTGATGTGTGCTTGTTTTATGTCCGTGCCTTGTGGAGTTTCAAGAGCTGCAATGTGTGTGTATGTACAGATGGTGCCACCACAGTGGAGACCCTCAGGGGTGATCTTGCCCGAGCCAAGGAGCAGGCAAGGGTAAGCCAGGCGGCGGATGAGAAAGCCGCTGCGGATTTGACAGCCGAACAGGCTGCTCGGCACCGTTTTGAGGAACGGGTGACCAAGATGGATCAACAGCTCAAGGACATCACCGCCAAGTGTGAGTCCTTGGAAAAAGAAAGTAATGAGAAGGGGACTGAACCCGCCAAGGCCGTTCAAGACACTTCGAAGGCGCAGCGCGCGGATAAATTTGTCAAGCCGGACAGATAGTGGCTGGTAAGCCCTTTCTTTTATAGGCTAAATTTGGCGACCCGAAGTATGCCTTACTTAATCGATTGTGGACGCTACTCAAATCTTCCAGGCCAATGAGGGGTACGCGACGGAGAAGCTACTCTGGTCGCAGTTTGTGGGGCCGAAGTGTCCCGGGTTGCTAAATGACCGGATGCCACAATGAGCGGAGCTGCATAAGATGTCCAGTGCGGCCATGAACGATGCTATATTCCGGCTGTGGCCGGCCAAAGATATTCCAGGCAGCTACTTTGGCCTCGTGCGGCGTCTCGTCGATGCACTGCTCCGAATTGACAATATCAAGAGGTGGTCATGCATAGAAGGGGCGCGAATGGCCTTTGCCCGTGTCAAGATGAACTGGGCGAAGATGAAGGCCGAAAATGTGGCAATTGAAGGTCCGCCTTAAAGCAAGGACCACCACACACCAGAGTGCTATTTTGAGGACGTACTAGCGGGTGCCCACCTTATAGAAGGCCAATGCTCCAAGGATGCAGTGTTCGAATGAACAAGTCGGAACTGTTTCGGGAGTTTGTATCATGAACTAAGTCTTTTGTAATATATCCTTTTACTTATGAAGAGTTTTATCCTCCCCTGCAGTCGTTTTTATACCTGGGAGTTCCCAGTCGTCGGCTTCAACCCCCATGTAGACACTACCGGCGTGTTCGGAGTTGCACATGAATACACTTAACCCAATGTCTTGGTCCATGAAGGAGGTATTAGTGCGGCAAAGTAGGCAATCAGGCTATTCGGTTTTATTGCTCTCACTTAGCCATAGGAGTTTTAACAATGGGTCCACGAAATAGCCCCTAGTATGTACGCGGCTCTCAATGTGGGTGCGTTACATATGTGACCGGGAAATAGTCCTTCGTGTAACACGGGAAAAAATCGCTACAGATTGTAATAAGTCGCCGAGCGGCCGACCAGCTCTCGCCTCATCATGATAGTCAGTTTTCTGCTTTCTCTACTGATGTGCTTGACCGAGTGAACCGGAAACACAATCGTAGTAGTTCTCCCATTACTACCCTAGCCGATCAGACGGAACGTAAGGTAGCGAACACAGGAGCCGGGCAACCCAACTATTGACCAAAGACATGATTCAGAGCTGATGCATATACCACCGAGCTCGGGACGCCGAATTGTGTTGTTAAGCTGTTCGGACTTTTTATTTGGCAACACATATGTTACCTTATAGAGCCCCTGGCAATTTATGCCAAGGTGTGTTTGTGAGACAACTATAGAGACGAAATTTGAGTAAAGACGATGCCGAATAAAATTTTGGCTCACTGTAATCTGATTGCCACGTCAAAGCGTAGTCTTACAGAGGTTACCAGAATCACCAAGGTCATTTTACATGCCGGGGTCTAGGGCTGAGGGAAAAAGCTCTATACAGGTTCCTTGAGGGGAGATTGCGGTCTACGAAATCCCTTGCACCTTCCTATGGCACGTATGCGCCTCTTTTGCCTCAGTAAGAAAGATTCCTTGAGGGGAATGGTCTTCGGCTATCTATATGGAACCAGGCTCGGAGAGAGTCCTTTGTGAGTCCGTAAGATGAGTAGGTTTTGATTGTACCTGTGATAAAAAGCAAAAACCTGATTAGATAAAGGGGAGGGCCATATAAGGTTGAACCGTGCTATAGGCATGTCCTGTGTATTGCCTCCGCCGATGCCCAGGGTATTTTGAGTGCATATCTATGTATGTGCGGTGCGAATTTCTCTATTGTACATGGCGATCGATGGATGCCAAAATGCTAATCCAGCCCTGGGTTTGTCGAGCTGTTGGTGTGCGGAACTGTTTGGACTTGCGCACTAAAGCCTGGCGGTTTAGTAACCTATAAGATGTGCGGCTTGACAGGGCCGCTTTGTACGTCGGCCGTGATGACCGTGGTATTCTCCTTAGTACGGAGGGGGCGCTCTACGCTTCCATTGATTGTAACGATGCCACGTGGGCCGGGAATCTTGAGCTTTAGGTAGGCATAGTGCAGAACCGCGTTGAAGCGGGCGAAAGCGGCGCGTCCGAGCAGTGCGTGATATCCGCTGTGGAAAGGGACGATATCGAAAATCAAGTCCTCGGTTCGGAAGTTGTTCGGCAAGCCGAAGATGACTTCCAGTGTGACTGAGCCCGTGTAGAGGGTCTCCACGCTAGGTATTATTCCTTTGAAGGTAGTTTTAGTGGGCTTGACTCTTGACGAATCGATGCCCATTTTGCGGGCAGTGTCTTGATAAAGTATATCGAGATTGCTGCCGCCATCCATAAGGACTCGCGTGAGGTGGAATCTGTTAATGATTGGATCAAGGACCAGTGCTACCGAACCTCCGTGACAGATACTGGTTCGGTGCTCCTTTCGATCGAAGGTAATCGGACAATCCGTCCATGGGTTGAATTTTGGGGCGACCGGCTCTATGGTGTAGACGTCTCGTAGTATGCGCTGGCATTCCCTTCTAGGCATATGTGTGACATATGTCATATTCACTGTTTTTACTTTGCGGGGAAATTGCTTATGTCCCCCTGTGTTCAGTTGACGAGGCTCTTGGTCATCGTTGTCGCTGGGAGATCCTTTCCACTTGTGTTCGACGTTGAGTTTGCCGGCCTGCTTAAGAACCCAACAATTTCTGTTGGTATGATAGGTGGACTTATTGGGGGTGCCGTTAATCTGGCATGGCCGATCAAGGATTCTATCTAGACTGGACGGGTCGTCCTTGTTTGCCTTGAATGGCTTCTTCCGTTGACCGGGTTTGGAGCCGCTGAATCCGGCATTGACCGCTGTGTCTTGGGTTCCATCGTTGTTGTTCCGACGCCTGTGCTTGTCGTGTCGTGGCTTGCCATTGCCGTCCCTGGTTTCGGAGGTGCTGGGGTCGCTGGTGCTATTGCTTCTACGAGCGAGCCAGCTATCCTCTCCCACGCAAAAACGGGTCATAAGTGTGGTGAGGGCTGACATGGACTTTGGCTTCTCTTGGCCGAGGTGCCAGGCGAGCCACTTGTCTCGGACGCTGTGCTTCAAAGCCGCAAGAGCTTAGGTGTTCGGACAATCCACAATCTGGTTCTTTTTAATTAAGAACCTTGTCCATGGCCGCCGGGCCGATTCCCCGGGTTGCTGTATTAAATGACTAAGGTCGTTGACATCTCGGGGCCGAACATAGGTGCCTTGGAAGTTGTCTTTGAATACGTCCTCCAAGTCTTCCTAGCTACCAATAGAATTTTCTGGTAGGCCGTTCAACCAGTGTTGTGCTGGTCCCTTGAGTTTGAGGGGACGGTATTTGATGGCGTGTAGATCGTCACCGCGAGCCATGTGAATGTGGAGAATAAAATATTCAATCCATAATGCGGGATTTTTTGTGCTGTCATAGGATTCGATGTTCATGGGTTTGAACCCTTCTGGGAACTGGTGCTCCATTACCTCATCAGTGAAGCATAGGGGGTGTGAGGCACCTCTGTATCGGGCTACGTCACGACGCAGTTCAGATGAAGTCCATATGCGGGTTTCCGCTCGGGCGTGGTTTTGCTTGTCGCGCCAGTATTGGTAACCGTCCTCTCGTGCCGGGCACGCCCTCGCGATCCATAGATTGATCTGGTTTGACCTGCTCCATTTTCCAGGTCTTGTCGCAGGTCATGTGTGTATCCCCGGGCTGTTGTTTCTCTGCTCTTACGGCGAGGTGGTGCGGGCTAGTGCTTGGCTTGAGTGGTCATTTTGTCCCGGCCATGTGGCGGTCGGTCAGGTTCATCAGCCGCATTACACGCGGGTGGTATGGCCTCCGGCACTTCGTCGTCGAATTGGGGTAGCAGCTTACGCTTCAGATAACTCTTTGTTGTGCGTTCAAGGTTGTACTCCTCGACTGCCAGGACAACAGTCCATCTGTCATTAAGCAGTTCTTGGTCAACTCGAAGCTGCTGCTGCTTCTTTTTTAGGCTTCTTTCCATAGCTATTAGCCGGTGCTTAAAGCGATCTTATTCAAGAGGTTCCTCTGGCACGATAAAATCTTTGTCGCCGAGGCTCAAGTCATCCTCGAAGAGTGGCAGATCGTTGCTATCTTCCGAGTCTTTGCTCCCTGCTTGCTTGTCAGGGTAGACTTGCCCCTCCTCCCGATCATACTATTCAGATGTTGGTTCGATGGGGTCTTCTTGTTCTTTGGCGTGTTTCGTAGTATCATTTTCTCCCATGCCAGTATCATTGTCTTTTCCGCGGCGCGATTTAGGGCGGTGCCGCCGACATCGATGCTTCGGCGGTATCTTAGGAGGTTCTTCCTCGACTGGATCCTTCTTATCATCGTCGTCGCCTTCTTTAGGTGTGTCCACCATGTATACGTCATATGAGGAAATGGCCGTCCAGCACCCGGTAAACAATGGGTTTGGGGCCTGCTCCTCTCCGGCATCGTCGACTATACTGTCAATGTCTTCGGAGGCGTAGTCGAGCATGTCGGTTACATCCTCGACAGTGGCTATAAAGTGTGTGGTGGGTGGGAAGTAAAGTTCCCTATTTTCAGTCCCTAGTCCGGGCTGGTCGTAATTCGGAAGCGCTTCCTCTGTGATGGCGATGGATTGCATCAAATCCAAAGCCTCATTTAAGAGCGGGGTTTGGATGGGGACCGGAGATCCTTGGCCGAGCTCGCAAGACGCGGACTTCGAGAGTTCGGAGCTAGTGTCTAGAGAAGAGTCCGGCTTTGTGATAACTGCTGGCAGCGCTATCCTCTCCGGTTCTCCAGTGTTGAGCTTTATGGCCACAGATAGTCCGGCGAGCTCGAGACTCCCGTCTTCGGGCTGAGTGACGCGCTCCGGATCTAATGCCGAAGCGGTGGTTGGAGCCACAAACCCTTGGAAGATCAAGTCTCCTCGGATGTCAGCGACATAGTTCAGATTTTCGAAACTGATCTGGTGACCAGGGGCGTAGCTGTCGATCTGCTCCAGGTGACCAAGCGAGTGGGCACGCAGCGCAAAGCCGCTGAACACGAAGATTTGGCTAGGGAGAAAAATCTCCTCCCTAGCGGCGTTGTTGTAGATGATCGAGGAGGCCATCGAGCCTTTCGACAATGGCTCAGTGGAACTCTCAATGAAAGCACGAATGTCGGTGTCAAAACAAGCAGATCTCGGGTAGGGTGTCCCGAACTATGCGTATAAGGATCAAAGGTAACAAGAGGCAGGGGACACTTTATTTACCCAGGTTCGGTCCCTCTTGATGGAGGTAATACCCTACTTCCTGCTAGATTGACTTTGATGAGTACATGGCTTACAAGAGTTGATCTACCTCGAGATCGTAATGGCTAAACCCTAGATGTCTAGCCTGTATGATTATGAATGCCTCTACGGGCTAAACCCTCTGGTTTATATAGACACCGGAGGGGGCTAGGGTTATACAGAGTCGATTTACAGAGAAAGGAATCTTCATATATGCACGCCAAGCTCGCCTTCCACGCCAAGGAGAGTCCCATCCAGACACGGGGGAAAGTATTCCATCTTGTATATTCATGGCCCATTAGTTCGGCCCATGTTATGTAGCCCGGACACCCGAGGACCCTGTAATCCAGGACTCCCTTAGCCGGCCCCCTAGATGCATCTAGATGGGGGGCCGGCGGCCAAGGATGGAGCCTTGCCCCCCAAGTTGGTGGGGGCGCCCCACCCCTAGGGTTTTCAACCCTAGGCGGCTTGGGCCCATAGGGGGGTGTTAGTAGGCAGGTTCCCACCAATATTCAACCCATTAGGTCCCCCGGGGTAGGTGGCCCCTCCCGGTGGACCCCCGGAACCCTTTCGGTGGTCCCGGTACAATACCAATAACCCCCAAAACTCTTCCGGTGACTGAAACTAGACTTCCCATATATAAATCTTCACCTCCGGACCATTTCGGAACTCCTCGTGGCGTCCGGGATCTCATCCGAGACTTCGAACAACTTTTGGTAACCACATACAATTCCCATTACAACTCTAGCATCATCGAACCTCAAGTGTGTAGACCCTATGGGTTCGGGAACCATGCAAACATGACCGAGACACTTCTCCGACCAATAACCAATAGCAGGATCTGGATACCCATATTGGCTCCCACTTGTTCCACGATGATCTCATCGGATGTACCATGATGACGGGGATTCAATCAATCACGTATACAATTCCCTTTGTCCATCGGTATGTTACTTGCCCGAGATTCGATCATCGGTATCCATATACCTTGTTCAATATCGTTACCGGCAAGTCTCTTTAATCATTCTGTAATACATGATCTCGTGACTAACTCCTTAGTCACACTAAGCTCATTATAATGATGCATTACCGAGTGGGCCCAGAGATACCTCTGCGTCATACGGAGTGACAAATCCCAGTCTCGATTTTGCCAACCCAACAGACATTTTCGGAGATACCTGTAGTGCACCTTTATATTCACCTAGATATGTTGTGTTGTTTGATACACCCAAAGCATTCCTACGGTGTTTGGGAGTTGGACAATCTCATGGTCTAAGGAAATGATACTTGACATTAGAAAAGCTCAAGCAAACAAACTACTCAATCTTATGTTGTGCTTACGATTGGGTCTTGTCCATCACATCATTCTCCTAATGATGTGATCCCGTTATCAACGACATCCAATGTCCACAGTCAGGAAACCACAAACATCTATCGATCAATGAGCTAGTCAACTACAGGCTCACTAGGGATATGTTGTGGGCTATGTATTCACACATGTATTACGGTTTCCGGTTAATACAGTTATAGAATGAACAATAGACAATTATCATCAACACGGAAATATAATAATAACCATTTGTTATTGCCTCTAGGGCATATTTCCAACTATCTCCCACTTGCACTACAGACAATAATCTTGTTATATTGTGATGAATCGAATACCCATAGAGTTCTGGTGCTGATTATGTTTTGCTCATGGAAGAGGTTCAGTCAAAGGATCTGCGACATTCAGATCCGTATGTACTTTACAAATATCTACGTCTCCATCTTGAATATAACCACAAATGGAGTTGAAGCGACGCTTGTGTGCTTGGTCTTCTTATGAAACCTGGGCACCTTGGCAATGGCAATAGCTTAAGTGTTGTCACAGAAGAGAGTCATAGGGCCCGACGCATTGGGAATTACTCCTAGGTCGGTGATGAACTCCTTCATCTAGACTCCTTCTGCACGGCTTTCGAAGTAGCTATGTACTCCGCTTCACATGTAGATGCCGCCATGACGCTTTGCTTGCAACTGCACCAGCTAACTGCCCCACCATTCAAAATATACATGTATCCGGTTTGTGACTTGGAGTCATCCGGATCTGTGTCGAAGCTAGCATCAACGTAACCCTTTACTCAAGGAAATATGCCCTAGAGGCAATAATAAAGTTGTTATTTATATTTCCTTATATCATGATAAATGTTTATTATTCATGCTAAAATTGTATTAACCGGAAACATAATACATATGTGAATATATAGACAAACAAAGTGTCACTAGTATGCTTCTACTTGACTAGCTCGTTAAATCAAAGATGGTTATGTTTCCTAGCCATAGACATGAGTTGTCATTTGATTAACGGGATCACATCATTGGTGAGTGATGTGATTGACTTGACCCATTCCGTTAGCTTAGCACTTGATCATTTAGTTTTACTGCTATTGCTTTCTTCATGACTTATACATGTTCCTATGACTATGAGATTATGCAACTCCCGAATACCGAAGGAACACTTTCTGTGCTATCAAGCATCACAATGTAACTAGGTGATTATAAAGATGCTCTACAGGTATCTTTGAAGGTGTTTGTGGGTTTGGCATAGATCGAGAATAGGATTTGTCACTCCTAGTGTCGGAGAGGTATCTCTGGGCCCTCTCGGTAATGCATATCATTATAAGCCTTGCAAGCAAATGACTAATAAGTTAGTCACGAGATGATGCATTAAGGAAAGAGTAAAGAGACTTGCCGGTAAAGAGGTTGAACTAGGTATTGAGATACCGACGATCAAATCTCAGGAAAGTAACATGCCGATGACAAAGGGAGCAACGTATATTGTTGTGCGGTTTGACTGATAAAGATGTGACGCCCCGTGACCGATGCACCAGGTGCCAGCCAGTTATTCGTCATCGTTGCCATGTCATTTGCTTGCGTGTTGTACTTTGCCATGTCATCATGTGCATTTCATCGGCATGTTTTTAAAACTTGCATCCATCCTGTCACACCCTGCATTTTGTAACATGTTATTTGCATCAATGAAGCATGAAGATTTGGACCAGCAATTTTTTTTTTTGGCATCATTTGGCTTTTATTTGGAATTGAGTTTTTCTTCATATGTGCTCATTAGAGTCAACTATTACCTCTTGTAGAATTCATCTCCATACCCAAAACTTCTGCCCAATGATCATACCAAGTGTTATATAATAGTATAGTATTTTCTTACAAAATTAATTTGGCCAAAATGTATTTTATAATTTTAGTATTCCTAAAACCCCTGAATTAAGGTTTGCACTGCAAGTGCTCGATTTAGGGTGAGAAAATTATTTCAAAAGGTGTATTTGAGACCTAGGAGTCATAGGACTCCCAGAAACCACAAAAGTATAATTTTAAAAAGTTATTTTCCTATTTTATTTAAAAGCTTTTTCTTAAGGCCAGAAATGATCTTTAATAGGGAAAAATTATTTAAGTATTTCAAAAATATTATTCAAAATTCAGGGAGACTCATAGGACATATATTGTCCATATATAAGAGTTTCAACACTTGGTCATGTTCAAAATAATGGGCTAATCCCTCTAAAACCCTTTCTGGATATTTTAAGCTTTTGAAATATTTACAAAGGAAATATTCTCCAAAAATTCTAGGGAAATTCTATCATGTTATATATGGCATATTTGATGATCTTGCCAAGACCCAGGCCTTGGGAAGCAAGAAAACATCATCAAAACCCTTCCTAACCATTCTGTCCATATTTGAAGTTTGAGAAACTCTACATTGCCAAACTTGTCCAAATGCTCTCAAACTTGGTGCACAATCTAGAAAGGCCTAATAAGGCATCTAGACCAAATGGCTCAAGAATTGGAGTAGGGTAACTTGATCATAATACCCCAAAACCATTTCTGTTCAAATGCAAATTTGAACAACTTTAAATTACCAACTTTTTACCTGGAGCTTCAAACTTTGTGGGCATGATCATAACCCCAAATGATGAAACTACACCAAGTGGTGCATCAAGGGGAGATGATTAGCTTGAATCAAACAAGATGAAGCCATTTCTGTTGATTTCTAGGGTTCACCAAAGTTACATTGGCTAGTTTCTTCAAATGAGCCCAAATTTGGTGAAACACCCTATTTTCATATAACATTCAATCCTGTTAAGTGTCATGGCAAGTGGGGATCATTTGCTTGATCAAAACTTGATCAAACACCTTCTGCAATTTTACCAAAACTACCATCTTGACCCCTTTTACTATTTACCTTGGCCTCAACTTTCTACCACAGCTCCATCTAGTTACTATCTACCTCCAGTAACTCCCCCATGTCCCCAGCTCCATGATTGAGGGGTGAAAACCCTAGTTCACCTTGCTGGACAACCATTTTCTACCAAGTTACCAGCTTCCTCTCTCTCTCCTTGATCCTCCAGAGCATCCAAAGCTACAGACGAGCTTCTTGCATCACCCTGGACCCCCCCAGACACGGCGGACGCGCCCAGAGGGCCAATGGCATGTCATGGCATGCGGTAAGGCCGCTCCAGAGCGCGCTACAGTGCGCCCCTGCACTGAAGCTTCGCCCAATCACCTGCCCCCCTCGAGCTCTCCCCTCGCGCCAGTCGATGCCCCTCGACGTCCGCGACCTCCCCGGCGCTATCCCCCCTCCTCCTCCGCCCTCCAGTGGCCGTCTTCACATGCGCGCTGGCCGCCCGCAGCCTCCACTCGTCGGGCTCACACGCGCGTGCTGTCTGGAAGCCTCCCCGCTCCTCCTCTCCCCTCTGCTAGGCGTAGGACTTGTCCATGAGCCTCCCCGGCTCAATCACAGGCACCAGAACAGCCTCTGGCCTCGCCTGCAACCTCGCCGGCGCACGAGTCCACGGTGGACCGTGGGCTCGGCTATATAAGCACCCCCGAGCCTCTCCAACGGCACAAACAGCCTCCTCTCACCCCCAGCAACACTCTAGCACCACTCACTCCTCCCAGAAAGCCCCTGTGCTCGGGATCGACCGGAGCTCCGCCGCGTCGGGCAGCCGGAGATCTCGAGGTACAGGCCCTCTCCGCCCTTCCTTTTGCTCGATTCAAAACCGCCATGCACCACTGATGCATTCCCCTCCCTTTTCCCCTTCTGCAGCTGCCGGATTTGAGCTGGCCAGCGACCTCCCGAAGCTCCTCCGCCGTCCCACCTCGCCGCCGGCGAACCAAGCCTCCCCGGCGAGTCGCACCACCAACACTGCATCCGCGACTCACTGCTGAGTCCATCCCTGCCCTCCGTTGGCTCCGCCGTTCCCGGATTCGCCGCCGGTGAGCTCGTCGTCGCCGTGGCCGAGAGGTTGAAGATGACAGGCGGGCCCCGCCTGTCATCCTCACCGCCCTCTCTCTCCCCTCGCAGTCGCTGACAGCCAGGCCCCGCCCGTCAGGTTTAAAATCCTGACGTGCGCGCGCTGGCGCTCGAGCGGCTGGGCTCTTCGCCCTGGGCCGTGCACTGTGGCCACTCTGGCCCATTTGCACAGGGCCTTTTTTCTTCTTTTTCTTTTCTGTAAAACTTCAAATAATTTTACAGAAATGAATACTGGCCCAAATAAATTAATTCCAACTCCTAAAATCTTGTAATATTCCAACCTATTTAATGGTATCACTTTCACACATATCCATGAAACTTTTCTGTTCTGTTCAAATTTAAATTCAAATTTGAGCAATAAAACTCTTGTTCTAAAATCCTTAGATTCCATTCTGCAACTCCAAAACTCCAACTAAGAATTTTCTCCATCTTAGTTTTCCCTCTAGTATTTAACAAAAATAAGTTGACATTTTTCTGAGCACTTTGATTTTTCTGTTTTTATTGTGGTCTTATTTTCCCGTTGATATTTTGCGACGTATAGATAACGTATTTGACGAAGTTGCTGAGGAAGAAGGTGGAGAAGGATTTGAAGACTTTGAAGACCAAGCCAATCCAGGCAAGCATCCCTTTGACCATGATACACTTGTTCTTCGGAACCCATTTGTTTCCGATGCATGTTGATAGAGTTACGGTGGTGACCTAGTTGAACCACCACATGATGCATGCTTTGCTCATGATCTTGCTATGTGCTAGTTGTCATGCAAATAGATAGTAGTGATGCTTGTGATGCATGTGAGATATGAACTTTCGAGGTTCAAAACTTTTCATAAACCCCGTCGGGTGCCCCTAATGCCCGAGGGTGATGTTGAGTTAGGTCATCACTTGAGGAAGAAGTGATGTGCCGGTAAAATCTTGTGCATGGGTGAAATAATGGATTAGATTTATGTGTGACTACCGTCCCAACCAAACATGTACAACAACTCTACCCCTTATGGGACGAAGCTTTATTGATTACTTAGGTCGATACTAGCGTGGTGCCCGCATTACTAGTGACGGGAAGACTTGAGGTCTTTCCCGGGACGGGGTCGTGCTTGGATAGATGACCATGACTGTTTTTACAGGGCACTGGACACACCGTTGGTCCCTTCGGGTATGCATGACATTGAAATTAGGGCAAGTCCCATGATCTATTGTTTGTACCCGAGGGCCGTGTACCAACGAGTGGACTCTATGTTAGTATCGTCTAAGGAAAGATAATGACCGGGTGCTTCCCCCGAGTACTTGAGGTACTGCGGGATCGTGGATGACACGAAAGCTTCCCGGATCTTGTGGGTAAAGTGCACAACCTCTGCAGAGTGTAAAACTATTCGAATAGCCGTGTCCACGGTCATGGACAGTTGGGTGGTGCTACTTAAACTATGTCCAGAATTTTACTTCATCGGTGAAAGTATGTGTGTGAAGAGTCAAGGTGGTGACTAGACTCGATGAGTTGAATCAAACTCATGTTGATATCGGTAACCTGTCTTCGAGGTTACGTGAAGTTGTTGATGCATATACTTGATATTTATTCTAGTCATTGCTAGATTGCTCATTATTGTTCAATTGGATTGTTACTTTGAACCACATCATGGGTTGCTTGCGAGTACATTCAAAGTACTCATTGGCTTGCCACTGGTTATTTAATTGGCCAGGCATGGAGGAACATGAATATGAGGAAGAGTTCATTGGAGACGAACATGCGAACTAGGACGCTATCCCAGTCAGAATGCATGTAGGGTTAAGGAAGATGGCATGGGTTCTACCTATCATCGAAGACTTCCGCTATTTGAGTTATTTGCTATTCAGCCTGTGAGGCTTTATCTATGTAAGACTTGGCCATAATGGCCATAATTTGTGTAAGACGATTTGTATGGATGTAAGACTCTTGTTATTCAGCTTCTGTGTGTTCAGTGAGCATTGATCTCTGGGATCACTGTACACGTGCATTCGGTGATCTCGACTTCTAAGTCAGGGTCCCCACAGAGCTGGTATCAGAGCCATCCTGACTGTAGGAAGCCTTAGTTAGCATGGGCGTTAGTTAGATGAGACCCCTTTTCAAAAACCTTCTGAACCTCTCTTCTTTTCTAAACCTGAGATTTCATCAGCTTATTAACCCCTCCTATTCCACCTTTGCAGATGGCCGCTGTACCCGAAGAGCACCTGACCACTGGGTTTCCCTTGCTTCTCGAGGATAGCCTCCAGGAGTGTCAGTTCCACCGAGCACCCATCCTCACCTACCTTGAGCATTGGTTTAGCGACACTGAGGTGGAGTACCATGTGGAAGTGATCGTGAAGGCAAACGATCCTCCCACAAGTTGGTTCTTCGAGGGACCCCAGATGGCAACACTACCTCTTGCTGTCGAGGCTGCTGCACTCAAGGCACTAACCCGTCTCCGCGAGCTTCTTCCGGAGATGGCAGCCAAGATGACAACCCGCTTCTTGCCTTACCGGAAGGAAGGTGAAGATGAAAGCAGCGCACTAGCCCCTCCACTGAAGGAAGGACTCTCGCTTCGGTTCCAGACCTACTTCAGTCTATGTGCCGACAGCTTGGCACAAGACTTGGCCTCGGAATCAATGAAGCTCCGAGAAGAACTTCACAAGACCAAGGCACTTCTTCGTCAAGCACAAGAGAAGACAAATAGGATCAAGAAGGAAGGAGCACCTTCCGGACAGTCCGCTATCGCATACTGAGGCGGAAGGCCCTCCGGAGATGTATCTTCCAAGGATGAAGAACCACCTCGGCGACGCCGGATGACGGCAAGGGAATATCGCAAGCTTTTCCCTGCACCACCGACGAAGCACCATCGTATCCAACTCCTCCACTCCCCCACACCCTCAAGAGACAAGGGGGCCCAGACAGATGAAGACAAGGAGGAAGACCCCGAAGAGCCGGAATACGCGACCGAGCATTCCGCCGCTTAGGCATTATTCGCTACTCGGATATGCCAGTTGTGACCTCTACGGTAGGATAGGTCGTGTAACCCCTATGCGCAGTTGAGTCCTTGTATGGTTCATATGAAACCATCTAGTGTTTGCTTTTGTTATGTTTGGATGTATGTCGTATTCTTCCTTCGGGAATATGTAAACGACTGCATCACCCATTTGGATTTTAATGAATGTGTCTTGGCATTTTTGGCCCTTACATGATTTGATTATTGTGACACCCACCCCCTTACTAGGCACCCATCTATCTTGCTTTCCCTCTTCCAAGTCATGAGACCTTTTACCGCTCCAACAGGATGCCTGTTGTAACTCGTACTGGTACCTCTACCCAGCAGCCTGAAGCCGGAGCATCCGCTCAGTCAGAGGCAGGCCACGACCAAACCAACGACCAAGCTCCGAACATGGACATGGCTCAGCTTCTCCAAGCTTTCCGAGAGGAACGCCAAGCCAACACCGCAACCCTTCAGTTGATTGCTCAAGCTGTCACCAACAACCGCCAGCCGGCGGGGAATGGCAATGGACGTTCCACGTTGGCAGAGTTCAAGAAGCATGCACCGCCAACTTTCATCGAGACTGCTGAACCCCTGGACGCAGAGGACTAGGTCCGCACCATTGAGGACTTACTGGAACTAGTCGTATGCACAGAAGACTGTGAGAAGGTGGCTTATGCAGCCCACTGCCTCGGGGGGGGGGGGACTGCTAGAGCTTGGTGGGATGGATTCAAGGTCATGCATGCTGAACAAGACATCACTTTGGTCAACTTCAAGGAAGAATTCCGCAAAGCCCACATTCCTTCCGGAATCATGGCTATCAAAAAGCGTGAGTTCCGAGCCCTGAAGCAAGGAAGTGGCACTGTCAAGGAGTACATGCAGAAGTTCAGTGTTCTGTCAAGGTATGCCCCTGAAGATGTTAGCACTGATGCTGCAAAAAGGGAGCGCTTCATGGAAGGCCTCAATCAGACTCTGCAATACTCGCTTGTCGTGTGCGACTGCCCAACCTTCCCTGACCTGGTGAACAAAGCACTTATGCTTGAAGACAAGCGGCGTGCTTTGGAAGACACTCGCAAGCACAAGATGGTCAGCAAGGGAAGTTCCAGCAATCAGAAGCCTCGTCTGTGGCAGTCAGCCCCGGCCAAGCCAACCTATCAGCAACCAAGAGCTCCTGCACCCCGCACCAACTATCAGCCTCAGCAGTATGCCAACCCAAGGCCAGCTTTCAACCCCAATAACAGTGGTGGCAACAATATCAACAATCCAAACCAAGTCACTTGCTTTGGATGTGGTCATTCAGGACACATCTCAAGGGTGTGTCCCAACAAGAAGCCTGATGCCCCGCGCCCCTATGCGCAGAACCAAGGACAAGGCCGCGGGATGCCACCAAGGAACCCAGCTCCTCGCAACCCGCCTAACCAAGGGAAGGGGCGTGTGAATCACGTCACTACTGAAGAAGCCCAGGAAGACCCGGACGTCATGCTGGGTATGTTCCTTGTCAACTCAGCACCTGCAACTGTCTTATTTGATTCTGGAGCAACGCATTCATTTGTCACTCAAAGATTTGCATTAAAAAGTGGCATGACCCCTACACCCCTGAATAACCCTATGGTGGTACAAACCCCCGGAGCAGAGATGAGAGACAAGATAGGCTGTAAAGGAGTCAGTATTACCATTAACGATGTAGATTTCCTAGCAGACCTCATCGTCCTGAGATCACAAGGCTTGGATGTGATCCTAGGCATGAATTGGCTCAGCAAGCACCAAGTCTTGTTAGACTGTGCCAATCGGACAGTCACCGTGACCAATGACAAAGGAGTCGAAGTCAAGTTTGCTTCCAACTCCTCTTCCGCTCAAGCCGCTCAAGTCAACTATCTGTCTGAAGTTGGGCTAGAGCAAGTACCGGTGGTATGCGAGTATCCTGATGTCTTTCCGGATGAACTACCGGGAATGCCCCCTGACCGTGACATTGAGTTCATCATCGAGCTCGTGCCCGGAGCAGGACCCATCTATAAGAAGCCTTATAGAATGGGGATGGAAGAATTAGCCGAGTTGAAGAAGCAACTGGAAGAGCAGATGAGGAAGGGATTTATCCGCCCAAGTGCCTCCCCTTGGGGATCTCCTGTTCTGTTTGTGGCAAAGAGGGACGGTACCATCCGCTTATGCATTGACTATCGTTCCCTCAATGAAGTTACAATCAAGAAGAAAAATCCACTTCCCAAGATCGAAGATCTGTTTGATCAGCTCAGCGGAGCCAAGGTGTTCTCCAAGATTGACCTCAGATCTGGGTACTACCAGCTGAAGATCAGACCCCAAGATATTCCGAAGACGGCATTCGTAACCAGATATGGCCTGTACGAGTGCACGGTCATGTCCTTTGGGTTAACCAATGCCCCAGCTTACTTCATGTATCTCATGAATAAAGTCTTCATGGAATATTTGGACAAGTTCGTTGTTGTCTTCATCGATGACATTCTTGTCTTCTCGAAGACGGAGGAAGAGCACGAGCAACATTTGAGGATGGTCCTAGACAAGCTTCGGGAGCACCAACTATATGCCAAATTCAGCAAGTGCGAGTTCTGGCTGCATAAAGTTGGATTCTTAGGTCATGTCTTGACCGAGGAAGGATTATCAGTTGATCCCGCGAAGATCGAAGCTGTGACCCAATGGCAATCTCCAACGACCATCAAGGAAGTTAGAAGCTTCCTCGGACTTGCGGGCTATTACCGCAAATTCGTGGAAGGATTCTCTAGCATTGCACGACCAATGACTCAGCTCCTCAAGAAGGATAAAAAGTTCGAGCGGACGCCAAAATGCGAAGAGAGCTTCCAAGAACTCAAGAAGAGGTTGACCATCGCCCCAGTTCTGGCAACACCTGATATTCACAAGGAGTTCATGATATATTGTGATGCCTCTCGAACCGGATTGGGAAGCGTTCTGATGCAAGAAGGCCGAGTCATAGCATACCTCTCCAGGCAGCTACGACCTCGTGAGGAGAAATACGCTACTCACGATCTTGAGTTAGCGGCAGTAGTTCATGCCTTGAAGACATGGCGGCATTACCTCCTAGGGAAACGGTGTGAGATATACACAGACCACAAAAGTCTGAGGTACATTTTCACCCAAAAGGAATTGAACATGAGGCAGCGAAGATGGTTGGAACTCATCAAAGACTATGGCCTCAGCGTCCAATATCACCCTGGGAAGGCTAATGTGGTGGCCGATGCCTTAAGCAGGAGGGCTTGCTCTTTGAATGCCATTATTCAGGAAAGGCAGCCAGCCTTGTTTAAGGAACTCGGACAATTCAGTTTGGAATTGGTCACCCCCGGGTTTCTGGATCATTTGGAAGTCAGACCGACCCTGATGGACGAAGTCAAGAAGGCGCAAGATGGACACGCAAGCATTGAAAGCATCAAGAAGAAGATGAAGCTAGGCAAGGCCCCAAGATTCTCTGAAGACGAGCACGAGATTGTTTGGTACAAAGGCTGCATCTGCGTACCAAACAAGACGGAGCTGAAGAACCTGATCCTGCAAGAAGCCCACGACACTCCGTATTCCATCCACCCCGGAGGAACCAAGATGTATCAAGACTTGAAGGCACGATACTGGTGGCACGGGATGAAAAGAGAGATTGCAACCTATGTTGCAAAGTGTGATGTGTGCCAAAGGGTCAAGGCTGAATATCAGCGACCCGCTGGATTGCTTCAACCACTCAAGGTTCCTGAGTGGAAGTGGGATAAAGTCGGAATGGACTTCATCACTGGATTATCAAGGTCAAATAGAGGACATGACTCCATCTGGGTCATAGTCGACCATTTGACCAAGGTGGCCCATTTCATTCCTCTCAAGACTACTTATGATGGCAACCGGCTGGCAGCTCTCTACATCGACAGAATTGTAAGCCTTCACGGCGTTCCCAAGGAGATTGTGTCAGATCGAGGAACCCAGTTCACCTCAAGGTTCTGGAAGAAGTTCCAAGAAGCCTTGGGAACCAAGTTATCTTTCAGCACGGCTTTTCATCCACAGACCGAAGGTCAGACAGAACGAGTAAATCAAATTCTCGAAGACATGCTCCGAGCCTGTGTCTTGGCATATGGAGCCAAGTGGGAAGATTGTCTCCCTTTTGCCGAGTTCTCCTATAACAACAGTTACCAGTCGAGCCTTCAGATGGCACCATTTGAGGTGTTGTACGGATGCAGATGTCGCACACCCCTCAACTGGTCAGAGACTGGAGAAGGGCTAGTCTTTGGACCGGATATTCTCCGCGCAGCAGAAGAGCAAGTCCAACTAGTCAGAGAACGTTTGAAGGCAGCCAAGTCAAGGCAGAAGAGCTATGCTGACACTCACCGTCGGGACATGAATTTCCATGTCGGGGACCATGTGTACCTGCGGGTAACTCCTCTGAAGGGAACCAAGTGTTTCCACGTCAAGGGGAAGCTCGCACCAAGGTTCATTGGACCCTTTGAGATCACTGCACGACGAGGAGAAGTGGCTTACCAGTTGGAACTACCACCTGAGCTGTCCGATGTGCACAACGTGTTGCACGTGTCACAACTCCGGAAATGTCTCCAAGTTTCGAACAAGCCTGATCTCTACAAGGATGTTGATCACCAAGCCATTGATCTGCAGCCTGATTTGACCTACCGCGAGAAGCCCATTCGCATCCTGGATGAAGCAGAACGACGGACACGAAGCCGTAACATCAAGTACTTCAAGGTCCAGTGGAGCAACCACACGGAAGCAGAAGCAACCTGGGAACGTGAAGACTATCTTAGATCCGAGTTTCCCGATCTCTTTTAAGACCTAGTTTAGGAATCTCAGGGACGAGATTCTTGTAAGGGGGGTAGGTCTGTCACACCCTGCATTTTGTAACATGTTATTTGCATCAATGAAGCATGAAGATTTGGACCAGCAAATTTTTATGGCATCATTAGGCTTTTATTTGGAATTGAGTTTTTCTTCATATGTGCTCATTAAAGTCAACTATTACCTCTTGTAGAATTCATCTCCATACCCAAAACTTCTGCCCAATGATCATACCAAGTGTTATATAATAGTATAGTATTTTCTTACAAAATTAATTTGGCCAAAATGTATTTTATAATTTTAGTATTCCTAAAACCCCTGAATTAAGGTTTGCACTGCAAGTGCTTGATTTAGGGTGAGAAAATTATTTCAAAAGGTGTATTTGAGACCTAGGAGTCATAGGACTCCCAGAAACCACAAAAGTATAATTTTAAAAAGTTATTTTCCTATTTTATTTAAAAGCTTTTTCTTAAGGCCAGAAATGATCTTTAATAGGGAAAAATTATTTAAGTATTTCAAAAATATTTGCCAAAATTCAGGGAGACTCATAGGACATATATTGTCCATATATAAGAGTTTCAACACTTGGTCATGTTCAAAATAATGGGCTAATCCCTCTAAAACCCTTTCTGGATATTTCAAGCTTTTGAAACATTTACAAAGGAAATATTCTCCAAAAATTCTAGGGAAATTCTATCATGTCATATATGGCATATTTGATGATCTTGCCAAGTCACATGCCTTGGGAAGCAAGAAAACATCATCAAAACCCTTCCTAACCATTCTGTCCATATTTGAAGTTTGAGCAACTCTACATTGCCAAACTTCTCCAAATGCTCTCAAACTTGGTGCACAATCTAGAAAGGCCTAATAAGGCATCTAGACCAAATGGCACAAGAATTGGGGTAGGGTAACTTGATCATAATACCCCAAAACCATTTCTGTTCAAATGCAAATTTGAACAACTTTACATTACCCACTTTTTACCTGGAGCTTCAAACTTTGTGGGCATGATCATAACCCCAAATGATGAAACTACACCAAGTGGTGCATCAAGGGGAGATGATTAGCTTGACTCAAACAAGATGAAGCCATTTCTGTTGATTTCTAGGGTTCACCAAAGTTACATTGGCTAGTTTCTTCAAATGAGCCCAAATTTGGTGAAACACCCTATTTTCATATAACATTCAATGATGTTAAGTGTCATGGCAAGTGGGGATCATTTTCTTGATCGAAACTTGATCAAACACCTTCTGCAATTTTAGCAAAACTACCATCTTGACCCCTTTTACTATTTACCTTGGCCTCAACTTTCTACCACAGCTCCATCTAGTTACTATCTACCTCCAGTAACTCCCCCATGTCCCCAGCTCCATGATTGAGGGGTGAAAACCCTAGTTCACCTTGCTGGACAGCCATTTTCTACCAAGTTACCAGCTTCCTCTCTCTCTCTCCTTGATCCTCCAGAGCATCCAAAGCCACAGACGAGCTGCTTGCATCACCCTGGACCGCCCAGACACGGCGGACGCGCCCAGAGGGCTAATGGCATGCCATGGCATGCGATAAGGCCACTCCAGAGCGCGCTACAGTGCGCCCCCGCACTGTAGCTTCGCCCAATCTCCTGCCCCCGACAGCCTCGAGCTCTCCCCCCGCGCCAGTCGATGCCCCTCGACGTCCGCGACCTCCCCGGCCCTGTCCCCCCTCCTCCTCCGCCCTCCAGTGGCCGTCTTCACACACGCACTGGCCGCCCGTAGCCTCCACTCGTCGGGCTCACACGCGCACGTTGTCTGGAAGCCTCCCCGCTCCTCCTCTCCCATCTGCTAGGCGTAGGACTCGTCCATGAGCCTCCCCGGCTCAATCACAGGCACCAGAACAGCCTCTGGCCTCGCCTGCAACCTCGCCGGCGCACGAGTCCATGGTGGACTGTGACGCCCGAGACCGACGTCCCAGAAGATTCCAGAAGATTCCAGATGTTCCGGGTTGCCAGTGTGTTCTTTGTGCTTGTGTTATTTATTTTTGCATTGCATCATGTCATCATGCCATCATCTCATTAATTGTTTTGCAACCAAATAATTCGTGTGGGCCTCCGGTCCATTTAAATCGAGGGAAGAATGTCTTCTCTTTATAACATATAAAAGTCTCTCAATATTTTAGGGAGCTATATTAAAATATTCCATTCTTTGGAATTACCCGTAACACACTTGCATAATTTCCCTATGTCTTTTCACTTCGAGTTTCACCTTCAAAACCTTGCCTATAATTCTTTCCGTTGTTTCGAGGATCCTCAAACCCCCCCTTCTATTTTTATTTAAATTCCGCACATTTTTGTGAGTCCAGTAAATTTGACCTCGTGTGCTAATTCTTGCCTAAGCTTCCTTTTCTTTTCTTCTCTCCTTTCTTTCTTTTTTTCTGTTTTTCCTTTTCACTCTTAAATAGGAGAGGTCCAGACACCTCCCAGGCCTCCCTAGGCTTTTCTCAGCCTCTAGGCCCACTTCTCCATCTGGGCCTCCTCCTTCCCCCCAGCGGCCCAAGTCTCCCCCACCAGCGGCCAGGCCTCCTGGCCCAACCGCTATCCTTCCTGGCCCGAGGCCGACCGCACCGAACCCTAGCGCCCTCGACCCCGCACCTCAGCCCTCGATCCTCTCCTTCCCCTCGTCCGCCGCACTCACCTCGCTCGTGCTCGAACCCCTCGCACCCCATTCTCCAGCCCCGATTCCCTTCCGCCCGTCCCCTGCCTCCCCTTCGTCGCCAAGACGTCGCGCGCAACGCCTCTCCTCCTGCGCCTCCCTCCGGCCTCCCGTCGAGCCAGGGCTCGATGCCCGTACGCCGCGAGCCGCACTCCATTCCCCCCTCGCGTGGTCGCCTGCAGGAAGGCCAGAGGCCAGCTTCCCATCGCTCCTCCTTCTGGAGCCCCTCCGCCCTGGCCTCGTCCAGGCTCCTGCCTCTTCCTTCCGATGCGCGCCTCGAGCCCGGCCCCCTGGCCCCGAGCGCCGCACCCCAGCAGCCCTCGCCCCGACGTCCTCTTCTCCAGCGCCAAGATGTGCCCGGCCGCCTCGCCTGGTTCTCCTCGCCTTCTCCCAGAGAGAGAGCTCGGCGCCCCGTCGCCCCTTCCTCGCAACGCAGACGCGCCCGCTGGACCTCCAGCACCGTTCTGCCGGTCCGAGGCTGCAGCAGCACCAGGCCGGAGCGCGCCCCGTCCTCCTTCGGTGCCACGGCCTCAGGCCCTTCCGTGCAGCCACCTCGCCCCGAGCCGCCAAGACCTTGCTGGTTTTTTTTCTTTTTGTTGTGAAGGCCGCAGCCGCTAAAACCGTGGACGCCAAGATCTTCGAACGAGGGACCCCGAGACGTCAAGTACCTCTTGGATTCGTCAAGTCCGACGACAAGTGTTCCGGTACCGTCGCAAGTATTGAGACCGGCGAGTCCGAAGACACCAAGTACCACGACGTCGACGACCTCGAGAACGACTACATGAACAACTACATGGCGACGCGACAAGTACCCCTCCGATGCCTGTACAACTACGAACTCGACGCCCGAACATCTACCGTCGCCCCGTGTACCACTACTTCCCTCTACGGCATGTACCACTACCGTCGCCCGGAAACGAGGAATTCGCCAAGTACCACGACACGATAACGGAACGACTACTTCCTCTCCGAACGAGTACCACTACTTCCACTACGATCTCGAACCGCCCCGAAACGCACGCTTCGAAGGTATAACCCGAGACGATGACCCGTGTGATGCTTGCTTGTGGTTGTATGAAATGTCTCCCTTGTGTGCTTCGTGTCCGTTTCGTCCGTTGTCATGTTCCTCGGTTGCCTCATCACCGACCCGTGGGAACCCCGTAACGGGATCGCCCCACCTTTCATCTCGTTTGACTCGCTCACGCCATCTTCCTTTTGCTCCGGACTCTCAATGAGTTACCGGAACCGATATGATGCCGTTGCATCATTTTCGGATCGTTGCCGTGGCACCCTTTTCCTTCCACCACGGTGGCGATGCTTCATATCATCTTCTGTTAACCTTTTTATAAAACTTGCATAAACTTGATCATGTCATCCGCATCATGTTAACAACATCATTGATATGTTAAATTGTTGTTTGCTTGTAATTACTAAACATGCTCATGGGGATTTTCCGGATATGTTGTTGTTATTTCCGGCCTCATTTAAATTGCCTAGTTAGTATAGTTTTATTATG
This sequence comes from Secale cereale, assembly GCA_902687465.1. Classification (NCBI taxonomy): domain Eukaryota; kingdom Viridiplantae; phylum Streptophyta; class Magnoliopsida; order Poales; family Poaceae; genus Secale; species Secale cereale. Next base: position 419,592,731 of record LR738712.1, read on the forward strand.
CTTCACCTCTTGCCATGCTAAAAACATTTAATCTTGTCTTGTAAATAATGAGAGTCAACTAAATAATTTAAATGTGGTGTTTCGTCAATATGCAACTCGTTGCATATTGAGCTCCACTTAACTTGTAGTGTTGTTTGTGCATTTTGCCATACCATGCATATTTAAACCGGACATGCATCATGCTTGCTTGTGCATCGTATGCCATGTTTATGCTTGTGTGTTTACCGTGTTGTTTGCTTCTTTCCGGTTGCTTCTCTTGTTAGCTTCGGTTTTGTTCCGGAGTTGTGAGGATCCGCTCGACTGTTGCTCCGTCTACTTCATGGATATGTTCTTCTCCCTTGTGGAATCCCAGGCAAGATGATCATACCCTTGGTTACCTTTACTACCATTGCCATGCTTAGTTGTCGATGCTATCGTTACATGTCGCGATACCCATCTTTTATGTCAGCCTCTCCTTGTTGCCATGAAACCTCTAACCTTGACACCTTCATAGCAAAACCACTGTTTGGCTATGTTACCCGCTTGCTCAGCCTCGCTTGCTCAGTCCCTCTTATAGCGTTGTTAGTTGCAGGTGAAGACGAAGTCTGTTCCAGGAGGGAACTTGTTGTTGGATATATCACAATATCTATAATTATTATTAACACACCTATATACTGGGCATGGGTGGAAGGCTTGGCCTTTTGCTTGGTGTTTTGTTCCACTCATGCCACCTTAGGCGCCGATAAACCGGCATTATGTTCCTTGATTTTGCGTTCCTTACACGATGGGTGGATGGGGACCCCTTGACAGTTCGACTTTGAATAAAACTCCTCCAGCAAGGCCCAACATTGGTTTTATTTGCCTCATAATAATAACTTAATTAATTAATTAATTTGCATAAGGGGGACGCTCCTTGGAGTTTCTTTTCTACATAGCAGGGGGGCCAGTACTGATGGTGTTGGTCCCAAACTAGAGTCACTTGCGGTACCACCCAGTTATCTGGGGTCTTCGGTACTGTACGTAGCGCTCATCCGGACGTGGCCTGAGACGAGATGCGCGCGGCTACTATCAGGGTGTCGGCACGCCGGGAGGTCTTGCTGGACTTGTTTTACCATTGTCGAAATGTCTTGTGCTACCGGGATGCCGAGCCTGATCGGTTTTCCCTAAGATAAGGAGTGATGATATTATATTTATCACTTCAGCTAATCGTGAGAGCTTGTGATGGGCTAAGTTGGAACACCCCTGCAGGGTTATGATCTTTCGAAAGTCGTGCCCGCGGTTATGTGGCAGATTGGAATTTGTTAATGTCCGGTTGTAGAAAACTTGACAGAGGATCCAAAGTAAAAGACACAACTGTGTGAGTAACCGTGACTGTCTCTTTTCACTTTGAGAAGAGAACACGGTGGGGTTATGTTTGACCGTATGTAGTTAGGATCTTTAGCGATCACCTCCTTTGCGACCGTTTGCGTAGCTTCTCATCTTATTCTGGTACTCGTAAGTTAGCCACCATATTATGCTTAGCCGCTGCTGCAACCTCACCACTTTACCTCTTCCTACCCTCAAAGCTTTGCTAGTCTTGTTACCCATGGTTATGGGATTGCTGAGTCCTCGTGGCTCACAGATACTACAACACCAGATGCAGGTTCAGCCGAGTTTGAAGCAGAAGCTGGTTCAAGTTCTTCACCAGGAGCTCGATGAAGAGTTTGTCCGTGTGCTTGTGTCGTTTCGACGATCAGTAGTGGTTTCTACTAGGATTCGATCTTGACCTGTGGCTTTATGTTGTTTTGGTATCTTTCTTTTGGATCTTACCCGTAGTCGGGCTGTGATGTTTTGAATGATGTCTTGCTTATGTAATGTATTGTGTGAAGTGGCGACTGTAAGCCAACTATCTCCTTTTGCAATTTAATCCCTCTTTTACATGAGTCGTGCAAAGATACCAAACTTGAGATCATTCTAGGATGGGCTTATACCTTTAAGTCGTGCCTCGACACGTAGGAGGTATAGTCCCATCCTGGGCATTATAAGTTGGTATTCAGAGCCTTCTCCGACCTAGAAGCCCCCACTGATTGATCGAATCGTTGACGGTTGAGTCTAGGCACACACTTGAAAATGTTTTGAGTCCTATATTTATATCGGAGAGTAGGATTTCTTTTGCTCCTCTTCCCTTTTCATTCTGGTGAGGACTCCTGACGATTACTCTTACCTCTTCTACTTTCAAAAATTGCACCAAATTTTTTTTTTGGATCCCGCGAGTATTCTGGGATTGTTTCGATGTTCTTGTGACAAGGATATTGTTCTCGATGCCTCCTGTTTCCGGGGAGTTGAGCTTCGGGGTATTGTTGTCACAAGCATATCGCGGCAGTACTAAATACTTAAGACGGCCGACATCGAAAATCTCTCCTATACGGCTAGTGGCAAGATAACCCCGACATCACCCAGTACTGGGGAGGTAGTTCGAGAGTATTGCCATAGCTTGTATAGTGGATGCTTTTCGAAGGTCCGAGGTAAACAGTTTCCAAGAACAATTGGTTATGTGTTGAAGGATGGATACACCTGGATGTAGGTTTAGAGTTGATTGCGCGGTGCTTCCCGTGTATCCCCAACACCTGATTGCATAACTGGAAACTTTCAGAAATCTATAGGTGGGTTCATCTAGTAGTTCTAGGCATTCTTCCAACGGATGCACGATATGAAGTTTGGGGTTCTACATTGAGTGAAGTGGTTTTATGGACTTGTTCTGATCGGGAGTTGCATCTTAAAGGGTCCTTGGCTATGCTGATCCGGGGATTGCAAAACCCTTTTGTAACATGTTCCATGAGCTTTCAGCACGAAGATGTCGAACGAAACTTCTATCTTGTATTTGTTCTATCTGATCCTTGTTCCTTTTTATTTATCTTTTGCTCTCCAAGTGGCTTCTCGACAAGTGATGTACCTGCGGAATTCATTCGTTCAATTCTCTGTTCGGATGATATTGTGAAGATGATGCTGCTACACATCTATCCTTTGTTCTTGTTTTGATTCTGGTATTCGAGTTACTTCGATGTCAAATGTTGATTCCATACCTTCCTAATCGGTGTTCTCATATTTCTATGGGAGTGCTAATTCCTCTTGACCATCGAGATGGTCATGTTAATCCTTTTCAACCGGTGTGCTTTCTCTTCAAGTTTTTCCTTACGGACGTTGTTCAGAATTCTGGCGTTTTGTCTGTTTCATTCATCCCAAGTTGTCTTTGTTTTCCCCACCCTCCCACCCTTTTTCTTCTTGGAGCCAGAAAATCTCAGATGAAGTATCCATTTTATTCATGTGATTTTTTCTTCATTCTTTTCCTTCAACGTTCTTATCCGGTGAATTATTGTGAAGATGCTCAAGAGCTTCAAGTTCATCATTCTTTTGTTCTAATATTCTGCCAGTGGATGTAATTCAAGATTTCGGTGTTGATCTCATCCTTTTCCTCATTTCACAATGCTTTCTTATTCCGGTGCACCAATTAATCATTCTCCTCTTGCTATTCATATCCGGAGTGTTCAAGGTATCTCAGAAGATTCATAATTCCATTCTTAATCATTTCAAGCTATTTTTGAGGATTGTTATCTTACTCAAGTCATTTAATTCAACCGGTGCAATATCTCTTAAGCAATCTTTTTCAACGGTGATTTCTTTGAGTGGGCCCTAACCCACAGGTCTTTTCCCAGGATCTTACCTGACTCTTCTTTTCCGGAGAATTTTTTTTCAAACTGTGACGTAAGAATGATTCCCATCAGTCACATGCCTTCTCCAAGATCGCTCTCAAATTCTTGTTCATCATTGGTTCAACCTCTTAATTCTTCATTCCGGAGTGCTCAACAATTCTTATGGCATTTCTCGTATTCATTCTCAACATTTGAAGACCGGAGAGGTGTTTCTCTTAAATCTTGACCCGTCTTCTTGAAGATTCGTGGTTCTAGCTTCATACCATCCTCATTATTGTTCCGTTTGTGAGGAATTCTTTTATACCATCCGGAGCATTTTCATGAATTCTTTTCTTTGTGATCCTCTGAAGGCCATCATTTCAGAAGATTTCTTCGTTCTCAGTTTTCAACTTCGTCCTCCAATATTCTTCATTGATGTCTCTTCGTTCGTCTCCATATTCTTACGGTGGTTCATTCAAGTTTACCCTTCCGTTGTTATCGTTTTAATTCATTTTGTTCTTTCATAATCTTACCGGTGGTTCATTGAAGATTTACCCAAGCTTGTGCGAGATCTATCTTTAATTCTTTCCAACGAGAATAAGTAGTTTGCCAAATCCTTTGGTTGTCATCAATTTAATTGGTGAAGGAGATGCATAACATAACTCTTATTCTTGTTCCTTCAGGTGATTTAATTCTTTTGTCTAGAGCTTGTTCATCATATCATATTCTCGCTTCTAAGTTGTTCATCTTGTTTTCCGGAGCTTCAAGTTATTTCAATTTTATCATTTCAACGTCAATCTAATTCACCGTAGGCCTTGAATCTTATTCTTTTCATCTTTAACTTCTCATGCTTTCATTACCGGAGTTCTTCATGGTGGTTCATCATCATTTAATTCATCCTTGAAGTTTTCTTCAAGATTCTTGTTGGAGCTTAAGCATTCTTCATCATGCATTCCAATTGCAATCCTTTCTACCTTATCTTTCAGAGGGTGTTATGTCATTCTTGACAATTCCTTCATGTTTTATGATTCTTGAGTTGTCAGGAATGAGATATTTAAAACCCATCATTTTCCTTGTTCAGGAGATCTTTCCAACCATTCAATTTATTTGTTGGAGTTATCTTGGGTTATAATTCACCTAAAAGCTTTCCCTAAGGATTGTTGTATTGTGGTGCTTATAAATGACCCAAGTTCTTCATTTATCCTCCCGGTGAAATAAGTTCTTCGTCTCCTTGTTGATCTCAATCCAATCAATTGTTTTATGCTAGTGGCTGGTTGTCACCTCTTATTGTTGAGATGTTTTCCATAAGCCCACATCAAGCTTATTCGTTTCGTTGTTGATTTACCATCAACTCCATTCAACCTTTTCGTAAGGATGCTCTTTCAAATTCAATTTTGAGAGAAGTCGTCATCTTCTTCTCCATTCTTTTCTTTCGTTGATTTATATGCTATTCTTTCATTCCGGAGGCATTGTGATGTTGCTCTCTTCGAACCATCATATCGTTTTATCGAGATCATATTCTCCCTTGCTGTCTATTTAACCGGAGTGTTGTATTTTTTTCATTCAAGTTCCCTCATCTTATCAAGTTTTGAATATCTTTTAACCGGAGTGCTGTCTGAATCTTTCTTAACCCTTGTGCCATTCTTTTATTTGTTCCGGAGGCTGTGTGTTCTTGTTTTTCATCAAGTATCACTCCATCTTCTCTAGTGCTTGTTAATTCCTTCCATTTTTTTCAGACGGAGTGCTGTCCAAATTCTGTCATTCTTATTCCTTGGCTATACCATTGCTATTTCTTATTCTTTTGGTTCATGAGCTCTTGTTTCATGTCTTTCAACCGCAAGGTTCTCATAATGCTCCTTGTTCCTCTTTTCTAACAGAGTTTTCATATTGGTTCATCTCTGTTGTATTCTTCTTTCATCTTGTTCAACCTCTCAAGGTTCGTGGTTTCACTCGTTTGTCGAAGAAGCAACTTTGTTTTACCTCTTCCTTTTGCGTTTTTACCCGGTGATATCTCTAGGATCTCGGGTCGAGATCCTCTGTTAGTGTGGGAGAGTTGTGACGCCCGAGACCGACGTCCCAGAAGATTCCAGAAGATTCCATATGTTCCGGGTTGCCAGTGTGTTCTTTGTGCTTGTGTTATTTATTTTTGCATTGCATCATGTCATCATGCCATCATCTCATTAATTTTTTTGCAACCAAATAATTCGTGTGGGCCTCCGGTCCATTTAAATCGAGGGAAGAATGTCTTCTCTTTATAACATATAAAAGTCTCTCAATATTTTAGGGAGCTATATTAAAATATTCCATTCTTTGGAATTACCCGTAACACACTTGCATAATTTCCCTATGTCTTTTCACTTCGAGTTTCACCTTCAAAACCTTGCCGATAATTCTTTCCGTTGTTTCGAGGATCCTCAAAAACCCTCCTTCTATTTTTATTTAAATTCCGCACATTTTTGTGAGTCCAGTAAATTTGACCTCGTGTGCTAATTCTTGCCTAAGCTTCCTTTTCTTTTCTTCTCTCCTTTCTTTCTTTTTTTCTGTTTTTCCTTTTCACTCTTAAATAGGAGAGGTCCAGACACCTCCCAGGCCTCCCTAGGCTTTTCTCAGCCTCTAGGCCCACTTCTCCATCTGGGCCTCCTCCTTCCCCCCAGCGGCCCAGGTCTCCCCCACCAGTGGCCAGGCCTCCTGGCCCAACCGCTATCCTTCCTGGCCCGAGGCCGACTGCACCGAACCCTAGCGCCCTCGACCCCGCACCTCAGCCCTCGATCCTCTCCTTCCCCTCGTCCGCCGCACTCACCTCGCTCGTGCTCGAACCCCTCGCACCCCATTCTCCAGCCCCGATTCCCTTCCGCCCGTCCCCTGCCTCCCCTTCGTCGCCAAGACGTCGCGCGCAGCGCCTCTCCTCCTGCGCCTCCCTCCGGCCTCCCGTCGAGCCAGGGCTCGATGCCCGTACGCCGCGAGCCGCACTCCATTCCCCCCTCACGTGGTCGCCTGCAGGAAGGCTAGAGGCCAGCTTCCCGTCGCACCTCCTTCTGGAGCCCCTCCGCCCTGGCCTCGTCCGGGCTCCTGCCTCTTCCTTCCGATGCGCGCCTCGAGCCCGGCCCCCTGGCCCCGAGCGCCGCACCCCAGCAGCCCTCGCCCCGACGTCCTCTTCTCCAGCGCCAAGATGTGCCCGGCCGCCTCGCCTGGTTCTCCTCGCCCTCTCCCAGAGAGAGAGCTCGGCGCCCCGTCGCCCCTTCCTCGCAACGCAGACGCGCCCGCTGGACCTCCAGCACCGTTCTGCCGGTCCGAGGCTGCAGCAGCACCAGGCCAGAGCGCGCCCCGTCCTCCTTCGGTGCCACGGCCTCAGGCCCTTCCGTGCAGCCACCTCGCCCCGAGCCGCCAAGACCTTGCTGTTTTTTTTCTTTTTGTTGTGAAGGCCGCAGCCGCTAAAACCGTGGACGCCAAGATCTTCGAACGAGGGACCCCGAGACGTCAAGTACCTCTTGGATTCGTCAAGTCCGACGACAAGTGTTCCGGTACCGTCGCAAGTATTGAGACCGGCGAGTCCGAAGACACCAAGTACCACGACGTCGACGACCTCGAGAACGACTACATGAACAACTACATGGCGACGCGACAAGTACCCCTCCGATGCCTGTACAACTACGAACTCGACGCCCGAACGTCTACCGTCGCCCCGTGTACCACTACTTCCCTCTACGGCATGTACCACTACCGTCGCCCGGAAACGAGGAATTCGCCAAGTACCACGACACGATAACGGAACGACTACTTCCTCTCCGAACGAGTACCACTACTTCCACTACGATCTCGAACCGCCCCGAAACGCACGCTTCGAAGGTATAACCCGAGACGATGACCCGTGTGATGCTTGCTTGTGGTTGTATGAAATGTCTCCCTTGTGTGCTTCGTGTCCGTTTCGTCCGTTGTCATGTTCCTCGGTTGCCTCATCACCGACCCGTGGGAACCCCGTAACGGGATCGCCCCACCTTTCATCTCGTTTGACTCGCTCACGCCATCTTCCTTTTGCTCCGGACTCTCAATGAGTTACCGGAACCGATATGATGCCGTTGCATCATTTTCGGATCGTTGCCGTGGCACCCTTTTCCTTCCACCACGGTGGCGATGCTTCATATCATCTTCTGTTAACCTTTTTATAAAACTTGCATAAACTTGATCATGTCATCCGCATCATGTTAACAACATCATTGATATGTTAAATTGTTGTTTGCTTGTAATTACTAAACATGCTCATGGGGATTTTCCGGATATGTTGTTGTTATTTCCGGCCTCATTTAAATTGCCTAGTTAGTATAGTTTTATTATGCTTCACCTCTTGCCATGCTAAAAACATTTAATCTTGTCTTGTAAATAATGAGAGTCAACTAAATAATTTAAATGTGGTGTTTCGTCAATATGCAACTCGTTGCATATTGAGCTCCACTTAACTTGTAGTGTTGTTTGTGCATTTTGCCATACCATGCATATTTAAACCGGACATGCATCATGCTTGCTTGTGCATCGTATGCCATGTTTATGCTTGTGTGTTTACCGTGTTGTTTGCTTCTTTCCGGTTGCTTCTCTTGTTAGCTTCGGTTTCGTTCCGGAGTTGTGAGGATCCGCTCGACTGTTGCTCCGTCTACTTCATGGATCTGTTCTTCTCCCTTGTGGAATCCCAGGCAAGATGATCATACCCTTGGATACCTTTACTACCATTGCCATGCTTAGTTGTCGATGCTATCGTTACATGTCGTGATACCCATCTTTTATGTCAGCCTCTCCTTGTTGCCATGAAACCTCTAACCTTGACACCTTCCTAGCAAAACCACTGTTTGGCTATGTTACCCGCTTGCTCAGCCTCGCTTGCTCAGTCCCTCTTATAGCGTTGTTAGTTGCAGGTGAAGACGAAGTCTGTTCCAGGAGGGAACTTGTTGTTGGATATATCACAATATCTATAATTATTATTAACACACCTATATACTGGGCATGGGTGGAAGGCTTGGCCTTTTGCTTGGTGTTTTGTTCCACTCATGCCACCTTAGGCGCCGATAAACCGGCATTATGTTCCTTGATTTTGCGTTCCTTACACGATGGGTGGATGGGGACCCCTTGACAGTTCGACTTTGAATAAAACTCCTCCAGCAAGGCCCAACATTGGTTTTATTTTCCTCATAATAATAACTTAATTAATTAATTAATTTGCATAAGGGGGACGCTCCTTGGAGTTTCTTTTCTACATAGCAGGGGGGCCAGTGCTGATGGTGTTGGTCCCAAACTAGAGTCACTTGCGGTACCACCCAGTTATCTGGGGTCTTCGGTACTGTACGTAGCGCTCATCCGGACGTGGCCTGAGACGAGATGCGCGCGGCTACTATCAGGGTGTCGGCACGCCGGGAGGTCTTGCTGGACTTGTTTTACCATTGTCGAAATGTCTTGTGCTACCGGGATGCCGAGCCTGATCGGTTTTCCCTAAGATAAGGAGTGATGATATTATATTTATCACTTCAGCTAATCGTGAGAGCTTGTGATGGGCTAAGTTGGAACACCCCTGCAGGGTTATGATCTTTCGAAATCCGTGCCCGCGGTTATGTGGCAGATTGGAATTTGTTAATGTCCGGTTGTAGAAAACTTGACAGAGGATCCAAAGTAAAAGACACAACTGTGTGAGTAACCGTGACTGTCTCTTTTCACTTTGAGAAGAGAACACGGTGGGGTTATGTTTGACCGTATGTAGTTAGGATCTTTAGCGATCACCTCCTTTGCGACCGTTTGCGTAGCTTCTCATCTTATTCTGGTACTCGTAAGTTAGCCACCATATTATGCTTAGCCGCTGCTGCAACCTCACCACTTTACCTCTTCCTACCCTCAAAGCTTTGCTAGTCTTGTTACCCATGGTTATGGGATTGCTGAGTCCTCGTGGCTCACAGATACTACAACACCAGATGCAGGTTCAGCCGAGTTTGAAGCAGAAGCTGGTTCAAGTTCTTCACCAGGAGCTCGATGAAGAGTTTGTCCGTGTGATTGTGTCGTTTCGACGATCAGTAGTGGTTTCTACTAGGATTCGATCTTGACCTGTGGCTTTATGTTGTTTTGGTATCTTTCTTTTGGATCTTACCCGTAGTCGGGCTGTGTTGTTTTGAATGATGTCTTGCTTATGTAATGTATTGTGTGAAGTGGCGAGTGTAAGCCAACTATCTCCTTTTGCAATTTAATCCATCTTTTACATGAGTCGTGCAAAGATACCAAACTTGAGATCATTCTAGGATGGGCTTATACCTTTAAGTCGTGCCTCGACACGTAGGAGGTATAGTCCCATCCTGGGCATTACATGGACCATGGGCTCGGCTATATAAGCACCCCCCGAGCCTCTCCAACGGCACAAACAGCCTCCTCTCACCCCAGCAACACTCCAGCACCACTCACTCCACCCCAGAAAGCCCATGTGCTCGGGATCGACCGGAGCTCCGCCGCGTCGGGCAGCCGGAGATCTCGAGGTACAGGCCCTCTCCGCCCTTCCTTTTGCTCGATTCAAAACCGCCATGCACCACTGATGCATTCCCCTCCATTTTCCCCTTCTACAGCTGCCGGATTCGAGCTGGCCAGCGACCTCCCGAAGCTCCTCCGCCGTCCCACCTCGCCGCCAGCGAACCAAGCCTCCTCGACGAGTCGCACCACCACCACTGCATCCGCGACTCGCTGCTGAGTCCATCCCTGCCCTCCGTTGGCTCCGCCGTTCCCGGATTCGCCGCCGGTGAGCTCGCCGTCGCCGTGGCCGAGAGGTTGAAGATGACAGGCGGGCCCCGCCTGTCATCCTCACCGCCCTCTCTCTCCCCTCGCAGTCGCTGACAGCCAGGCCCCGCCCGTCAGGTTTAAAATCCTGATGTGCGCGCACTGGCGCCCGAGCGGCAGGGCTCTTCGCCCCGGGCCGTGCACTGTGGCCACTCTGGCCCAGTTGCACATGGCATTTCTTCTTCTTTTTCTTTTCTGTAAAACTTCAAATAATTTTACAGAAATGAATATTTGCCCAAATAAATTAATTCCAACTCCTAAAATCTTGTAATATTCCAACCTATTTAATGGTATCACTTTCACACATATCCATGAAACTTTTCTGTTCTGTTCAAATTTGAATTCAAATTTGAGCAATAAAACTCATGTTCTAAAATCCTTAGATTCCATTCTGCAACTCCAAAACTCCAACTAAGAATTTTCTCCATCTTAGTTTTCCCTCTAGTATTTAACAAAAATAAGTTGACATTTTTCTGAGCACTTTGATTTTTCTGTTTTTATTGTGGTCTTATTTTCCCGTTGATATTTTGCGACGTATAGATACCGTATTTGACGAAGTTGTTGAGGAAGAAGGTGGAGAAGGATTTGAAGACTTTGAAGACCAAGCCAATCCAGGCAAGCAGCCCTTTGACCATGATACACTTGTTCTTCGGAACCCGTTTGTTTCCGATGCATGTTGATAGAGTTACGGTGGTGACCTAGTTGAACCACCACATGATGCATGCTTTGCTCATGATCTTGCTATGTGCTAGTTGTCATGCAAATAGATAGTAGTGATGCTTGTGATGCATGTGAGATATGAACTTTCGAGGTCGAAAACTTTTCATAAACCCCGCCGGGTGCCCCTAATGCCCGAGGGTGATGTTGAGTTAGGTCATCACTTGAGGAAGAAGTGATGTGCCGGTAAAATCTTGTGCATGGGTGAAATAATGGATTAGATTTATGTGTGACTACCGTCCCAACCAAACATGTGCAACCACTCTACCCCTTATGGGATGGGGATTTATTGATTACTTAGGTCGATACTAGCGTGGTGCCCGCATTACTAGTGACGGGAAGACTTGAGGTCTTTCCCGGGACTGGGTCGTGCTTGGATAGACGACCATGACTGTTTTTACAGGGCACCGGACACACCGTTGGTCCCTTTGGGTATGCGTGACATTGAAATTAGGGGAGGTCCCATGATCTATTGTTTGTACCCGAGGGCCGTGTACCAACGAGTGGACTCTATGTTAGTATCGTCTAAGGAAAGATAATGACCGGGTGCTTCCCCCGAGTACTTGAGGTACTGCGGGATCGTGGATGACACGAAAGCTTCCCGGATCTTGTGGGTAAAGTGTGCAGCCTCTGTAGAGTGTAAAACTATTCGAATAGCCGTGTCCACGGTCATGGACAGTTGGGTGGTGCTACTTAAACTATGTCCAGAATTTTACTTCATCGGTGAAAGTATGTGTGTGAAGAGTCAAGGTGGTGACTTGACTCGATGAGTTGAATCAAACTCATGTTGATATCGGTAACCTGTCTTCGAGGTTACGTGAAGTTGTTGATGCATATACTTGATATTTATTCTAGTCATTGCTAGATTGCTCATTATTGTTCAATTGCATTGTTACTTTGAACCACATCATGGGTTGCTTGCGAGTACATTCAAAGTACTCATTGGCTTTCCACTGGTTATTTAATTGGCCAGGCATGGAGGAACAGGAATATGAGGAAGAGTTCATTGGAGACGAACATGCGAACTAGGACGCTATCCCAGTCAGAATGCATGTAGGGTTAAGGCAGATGGCATGGGTTCTACCTATCATCAAAGACTTCCGCTATTTGAGTTATTTGCTATTCAGCCCGTGAGGCTTTATCTATGTAAGACTTGGCCATAATGGCCATAATTTGTGTAAGACGATTTGTATGGATGTAAGACTCTTGTTATTCAGCTTCTGTGTGTTCAGTGAGCATTGATCTCTGGGATCACTGTACACGTGCATTCAGTGATCTCGACTTCTAAGTCGGGGTCCCCACACGTCCGTAGTTGACATGTCCTCTTCGTTGCCCGTTCTGAGCCCACACACACTCGCACGCGCCCGCGGCACCTCCGGATTTTATTTTATAAGTGGCCGATATAAATGTTCTCGGAATGGGATGGAACTTGACGTGCGGTCATATTATAGTGTAGGTAGGCCGCCTGTCAAATTTCCTCGCATTCGGAGTTCGTTCGATAGCCCAATCGATAAACATATAGCGGCACTATCGCCGGTTAAAATGTTGGATGTTTTCGGTCCTCGAAAACCCTGTCAGGCCACTCTTCTTCCTTCTCTTCTAAGCCCGAGGCCTCTCCACACAGCCCACTAAACCATCCTAAGCCCACCTACAAACCCCTCCGCTCCAGAACCGTTGGATCGAGATTCGAGGCTCCGAAACGCTCCCAAACCCCCCTAACCCTAGCCCCTTCCTTATATAAACCCCCCTAGTCCATTTTTGAACACCCCTAAGCTAAACCTACCTCTAGACACCCCTTCTCCTCGGATACGCAGTCAGCAGCCACAGCCAACCCCCTCCCCCTCGAATTCGCCTCATGCCACCTCACAGGCGCCACTTGTCGCGCTCTAATTGGCCAAACCGCCGCCCCAGGCAATCCTAGCACGCCACCTGGCCACTCCACGTCGCCCCCTCTCCCTCCTCCACCACGCGCCCGCGCCAGGCCCATCTGCGGCCCGCCCCCGGGCCGGAGCGGGCCCGAGCCGCCACAGCTGCAGGCGTACGCGCGACTAGCAGAGCCGCTCGCGACCCGTGCTCCCTGCCCGAGCGCTCCACGCCCGAGCTCCGCCCCACGCCGCCTCTGTCGACCCTGCCGTCCCGCCGCAGCCCCATCGCCGACAACCAGGTCACGATGCCCTGCCCTCCTTCTCTCCCTCTCGCCTCTCGCTCTCACCCGGTCCCTCTCTATCTCGCAGGAGATACTGTTAGAGGCCGCTGGAGTTGTCCGAGTAGCCAGCGTAGAGCACGTCGCCGGTGACCTAACCCTCGACCGTCGCTGGATTCGGGACCCCCATTCCTGGATCTACCCATCCCCGTCGAGTTCAGCCACGCCCGTCGCCGGAACCCCCTCGCGCCGCCACGCCGGAGGTCCACGTTGACCTGCGCCACCGGCCTCGAGTCTGTGCGGGAGGACGAGCGCCACGACCTCCCGTTGACCAGCGCCAGGCCCAGCGCGTCCCTGCGGCCTGCTTCACCACTCCGCAGATCTGGGCCGAAGCCCAGCTGGGTGAGGCCACCCCCAGCGCGCCCCTTCCTTTTTTTTCTTTTATTTTTCCTCTTGTTGGCCCAGTCCGCTTCAGATGTGGCCCGTGTTGTTTTTTTTTCCAGATCTGCGAATTTAGCATTTTAACTAGAAAACTGCAGTTTTACAGTTTGACCTTCCATGTTCATGCATTTAATAACTCCACAACCGTGCATCGGATGAAAATGTTTTAAACATGAAAAATGCTTAGATGTTTGTGCAGATTAGTGATATGCCACTTTCACCCCTGTTTAAAATGTTTAAAATGTTGTTTGCTTAAATTTGCTCAAATGTCATGTTGAAACGGTTTAATTCATAACTAAATAACTGTAGCTCCAAATTTAATAAACTTTATATGTAAATGGGGTGGAAAAATGTGTAGTTTAACATGGTGCTTTCACTTTTGCTGTTTAACAACTTTAAAATATAGTAATAGGCAGAACAGTACCAAATTCAAAATATGAACATGAGGAGTTTCCGGAATTGTTGTTGTTATTTCCGGCCTCATTTAAAATGCCTAGATAGTGTAGTTATGCTCATGATTCACCTCTTGCCATGTTTAATAAAGACATTTAATATTGTCTTGTAAATAAACGAGAGTCAACTAAACAAATAAATGTGGTGTTTTGTCAATATGCAACTCGTTGCATATTGAGCTCCACTTAACTTGTAGCCTTGTTTGTGCATTTTGCCATGCCATGCATATTTAAACCGGACATGCATCATATGCCATGTTTATGTTTGTGTGCTTACCATGTTGTTTGCTTCTTTCCGGTATTCCTCTCTCATTAGCTTCGGTTTCGTTCCGGAGTTGTGAGGATTTGTTCGACTACTTCATGAACTTGTTCTTCTTCCTTGCGGAATCCCAGGCAAGATGACCATTCCCAGATATCACTACTATCTTTGCCTATGCTAGATGTCTCGCTCTTTAGGTATTGCCTCGATGCCTATGTCTGTTTGCCAGCCTCCTATTGTTGCCATGAAACCTCTAACCTTTGACACCTTCCCAGCAAACCGTTATTTGGCTATGTTACCCGCTTGCTCAGCCCCTCTTATAGCGTTGTTAGTTGCAGATGAAGATGAAGATTGCTTCATGTTGGAACTTGTGGTTGGAATATCACAATATCTCTTAAATATATTAACACACCTATATACTTGGCAATGGGTGGAAGGCTTGGCCTTTTGCTCGGTGTTTTGTTCCACTCATGCCACCTTAGGACCCGATAAACCGGTGTTATGTTCCCGGATTTTGCGTTCCTAACACGGTTGGGGTTTATGGGCCCCCCTCGATAACCCGCGTAGCGCTAAAGCTTTTCCAGCAAGGCCCAACTTTGGTTCTACATTTGCCTAACAACTAAAACTTGCATAGGGAGTAATTAACCCTTTTCTTAATCAACAACCCGGTCCAGTGCTCCACATGAGTGTTGGTCCAAACTGGGGAGTCTGTGGGGCCACCTCAAGGAAACTCAAGGACTGGTAAAAACCTGTAGAATCGCCCATCCAGACGTGGCCTGAGACGAGATACGCGCGGCTACTATCAGGGTGTCGGCACGCCGGGAGGTCTTGCTGGATTAGTTTTACCTTTGTCGGAATATCTTGAGCACGGGATTCCGAGAATACTCGGGTCTTCCCACCTTGGAGTTGCAACTCCACAGATCGTGAGCTTGTGATGGATAAGTTGGGACACCCCTGCAGGGTTTTGATCTTTCGAAAGCCGTGCCCGCGGTTATGTGGCAGATGGGAATTTGTCAATATCCGGTTGTAGAAAACATGACACTCTATCCTTAAGAATACACTACCCGTGTGAGTTCCGCGATTGTCTCTTCTCGAAGGGGTTCGAGAAGAAGAACACGGTGGGGTTATGTTTGACGTGCTTAGTTAGGATCACTTCGTGATCACTTTGACGACCGTTGGCTCATTTCTCTTCTCGCTCTGAACACGTAAGATAGTTGCTTAGTGCTGCTGCAAACACTTTATTACCCTTCCTCACCTAAAGGATTTGTTAGTTTTGAAACCCGGGAACGGGATTGCTGAGTCCTTTGTGGCTCACAGATTACTACACACACTAGTTGCAGGTACATCCGAGAACAGTGCCGGAGGTGGATCCGAACTTATGTGGGAGTTCGATGAAGAGCGTAGCTATATGTATGTGACGTTTTCGGCGATCAGTAGTGGTTCCTACTAGGGGCGATCGGGACCTTGTGTTGCTTTAATTATGGTATCTTTCATTTGGATCTTCGTCCGTAGTCGGACTGTGATGTTATTTGGACGATGAATGTTTCTGTAATACATTGTGTGACGTGGCGAGTGTAAGTGAACTACTCTTTTGAAATTCCGTCCCTCTTTTACATGAGTCGTGCAAAGATACCATACTTGAGATCATTCTAGTATGAGCTTATACCTTTAAGTCGTGCCTCGACACGTAGGAGGTATAATCTCATACTGGGCATCACAAAAGATCTTTGTAGAATATGTAGGAACCAATATGAGCATCCAGGTTCCACTATTGGTTATTGACCGGAGATGAGTCTTTGTCATGTCTACATAGTTCTCGAACCCGTAGGGTCCGCACGCTTAATGTTCGGTGACGATCGGTACTACGAGTTTATGAGTTTTGATGTACGGAAGGTAGTTCGGAGTCCCGGATATGATCACGGACATGAAGAGGAGTCTTGAAATGGTCGAGACATAAAGATCGATATATTAGAAGCCTATATTTGGACATCGGAATATTTCCAGGTGAAATCGGGATTTTACCGGAGTACCGGGAGGTTACACGAACCCCCCTGTAAGTATATGGGCCTTATTGGGCCATAATGGAGAGAGAGAGAGGAGACGAGGGCAGGCCGCACCCCCCCCCCTTTCCTTCCTCCCTCTCTCCCCTTCCTTCTCTCCTAGTCCAACTAGAGAAGGGGGGAATCCTACTCCCGGTGGGAGTAGGACTCCTCCTAGGGCGCACCATAGAGGGCCGGCCCCTCCCCCTCCTCCACTCCTTTATATACGGGGATGGGTGGGCACCCCATAGACACACAAGTTGATCATTGATCTTTTAGCCATGTGCGGTGCCCCCTCCACCATAATCCACATCGGTCATATCGTAGCGGTGCTTAGTCGAAGCCCTGCCTCGGTAAGTTCATCAGCACCATCATCACGCCGTCGTGCTAACGGAACTCTCCCTCGAAGCTCTACTAGATCGTGAGTTTGTGGGACGTCACCGAGCTGAACATGTGCAGATCGCGGAGGTGCCGTACGTTCGGTACTAGGATCGGTCTATCGTGAAGACCTACGACTACGTCAACCGCATTGTCATAACGCTTCCGCTTATGGTCTACGAGGGTGCGTGGACGACACTCTCCCCTCTTGTTGCTATGCATCACCTTGATCTTGCGTGTGCGTAGGATTTTTTTTGAAATATAACGTTCCCCAACATTTACGAGGAGGTCTTTGTAACCTCCAGAAATGAGGAACATATCCATAGTCCTTTTCAGGTACTTCAGGCTCTTCACGACCGCTGATACGTCTCCAACGTATCTACTTTGCCAAACCCTTTTGCCCTTGTTTTGGACTCTAACTTGCATGATTTAAACGGAACTAACCCGAACTGACGCTGTTTTCAGCAGAATTGTCACGGTGTTATTTTTGTGCACAAACAAAAGTTCACGGAATGACCAGAAAATTCACGGAGAATATTATTGGAATTTATAAAAAATACTAGCAAAAAATCAAGACCAGGGGCCCACACCCTATCCACGAGGGTGGGGGCACGCCACCTGTATCGTGGGCCCCCTGAGGCTCCACCGACCTCGACTCCAAGTCCATATATTCACTTTCGGGGAGAAAAATACCAGAGAGATTGATTCATCATGTTTTACGATACAGAGCCGCCAACAAGCCCTAATCTCTCTCAGGAGGGCTGATTTGGAGTCCGTTCGGGGCTCCAGAGAGGGGGAATCCATCGCCATCATCATCATCAACCTTCCTGCATCACCAATTCCATGATGCTCACTGCCGTGCGTGAGTAATCCCATCGTAGGCTTGCTGGACGGTGATGGGTTGGATTAGATTTACCATGTAATCGAGTCAATTTTGTTACGGTTTGATCCCTAGTATTCATTATGTTCTAAGATTGATGTTGTTATGACTTTGCCATGCTTAATGCTTGTCACTAGGGCCCAAGTGCCATGATTTCAGATCTGAACCTATTATGTTTTCATGAATATATGTGAGTTCTTGATCCTATCTTGCAAGTCAATAGTCACCTACTATGTGTTATGATCCGGCAACCCCGAAGTGAAAATAATCGTTTCCGCTCCCGAGGATGACCGTAGTTTGAGGAGTTCATGTATTCACTAAGTGTTAATGCTTTGGTCCGGTACTCTATTAAAAGGAGGCCTTAATATCCCTTAGTTTCCAGTAGGACCCCGCTGCCATGGGAGGGTAGGACAAAAGATTTCTTTTCCACAAGCACGTATGACTATATTCAGAATACATGCCTACATTACATTGATGAACTAGAGCTAGTTATGTGTCACCCTATGTTATAACCGTTGCATGAGGAATCGCATCCGACATAATTATCCATCACTGATCCAAAGCCTACGAGCTTTTCACATATCGATCTTTGCGTAGTTACTTTTCCGTTGCCACTGTTACGATTGCTACAAAACTACTACTGTTACTTTTGCCACCGTTACTGTTACTTCCATACTACTTTGCTACTAAATACTGTGGTGGTGCCATGGTGAGCAAGCTCCCAAGAGTTGATTGGCCAAAGGGGTTTTTTGTGGATACCGTCACGATATGGCAACAAGAATGGTTCTATATCACAGAACCCCGCGGCTCCAAATGGGCAGCCGCTCCAGCCTTTTGATCTGAATCCCCGCTGAGGCTCACATCCTGGATCGTCAAGGATCCGGACTAGGCGTCGGTCCCTGAGGTGCTTTTGTTGCAAAAACGCATTAGGAGTATGATAGCAAAGGACATTACCCTTGCTGATTTAATCCAAGTGATGTTGATCCGCCGCGCACTTCCCTGCCAACGGCGGCCCCTCAAGATGTGGGAGTTCAATCTGGAATGACCGCGGACCCTACAGCGGTTCTACGGCACAATGCATAAGGGGATTTGGAAGCTACTTTTCAAGAAGCAGAAAAAGTGGCCGAAGTCATCAGATGACATTGGCCTCGATTGCAACCATCCTGCCACCGAGGTAAATTCTTAAAATAGCGAACATCAATAGGTTCGTCGCTCCAAAGGAGAAATATTGAGTAGTCCATCCCCAAAACAGGTTTTTACCAAGAAGGCGAAGCAGATGCGGTCTCTCAATCCGCTCCCCGAAGAACTAGCCAATCCTCAATTAATGAGGATGCTGTTCCCGGCGCCATACCACGTGTCGGTTAAGAAGGACAAGCAGAAGAAGAAAGAGGAGGGTACTTTGGATGCAATGTCTGGAGAGGTTGATGCCCTGTCCTCCCACGAGGGCGACGACAACGAGGAGGAGGAGCGGGAAGAAGAAGATCCTCGCCCAAAGGTAAGAAGAGGGCGCCTCCGAAGACTTGGAAGCCAAGGCCTCCAAGAGGGACAAAATCATCATCCTTGATAACTTGGAGTCAGATGCCGAGGCCATCCCGAAGCATCATCGCCGGACCAAGCCTCCAGGCGACTCGTAAGTAGCCCGGAATCCTTCACTTATCCGATCTCTATGACCAGTGATGATAACTCCAAGTTCTGTCTTTTAGTCTGGCTCGCGATCTTCCCCAGCTATCCTCATCCTCAGGAGATCTGGTGCCAGAGATGATGGAGAGTGAGTCGCATCCATTACCTTCCCCGCCACCTAGGGCGCATGATGCTGAGGTAGTATCTCATAGGCCCTCCCCAAACCTTTAAGAGGCGCGGGGGGCGTTTTAACAGCGCCAGAGGGTAATTCCTCGGTTGCCGGAGGACTACAGGGTGCAGCCCCCATGGAGACCGGTGACGGGAGCACCGGGCAATCCGGCCCCCAGCTGCATACTACTCCGAAGGTCCGTAAGGCTCTGGAGTCGAATGAGTGACCCCCTGCAGGAGAAGCAGGAACGGCGACCTCTGCCAATCTGGAGGCGCGACATACCACGGCGGAGGCACTCCAAAGTGCCCCCGTCCTAGATGAGCACTGCATCCCGATGGGTACGGTGTCTGAGAAGATCCAGTCCGCCAAGAGCGGGCTAAACGAAGCCTTCTCCAGCCTGCTGGCGGGCTTCAAGGTACGCAATGTAATGTTTTTTGGTCATTTTTACGAGAAACATGCCTATATATAGATTGTAGTCCCTGAGACTCTGTTCGGTTTTTGAAAGAATAGCGAGCAGAGGATAGGTAATCAGTTGTCAGGTGGTAACATACTTTTTGTTTGCATTAAAACAGGCTTTGCAACTAGGGTCGACTGCCCAATCGGTGGAACTTTCCAAACTCAAACGGAAACTGGAACGAGCCGATGAGGACCTAGTCCTTGTTAACACGTGGCTCGACCAGGCGCAAGGTATAAGATACATCTTGTTGTGTGGTTGTTTTATTTCCGTGCCTTGTGGAGTTTCAAGAGCTGCAATGTGTGTCTATGTACAGATGGTGCCGCCGCGGTGGAGACCCTCAGGGGTGATCTTGCCTGCGAAGGAGCAGGCAAGGGTAAGCCAGGCGGCTGCTGATAAAGCGGCTGCGGATTTGACAGCCGAACATGCCGCTCGGCACCGTTTTGAGGAATGGGTGACCAAGATGGAGCAACAGCTCAAGGACATCACCGCCAAGTGTGAGTCCTTGGAAAAAGAAAGTAAGGAGAAGGGGACTAAACCCGCCAAGGCCGTTCAAGACACTTCGAATGGCTGGTAAGCCCTTTCTCTTACAGGCTAAATTTGGAGACCCGAAGTATGCCTTACTTCATCGACTGTGGAGTTCTCCAGACACATATGCAGATCTTTCAAAGAGTGCTGCAGACGCTACTCAATTCTTCTAGGCCAAGGAGGGGTACGCGATGGAGAAGCTCCTCTGGTCGCAGTTTGCGGGGCCGAAGTGTTTCAGGCTGCTAAATGACCGGATGACACAATGAGCGGAGCTGCATAAGATGTCGAGTGCGGCCATGAACGACAAAAGATATTCCAGGCAGCTTCTTTGGCCTCGTGCGGCGTCTCGTCGATGCGCTGCCCCAAATTGACAATGTCAAGAGGTGGTCATGCATAGAAGGGGCGTGAATGGTCTTTGCCCATGTCAAGATGCACTGAGCAAAGATGTCGGTGTACTAAAGTAGGGGTACCTTAGTATCCCGACTTGTGCACGGGCAGTAGCAGCGTCCCGTGGCAGGGCTTGCCACGCGCCCGCCAAGACCCGCTCTGGATCCTTTGGAGCCATTCAAGAACAAAGTATTCAAGTTAAAGAAACGAGACCCCGGCAAGAGGAGCTTGTCGGGAAGGCCGATCCAGGCTCAAGACCACCCCTTTAGCACAAGGCCCTGGCAAGAGGAGCTTGTCAGGAAGGCCAAACATGGCATTTCAGAAGACTTGCCGCAACGCTCTGTGCGTCGCGGCAAGGCCCGGAGAGCGACAAGCTTCCGGGTGCGGCAAGGTAGCGACCGCGGCAAGGCGCTTGCCGCGGCAAGCTCCCACTACGTGCCCGCGCTCCAGCTCATCCGGCCACGCGTCGCCCTGGGGCCCTTCCAGGTGCACGTGGCGGAAGGCTGTGCAGCTTGGGGTACACCATGGCGAGCCGCGATGACGAGGCCACCTTCGTGGCGAACGGAGACGCCCTAACGGACGCTTTTTGCACTATTCGGGGCGACGGCGATGGGCATTCAATACCCTTGTCCCCTGCCGTCAGGGTTAGGTATAGACCACTATACATACACTATTCCAACTACCACCGTTTTTACGTTTTTACCCTCATCTACGTTGCCACCTGTCGGTGACCCCTTTGACCTATAAAAGGAGGCCCATGCGCAAGGTAGAGGGGGTTCCGATTTTCGAACACTCTCACGCTCGGTGTGGCTAACAACCAGCTCTGTAGCTCTTCGTGCTCCCGAGCCAAGAACACAATACAACCAAGGCAGGAGTAGGGTTTTACGCATCCGTGCAGCCCGAACCTGGGTAAGCTGCTCGCGTGCTCGCCTCGATCCGCTCTTCGTGCACCCTCCGCTCCCTTGCCGTACCGAAAAGGGGCTCCGGTCCCATAGGTGTTCGTGGGCGATCAGTTTCCCCGACATCTTTGGCGCGCCAGGTAGGGGGCGTCGAGGTTGTGCGAACCTGATCCGGCGTTCACGCAGGCGGAATCTTCAGCAGCTTCATCAACTTCGTCAACTTCATCGACATGCCGCCGAAGAAGAAGGCTTCGGAGGTAGGAGGCCCGTCTGCGTCGATCCCGCCACCACCGGAACCAACGGTTGGTGGGGTAGACGCTGGCGGAAGGACGGACGCCGGCAAGTAAACTCACGGCGCCGCCAAGTCCAAGGACAAGACGGACGACCGGGCTCATTCCAAGGCCTCGGCGTCCGTGCACGCGCCACGCCCCTCTCAGGAGGTGCCGAACCGGCAGCGACGTGGTACACAAGGTACCATCCGCTTGCTGGGCCAAGGTCAAGTTGGTGGATCGCGGGACGCTCAAGGCCAACGTGCTGGCACGAGAAAGGCGCGGTCGCCGGGACGAGACCCTGCTCCTTCTAACGCAGTTAGAAGTCCGAGCATATCTCGCTCCTCGCACCGCTCGCCACCGCTCCCCTCCACTCCAGCAGAAGCTCTAGCTCGAGCTCAGCTGCTCCTCGATTTCCCTCCAGCGGCAGACAAGGCCGAAGACTGGAGGGCCACCATCCAAAGCCTCATCGCCTTCGCCAACAACGACACGCCGCAGCAGCCGACGACGTCGCGGCCGCGGTAAGTCAGCCAGGCGCGGGCTGATGGAGACAAGACCGCCGGGGACAAGACCGCCGGGGGTGCGACTACCGTGCACTCCCCGCCCCGAAGGCCAAAGTCGCCGACTCGCCGGATCAACGTCGACGACGACTCCACGGCGTCGTCGGATCCACGAGCTCGCCGCGATCAACGCCAAGTCCTCGACGACAGACGACAAGAAGACGCTCGAACCCGCATCGAGTGTCGAAGAGAAGCGCGACGACAGTCCGACCAGCGCGCTGGGCCCGCTGTCGACATGCACGCGCCGGGAGAACCAGGCGACTTGCCGTACGCGGCGGGTTGCCCTGCGTTCACCCGCGAGCTGCGGCAAGTCCAGTGGCCCAGCATGAAGAATTTCAAGCCCGACGTACCCGAGAAGTACGACGGCAAGACCCATCCCTCAGAATTCCTCAGCATCTACACCATCGCGGTGCAGGCTGCCGGGGGACGCGACGAGAAGATATTAGCGAACTACTTCCCGCTCGTGCTCAAGCCGAACGTCAGATCTTGGCTCATGAACTTGCCGGAGAACTCCATCTCTTCTTGGGCCGACCTGTGCCATCAGTTTGTCGGCGCCTTTACGGGCGGCCACAAGCCCCATGGCCAGGAGAGCGACCTGCATATACTTGCCCAGAAGGAAGGAGAGTCCCTGCGAAAGTACATCCAGGGATTCAGCCGCGTCCAGCACAACATCCCGGACGTCCACCCTGCCGCAGTTATTTGCGCGTTCCACCAGAACGTGTGTAACCGCCGCATGAGAGAGGAAATGGCGATGTGTAAGATACGAGACGTCAGTGAGCTCTATGCCCTGGCCGACAAGTGCGCACGCGCTGAAGAGGGGAGGAGACTCCCCGGGGAGGATACTAGAGCAGGAGGAACAGACAGTGAGGATGCCGCCCTGGCGAGGAAGAACTTACGGCGGAACAACAAGAAGAAGAAGAACAAGGAAGTACTGGCCGTCGAGCAGTCCGGCAAGGAGGCTGGCGCCAAGAAAGCTCAGGCTGGTGGCTCCGGCAAGGAAGCTACCACTGTAGTGGTCGCTGACAAGCAGGACGGCTCCGACAAGCAGTACTGCAAGATCCACCACACCAAGGGCCACGATCTCCAGAACTGCAAAAGGGTCGAGTACCTCGTCGAACAGCAGAAGGCTGAGTACGAGCGACGCGACAAAGAGAAGGCCCAGGGAGGGGGAGGAGAGTCCGGCAAGAAGCGGCCATTCAATGGCCGGGGAGGACGCCGCGGCAAGGCCAAGCAGCGGCAAGGAGATAGACCTCCCCGCGGCCGCGACAAGGACGAAGACGACGATGAAGACATGGATGACGGAGACAACAGTGAGCAGGAGTTCCAGAAGGCCACAGAAGTTTTGTGCGTCGATGGAGGGGCCTCTCTGCATACTTCCCACCGCCAACTCAAACAATGGGTGCGGGAAGTTAATGCAGCAGAGCCACCCGTCGAGTCGCGCAAACTCCTGAAGTGGTCCAGCACGCCCATCATCTTCGACATTGAGGATCACCCTGACCGCACAACTGCGGTCGGGTGTTTGCCGATGTTGGTTTCACCAACCATCCGCAACCTCAAGGTCACCAAGATGCTGGTTGACGGCGGGGCCGGCCTGAACCTGATCTCCTCTACTGTGGTCAGGAAACTGCAGATCCCCGACAGCGAGCTCGAGGAAACCGGCACGTTCCAAGGGATCAACCCGAGAAGGAGCAAGCCGAAGGGGAAGATCACACTGTCAGTAACTTTTGGCGGAGAGCTAAACTTCAGGACCGAGAGGATCATCTTTGACGTTGACGATATCCCGTTGCCTTACAATGGGATACTTGGCCGTCCAGCACTCGCCAAGTTCATGGCAGCCTCTCATTACGCCTATAACATGCTCAAGATGCCAGGCCCGATAAGCGTCATCTCTGTCCCCGGAGACAAGAAGGACGCGCTTATCTGCGTCGACAAGATCTACCGAGACGCAGCAGCCGCAACAGACGACGAGGCACTTGCCGCTGAAGCTCCCGGGGGGAAGAACAAGACCAAGTCCGGCAAGAGCTCTGGGGCCCACTCCGGCAAACGCACCTCTTCGGAGTGCTGCGCTACCGTCGAGGACGTACCATCGAGCTCCACCGGCAAGTGCAAGAAGGGAATGGCAGCTCCACCTGCAACCAAGAAGGTGTCCGCCAAGGAGGACGGCACTGGTGGTACTTTCACCATCAGTGCCACGCTCGATCCTAAATAGGAAAGCACGCTCGTTGCTTTCCTGCGGGCGAATGTCGACGTGTTTGCGTGGCAACCGTCTAACATCCCCGGTGTTCCCAGGAAAGTGATTGAGCACAAGCTTGCCGTTTGTCCTCACGCGCGGCC
Source organism: Secale cereale (assembly GCA_902687465.1). Lineage (NCBI taxonomy): Eukaryota > Viridiplantae > Streptophyta > Magnoliopsida > Poales > Poaceae > Secale > Secale cereale. The sequence goes on from LR738712.1 coordinate 419,617,702, forward strand.
CGTCAAGCAGAAGGTCAGAAAGCAAGCGGTGGAGCGTCAAGAGTTTATTGCGGAGGAAATCAAGAAGCTGGAAGCAGCAGGCCTTGTCAGAGGTGTACTTCATCCCACGTGGTTGGCCAACCCTGTTGTAGTGCGCAAGGCAAATGGGAAGTGGAGGCTTTGTATAGACTTCACCGATGTGAATAAAGCTTGTCCCAAAGATCCATTTCCCTTGCCGCGCATTGACCAGATCGTTGACTCCATGGCTGGGTGCGAGTTGCTTTCATTCCTTGATGCATACTCCGGGTACCACCAGATATTTATGGCTGAAGAAGACAAAGAGAAGACCGCGTTCATTACTCCATGTGGCACCTACTGCTTCATACGCATGACCTTTGAATTGAAGAACGCAGGTTCAACGTTTGCGAGGGTAGTCCACACTACTTTTGAGCCACAGATACATAGGAATGTAGAAGCTTACATGGATGATATAGTGGTCAAGAGCAAGGACAAGGATACCCTGATTCAAGACTTAGATGAAACTTTTGCGAATCTGCGCAAGATACAACTCAAGCTTAACCCTGAGAAGTGCGTGTTCGGAGTCCCCTCCGGCAAGCTTCTCGGGTTCTTTGTGTCTCAGAGGGGGATTGAAGCCAATCCCGACAAGATCAAAGCCATCGAGCAGATCGAAGCTCCAAAGCACGTCAAGGATGTACGAAGGCTTGCCGGCTGCATGGCTGCTCTCAGCAGGCTCATTTCTAAGTCCGCAGAACGCGCCCTGCCGTTTTTCAAAATCTTGAAAAAGGCGGGTCCAATGAGATGGACTCCGGAAGCGGAGGCAGCGCTGCAGGACTTGAAACGATACCTGTCCTCCACTCCAATACTTGTCGTACCTAGGCCACAAGAGAAGTTGCTGCTGTACTTAGCAGCAACCAATCAAGTGGTTAGTGCTGCGTTGGTAGCGGAAAGGGAGGCAGATGAGGAGCCCACAGCCCCGACAAGCACATCCAGCGACAAGCAGGGGGCTTCCCCGACAAGCTCTGGCCCCGACAAGGATGAGTCTGCGCAGATGCAAGAAGAAGTGCGGAAGAAGATGGTGCAGCGCCCAGTCTATTTTGCCAGTTCCCTCTTTCAAGGGGCTAGGTCAAGATACTCTGGGGTGCAGAAGTTGCTTTTTCGGCCTCCTCATGGCCTCGAGAAAGCTGCGACACTACTTCCAAGCACATGAGATAACGGTGGTCACTCGCTTTCCGCTGAAGAGGATATTACAAAATCCAGAAGCAACAGGCAGGATTGTCGAGTGGGCACTAGAGCTGTCAAGCTTTGGCCTCAAGTTCGAAAGTACTTCCACTATCCAGAGCAGAGCATTGGCAGAATTCATAGCAGAATGGACACCAACACCAGACGAAGAGATTCCAGAGACAAGCACCCCCGTCAAAGAAGCGAGCAAAGAATGGATAATGTACTTCGATGGTGCCTTCTCGCTCCAAGGCGCCGGCGCCGGTGTGCTGCTTATCGCGCCCACCGGAGAGCACCTCAAGTACGTTGTCCAGATGCATTTTCCCAAGGAGCAAGCAACAAACAATACTGCAGAGTATGAAGGTTTGCTTGCCGGCCTCAGAATCGCAGCAGAACTTGGGATCAAGAAGCTCATTGTGCGGGGTGATTCGCAGTTGGTTGTCCGACAAGTAAACAAGAGCTATCAGAGTCCGTTGATGGAAGCCTACGTCGACGAAGTGGGGAAACTTGAAGAACACTTTGAAGGCTTGTAGATGGAGCACGTCCCAAGAGCTCTAAATGACGTCGCAGATGGCCTGTCAAAGTGTGCTGCACTAAAGCTACCTGTGGAATCAGGGATCTTTGTGCTCAAGTTAGCTCAACCATCCGTTACACCATCAATTGGACAAAGTAAGAAGAGAAAGTTGGTCTCCGGTGACTACTTACCGGCGGAACTTCCTGAAGCCGCCGCCAAGGTCCCCAAGATCGACGCCAAAATTGTTGAGGAACAGTCTGCTCCTGCAGACCCAAGGGTTTGTACAGTTGAAGCAGGCGTTCCTGACAAGCTTTGCCCCGGCAAGCTTGCCGGGGGACGTCAAGCTCCGGCCGAGCCACGGGTTCTTGCCGTAGAAGCTAACGTTCCCGCAGCAGCACTGATGCCTTTAGTCCTTGTTGTTGAGCCTCAGGCTCCAGCATGGGCACAGCAGATCGTCCATTTCCTCCAAACTGGAGAACTTCCCGAAGAGCCGGAAGAAGCAGAAAGAATAACCCGGCAGTCAAGTATGTATCAGTTCGTCGGCAATGAACTATACAGAAGAAGACTCAACGGTGTTAGACTGAAGTGCATTCCCCGGGAAGATGGGCAAAAGCTGTTGGTAGAGATAAATGGAGGCATATGTGGCCACCACATTGGCGCAAGAGCACTTGCAAGCAAGACGTTCCGGCAAGGTTTCTTTTGGCCAGAAGCCCTCCAAGATGCAACTGCACAAGTAACCAAGTGTGAAGCGTGCCAGCTCCATGCCAAGCAAATACATCAGCCAGCTCAAGCTCTCCAGACGATCCCTTTGTCCTGGCCATTTTCGTTCTGGGGGCTCGACATCCTCGGCCCCTTTCCCCGCGCAGTCGGGGGCTTTGAGTACTTGTACGTCGCCATCGACAAGTTCACAAAGTGGCCGGAAGTGGAACCAGTGAGAAAGGTGACCGCACAGTCAGCAGTCAAGTTCTTCAGGTCAATTGTTTGCCGTTACGGAATCCCTAACAGGATCATCACCGACAACGGCACACAATTCACAAGTCGCACCTTCATGCAATACGTCCAAGACCTTGGCTCCAAGGTCTGCTTCGCTTCTGTTGCTCACCCAAGGAGCAACGGTCAAGCGGAGAGGGCAAACGCTGAAGTGCTGCGCGGGCTCAAGACAAGAACTTTCGACAGGCTGCACAAATGCGGAAGAAACTGGATTGAAGAGTTGCCGGCGGCTCTTTGGTCAATCAGAACGACAACAAATCGAGCCACCGGACAGACACCCTTTGCTCTTGTCTATGGAGCAGAGGCAGTTCTCCCCACGGAACTCGTATATGTGTCGCCTCGAGTGCTCGCTTACGATGAGCTCGAGCAAGAGCAGCTGCGACAAGATGACGCATTGCTCCTTGAGGAGGACCGTCTTCAGGCTGCTGTACGAGCTGCTCGATACCAGCAAGCTTTGCGCCGCTACCATAGCCGCAAAGTTAAGGCCAGAAGTCTCGAGGAAGGCGACCTTGTTCTTCGGCGCGTTCAGTCCGCCAAGAATTCCAACAAGTTGACGCCGAAGTGGGAAGGCCCTTATCGGGTGAGACAAGTTACAAGGCCCGGCGCTGTCCGCCTTGAGACCGAAGAGGGCTTACCGGTGAGCAACTCCTGGAACATTGAGCATCTTCGCAAGTTTCACCCATAAGGCGCGGTTGCCGTGATGCGTTCCGGCAACCACCTTTTGTACAAGTCTTGCCGCTGTTGCATGTAAATCTTTGTACAAAGCCGGGCGCAGACCCCGTGCATCAGTAAAGCTTTTGTGCCTCGCACAACTTGTCGTTTCATGCATTTTTCTCTTTTTTGCATGTATTATATGACACCTCGTGCAGCACACACCTCCGGTAAGCGATAACGAGCCGCAAGGCTCCATATCTATTTTTCCTCCCTTTCTCTTTTCTCTCAAGCAGAAGAAGGCTTCCTCGCACACAAGTTTGCCGGGGGGAAGGATACAGTGGTATGGACCAAGTGACGTTCAAGAAAGCCTAGCCTTGCCGGGAAGCAAACAACACAAAAGCTAAGTTGCCAAAGTTTGAGCATTCAAATTTTTTAAAAAAATTAAGTTATCTTCCTTGAACGATCACACCTTGTATGGAAAACCTGTGCGCGGAGGAACCTACTCGTAGCTAGCCGCGCCCTTACTTTGTTTCGAGCACGCTCAACGACTTAAGTGTGCTGCCACAAGTGTCGCACCCTTACTTCGTTTTCGAGTTCGCTCAACAACCTAAGTGTGCTGCGACTAGCTGCGACAAGGTTTCTTGCCGGTAGCGGCATTGCTAGCAGACTGCTGAAGTTCCGCACTCAGCGCTTGCGGCAAGGGTCCCTTCGCCGGCAAGTTCCCTAAAAGCGTAGGGTAAAAGCATACAAGGCAAAGAAGTCAAGTAAAGGAAATAACACTGCGTTAACTACCCAAAATAGAGTTATATTACAAAAGCAACTTGTCGCAGCACTAATAGATTCTTGTCCATGACATGGTTCACAGCGACAAGGGAAGCGGAAAGAAAACAACCTAGTCTACGCGGTCGCCATCAACTCTCCTGATCTTGCCCACCTTGGCCACGATGGGCGCGACAAGGGCCTTGAGCGCCTCCTGGTCGGCGTCGGGCGGCAAGGTCCTGAGGACGTTCTCAAGGTTGAGTCCTAGGTTGCGGTAGACTATCTTCGTGTCGGGGGAGTGTCCGAGGTGCTCCGTCCCCAGCCCCGCCAACTCCCTGTCGATGTCAGCGGCGGCGGCGACGAGCCCCTCGGTCCACTGCTCCACCGTCTGCCTGAAGTTATTCTAGGTGAGGGCGGTGCTGTCCAGCAGTGCCCTCTCAGCCCTGAGGTCCTCCTTCAGCTTCGACTCCCGGTTTCTGGCACCGTCAAGTGATGCGGTGAGGGTGGACAGCTTCAGCTCCAAGTCTGCAACAGAATCCTTGGCGATGGCGAGCTCCTTGCTCTTGTCGGAGAGACGGACCTGCCGCTCAGAGTGGCTGTGGGCGTCCTTCTCCCTCTCTGACGTGAGCGCGGCAACCTTCTCCTCGCTAGTCTTCAGGTGGGCTTCCAGTTGCGCCACCCTCGCCTCCAAGTCTCTCTTGGCGGTCTCTGCGGCTGCAGCGGCGTCCCTCGCTTCCTGCAGAGCTCCGCCAAGGGACTGTTCGCACGCGGCAAGGTCGTCCTCGTGGCTGTCGAGGTCGACCTTCCGCTGCGTTAGCTCTCCTTCCCGCCGGGACAGCTCCTCGGCGGCGAGCCGTTGCTGCTCTTCTGCTTCGGCCTTCTCGAGGATGAACGCTTGATGCGCCTCGGCGAGCTCCTCCCGCTCCTCCGCCAAGGATCGGAGGGCCGCTTGGTTGGCGGCTCGGAGCTCTTCGGCGCGCTTCTCCAAGTCGACGCCCGCCTTGGCGGCCAGAGCCTCTCGGGACTCCAGCTTGGCCTGCCTGGCGCGGTATAGGGCCAGGAGCCTCCGCAGGAGTCGCTCCTCCTCGGGCTCGCTACTGCTGCCGGGCGCGTCGACAAACTTTAGCCCGGCGGAGGCGAGGACTTCCCCATCGAAGACCTCTCCCTCCGCGGGCGCCCTTGGCGTAGATGCCCACGGGATCTGAATGAAGACCCCGTTCCCAGCCTCCAAGTAGGCGCCGGTTCCGGCCGCGGCAGCAGTAGGGTCGGCGGTCGGCGCAGCGTCGAACGCTCCTGCGGCCTCAGGGCCGTCAGTGCGACCGTCGGTTCCCTCCTCCGCTGCCGCGTCGGTGGCCCTGCCTCCTCGACGGCGGGCTCGTCGGTACCGACCGCCTCTTCGGTAGCCGCGGCATCACCAGCGTTGCCGCGCGTGGGCTCCTCGGTGGTGGCCTCCGTCTCCATAGGCTCTGGAGTGGACGAGTCTGAAGATAAGGAAAGAAGAAGAAAGAAGAAAATCATTGTCAAGCAAATATCCAAAAAGAGAAGTTCGAGCGAAGAAAGCTACAAGGGTTACCTGCGCGGGCCTCTTCTTCGACGAGGTCCCTCGCCGGGGGGTCCTCCCTCGGCGCCGTGGTAGTAGCCCCCGCCGGCGGAGGGCCGCTGGCGCCTTCCCTTGGCGGGGTGCTCGCCCTTGGCGGGGTACCCGCCCTTGGCGGAGTATTCTCCCTCGCCGGAGGGCTCCTCCTTGGCGGAGAGGTCGGGGCGTGCGGCTCGTCGGGAGCAGTTTCTTGGCGCTCTTGAGGCTGCGGCTCCACTTCTGTACAAGTCAACAAACAGGCAAAAATATTAACAAGGATAGGAAGCCCCACGCGCGCCCGGCAAGCGAAGGAGTGAACAGACGACTTACGCTGGGGGCTGCGCTGGGGGCTGCTCTGCGGAGCAGCTGGCTGATCCGGCAAACCTGTCACAGGCGCATCCCCTGCTGCTGCGGCGGGCTCGTCCTCAAGATCGACGACCGGGATCTTGGCCCTCTTCGCCGCCCTCTGGGCCAGGGTCCTGGAAGAAAAACAAGATCAGAATCGGACGAAGAAGATTCAAAACAAGAACAAATCGAAGGGAACAAGAGTTAACAGTACTTACTCTTCCTCCTCCTCGTCGGAACTAAGCACGGAGAAGTCGAAGTCCGCCTTGCGCGGCCCGTGCGAGGAGCTAGAGGAGTAGGCGCCCTCGGCCGCTTGCCGGGAGCGGGGTCGGTGGTCTGAGAGGACCCCGCTCCGGTCGTCGCCGAGGCACGAGGGGCGGCAGGAGCTTTAGCACCGGCCCGGGAAGACCCTCCTCTAGCCGCTGCTGAAGCTCGGGGCGCTCCCTTGGCAGTCTTGCTCGTCGTGGTGGCGCGCGCCGGGCGGCACTGCAGCTGCTGGCCCGCCGGGCGCTCTGCCACTTTGCGGGGGCGCCTCCTCGCTGGAGCCGGAAGACTTGCCGGTGGCGGAGAGCTCCCCGAGGATGTAGAAGAACCAAGGTTCAGAGACCCTCCCGAGTCTTCTGCTGAGTCGCCCGATTCGGCGCCCTGCTCGGCGGGCTCGCTCGACTCTGTGCCTTCCCCGGTGGCCTCGCTCGTCCCGGCAGGATTCCCGGCAGACTTTATCAGTTTGAGGATCTCTTCCTCCTCGGCCAGACTCACCGCCTCCGCTGCATCTGCCTCTTCCAAGGTATACCCAAACTCGCCCGCGGCCTCCGCTGCAGCTGCCTCCTCCAACCTGGTGGCAATGTAAGCCATATCCTCGTCGGTGGTGTCGCGGGTGAGGCCCTTCTTCTCGTCGGGGTTGATGGGCAGCTCCACCAAGTTATCGAAGAACGTTTGCACGGCTTCGTCAGAAGGCTCCCGCCAAGTGGGGTCAATTCCATGGGAGTCGCACCATGGCATCGCCGCGCGGATAGCGCTAAGCGACAAGTTGTTGCAGAGCGGAACTACCCCCCGCGGCAATGCAAACGACTCTGGATGCTTGGGGTCGTGCTTGAACAGCTCGCGGAGCATCCCTTTGAGCTCCAGGACAGTGAAATTGTAGTTGAGGCCTGGGCGCAGCCTCATAAAGTCTGCCGCGTTTCCAAATTCCCAAGCAGACCTCTTCCTCTCCTGCAAGGGGGCGATGCGGCGGCGAAGGAAATCAGCTCCGACAAACCCTACAGTGAGCTTGGCTTGCCGGAGGCGAAGGATCCTAGTGGTGGCTATCTTTAGCTTGTCATCCTCCGGGGCCAGATCACTCCAGTCATTGCCACGCACAATTGCAACTTGGCGCGGGGCAGTAAACTGCTGGGGTTCGTCCTCCATGATCCAGCACCAGTTAGCCCTCCACTCCTCCCACTTGCCGCGGAGTTCTCCAGTCAAGTATGCCTCTTTCTTATGGAGCCTAAAGATCCAAGAGATCCCGCCGGATAAAGAAGACCCTGACTCTACTCGAGGCGTGAAATGTGGCGGAAGAGGGCTACATTGGGGTACACTCCGACAAAGTTCTCACACAGATGTGCGAAAACGGCCATGGTCAAGACGGCGTTTGGGGTGAAATCAAGGTGGTGAAACCCGTAGGTATTCATGATATCGCAGAAGAATTCAAAGTATGGTGGGCAGAGTCCGCAATGGAAGAACAGAGCGAAGTAGGCATACCCTCCCGGAAACATGTCGCAGGCCTCGGCAGGGAGTACCCTGGTGCGCGGGTGCGCCTTCATCTCCCTCGACCAGAAGAGGTAGAAGGAGTCCCGCAGCTCCCTCGCGCCGAGCCTCGGCGGGAAGACCACCATCTTCTTCCGCATTGCCGCTAGCTTCAGTGCCCTGGCAGTCTTCGCGGCTTTCGCCTTATCGCTCTTCGGGGCCATGGCGGGGGCGGCGGGGGAAGCCGACGGCGCTGGAGAGACTGGCGGCGGCGGAGGAAGGGCGGAGCGCTGCTCTCTTTCGACCTTCGGGGAGGAGGATAGCGGCGGGGGTTTCTGGAGGTTGAAGAAGCAATGAGCGAATGGGGGGGAACTGCCCCTGTTTCCCCTGCTTTTAAGGGGGAAAGGGGGGCGTTCCGCATTTCCCCCATTAAAGAAACCGGCCACGATCTCTCCCACGACGCCGCAATCGACGTGTGCCGTTACGGAGGAACACGGTGGATACGGAGTGGGATACGGCACGCCGTGGGCCGCGTGTGCCCGTGCACTGTTTTGGACCTGGCCCAACAGCGCTCGGCACCGTGTGTGGCCCAGGCCCGGGGGCTCCTGTCGGTGTACTAAAGTAGGGGTACCTTAGTATCCCGACTTGTGCACGGCAGTAGCAGCGTCCCGTGGCAGGGCTTGCCACGCGCCCGCCAAGACCCGCTCTGGATCCTTTGGAGCCATTCAAGAACAAAGTATTCAAGTTAAAGAAACGAGACCCCGGCAAGAGGAGCTTGTCGGGAAGGCCGATCCAGGCTCAAGACCACCCCTTTAGCACAAGGCCCTGGCAAGAGGAGCTTGTCAGGAAGGCCGAACATGGCATTTCAGAAGACTTGCCGCAACGCTCTGCGCGTCGCGGCAAGGCCCGGAGAGCGACAAGCTTCAGGGCGCGGCAAGGTAGCGATCGCGGCAAGGCGCTTGCCGCGGCAAGCTTCCACTACGTACCCGCGCTCCAGCTCATCCGGCCACGCGTCGCCCTGGGGCCCTTCCAGGTGCACGTGGCGGAAGGCTGTGCAGCCTGGGGTACACCGTGGCGAGCCGCGATGACGAGGCCACCTTCGTGGCGAACGGAGATGCCCTAACGGACGCTTTTTGTACTATTCGGGGCGACGGCGACGGGCATTCAATATCCTTGTCCCCTGCCGTCAGGGTTAGGTATAGACCACTGTACATACACTATACATACACTATTCCAACTACCACCGTTTTTACGTTTTTACCCTCATCTACGTTGCCACCTGTCCGTGACCCCTTTGACCTATAAAAGGAGGCCCATGCGCAAGGTAGAGGGGGTTCCGATTTTCGAACACTCTCACGCTCGGTGTGGCTAACAACCAGCTCTGTAGCTCTTCGTGCTCCCGAGCCAAGAACACAATACAACCAAGGCAGGAGTAGGGTTTTACGCATCCGTGCGGCCCGAACCTGGGTAAACTGCTCGCGTGCTTGCCTCGATCCGCTCTTCGTGCACCCTCCGCTCCCTTGCCGTACCGAAAAGGGGCTCCGGTCCCATAGGTGTTTGTGGGCGATCAGTTTCCCCGACAGAAGATGAAGGCCGAAAAGGTGGCAATTGAAGGTCCGCCTGAAAGCAAGGACCTCCGCACACCAAAGCTCTATTTTGAGGACGTACTAGCGGGTGCCCACCTTATAGAAGGCCAATGCTCCAAGGATGTAGTGTTCGAATGAATGAGTCCGAACTGTTTCGGGAGTTTGTATCATGAACTATGTCTTTTGTAATATATCCTTTTACTTATGAAGAGTTTTATCCTCCTGTGCGGCCGTTTTTATACCTGAGAGTTCCCCGTCGTCGGCTTCAACCCCTATGTGGACACTACCGGGGTGTTCGGAGTTGCACATGAATACACTTAACCCAACGTCTTGGTCCATGAAGCAGGTATCAGTGCGGTGAACCAGGCAATCAGACTATTCGGTTTTATTGCTCTCACTTAGCCATAGGAGTTTTAACAATGGGTCCACGAAATAGCCTCTAGTATGTACGCGGCTCCCAATGTGGGTGCGTTACATATGTGACCGGGAAACAGTCCTTCGTGTAACAAGGGAAAATCGGTAAAAATTGTAATAAGTCGTCGAGCAGCCGACCAGCTCTCGCCTCATCATGATAGTCAGATTTCTGCTTTCTCTACTGAGGTGCTTGACCCGAGGAACCGGAAACACAATCGCAGTAGTTCACCCTTTACTACCCTAGCCGATCAGATGAAACGTAAGGTAGCAAACACAGGAGCCGGGCAACCCAACTATTGACCAAAGACATGATTCAGAGCTGATGCATATACTACCAAGCTCAGGACGGTGAATTGTGCAGTTAAGTTGTTCGGACTTTTTATTTGGCAACACATATGTTACCTTATAGAGCCCCTGGCAATTTATGCCAAGTTGTGTTCGTGAGACAACTAAAGAGATGAAATTTGAATAAAGACGATGCCGAATAAAAATTTGGCTCACTGTAATCTGATTGACACGTCAAAGTGTAGTCTTACAGAGGTTACCACAATCACCAAGGTCATTTTACATGCTGGGGTCTAGGGCTGAGGGAAAAAGCTCTATACAGGTTCCTTGAGGGGAGATTGCGGTCTACGAAATCCCTTGCACCTTCCTGCGGCAAGTCTGCGCCTCTTTTGCCTTAGTAAGAAAGATTCCTTGAGGGGAATGGTCTTCGGCTATCTATACGGAACCAGGCTTGGAGAGAGTCCTTTGTCAGTCCGTAAGATGATTTGGTTTTGATTGTACCTGTGATAAAAAACAAAAACATGATTAGATAAAGGGGAGGGCCATATAAGGTCGAACCGTGGTATAGGCATGTCCTGTGTATTGCCTCCGCCAATGCCCAGGGTATTTTGAGTGCATAGCTATGTATGTGTGGTGCGAATTTCTCTGTTGTACATGGCGATCGACGGAGGCCAAACTGCTAATCCAGCCCTGGGTTTGTCGAGCTGTTCTTGTGCGGAACTGTTTGGACTTCCGCGCTAAAGCCCGACGGTTTAGTAACCTATAAGATGTGCGGCTTGACAGGGCCGCTTTGTACGTCGGCCGTGATGACCGTGGTATTCTCCTCAGTACGGAGGGGCGCTCGATGCTTCCGTTGATTGTAAGATGCCACGAGGGTCGAGCATCTTGAGCTTTAGGTAGGCATAGTGCGGAACCGCGTTGAAGCGGGCGAAAGCGGCGCGTACGAGCAGTGCGTGATATCCGCTGTGGAAAGGGACGATATTGAAAATCAAGTCCTCGCTTCAGAAGTTGTTCGGCGAGTCGAAGACGACTTCCAGTGTGATTAAGCCGGTGCAGTAGGTCTCCACGCTAAGTATTATTCCTTTGAAGGTAGTTTTAGGGGGGCTTGACTCTTGACGAATCGATGCCCATTTTGCGGGCAGTCTCTTGATAAAGTATATTGAGATTGCTGCCGTCGTCCATAAGGACTCGCGTGAGGTGGAATCTGTTAATGATTAGATCGAGGACCAGTGCTACTGAACCTCCGTGATGGATACTGGTTCGGTGCTCCTTTCGATCGAAGGTAATCAGACAAGCCGTCCATGGGTTGAATTTTGGGGCGACCGGCTCTATGGTGTAGACGTCTCGTAGTATGCGCTGGCGTTCCCTTCTAGGGATATGTGTGACATATGTCATATTCACTGTTTTTACTTTGCGGGGAAATTGCCTCTGTCCCCCCTGTGTTCAGTTGACGAGGCTCTTGGTCACCGTTGTCGCTGGGCGATCCTTTCCCCTTATGTTCGGCGTTGAGTTTGCTGGCCTGCTTAAAAACCCAACAATTTCTGTTGGTATGATTGGTGGACTTATCGGGGCTGCCGTGAATCTGGCAAGGCCGATCAAGGATTCTATCTAGACTAGACGGGTCGTCCTTGTTTGCCTTGAATGACTTCTTCCGTTGAACGGGTTTGGAGCCGCTGAATACGGCGTTAACCGTCGTGTCTTGGGTTCCATCGTTGTTGTTCCGACGCTTGTGCTTGTCGTGTCGTGGCTTGCCATTGCCGTCCCTGGTTTAGGAGGTGCCGGGGTCGCTGGTGCTATTGCTTCTACGAGCGAGCCAGCTATCCTCTCCCATGCAAAAATGGGTCATAAGTGTGGTCAGGGCTGACATGGACTTCGGCTTCTCTTGGTCGAGATGCCGTGCGAGCCACTCGTCTCGGACGTTGTGCTTCAAAGCCACAAGGGCTTCGATGTTCAGACAATCCACAATCTGGTACTTTTTAATTAAGAACCTTGTCCATGGCCACCGGGCCGATTCCTTGGGTTGCTCTATGAAATGACTAAGGTCGTCGGCATCTGGGGGCCGAACATAGGTTCCTTGGAAGTTGTCTCTGAATACGTCCTCCAAGTCTTCCTAGCTACCAATAGAATTTTCTGGTAGGCCGTTCAACCAGTGTCGTGCTGGTCCCTTGAGTTTGAGGGGACGATATTTGATGGCGTGTAGATCGTCACCGCGAGCCATGTGAATGTGGAGAAGAAAATCTTCAATCCATACTACGGGATCTGTTGTGCTGTCGTATGATTCGATGTTCACGGGTTTAAAACCTTCTGAGAACTGGTGCTCCATTACCTCATCAGTGAAGCATAGGGGGTGTGCGGCACCTCTGTATCGGGCTACGTCACGACGCAGTTCGGATGAAGTCTGTATGCGGCTTTCTGCTCGGGCGTGGTTTTGCTTGTCGCGCCAGTATTGGTAACCGTCCTCTCGTGCGGGGGCACGCCCCCGCAATCCATAGATTGATCTGGTTTGACCTGCACCATTTTCCAGGTCCTATCGCAGGTCATGTGTGTATCCCCGAGTTGTAGTTTCTCCGCTCTTACAGCGAGGTGGTGCGGGCTAGTGCTTGTCTTGAGTTGTCGCTCTATCCCGGCCATGTGGCCGTCGGTCAGGTTCATCAGCCGCATTACGTGTGGGTGGTATGTGTCGGATTACGGGCTCCGCAAAACCCAAGAAGTTCGAACACAGGGGCGTGAACGAAGATCTGTCCCACTCACGTCTACCTAGCGTCTCGCCCTCGCCCGGTGGAGAGATTCAAGAAAACAACAAGTGAAGCACGCAAGAGTTTACCCAGGTTCAGGCTACCTTGTGGTGTAAAACCCTACTTCCTGCTTTGGTGGATTGGCCTCGGGAGGGCTGGAATATGAACTAGTACAATGATTCCCGAGCTCAGGAGGTGAGCTCGGGACGGTCAGGAGGCAAGTGTTCTTGCTCCTTTGCATGGTGGAAGAGTTTATGAATCTGCTTCTCCCTCCTCTCCCTTCATAGTGGGGATCCTAGCTACTTATATAGGCGGCCAGGGTCCTCTTCCCCCAAAATATTTAGGCGGGAAGGGAAGGGATCCTACAACGGCCATTTCGAGCAGGAACACAAGGACGTTCCTACCCTGACAAAAGCAGTCTTCGCCTGCCAAAGGACTAGGTGGTGACGCGGTGGTGGGCTCAGTGGTGACATCCTCCCTGTCGTCCTTGCGGTCTTCGGTCTTGTTGCACCAATGGGGAAACCTTTGTCCCGCTCCTCAGGAACCTGCGTCTGTGCTGCCTCCTTTGCACCGAAACGGCAACTGCACCGCTGGTGGGTGCTGGCACCTGCTGGCACGGTGCGTCACTGCTGACGTCACTGCCTCCTCCTCAGGCAGGCTTTGCCTTGGATTCTCCGCCCCTCCGGAGCGCCTTGCCGAGGCCGCTCCTGAGGGGGTCTTGACATTGTTCTCCTCGTGAGGCCTAGCCCCCTCGCAAGGGTCTTGGGCAGCTGGTCGATCAGTTGGGCCGTACCAGGTCGTGGTAGGAGCGCATCATGACCCGTAGACAGGCAAGTCTAGGTACCCTGGTTCCGAGGACATCGACAGTAGCCCCCGGGCCCAAGGTGCGCACGGAGTTGGCTTCGGGGCGAAGCCTTAGTCGAGGACGAAGCACCGCGGGCCCTAAGAGGCTGCAGGCCAGGCGCATGACGGTTGGATGGGATGTGGCGACTCCGCTCCCCACGCAGTCTTGGTAAACATGTGACTTGACAACTCCTCGGCGTAAACGACGGGACTGTTATGGCTATGACGCTAGTGGCTGGCGGTTGGGCTCCTCCGCCCTATAAATGGGACTAGGGGGTGCCCCCAAGCCGTTTTCGAGCCAGCGCCGTCTTCCTCCTTAATTGTTCCTCGATCTCCCACTTGCTGCGAGATCTCCATGGCGCTGCCGAGGAAGCCGTCCGCCACTGAGAAGGGGAAGGCCCCGAAGGATCTGGCCCTGTTGCCGCCGAAGAGGGGCCGCGGGCGTCCCCGCAAGCATGCCGCTGTGCCCGCAGCAACTCCTCAGGGAAGCGGGCGCGGCCTTCCGGGTTCTGTCGCGGCCGAGCAAGCGCCGTCTTCCTCCTTGATTGTTCCTCGATCTCCCACTTGCTGCGAGATCTCCATGGCGCTGCCGAGGAAGCCGTCCGCCGCTGAGAAGGGGAAGGCCCCGAAGGATCTGGCCCTGCTGCCGCCGAAGAGGGGCCGCGGGCGTCCCCGCAAGCATGCCGCTGTGCCCGCAGCAACTCCTCAGGGAAGCGGGCGCGGCCTTCCGGGTTCTGTCACGGCCGTTGGTGAGAGGCGCGGTACGTCCTCTTGTGGTGAAGGTGGTTGCGGCCGTGGTGGGAGAGGAGGCGCGAGACGGTGCATGGCGGTCGCGCGTCCTCCTCGCCCGCAGCTCCACTCCTTCGACATGTCGTCGGAGTTCGTGGTCTGGGCGGAGAAACCTGGTGGCTCATGGCTCTGGCTTCCCCGCTCGTTCGGCGATGTGTTACCAGCCAGAGACCCCGGCGGCGTCTGGCTGCAGGCTGACGGTTGCTGCAGTGGTGCGTCCTGGCTGGAGGTTGATGTGGCTCCCTCGGGCGATGTGTTCCTGGAGCGCGGCTGGCAATCGTTTGCTCGCGCGTGCCGGCTGGAGGGGATGTGTGCGCTCCACTTCAGGTACGATGGCGCCTCCACACTATTTGTCAGGGTCTTCTCGGAGGAAGGGAGGCGCTTTGGGTGCTGTCCCGAGGCCGATGACAAAGAGGACGACGGGGACGGCGTCCGGAGGAGCAGCTCCTCCTCCGGAGATGATCTTAGTCCTGGGGCGCGCCGCGGGTCCCCCCTCTGTGGCAGCAGCAGCTCCTCCAGCAGTGGCGACCGCGATGAGCCACCACGCCACCGAACTCAGCCTGGCGAGGGGAGGGGGTTGCCGCGCTACTATGGCTCGGTGAAGCCGGAGAAACTGGGAGACTCCGACTGAGCGGGTGCGGCCTCTGCTTCTTCTCCTTCTTTTTCCTTCATGTCCTTTCTGTGTCAAAATTTCAAGTTGCCTCGAAAAGGTGTGTAATGGAATGTGATATATGTATGAAGCCAGAACTTGTTGTCATGTTTTTTGTTGCCTTGTTGAGAA
Source organism: Secale cereale (assembly GCA_902687465.1). Taxonomy (NCBI): domain Eukaryota; kingdom Viridiplantae; phylum Streptophyta; class Magnoliopsida; order Poales; family Poaceae; genus Secale; species Secale cereale. The sequence continues at coordinate 419,632,916 of LR738712.1, forward strand.
TACTTAGCTTTTATGCGTCGTGACGTCTTGAGGCAGAGTCCTCCTGACTCTTTGGAGTCATGAGCCCCATCGAGTCGTGAGGACGGCCGAATCTAGAGAGCTCGTGCAGCCCCCGAGCATGAGTGAGCCGCAGAGAGCTGCTAAGAGCATCGAGCGCGGGTTAAAGCACCAAAGCCTGAGCCGGCTCGGTAGGATAGGTTGCGTAGACTGAGAAGCCCGACGCCATAGCCTAAGCAGGCTTGGCCAGGCGAGGTCACGGGGCCGTGGCAGACGAAGGCTGGTGACCGATCGTGCCCAACCCCCACGTGCGAGGCGCGCGAAGAAAAGCGGGTGGTGCAGCCCTGCTTAACAAACTGAACTTAAAACCGGCGAGAAAGATCCCAAACAAGACTGTCAACCAAATGCAAGAAGCGCGAGAAACACGAGAACTTCATAGCACGGGGTAGAGGAAGGGCTAATAACCAAGGAAGTAGAAAAGGCTGACAGCCAAACACCAAGCCAAAAAAGGAAAAAGGTCGCGTCCGACCCCTACACTACGTCTTCTTCCCAGCGCGAAGCTAAGGACTGCCACTAGGGCGTGGGTGGGAGCCCCGTCTAAGGGCCCGTAGGCAATGCACAGGAGACTCTGAGGCGTGTACAGCCCCAACTCATTATTACGTGAGAGTGTCACGGGCGGAGACCTTCGTGGGCACGGAGCCTTGATTATGGATAGAACCTCCTGAGGTGTTCAATGTTCCAGGAAATCTGGATAGGTATCCCATCCTGCGTCTCCAGGCGCACAGCATCGGGCCTAGAGACACAGGCGATTCTGAACGGGCCCTCCCACATGGGCGAGAGCTTGTGTAACCCCTCCAGGGAGAGGACCCGCCTCAGGACCAAGTCACCAACTTCAAGTGTTCTTGCATGGACACCGCGGCAGTGGTACCGCCGTAGCGCCTGCTGATATCGCGCCGCCCTGAGGGCAGCTCGACGGAGGCCCTCCTCGCCGAGCACGAGGTCCATCCGCCAGGAGGCATCCTAGCATTCCTCATTGAAGGACAAGACCCGTGGGGAGAGATGCTTGACCTCGTGAGGGAGGACCGCCTCCGCCCCATAGAAGAGAAAGAAAGGAGTTTCCCCCGTGTGTTTGGTGGCAGTGGTTCGCATTGACCACAGAACGGACTGGAGCTCATCGATCTAGCCCCTGCCGGAAGCCTCAAGCTTCTTCTTAAAGCTGCACGTCTTGAGGCCACGCAAGACTTTCGCGTTGGCGCAGTCGGCCTGACCGTTGCTCCTGGGGTGAGCCACCGAAGAGTAGCAGATCTGTGTTCCAAGGTTAGCACAATATGACCAGAAGAGATTGCTTGTGAATTGCGAACCGATATCCATGAAGATGCGGCTGGGGACCCCGAATCGCCTCACGAGGCCCTGGATGAACTTGACAGCCGACCCGGCTGGGATCGCGCGAATGGGCTCCACCTCCGCCCACTTGGTGAATTTGTCGATGGCGATGTATAGGAAGCGGTAGCCCCCCCGCTGCCTGGGGAAATGGAACCAGGATGTCCAATCCCCAGACCGTGAAGGACCAGGAGAGCGGAATCGTCTGGACACCCTGCGCCGGTTGGTGGATCTGCTTGGCGTGAAACTGGCACGCCTCGCAAGCCCGCAGAAGCTCTGTGGCGTCGTTGAGTGCCGTGGGCCAGTAGAAGCCGCTACGGAAGGTCTTGCCTACGAGGGTATGGGACGACGAGTGATGACCGCAGTCTCCACTGAGAATGTCAGCCAACAGCTCGCGCCCTTGCTTCCTTGAGATGCATTTTAGCGAGATGTCGTTAGGGCGCCTCCCGTAGAGTTCACCGTCTTGGATGCAGTAAGCTGAGGCCCGTCGGACCATGCGCTCTGCGTCTTCTCCCTTGTCCGACGGGGTGTCGTGTTGCAAGTACATCTTGAGTTCTTGGGTCCAGCAACCCTCCTCGGGCTCCGCGGCGAGCAGCAGGCGAGCTCCGGAGGGCGGTCCGCAGGACGGGGTGCCATCCGGAGGCGCTGCAGGTAGCGCCCGCTAGGGGGACACCAGCTCAAGAGTGGGCGATGTTGCCGACGGTTTGAGTAGTCGCTCCTCGAAGACACCCGGCCTCTGAGGCTCTCGCCTGGAGGCTCGTTTGGCGATGTCATCCGCTTCCTTGTTGGCGCCTCTTGGTATGCGCTGCATCTCCAGCCTTTGGAACCATTGCTCCATCTTGCGTACCTCTTCCAGATATGCCTCCATGTGCTCGTCCTTGGGCTTGTATCTTACGTCAAAGAAGTCAACGAGGAGTTGCGAATCACCTCTGATGGTGAGACGCCTGACCCCCAGTGCAGCAGCGGCCTTGTGCCCAGCAATTAGGCCCTCGCACTCTGCGATATTGTTGGATACCTTCTCGCCTTGCTGGAAGCAAAGCTGCACAGCTGTCACAGCCCTAGACCAGCCCTTGCCTGCCTTGCTTGGTCTTAGTGTGCATCATGTTTAAATTTCTCAGAAACTTGAAATGGGGATGATTAAACCCTAGCACCAAAAGAACCCACCTAGGTTCAACCTAAAAATATTTTCATTGTACCCAAAGTGCCTCAAGAAAAGTTCATGATTTTTTGTTAAGGTAGAAACCTCTGCCAAAAATGATGAATATATTTCTAGGACATTTTTGGATTTTTGAATTAACTCATATTGTATTTGAGTTGGAGCAAATAAATCCGATAATTATTTCTATTGCTCCAATTATTCTGAAAACATTTTGTGGAGTTTTAGAATAATCCATATTGCATCCACAAATAATTTCAGAAGCAACAAAAATGGTTTAGTATTAGTACTAAATCAAAATAGAGCACAACAAATAGAAAACAGAAAGAAAAATAAGGGAAAGGGCTTACCTGGCCTTACCTACCGGCCCAGCTGCGGCCCAGCACTGCTGGCCCAGCCCACAGCAGCCACCACCGCTGCTAGTCATCGCCTACCTCGCGCCAGAAGGACGCGAGGCGCGTGGCCACCGTGCGCCGGCCACCTCCTGCCTGCCTGCGTGCACCCCTCGACGCTCTGGACGTCCCTGGCATCGCCACGCATCCCCCCTGGCCCCTTCCCTCACTCTCTTCTTTCTCCCTCGTCCTCCCTCTCGTTCTTCTGCCATGGCCGAAACCACCACGGCCGCGCCGCCGAGCACCACCGTGGCCACGGCCTCCCCCTCGCCCCTCCGATGAGCCCACGAGCTCCGCTGTGCCCCCCTCTTCCTCTCCTTCAGGTCACGCGGCGCCAGGAGCTCCCCCTCACCCGCAACGCCGTCGTTCCCCTCCTCTGCGTCCGGTGACCGCCGTCGACGATTCGCCGCCGTCAGGCCGCCCCCGGGCTCGCCATCTTCCTCAAACGAACCGCCGTGAGCCCCTCTTGCTCTTCCCCCTATCTCCTTACCCACGCGCATGCTGTAGCTCCGACCCCCACCATGGCCGCGAACTCCACGCCGCCGGCGATGTCACCGCTGACGCTGTAGCCACCGGGGCTTGAAAACGAGCCCGGCACAGTGCTCCGCACCCTTCCACGAGTCGAAAACCCCCACCTGCCCGTCCTACGGTGCACCTCATCGCCGTTCCCGAGCACGCCCGAACTCCGGCCACCGCACTTCCCTCGCCGTCGTCGATCTGGTCCTCCCCGGCGCGAGCTGATGGCTCCGTTGGATGCGGACGAGGACCAGCATCACGCCAAGCCCCTCCGTCGCTCTTTTCGTCGCCGGAGGCGGATTTCCGACGCCCTCCGCCGCGCTCAGCCTCGCCGGCGGCTAGCCGCCGGTCGTTTGGCCTCTCTGACCGGGGGTTTGACCTCCCCCGAGTCGCTGACAAGTGGGCCCTGGCCCTTGCTAACTTAAATTAAGTTTTTTGTTAAGCTTAATTAACCCTTCTGACACTGACGTGTGGGCCCTCGCGCCTAATTAGGTTAGTCTAATTTTCCTGTTTAGATTAGTACTAATCATGTGGACCCCACGTGCCAGTTTTGACTTTGGTCAAGTCAATGTTGACTGGTCCCACCTGTCATGCACACAAACCAGCCCTTAGTCACTGACCAGTGGGCCCCACTGGTCAGGTTTGACTGGACCAGCCCCTGTTGACATGCTGATGTCAGCATGACCTAATGCTGACGCAGTAACTATTTTCTGTAATTTAAAATAAATCAGAAATGATTTATTTATTTCAAAAAATAGCCAAAACTTCTACAAATCATATGAAATCAACCGTAGCTCAGATGAAAATAATTTATATATGAAAAATGATCAGAAAAATATGAGGAATCTGTTTATGGCATTTTCATGCATGTTTGAACAAGTTAAACCTGCTGTTCAGGTCAAATCAATTAAATGACAATTAAATAATCACATATGGAGTTTGAATTTGAATCTTGGGTTCAAACCAACTTCATTTAATTGTGTTGCTAGTTGCATTAGCTCAATCCACAGCATGTTGCCATGTCATGTTCATGCATCATATTGTTGCATTGCATTGATTGTGTTCTTTCTCTGTTTGTCGGTTTTGTCCCCTCTCAGTAGACGACGTTCCGACGATGAGTTCGATGACACCGATGAAGAGCTATTAATATCTTCAGAAGTGCCAGGCAAGCAAAACCCCATTGAGCATTCCGATACAATCCCACTCTCTCGCTCTTGCTCTCTTTTACTGCATTAGGACAACAACGCTTCAATTGTTACCTGCTGCGGTAGTTGAACCCCTTTCCACTGCATGACTCGTCATTGCCACAGTAAATAGTTGAAACCCACTAGTATGAGTAGGAGTTGTTTGAGCCATGTTGTGCCTACTCATTGATGCTTTCTGGTTATGCCTGCTATTGCTTAGAGTTGTGTCAGGTCTGATTCATCGGGGATGAATTGGAATGTGATGAACATGTCCTACTGTGTGTGAGCTAAGTGTGTGAACACGATTTGGTAAAGGTAGCGATGAGAGGCCATGTAGGAATACATGGTGGGTTGTCTCATTGAAACCGTCCTCAGGAACTGAGTTCTGTGTTGGTTGATCCATGAAATAGCTACTACCACACATTGGGCCCTGAAATATGACCCCGCTCGACTTATTGACTGCCCTTGTTCTTTATTCAGGAGTTGCAACTAGTTTCTGGTGTTTGTAGTTTACTGGAGGTCGTGCGCAGTGCTGACCCTCGGGGTTGGCTATGACACGGCAGGTACGTGGCACGGTGTACCAGTCGCCCGTTTGGTGACGCAGGAACCCTGTACACATCGTTTGGGGTCGTGAGCGACACCCCGGCCGGATCTCCCCACGGATGGAACCCAAATAGGCGATAAACCTGGACGAGAGACTTGAGTGGTTGGTTAGGTCGTGGTCTACACCCACGTCGGCTTTCGCTTGAAGTCTGCCGAGCACATGTCGTGTGCAGACGCTAAGTGGTGGAAACATGTGTGAAGAAGTACACCCCTGCAGGGTTATATACGATCTATTCGAATAGCCGTGTCCGCGGTAATGGACTTCTAGGTTGCCTATAACAGTTCATAGACAAGTGAAAGTGGATACTCTAAAACACGCAAGATAAGCGTGAGTGCTATGGATGGCCTTCTCGTAGGGAGACGAGAGCGGATCCATAGTGGTGTATTGATTGGTGAATATGTGGACTCGTGTGCGCCACCTCAAAAGAGTTACATGCATTCGTAGTTCAGGATAGCCACCGAGTCAAAGCTGGCTTGCTGCAGTCAAACACCACCACCCCTTTGTTGATACTGATGCATATGTAGCTAGTTCTGATGTAAGTCTTGTTGAGTACCTTTGTACTCACGTTTGCTTAATTATGTTTTTGTAGAGAGACCTCAGTCTCGCTAGTGGTTCCGCGTGGACTTTGACGTTTAGCTTGTTACCTCAGCTACGATCTTGTACCCTTGGGAGGGTCTTGTTGATAGTCAGGCTCCTCAGCCTTTTTCATTTGTAGATGTCTGTACTCAGACATGTTTTGCTTCCGTTGCCTGTATGCTCTGTATGTTGGGTCATGTGACCTCTGTTTGTAATAAATGCTATGATGGCTCTTCTGGGCCTTTATCTATATGAGTTGTTGAGTTATGTTGTGATGCCATGTTGTACAGCACATACTTGCATGTTATGCGTACGTGTAATGTGTATTGCTATGTGTGGGATCCGACACCTAGTTGTTTACCTTTGGTAGCCTATCTTACAGGGAAATGTCTCCTAGTGCTTCCACCGAGCCTTGGTAGCTTGCTACTGCTCCGGAACACTTAGGCTGGCCGGCATGTGTCCTTCTTCATTCCTGTGTCTGTCCCTTAGGGGAAATGTCACGCATTGTTCCTTTAAGTCCTTGTAGCTTGCTATGACTTGGGTTCATACGTTGATGACCGACACGTTCGTTGCTGGGTCATGTATGCCTGTCTCTGTAATTTAGTGCCACTTTTTGTTTATAACTAGCCATGTCGGCCCGGGTTCTCTGTCATATGGATGCTAGCGACACTATCATATACGTGTGCCAAAATGCGCAAACGGTCCTGGGCCAGGTAAGGTGGCACCCGTGGGGATACCGTGCGTGAGGCCGCAAAGTGATATGATGTGTTACAGGCTAGACCTGTGTGACTTAGGATCAGGGTCCTGACAGCTTTGGTATCAGAGCATGACTGCCTGTAGGATTAGTAAGCCAAACTGGTCGAAGTCGTGTCTAGAAATCCTTTAGTTATGTAAGGGAATTGATTGTGGAAGGGAACGTAAGGCTCTTTTTACTCCTTTACCTTATGACCTTCTCATCTGAGTCACCTTCTTATTTCTACGGGGATTAAGAACTAGGATTCTCATTCTAATTATCAGGATCACGTTAATTGTGGTTTCAACCCTCAGTTCAGTTTCTACTACTTCTGCTGCTCAACTGTTGATCTCAGAACCTTGACATTATGATGTTGAGTGGTTATGCTATCTTGTGCACGAGTATCAAAGGTATTTTCAAGCATTTACAACCGTTATGCTGTCCGAGTCATCCCAGGTCTCTAAACAATCTGATGCATTTGCAAATCATTCCTACCTGTTCTTAATGTCCTTTTAGGCCAGATTAACCACACTAGTCAGTGTGTTGAGGCACTCTGTTACCTCGACATATATGTTGGACTTATTATTATGACCCTAAGTATCTTAGGAGATCACCCAGTAATCCAGCAATGTTTTATATTCCAGTATGATGATTTTGGCCATCATTCTCGAAAGCATCCCGTGATGCTATTTAGTTGGTAGGTATTCTATTCCTGGGTTCTTGAACCCGAGCTTCACCCTACTTACTTCATGTTGATAGTATTTGCTCGTTCCTTTAGGATATTAGTAACCTTGTGTTAGTCCTCGAGGTCTGTGGTTATCGTTCTTCCAATACCATGAACCATCTTGGCAGAAGTTCTCCCGAACCAAAAGATCGCAACCAGAGTGCTCCTGAGTGTTACTCCATTCATATTGTGACTCTGCCAGTCCTACCTTTCTGCATGGGTTATCCGGAAGAAATATGTGGAACTCGTTCGACATACTAACCTATGCATCCACAACTCAGAAAGGGTATATGTTCCTTGGAGTTGTCTCTCTCTAGATATATCATGACCCCTCCTATCAGTTGATAGTCAGGAATAGTCGTGCATTCGTGTTCATCGATGCCTTCTACTCTTGTGGTCTGTCAAGCCATTCTATTCCGGAATGACTAGGAGAAAGAAACTCCAGTACCGTATCCATATCCAGGATTGGGTCAAAGAAGTTGTACTTCGTAGATAAAGAACGCTAATCCAGCTTATAATCTGTTCTGTCCTGGAGTATTACCGTCCTTATGTCAAGAATGTCATGGGAATTGCACCACCTCCTATGAACTTTTGATAAGGTGATACTTCTCGCCATCATCGTTTATTCCTCCGCCTCCGTGTTTTGTAACCAGAATGCTGACAAGTGAATTGTGATGTGTGAAATCAATACCCCTAGCAATCTCGTTGCTTGGCGGTTAAAGGACAACAATTTCATTCTTAGTGTGTTGGTTACTAATCACCATTCTAAGATTGACCGTGCTACCTAGTCCATTTTTCTGGTGCACTCGTTGATCAATGAGTTAGTATTGCATAAATCCCTCATCCTTTTGATCGTATCGTCTTGTCCTGAAAAGCAAGATTGTTCTCGAGCTTAATAACATGTCGGTGGTTCGTGATTTTCCGAATATCTTATCGGAAGTATTACCGGGTTGTTCCCTGACTGTTATGTTGAGCTCGTGATCAAGTTGGTTTCTTATAAACCACCACTTCTCCAAGAATCTGTGTTGGATACCCCGAACTAGTTGGTTAAGCTAAACAACAACTTGGAGAGTTGGAAGATAAAAGCTTAACCCACATAGCTCACTCCAAAGGGATATCTTGTGTGTGTATTGAAGATAGATGATATCTTCTCCAATTGATCCCCGTGATCATTTGTGGATCTATTGTCTTGTCCAAACTTTGATTTGAGTATGGGTTATCGTCAAGTCAAATCAGAACCAACGATATTCGTAATGTTGTCTTACTCATGGTCGTTCCCTTGAGCATACACCATTATATCTTTTGGGTCTGACCAATGCTATCACTTTATTCACATTGTCATGGAATTCCATCTATATGGAAACCTAGATGAATTGTTGTTGAGCCCATCAGCAACATTGTTATATTCTCCATGATCTATGTTGAACATCCAGCTAGTATTGGAAACTTCTATAAGCATTATCTTCATGACCCGTTCGTGAAGCATATGTACGGAAGAAAGAAGTGACTTCCTCTAATTCATGTGCATTTGATGTAAGTTGCCACCGTGAGTTTGAGAAAGCTTGTTTTACCCCCTCTGGAATCATCCCAATTCAGTCATGCATACGTGCGAAGTATACTATGGCTTGAGAGATTAGCTACCTCCATTCCATTGGTATTTCCTAGCACACCAAGCCACTGATTGATTTGTTCAAGAAAAGAAGTTCATGCGCTAATCCCGAAGGGCCCGGACGGACATGCACAAGACTTCGCTATCTTCAATGATGGTTCCCAATCTGAACTCGGTAGTAATTTATTATAAGACTACTATGTGGTCACGTTTGTCCGGGACAACGTGCTCACAGGTACGTAGCAGAACTAGCTCATGTTTTGGAGCTTGCTATCGTGGTTCACTCCCCGAGAATCTCGCAACGCCGTCTCGTCGAATTGTGTTGCAAACATTCATTCTTCTAGACTCGATGAGTCTGGAATATCCTGACACCAATCAGAACTGAATCTCAGGCAGATATGATGGTTGGTGCATTTCCCAAGAACTATAATATTGGTCTCTCAATAACCGGTAAAGTGGATGTCGTGGCCAACACACCCAGCCGGAAGACCTATTGTTGTAGAATCTTGATTGAAGAAGTTGGCCACCTCCCCATAGGGATTTTGTAGGATTTACTCCCTAATTGTTCCTTATGGACTTTTTGTGCTCCCGAAGTCCGACCTTTACTTGATGGCCATGTTGATGCTTTTAAGCATTGACCGTGGTACCTAGTACATCAAGGAGAACATTAGAAGCGGAGTGCTAAATGTCTCTCGGTCGATCATCCAGATTTTTGCTTCCTTGGCTCCGCTAAGGTAAAATCTGAGACGGTGTTATCTTCCTTTGCATCTGCATCGTCCACCACTATTCATCATGGTAGTATGTTGTGTTGACAGGATCCTTGACACGGATGATGGTAAAACCTTGATGAATATGGGAATGCTCAAGTTCTTGAGAGCACGCACAAGCACTAGGTGTTATCACTGGCACTAGCAGGGATTGCTCCCAGTGTTCTTGGTTATGCTATAACCTCTCAAAGAGTAGATTCACTTTCTACTATTGGGATAGTTACCAGAATCATTCACAACATTTGCATTTTGTTCCCAGCTTGCACCGCCAATGTGCCATTTTGCCATGGGTCCCATCCATTTCTGATGATAATCAAAATCATCCCTTGTGTTGTCTTTAACAAGGTAATCCACATCATCCATTCTGGCCAAGTATGTCATTATTTCGGACTCCGTCAAACGATCGATTGTGATTTGCCTCCGACTGGTATAGAGAGTTTCAATGACCTCTATATCAAAAGTAATTCTTTTTGCCACTTAAGGGAATAACTCTACGAGTCACCTAAGGTGCCCCGTCTGGTGGTATCGATCACCATCTTCTTAGGTGTGGAATTATTGCCACTAGGTGAACCTTCATCGTTTGTTTCACTCCATCCCCCTGGAGGTGTACTCCGTGTCTCATCTCAAGAGATGTTTCAACGTCTCACTCCAAGGGCTAATCTTGAGTTGCCCGATCTTTCACAAGATCAACTACCGCGGAGTTTCTTTCGTCGTCACTGTGTTGGACAAAGACTTTAAAAGCCAGGATGTCAGGATCAACATGATGCAAGCAATCAACATTCATATGAAGGACAGCTGGATCATGAAGATTGTGTTAGTTAGTGTCCCCTCTGATTTCTTACCCTACGCTCGAATCTCGGGACGAGATTCTTGTTTAGTGGGGGTGAGTTGTCACAGCCCTAGACCAGCCCTTGCCTGCCTTGCTTGGTCTTAGTGTGCATCATGTTTAAATTTCTCAGAAACTTGAAATGGGGATGATTAAACCCTAGCACCAATAGAACCCACCTAGGTTCAACCTAAAAATATTTTCATTGTACCCAAAGTGCCTCAAGAAAAGTTCATGATTTTTGGTTAAGGTAGAAACCTCTGCCAAAAATGATGAATACATTTCAAGGACATTTTTGGATTTTTGAATTAAATCATATTGTATTTGAGTTGGAGCAAATAAATCCTATAATTACTTTTATTGCTCCAAATATTCTGAAAACATTTTGTGGAGTTTTGGAATAATCCATATTGCATCCACAAATAATTTCAGAAGCAACAAAAATGGTTTAGTATTAGTATTAAATCAAAATAGAGCAAAACAAATAGAAAACAGAAAGAAAAATCAGGGAAAGGGCTTACCTGGCCTTAACTACCGGCCCAGCTGCGTCCCAGCACTGCTGGCCCAGCCCACAGCAGCCACCACCGCTGCCAGTCATCGTCTACCTCGCGCCAGAAGGACGCGAGGCGCGTGGCCACCATGCGCCGGCCACCTCCTGCCTGCCTGCGTGCACCCCTCGACGCTCTGGACGTCCCTGGCATCGCCACGCATCCCCCTGGCCCCTTCCCTCACTCTCTTCTTTCTCCCTCGTCCTCCCTCTCGTTCTTCTGCCATGGCCGAAACCACCACGGTCACGACGGCGAGCACCACCGTGGCC
>LR738712.1:419654929-419689456 GCA_902687465.1 Secale cereale
GCTCAGTGGGCTCGGGGACGACCTGGAAGCGGCGAATTCATCGATGGCGTCCGGCGGCCGTGCGGAGAAGACGAGCCCGAGGACGAGGCCTCGGGGCGTCCGGGGTCCTGCGGTTCGGCGTAGAGCTGCACGGCAGCGAGCCAGAGCTCGGGGGCTCGTTGGAGAGGCGAGGGGGAGGTTGTGGCCGCGGTGGCTTTGGATGGTGGCGCTCGGCCATGAGGCGCGGAGCGAGAAAGACGAGGCAGGGAGAGAGGGGAGAGGTCGAGGGGGTCTAGGGGGTCTATGTGGCGACATCCAGCGGCATCCGGGCGCGTCGGGCAGCGGCTGGAAGCAGGAGGTGGCCGGGCGCGTGCCGGCGCGCGGTGGCCACGCGCGCTGCCTACTGGCGTGAGGTGGAAGGCGACAGAAGGAGGCTGCGGTGGTGGGCTGGGCTGGCTCTTGGGCCACTACTGCAGGCCCAGTCCCAGGTAAGCTCCCTCTCTCTCTCTATTATTTCTTGTTTTCTATTAATCTGTAGACTTTAGGGCTTTATTAAAAATGCCAGGGCATTTCCAAAAATCATAAAACTAATCATGGCTACTGTTTAGAATAAATCCAACAGCAAACATTTTAGTTTATGATTATTTGAGCATTTAAAATATTTTATAGAATTTAAATGCCCAAATGCAAATAGAGTATGATTTAATTCAGAGCCCAAATATGTCATGGAAAATTGTGCATCACCTCTGGTTACTGTTACAACATTTTCCATAAATGATGAACATTTTTTAAAGCCATTTGGACTTACTGAAAATATTTTAGGTGAACCTAGTGATTTCCTTTAATGCTAGGGTTTAGGCAAACCCCAATTCAACTTTCTATGAAAAGTAAACATGATGCATCACCAAAGTCTAGTACTGGTGCAAGGCCAGAAGCTAGGGATGTGACAACTCACCCCCACTAAACAAGAATCTCGTCCCGAGATTCAAGACGTGAGGTAAGAAATCAGAGGGGACACTAACTAACACAATCTTCATGATCCAAGTGTCCTTCATATAAATGTTGATTGCTTGCCTCATGTTAATCCTGGCATCCTTGCTTTCGAGATCTTCGTCCAACACATTGACGACGAAAGAAACTCTACAAAATTGATCTTCTGAAAGATCGAGCAACTCAAAATCAACTCATACACTCAGACGTTGAAACATCTCTTGAGCTAAGACACGGGACACACATCCAAAGGGATGGAGTGAAACAAATGATGAAGATTCACTTGGTAGGCAATAATTCCACACTTAATGAAGATGGTGATCGATGTCACTAGACGGGGCACCTTAGAGAAGGTGACTCGTAGAATTATCCCCTTAAGTGGCAAAAGAATTACTTTTGATATAGAGATCATTGTAATTCCCTATATCAGCCTAAGGCAAACACAAACAATCGCTTGATGGAGTTCGAGAGAACGACATTCTCGGGCCAGAATGGATGATGTGGACTACCTTGCTGAAGACAACACAAGGGATGATTTTGCTTATCATCGGAAATGGACGGAACCCATGGTAAAAAGGCACATTGGCGGTGCAAGCTGGGAACAAAATGCAAATGCTAGAAATGATTCTGGTAACTGGGAAGAAACCCAACAGTAGAGAGTGAATCTATTCTTTGAGAGGTTATAGCATAACCAAGAATACTGGGAGCAATCCCAGTTAGTGCCAGTGATAACACCTAGTGCTTGTGCGTGCTCTCAAGAACTTGAGCATTCCCATAATCATCAAGGTTTTACTAATATCCGAGTCAAGGATCCTGGCAACACCACATACTACCATGATAAATAATGACGGATGATGTAGATGCAAAGGAAGATAACACTTTCTCGGATTTCACCTTAGCGGAGTCAAGGAGCAAAATCTGGATGATCGACCGAGAGACATTTAGCACTCCGCTTCTAATGTTCTTCTTGATGTGCTAGCGCAACCCATTTATTACAATGGTTTGGTACCTAGAACGTCAAGTAAAAGGTCGGACTTCAGGAACACAAAAATCCATAAGGAACAACTAGGGAGTAAATCCTACGAAATCCTTATGGGGAGGTGGCCAACTTCTTCAATCAAGATACTACAACAATAGATCATCTGGCTGGGTGTGTTGGCCACGACATCCACCTTATTGGTTATCCAGATACCAATATTATAGTTCTTGGAAAATTCTCCAACCATCATATCTGCCTGAGATTCAGTTCTGGTTGGTGTCAGGATATTCCAAACTCATCGAGTCTAGAAAGAAAAATGAAAGTTTGCAACACAAATCGACGAGACGGCGTTGCGAGATTCTCGGGGAGTGAATTACGATAGCAAGCTCCAAAACATGAGCTAGTTATGCTATGCACCTGTGAACACGTTATCCCGGACAAGGATGATCGCGTAGTAGTCTTATGATAAAACACTACCGAGTTCAGGTTAGGAACCATCATCGTGGATAAGGACGTCCCTGCATAAGGCATGCTCTTAAGAAGGAGCTCCTTCTCCTTAAACAAATCAATCATTGACTTGGTGTGCTAGGGATACATATAGAGTGAAGGTTGCAAGTCTCCAAACCACAGAATACTTCGCACGTATGCATGACTGACTTGGGATGATTCCACAGGAAGCAAAACAATTTTCTTGAACTCACGGTGGCAACTTACATCAATTACACATGAATTAGGGAAAGTCTCTCCTCTCATCGAACATATACCTCATGAACGGGACATGAAGGCAATGCTTACAAGGTTTCCAACACTAGCTTAATGTCCTAAAAAATCATGGAGGAGATAGGGATGTTTGTTGATGGGCTCAACAATAATCCATCCAGGTTTCCATATAGATGGAATTCCATGACAATGTGAACAAAGTGATAGCATTGGTCAGACAAAAAGATGTAACGGTGTATGCTCGAGGGATCAATCATGAGTAAGACGACATTATGAATACCATTGGTTCTGATTTGACTTGACGATAGCCCACACTCAACTCAAAGCTTGGACAAGACAATAGATCCAATAATTGATCACGAGGATCAATCGATCAAGATATCATCTTTCTTCCACACACACAAAATATATCCCTTGGAAGGAACCAAGTCAGGCAAGATTTTATCTTCCAACTCTCCAAGTTGTCGTTTAGCTTAACCGACTAGCTCAGGGTATCCAACATAGATTCTTGGAGAAAGGGTGGTTTAGAGATATACCAGCTTGATCACAAGCTCAACATAACGGTCAGGAAGCAACCTGGTAATACTTCCGAGAAGATATTCGGAAAATCACAGACCACCAATATGTTACTAAGCTCGAGAACAATCCTGCTTTTTAGGGCAAGATGATATGATCAAATGAGCGAGGACTTAACAAAATCCTAACTCATCAATCGAGGAGTGCACCAGGAAAGTGGACTAGGTAGCACGGTCAACCTTAAGCACGATCAACCTTAGGGTGATGATTCAATAATCAACTCGCTAAGGATGAGGGTATTGTCCATTTAACTACCAAGCAACGGAGTTGCTAGGAGTATTGATTTCACACACCACGATTAACTTATCAGTATTCCGGTTATAATAACATGAAGACCGAGGAATAAACGATGATGGTGAGAGGTATCACTGTATCAAGAGTTCATAGGAGGTGGTGCAATTCCCATGACATTCTTGACATAAGGATGGTAATACTCCAGGATAGAACAGATTAGAAGCTGGATTAGCATTCTTCACCTGCGAAGTACAACTTCTTTGACCCAATCCTGGATATGGATAAGGTACTGGAGTTTGTTTCTCCTAGTCATTCCATAATAGAATGGGTTGACGGACCACAAGCGTAAAAGGCATCGATGAACACGAATTCTCAACTACTCCTGACTATCAACTGATAGATGAGGGTCATAATACAACTAAAAGGGACAACTCAAAGGAACATATATCTTTCTGAGTTGTGTATGCATATATTAGTATGTCGAACTAGTTCAACATATTTCTTTCGGATAACCCATGCAGAAAGGTAGGACTGGCAGAGTCACGCTATGAATGGAGTACTACTCAAGAGCACTCTGGTTGTGATCTTTTGGTTCGGGAGAACTTCTGCCAAGGATGGTTCATGGTATTGGAAGAATGATATACCATGGACCTCGAGGACTATCACAAGGTTACTAATATCCTAAAGGGACGAGCAAATACTACCAACGGGAGGTAAGTGGAGTGAGTCTTGGGTTCAAGAATCCAATAATAGAATGCCTACTAACTAAATGGCATCACGGGATGCTTTCGAGGATAATGGCCAGAATGATCACGCTGGGAACACAATACATGGCTAGATTACTAGGTGATACTCTAGACACCTAGGGTCATAATAATAACTCCAACATGTATGTCGAGGCAACGGAGTACCTCAACACAACGACTAGTGTGGTTAATTTTGGCCCAAAGAAGCATCGGGAACAGGAGGAAGGTATTTGCAATCGCATCAGATTGTTTAGAAACCTGGGATGACTCGGACAGCATAACGGCTGTAAATGTTCGAAAATTACCTTTGAGACTCATGCACAAAGATAGCATAACCACTCAACATCATAATGTCAAGGTTCTGAGACCAACAGTTGAACAACAGAAGTAATAGGAACTGAACTGAGGGTTGAATACACCATTAACGGTATCCTGATAAATAGAATGAGAAGCCTAGATCTTAATGCCCTTAGAAAGAAGAAGGTGACTCAGATTAGAAGGTCATAGGGTAAAGGAGTAAAAAGAGCCTTACGTTCCCTTCCACAATCAATTCCCTTATACAACTAAAGAATTTCTAGACACGACTTCGACCAGTTTGGCTTACTAATCCTACACGCAGTCAGGCTCTGATACCAAAGCTGTCAGGACCCCGATCCTAAGTCACACAGGTCTAGCCTGTAACACATCATATCACTTTGCGGCCTCACGCACGGTATCCCCATGGGTGCCACCTTACCTGGCTCAGGACCGTTTGCGCATTTTGGCACACGTATATGATAGTGTCGCTAGCATCCATATAACAGAGAACCCGGGCCGACATGACTAGTTATAAACCAAAAGTGGCACTAAATTATAGAGGCAGGTATACATGACCCAGCAACGAACGTGTCGGTCATCAATGTATGAACCCAAGTCATAGCAAGCTACAAGGACTTAAAGGAACAACGCGTGACATTTCCCCTAAGGGACAGACACAGGAACGAAGAAGGACACATGCCGGACAGCCTAAGTGTTCTGGAGCAGTAGCAAGCTACCAAGGCTCAGTGGAAGCACTAGGAGACATTTCCCTGTAAGATAGGCTACCAAGGGTAAACAACTAGGTGTCGGATCCCACACATAGCAATACACATTACACGTACGCATAACATGCAAGTCTGTGTTGTACAACATGGCATCACAACATAACTCAACAACTCATATAGATAAGGCCCAGAAGAGCCATCAAAACATTTATTACAAACAGAGGTCACATGACCCAACATTCAGAGCATACAGGCAACGGAAGAAAAACATGTCTGAGTACAGACAACTACAAATGAAAAACGCTGAGAAGCCTGACTATCTATGAGACCCTCCCAAGGGAACAAGATCGTAGCTGAGGTAACAAGCTAAACATCGAAGTCCACGCGGAACCACTAGTGAGACTGGAGTCTCTCTACAAAAACATAAATTAAGCAAACGTGAGTACAAAGGTACTCAGCAAGACTTACATCAGAACTAGCTACATATGCATCAGTATCAACAAAGGGGTGGTGGAGTTTGACTGCAGCAAGCCAGCTTTGACTCGGTGGCTATCCTGAACTACGACTGCCAGTAACTCTTTTGAGGTGGCGCACACGAGTCCACATATTCACCAATCAATACACCACTATGGATCCGCTCCCGTCTCCCTACGAGAAGGCCATCCATAGCACCCACGCTTATCTTGCGCGTTTTAGAGTATCCACTTTCACTTGTCTATGAACTGTAGAGGTAACCCAGAAGTCCATTAGCGCGGACACGGCTATTCGAATAGATCATATATAACCCTGTAGGGGTGTACTTCTTCACACATGTTTCCACCACTTAGCGTCTGCACACGACATGTGCTCGGCAGACTTCAAGCGAAAGCCGACGTGGGTGTAGACCACGACCTAACCAACCACTCAAGTCTCTAGTCCAGGTTTATCGCCTATTTGGGTTCCATCCATGGGTAGATCCGGCCGGGGTGTCGCTCACGGCCCCGATGTGTACAGGGTTCCCGAGTCACCAAACGGGCGACTGGTACACCGTGCCATGTACCTGCCGCGTCACAGCCCACCCCAAGGGTTAGCGTTGCGCACAACCTCCAGTAAACTACAAACACCAGAAACTAGTTGCAACTCCTGGACAGAGGACATGGGCAGTCAATAAGTCGAGCGGGGTCATATTTCAGGGCCCAATGTGTGGTAGTAGTTGTTCATGGATCAACCAACACAGAACTCAGTTCCTGAGGACGGCTTCAATGAGACAACCCACCATGTACTGCTACATGGCCTCTCATCGCTACCTTTACCAAATCGTGTTTACACACTTAGCTCTCAACAGTAGGACATGTTCACCACATTCCAATTCATCCCCGATGAATCAGACCTGACACAACTCTAAGCAATAGCAGGCATAACCAGAAAGTATGAATGAGTAGGCACTACATGGCTCAAACAACTCCTACTCATACTAGTGGGTTTCAACTATTTACTGTGGCAATGACAGGTCATATAGTGGAAAGGGGTTCAACTACCGCAGCAGGTAATAGTTGAAGCGTTGTTGTTCTAATGCCGAAAAAGAGAGCAAGAGCGCGAGAGTGGGATTGTATCGGAATGCTCAATGGGGTTTTGCTTGTGTGGCACTTCTGAAGATATCATTGGGTCTTCGTCGGTGTCATCGATCACATCGTCGGAACCACGTCTATCGAGAGGGGACAAAAAACCGGCAACAGAGAAAGAAACACAACCAAGGCAATGCACAATATGATGCATGATCATGACATGGCAATATGCTGTTGATTGAGCTAATGCAGCTAGCAGTGATTCAAATGAAGTTGATTTGAACCAAAGGTTCAAATTCAAACTTCATATGTGATTATTCAAATACCATTTAATTGATTTGACCTGATCAGCAGGTTTAACTTGGTCAAACATGCATGAAAATGCCATAAATAGATTCCTTGAATTTTTCTGATCATTTTTCATATATAAATTATTTTCATTGGAGTTATAGATTATTTTCTGTGATTTTTAGAAGTTTTGGCTATTTTCTGAAATAAATAAATCAATTCTGGTTAATTTTAAATCACAGAAAATAGTTACTGCGTCAGCACTAGGTCATGCTGACATCAGCAAGTCAACAGGCGGGTCCAGGGTCAAACCTGACAGTGCGGTCCCACACGTCAGTGTCTAACTAAACTAACCTGAATTAGGTAACACTAATCTAACCTAATTAACATGGAGGGTCCCACATGTCAGTGACTCATTAACTTAACAGACGAGTTAGTATTAATTTTGGCACTAAACCAAAATTAATTAGAAGCTGGCCCCACATGTCATTGACCCAGGGGGGTCAAATCCCAGGTCAAACGGGCTAATCCCATCGACGACTCGACGCCGGCGAGGCCAAATGCGGCGGCGGTGCTCGGGTTTCCTCCTCCGGCGACCAAATGGCCGGCGGAGGGCATCTACGTCGAGCTGGGACTCGCCTGCAACCAGTGGTGGCGGCGGCTGGAGCTAGGGTGGCCGGAGCTCGCCGGAAACAAGCTCGCGGCGGCGGCCGGAGTTCGGGCAGGGAGGGAAAAGAGCTACGGGGCATGGGGGAGTGAGCTAAGGGGCTCTACGGCTTCCTGGGAGCGTGCTGAGCACGACGAAAGGCTCGGACGCGAGCTCTGCTAGCTCTGTCCATGGCAGCAGCATGACCGGCGGCGAAGAGCTCCGTTCACGGCGGGAACGGCGCTACGGCAAGGGGGCAAGCAACAGGAGGGAGGGGAAAGACGGCGAGGCTCACTGGGGGCCGGAGCGCAGCTCAGTGGGCTCGGGGAGGACCTGGAAGCGGCGAATTCGTCGATGGCGTCCGGTGGCTGTGCGGAGAAGACGAGCTCGAGGATGAGGCCTCAGGGCGTCCGGGGTCCTGCGGTTCGGCGTAGAGGTGCGCGGCAGCGAGCCGGAGCTCGAGGGCTCGTTGGAGAGGCGAGGGGGAGGCTGTGGCCGCGGTGGCTTTGAACGGTGGCGACGGTGGCGCTCGGCCATGAGGCGTGGAGCGAGAGAGACGAGGCAGGGAGAGAGGGGAGCTGTCGAGGGGGTCCAGGGGGTCTGCTGGCGACGTCCAGAGGCACCCAGGCGCGTCGGGCAGCGGAGGGAAGCAGGAGGTGGCCGGGCGCGTGCCGGCGCGCGGTGGCCATGCGCGCTGCCTACTGGCGCGAGGTGGAAGGCGACAGAAGGAGGCTGCGGTGGTGGGCTGGGCTGGCTCTTGGGCCACTGCTGCAGGCCCAGTCCCAGGTAAGCTCTCTCTCTCTCTCTCTCTCTGTGTTATTTCTTGTTTTCTATTAATCTGTAGACTTTAGGGCTTTATTAAAAATGCCAGGGCATTTCCAAAAATCATAAAACTAATCATGGCTATTGTTTAGAATAAATCCAACAGCAAACATTTTAGTTTATGATTATTTGAGCATTTAAAATATTTTATAGAATTTAAATGCCCAAATGCAAATAGAGTATGATTTAATTCAAAGCCCAAATATGTCATGGAAAAATGTGCATCACCTCTGGTTACTGTTACAACATTTTCCATAAATGATGAACATTTTTTAAAGCCATTTGGACTTACTGAAAATATTTTAGGTGAACCTAGTGATTTCCTTTAATGCTAGGGTTTAGGCAAACCCCAATTCAACTTTCTGTGAAAAGTAAACATGATGCATCACCAAAGGCTAGTACTGGTGCAAGGCCAGAAGCTAGGGATGTGACAAAAATTCTCCGGTTTCATGTTACTCTGAAAGGGTTTGTTAACAAGACTTGATCAACCTTGTTAGTGGATTCCTTTTGATGAGCATGAGATGGATGAAGTTAGAAAGCACAACTCTCTATACCCTCCTTTTACTTTCTGTTATTTAGATTAAATAAAGCAAAAAAATAGTATTTTTTTTGTCTGTTTTCTGATTTATCCTTTCCATAAAAAATACCTCGAAAATAGAAGTTCTCCAAATGTCCCGAAAATGAAATATGATTTCTTGTGGAATATTTAAGAATGTTTAGCACTGAGAACACATTAGGGGGCCACACCACTTGGCCACGAGTGTCCAGGGCCCGCCCGACCCCTGGGCGCGCCCCCTACCTCGTGGGCCCCACATGGACCCCCTCCACTTATTCCAGCACCCACACACTTCATCTTCCTCCAGAAAAAAACCTCCCATAGCTCAAACCCGTGTTCT
This sequence comes from Secale cereale, assembly GCA_902687465.1. NCBI lineage: Eukaryota > Viridiplantae > Streptophyta > Magnoliopsida > Poales > Poaceae > Secale > Secale cereale. Next base: position 419,664,372 of record LR738712.1, read on the forward strand.
AGCTCATCTTGTTGCCATTTTCGATCTCCTTGCTCAAAGCTCCATTCACAAAACTGTTTGAGGAGATTGTTCTTCGGTATGTGACTTCTCCAATTGTCCAATTAGTTTTTGTTCTAGTGCTTTATTTATTGCAAATTTTTGCTGCTTAGTTGACCCTGTTCTTGAGCTTGCATGTCAAATTTATGTGGTCAAAAGTAGTTTTAATGCATGATATAGCCTCTAGGCACCTATGGGAGTAGTTGCTATCAATCTTGTTGAGTTTGGTTCACTTTTATTTTGAGTCACTAAAATTTCAGAAATTTTTCAGAGGAAGAAAATGTTGAAGAGATTGTTGAGAGGCTCTTCGAGCCGAAGCTCGGATGATAAGCGGAGTGAGGAGAATAAAAATCCCAAATACAATCTTCCTTGCACTGCGGAAGTTCAGCCGTGTGAATGGCCTTGTGATGAGTTCTTGAGAGCCGCCGGAATTTATGAACACTTTTATTACTTGGCTGAGAATGCAGGCCTGACCAACTTCCTCCACAACCAGCGTGAATAATGTCTCTTACTCACTAATATTTTCATGCAAAAAAATTATTTCCATGCTAAGAAATCACCACCTTCAATGGAGTTTCACTTATATGATGAGGTTAGGGAGATGTCACTATATGATTTTTGTCAGGTCTGTAAGATACCCTTTGCGGGTAGCATAGAGGAACCACATCGTAATGATTTGGAGGGGTTTATTGATACAATTGTTGTAGGGAAACGAGGAAAGTTTCAGATGCAAGAATTACTAGTATACATTTTCCTGTTCTACGTTACTTAGCGATATTTGCTAGTATATGCTTAATTGGTCGCGGGAACAGTGGAAATCTTAGTTCCCCTGATATTGTCATTTTGCGCCATGCTTTGTTTCGCGATACCACTCATAGCTTAGGTGCTATTATTGCTAAACAATTAAGTCTGAATCGTACAAAGGGCCCCATCTTCGGAGGCAACTTTGCTTCACGCCTTGCTGAACATTTTGAGATACCTATTATGCATTATGAGAAGGAGGAGAAGTTGCTACCCCCTGCTTTTCTAGATTATAAGAGTATGGTAGCACATGATTTTATTGTTAAAGATAAGAAGAAATTGCTTAAGTATAAATTGATATTTGATAAAAAGGTATCGTGAGATTGTCACCTTGCCTGCACCCTCTTTGTTTAACATACTTTCAGGAATATACCTCATCTTGCTAAAAGCTGTTTATGCGTACTGGAGCCTGGCACAAGTTCCAGAGCCTGAACCGGAGCCACCACTTGACCCTCATCGGCAGTCGGTTTATCAGTGGGATCTGGAGGAGATTGCTAGCCAATGGCACCCAGAGGACACTCCTCCATACACCAAAGAGAGTATCTTTGATCTGTAGCCATAGACCAACTTAGGCCAAAAGCCTAAGCTTGAGGGAGTACGTATTTCTCACCGACATTACATTCCTGTTCACACACTCATTCCGGTAGTCGGTGTGCATACTTTTTCATTGTACTATCCATGCTAGTTTATTTAATTTTCTAAGTCATTTTCTTGTGTGTTGGAAAAACCTTAAGAAAACAAAAAATTTAGTTGTAGCTTTTAGCTAGTTTACTTTCCATGCCTGTAGTAGTAGTAACTAAAAGAAAACCCAAAAAGATTTCTCGTTCTTCTTTTGCTTGTTAGGAGCTTTCCCGTGTAAATAGTTTTATTTATTTTCTTTTCTTTGGGGTCGAGAGGAGAAGACCATGATGAAAATGTTGAGTGGCTCTAATATGCATTACTATTGATTTAACCAAGAGCCATATTACCTTGTCTTCTCCCTTGTATTAAATGCTTGCAGATTCCAGCTTAGTCCAATGCACGTGCACTATTATTATTATCGACACCATTCGGTCGTGCGAGTGAAAGGCAATAATGACGATATATGATGGACTGATTGAGATGAGAGAAGTTTTTTTTGACAGGGAACTGTGGGGTAAACCCCCACAACAACTTTAGCTCTTTATTGAAGAGAAAAATAAAAGTAGAAAGAGGATTACAAGTGGTAATCAGGCCGAAGCCAAAGAGAAAAACTAAGAAACTATAAGGGGACTAAATGAAGGATTGCCAACATCTCAAGGAGGAAGTAAGGAGATCCATCTCAGAAGCTCTTCCTTATAAGCAGCCTTGATCCTGTATTGCATCAAAGAGATATCATGCAGAAAGCACCTTCTCCACTTGTTAAAACTTTCCCTCTCATGTCTAAAGACTTTGGCATTTCCGATGATCCATATATTCCAACAAGCAATGAAGACTACCTCTGTGAAAAAGGGTTTACCAAAACTCCTCCTAGTCTGAGAGACTATCTCCACCATTGATTGTCCAGCAGCCTAGTGGATTTGGAGATAATTCCACAGCCTGACACTGAAATTGCAGTTGAAGAACAGGTGGTCTGTGTCTTCTCTTATATGTGTGGGACACATCACACACGTAGTCCCACCATCCAGGCGCCAATGCCTCCTCTCCACCATGTCTTTTGTGTTGAGCCTATCCATGATAAGCATCCAAGCAAACACTTTGATTTTGTTGGTGCAAGAAGAATTCCAGATCCAAGTAGTCAGGGGATTAAATATCTCTGTGTCAAAGCTATAGAGGTAGAAAAGTTTTGGCTTATATCCTTTATTTGTGTCCTGACAGTGCCAGACATCTTTGGACACAGGGGATCTATTACAGCCCTCCAACATGGCCTGCATTTGAACCAAGTCATGATGTGCTTGGGCAGACAAAGGCAGATGGAAGTGTTGATAGATATCTTGTTGATTGAATAGTTCTTTTGCCAGCACCCATGGATCCTTGGCATATGAAAACAGCCTGGGGAATCTGAGTTCCATTATTATTTTGTCATGCCCTATATGCCAAATATCAGACCAGAACAGAGCAGTGTCACCAGCATTAACCTGTACACAAGAGCAATTTCTGAAGGTGTTCATGACCTTACAAATCTCCTTCCACCAAAATGAGCCACAATCTGAGGTACCCTGAGGAACTCTTTCATGGTAATATGTGTCCCAAATTAGGGAGACCCAAGGCACATTTTTTCTGTTAAGGAAATTACTAGCATGCTTCATGAGCAAAGCAACATTCTGCACACCAAGGTTAAGGATTCCCAGGCCACCTTTATTCTTTGGTCTGCAAATAAGCTCCCAAGCAGCCAGTGATGGAGCAGGTTCATCTCTATTCTTCCTCCAGAGGCACTGCCTTTGGATTCTCTCTAGTTGTTTCAGAATTCCAGCAGGTACTGCAAGATTGCAGAGGAAAAATATGGGCATTGATGATAGGGCAGAATTTAGGAACTGTAACCTTTCTCCTTGATTTAGGAAGGATGAACTAGCAGTCATTCTTCTCTCCATGCAGTCAACCAATGGCATAAAATCCACCATTTTAGGTCTAGTTGTTCCCACTGGTAAACCTAAGTATGTGAATGGCATCTTCCCAATTTGACAACCAAAAGAGGTGGCTAACTCTTCCATATGAGCAGTGTCAACATTAATAGGGATTATGAAAGATTTATGGTAATTAACCTCCAAGCCAGTTTACTGAGAGAAGATCCTGAGCATATCCTTAAGTGCCGAAAGCTGAACCTTATCAGCAGTTAGAATAAACAGAGTATCATCAGCATACTGGATTACTGGATAATCTTGATCATGACATGGAATAGGCAAATGCGGAATACCTTTTTGGAACATATCATTAATGACTGTTTGCAAGAGGTTAGCAGCAATAACAAACAGCACAGGGGAGACTGGATCCCCTTGCCTAACACCCTTCTTGCAGAGGAACTTCCTTCCAGGGACACCATTCAAGAGCACTGAGGATGTACCAGTGGAGAGCAACTGCTTCATCCATGAAATCCATCTGTCATTTAACCCCTTATATGTCAAAATCTAAATGATAGCTTCATGTTACAAGGAGTCAAAAGCTTTTCCAAAATCAAGCTTAAGGACAACAATAGGTCTCTTTGACTGATGACATTGATGCAGATATTCGAAGGTCCAACCAACACAATCTTGAATTGTTCTGCTTTTAATGAAACCATATTGATTTTTGTGTGCACACTGAAGGATCACCTCCTAAAACCTGTTTGCTGCCATTTTTGACAAGAATTTCAGACCCCTGCCAGTCAAAGAAATTGGTCTAAAGTCACCCACACTTTCGGGTGAGAGTTTTTTGTGCACCAGAGTGATATAGGAATCATTGATGTTATCCAAAATGGCATTACCATCATAGAATGCACGTGCCAACTCATAAGAATCCTCACAGATTATATGCCAACATTTCTTGAAGAATGGCCCATTAAATCCATCAGGGCCAGGAGCCTTATCCAGAGGCATATGCTTAACAATGCCATCCATTTCCTTTTTTTCAAAGGGCTTTGTGGGCACATCCAAACCCTCAACCGGGGTAATAAGTGATTGCAGGTCAAAACCCATTATGATACCTCTAGAAGTACCCATTCTGTTTTTGAAATAGTTCCAAATGACACCTTCCATTTGAGAGTGATCAGACATCACTGTACCATCCTCCAGCTTTAGACTTGCAATGGAGTTTCTTAAGTTAGTATGAACTCGACCTATCTTATTTTTGTAAATATGATTAGTTCATCATTCCTGATTCAGCCTATTATGAATGAAACATGTTTGAAATGACAATTAGAGATTATAGTTTCCCATGCCATGCTTTATTAGCTAGGAGTTTATAATAGTTTACCTTGCGTGCCAACATGCTATTAAAATGGTTGTGATGTGGTATGATAGGGTGGTATCCTCCTTTGAACGATTCAAGTGGTTTGACTTGGCACATGTTCGCGCATGTAGTTGAAACAAAATGAACATAGCCTCCACAATAGTTGTGTGCGTGGTCATTTATATCCTACTCATGCTTGGACTCATTGTTGATTAATTTTAATGCATGTTCATGACTGTTGTCGCTCTCTAGCTGGTCGCTTCCCAGTATCTTTCTAGCCTTCACTTGTACTAAGCGGGAATACTACTTGTGCATCCACTTCCATAAATGCCAAAGTTATTCCATATGAGTCCACCATACCTTCCTATATGCGGTAATTACCTGCCGTTCCAAGTAAATTTGTATGTGCCAAACTCTAAACCTTCAAATGGAATTATGTTTTGTATGCTCGAATAGCTCATGCATCAACTAGGGATGTCTATATCTTCCATGCTAGGTGGGTTATTCTCACGATAAGTGGACTCTGCTCATCATTCACGAGAAAATGGCCGGTAACCGGGATGCCCAGTCCCATGCTCAAATCAGATCAAAATAATTAAACAAAACTCCCCAGGACTGTTTTGGTATGGACGGTACCCGTTTTTTCGGGCCAGCCGTGGAGTGTGCTTGTTGGTGGTGGGGGAGTATAAACTTTACCATTATGTTTGGGAACCGCCTATAATGAGTTTAGCATGGAATGTATCGAGAACTCTTGGTTGTTATGTTGACAATGAAAGTATGCCACTCAAAATATTATGTATCTCTGTTTCAAAACTCGAGCTCTGGCACCTCTGCAAATCCCTGCTTCCCTCTGCGAAGGGCATATATATTTACTTTTATGTTGAGTCATCATCCTCTTATTAAAAAGCACCAGTTGGAGAGCACCGCTGTCATTTGCATGCATTGCTATTAATTTACAATGAGTATGACTATGAATGGATCTCTTTTACCATGAATTACAATGTCGAGTCAGTCCTTGATCTTCAGGGGTGCTCTACATTTATGTTTTGCGGTCTCAGAAAGGGCTAGTGAGATTCCATCTTGTTATATCATATTATGATTGTTTTGCGAAAGTGTTGTCGTCCGGGGTTTATTATTATTGCTCGCTAGTTGATTATGCCATTGATAAGAGTAGACATGAGACCTGAAAGTTGTTGTGAATGTGGTTAGTTCATCATCTTGCTGAAAACTTGAATGTTGGCCTTACATATTTACAACAACAAGAGCAAACAGAGTTTGTCAAAGTTCTTCTTTATCACTTTCAGTTTATGAACTGAATTGCTTGAGGACAAGCAAAGGTTTAAGCTTGGGGGAGTTGATACGTCTCCAACGTATCCCCTTTTCCAAACACCTTTGCCCTTGTTTTGGACTCTAACTTGCATGATTTGAATGGAACTAACCCGGACTGACGCTGTTTTCAGCAGAATTTTGATGGTGTTATTTTTGTGCAGAAATAAAAGTTCTTGGAATGACCTGAAAATCCATGGAGAATATTTTTGGAATTTATACAAAATACTAGCGAAAGAATCAACACCAGGAGGGCCACACCATGTCCATGAGGGTGGGGCACGCCCGCCCCCCTTGGCGCGCCCCCCTGTCTCGTGGGCCCCCTGAAGCTCCACCGATCTCGACTCCAACTCCGTATATTCACTTTTGGGGAGAAAAAATCAGAGAGCAGGATTCATCGCGTTTTACGATACGGAGCCGCCGCCAAGCCCTAATCTCTCTCGGGAGGGTTGATTTGGAGTCTGTTCGGGGCTCCGGAGAGGGGAATCTGTCGTCATCATCATCGTCAACCTTCCTCCATCACCAATTCCATGATGCTCACCGCCGTGCGTGAGTAATGCCAACGTAGGCTTGCTGGACGGTGATGGGTTGGATGAGATTTACCATGTAATCGAGTTAGTTTTGTTAGGATTTGATCCCTAGTATCGATTATCTTCTAAGATTGATGTTGCTATGAATTTGCCATGCTTAATGCTTGTCACGAGGGCCCGGGTGCCATGATTTCAGATCTGAACATATTATGTTTTCATCAATATATGTGAGTTCTTGATCCTATCTTATAAGTCAATAGTCACCTACTATGTGTTATGATCCGGCAACCCCAAAGTGACAATAATCGGGACCACTCCCGATGATGACCGTTGTTTGAGGAGTTCATGTATTCACTAAGTGTTAATGCTTTGGTCCGGTACTCTATTAAAAGGATGCCTCAATATCCCTTAGTTTCCAATAGGACCCCGCTGCCACGGGAGGGTAGGACAAAAGATGGCGTGCAAGTTCTTTTCCACAAGCACGTATGACTATATTCGGAATACATGCCTACATTACATTTATGAACTAGAGCTAGTTCTGTGTCACCCTATGTTATAACCGTTGCATGAGGAATCGCATCCGACATAATTATCCATCACTGATCCAATGCCTACGAGCTTTTCACATATTGATCTTTGCTTAGTTACTTTTCCGTTGCCACTGTTACGATTGCTACAAAACCACTAATGTTACTTTTGCCACCATTGCCGTTACTTCCATACTACTTTGCTACTAAATACTTTGCTGCAGATATTAAGTCTTTTAGGTGTTGTTGAATTAACAACTCAACTGCTAATACTTGAGAATATTCTTTGGCTCCCCTTGTGTCGAATCAATAAATTTTGGTTGAACACTCTACCCTCGAAAATTGTTGTGATCCCCTATACTTGTGGGTTATCAACCGCTGTCTAGTGTTCCATTCCGAGATCGCTTTGGTACCTCCCTACCAAACTTATGGCAAGGTTCATATCAGGTCTGGTACATAGCATGGCATACATAATAGAGCCTATGGCTGAGGCATATGGGGTGACACTCATCTTTTCTATATATTCTACCAAGGTCGGGCATTGAGCTGTGCTCAATCTCACACCTTGAAATACAGGCAAGAACCCCTTCTTGGACTGATCCATATTGAACTTCTTCAATATCTTGTCAAGATATGTGTTTTGTGAAAGACCAATGAGGCATCTCGATCTATCTCTGTAGATCTTGATGCCTAATATGTAGGCAGCTTCTCCAAGGTCCTTCATTGAAAACACTTATTCAAGTAGGCCTTTATGCTTTCCAAAAATTATATATCATTTCCCATCAACAATATGTCATCCACATATAATATGAGAAATGCTACAGAGCTCCCACTCATTTTCCTGTAAATACAGGCTTCTCCATAAGTCTGTATGAACCCAAACGCTTTGATCACTTCATCAAAGCGAATGTTCCAACTTCGAGATGCTTGCACCAGCCCATAGATGGAGCGCTGGAGCTTGCATACCTTGTCAGCATTCGTAGGATCAACAAAACCTTCTGACTGCATCATACAAAATTTTTCCTTAAGGAATGTCGTTTTGATGCCCATTTGCAAGATTTCCTAATCATAAAATTCGGCAATTGCTAACATGGTTCTAACAAACTTCAGCATCGCTACGGATGAGAAAGTCTCAACATAGTCAACTCCTTGAACTTGTCGATAACCCTTAGCAACAAGCCGATCCTTATATACGGTCACATTACCATCCGCGTTAGTCTTCTTCTTACAGATCCACTTATTCTCTATGGCTTGCCAATCATCGGGCAAGTCCACCAAAGTCCATACTTTGTTCTCATACATGGATCCTATCTAAGATTTCATGGCTTCAAGCCATTTGTTGGAATCCGGGCCCACCATCACTTCTTCATAGTTCGAAGGTTCATCGTTGTCTAACAACATGATTTCCAGGACAGGGTTGCCGTACGAGTCTGGTGCAGAACGTGTCCTCATAGACCTACGAAGTTCAGTAGCAACTTGATCCAAAGTTACATGATCACCATCATTAACTTCCTCTCTAGTTGGTGCAGGCACCACAGAAACATCTTCATGTGCTGCACTACTCTCCGGTTCAAGAGGGAGTACAATTACCTCATCAAGTTCTACTTTCCTCCCACTTACTTATTTCGAGAGAAACTCTTTCTCCAGAAAGGATCCATTCTTGGAAACAAAGATCTTGCCTTCGGATCTGAGGTAGAAGGTATACCCAACAATTTTGTTAGGGTATCCTATGCTTTCCGATTTGGGTTTGAGCTTTTCAGGTTGAAGTTTATTGACATTGGCATCGCATCCCCAAACTTTCAGAAATGATAGCTTAGGTTTCTTCCCAAACCATAATTCATACAGTGTCATCTCAACGGATTTAGACGGATCCCTATTTAAAGTGAATGCGACAGTCTCTAAAGCATGACCCAAAAATGGTAGCGGTAGATCGGTAGAAGACATCATAGACCGCACCATATCCAATAGAGTGTGATTACGATGTTCGGACACACCATTACGCTGAGGTGTTCCAGGTGGCGTGAGTTGTGAAACAATTCCACATTTCCTTAAGTGCGTGCCAAACTTGTGACTCAAATATTTTCCCCTCCACGATCAAATGGTAAGAACTTTTTTTCCTGTCATGTTGATTGTCTACCTCGCTCTGAAATTCCTTGAACTTTTCAAAGGTCTCGGAATTGTGTTTCATTAAGTAGACATACCCATGTCTACTTAAGTCATCAGTGAGGGTGAGAACATAACGATAGCCACTGTGAGCCTCAATGCTCATTGGACCACATATATCAGTATGTATTATTTCCAACAAGTTGGTTGCTCGCTCCATTGTTCCGGAAAATGGAGTCTTGGTCATCTTGCCCAAGAGGCATGGTTCGCAAGTGTCAAATGATTCATAATCAAGAGACTCCAAAAGTCCATCTGCATGGAGTTTCTTCATGCGTTTGACACCAATATAACCAAGACGGCAGCTTCACAAGTATGTGGGACTATCATTATCAACCTTACATCTTTTGGCATTCACACTATGAATATGTGTAACATCACGTTCGAGATTCAATAAAAATAAACCATTGACCAACGGGGCATTACCATAAAACATATCTCTCATATAAATAGAACAACCATTATTCTCGGATTTAAATGAGTAGCCATCCCGCATCAAACGAGATCCATGTACAATGTTCATGCTTAAAGCTGGTACTAAATAACAATTATTGAGGTTTAAAACTAATCTCGAAGGTAGATGTAGAGGTAGCGTGCCGACGGCGATTACATCGACCTTGGAGCCATTCCCGGCGTGCATCGTCACCTCATCCTTCGCCAGTCTCAGCCTATTCCGCAGCTCCTGTTTTGAGTTACAAATGTGAGCAACCGCACCGGTATCAAATACCCAGGAGCTACTACGAGCGCTGGTAAGTTACACATCAATAACATGTATATCATATATACCTTTGACGTTGTCGGCCTTCTTATCCGCTAAGTACTTGGGGCAGTTCCGCTTCCAGTGACCATTTCTCTTGCAATAAAAGCACTCAGTCTCAGGCTTGGGTCCATTCCTTGCCTTCTTCCCGGCAACTGACTTACCGGCTGCGGCAACTCCCTTGCCGTCATTCTAGAAGTTCTTCTTACCCTTGCCTTTATTGAACTTAGTGGTTTTATTCACCATCAACACTTGACGTTCCTTTTTTATCTCCACCTCCGCTGATTTCAGCATCGAATATAACTCAGGAATGGACTTCTCCATCCCTTGCATATTGTAATTCCTCACAAAGCTCTTATAGCTACGTGGAAGCGACTGGAGGATTCTGTCAATGATCAAGTCATTTGGAAGATTAACTCCCGGCTGAGACAAGCAGTTGTGCAACCCAGACATTTTGAGTATATGCTCGCTGACAGAATTGTTTTCCTCCATCTTACAACTGAAGAACTTGTCGGAGACTTCATATCTCTCGACCCGGGCGTGAGCTTGGAAAACCATTTTCAGCTCTTGGAACATCTCATATGCTCTGTGTTGCTCAAAATGCTTTTGGAGCCCCGGTTCTAAGCTGTAAAGCATGCCGCACTCAACCAGGGAGTAATCATCACTACGTGACTGCCAGACGTTCATAACGTCTTGAGTTGCTGGGAAAACGGGTGCGTCACCTAGCAGTGCTTCAACGACATATGCTTTCTTGGAAGCTATGAGGATGATTCTCAAGTTACGGACCCAATCCATATAGTTGCTTCCATCGTCTTTTAGTTTGGTTTTCTCTAGGAACGTGTTGAAGTTGAGGGCAACATTAGTGTGGGCCATTGGATCTACAAGATAGAATATAAAGACAATTTTAGACCAAGTTCATGATAATTAAGTTCATCTAATCATATTATTTAATGAACTCCCACTCATATAGACATCTATATAATCATCTAAGTGATTGATACGTCCAAAACGTATCTATAATTTCTGCTTGCTCCATGCCCTTTTTGTGTGATATTGCTATGATATTTATGCACTTCCATACACTTTTTGATCATATTTGGACTAACCTACTAATGGTTGCAAAAGTGCACAATGTTCTTGTTTTACACTTTATTGTGTAGGAATTACTTGGAAATTGACAAAAACGCAAAAGGAGTCGTATTGGAGTAGGACTCTGACTTTCCTGAAATCTGTCTGAGAACGTTTTTTAAAGATGGTCACGTTCCGGCCCGAAGACGACGTCAAACGGAAAAAGTCTAGTTGCGAAAGTTGTGGGAAATTTCGAGGCGATGCTTCTGGATATAAAATTCGTCCAAATCGGAGTCCGAACGGCTCCGATTTGATGTCTACACACACTCCTACAAATCTCTACACACGCTCAAATCGGAGCCGTCCGGACTCCGATTTGGACGAATTTTATATCCAGAAGCATCGCCTCAAAATTCCCCACAACTTTCGCAACTAGACTTTTTCCGTTTGACATCGTCTTCCGGCCGGAACGTGACCATCTTTAAAAAACGTTCTCAGACAGATTTCAGGAAAGTCAGAGTCCTACTCCAATACGATTCCTTTTGCGTTTTTGTCAATTTCCAAGTAATTCCTACACAATAAAGTGTAAAACAAGAACATTGTGCACTTTTGCAACCATTAGTAGGTTAGTCCAAATATGATCAAAAAGTGTACGGAAATGTATAAATATCATAGCAATATCACACAAAAAAGGCATGGAGCAAGCAGAAATTATAGATACGTTTTGGACGTATCAACATCCCCAAGCTTAATTCCTGCTTGTCCTTGAGTAGGTAAATGATAACAAGCATAATTTCTGTGGTGACATGCTATTAACCATATAAGAACTTTCTATAGTCACATGACAAGTGCTTACTGAGACAATGAGTCTGTAGTAATTAAGTTGTCTAATGAGAAAATCACAAAGAACTGAGAGTTTTACAATATGATACTGAAACACTCAAAAGATTTGTAATGGGCATGGTGTGCAAATATGATAAAGTGGTACCTCGCTTGCCCCCTTTAGTGAAGCAAAACATAAATGCAGGGGCACCTCCAAAGTTTAAGTGACGACTAGATACAATGATTTCAGAATAAACGATATCATAATCATGCAAAAGACAATGGTACTTTGGGACAATGCACATTACACTCAGAATGAGAATCATGCTCTCAATAGTTGGTGCTTTAAAGAAGGTGGAGACTCTCGAACCGTGGCTTTTGTGGGCAAGGTTGAAAACCCGTGGTCGGAAACAAAAACTAAACATGTACCAGAGCTCTTGGTTTTAAAAACAGGTAATATTTTATTTTTAGATTATGCATGTTCCGTCAACGAATGCTAGCAGACAACTCAATCACTTCTTGAGATGGACAAGTTTCGAGGAACGGCTCCCGAATGAGGACGATCACATCCTCTTAATCTCCTTTGTTTATCACTGCCAAAGTTTTCTGATTTCTCATGAACAAAGCGTGAAGGAGGGTTTGTTTGTTATATTAATTTTGAGCCGGGCGCACTCTTTGCCAGTTCCTTCTCGTATTATGGGTATGCACATTAGACATGCAATCCCGGGGTGAAGCTTGTCCAACTTAAAAAGATCATGAATTAACTACTACTTCCTCATGAACTAAAACAAAGGCACAAAATAGGAATGCTTTTTTTTTGAATAATTTCGAGATGGTACATGAAAGTCTCCGTTAGGAATGGCAGGTAAATACCATGTATAGGAAGGTATGGTGGACTCATATGGCATAACTGGTTTAAAAGAATTTGGATGCACAAGCAGTCAGTCCGCTTAGTACAGGTGGAGGTTAGCAAAAGACTAGGAGCGACCAACTAAAAGAGCAATGACGGTCAGAATCATGCAGAGCGACAAAGCAACATTGAATAAGGCATGGTAGTTATATCGCTACTCAGAAACAAAAGATCATCAAGGTCTGACAGACTTTGTTTACAGTCTTAAATATGCGTGAGCATACGCCAAGTCAATCAAAATAAATTCTTAAAGGAAGATATCGCTAAACCATACCACATCATAGGCAAACAAATCATGTTGGTACTCCAATAACACATTGGTAACCCCCCAGCTATTTGAGACTAACCATAAGAAAACCTGAACTGCTAAGCACCATTATGCACGTAGCATTTTTATCATAGACATATCAACCAATGCAACAGAAGCAAACTCTCTTAATAAGATAAGCATGATAACTAAGGAGAGTTCAAGCAACCAACTAAACAAAAGCTCTTTAAAAAGATAAGCATGAAAACTAAAAGCTAAACATGATAGTAGCTATTGAAAGACAAAGAACACACACAGCAAGGATAGACATGAAAATTCTATGTTATGTTCTAGGTTGAAGTGGAGCGTGTTTCTCTCCCACACGAAGAAAGCTGAGTTCCGACTCGTTATGAAAAGCTAAAGAAAACTAAAAAGGAAACTAAAAGCAAGACGCTCCAAGCATAGCACATAACACATGAAGTGATAAAAATATAGTGGAACGAAAGACGAACTGATAATGTTGATGGAGAAGGGGATGCACGGGGGCATCCCCAAGCTTAGACGCTTGAGTCTTCTTGAATATTTCTTGGGGGTGCATGGGGGCATCCCCAAGCTTGAGCGTTTGACACTCCTGAATCTTTTTATCATCTTCCCTCGCACACTTGAAAACTCCCTTCATACATAACTCATCATAATCTGATTAGCGAGGTTAGTACCCATAATAAAATAATTTTTCCTTGCTGAAAATAAGGATATTCTTGAAGGTCTACTGTTTCTCAAGATTGCCAAAAGGTTTTTGCAAAGAAAAGGCAAGCTCAAGGTTTGCAAAATGAAGGAGAGGCAAAACAGGAAAGAATCTGTGAAAAACAGAACAGCAGGTAGTAAATGATTTTTTCGGGGCACTTCTGCAACTCTAATCAAAAAACTCAGAACAGACGCCCGAAAGACAATTGTATAGAGCACGCTGTTGAAAAAATTCAGACCAAAAAGATGACCTCGTGATTTTATACGAATTTTTCTATCCAAGGACAGAATCTGTTTCCTGGACAGCACGTCACAACTTTTGAACTTTTTGCAATCAAAGGCTACACTTGGAACAAAGCTGAAAAATAAAGATACAATGATGATGCTACTGTAGTAACAACATCAAGACACAACAAAAGCAAAATAAAATTTTATTCATTGTGGGCTGCCTCCCAAAAGCGCTTTCTTTTATGCCTTTAAGCTAGGCATAAGACTTTAATGATGCTCTCGTAGGAATAAGAGTTGAAGAACAAAAGAGAGCATCAAGAAGCAAATACCAAACACATTTAAGCCTAACATGCTTCCTATGCATAGAAATATTGCAATAGAATAATTCATTGAAGCACAAAGCAATAAGCATAGGAAGGCAAAACAAGCATAACTTCAAAATATTCACCATAAAAAGAGGAAACTTCTTATTATTAAGATATTTAGAACCATGTATCCCTCTCTCATTATAAATTCAATGGCATCATGGATGAACTCAACAATATAACTATCACATAAGGCATTATTTGCATGATCCAAAAGCATAAAAGTGTCATTACTCTTCATATAAGCAAAATCCTTCTTATTAGGAATAGTGAGAGTAAGACTATCATAACCATCATGGTAATCATCGTATTTAGGAGGCATATCATAATCATAATAAATTTTATCCTCAATAGTAGGTGGACTGAAAATATCATATTCATCATTGTAATCATCATATATAGGAGGCATAGTATCATCAAAGTAAATTTTCTCCTCAAAAGTTGGGGGACTAAAAATATCATGTTCATCAAACGTGTCATCCCCAAGCTTAGAGCTTTCCATGTCATTAGCAATATTGATATTAAATAAAAACATACTAATAACATCACCACCATCATGATTGTTATGCAAATAATAAAGTTCCAATGGTTTTTTAATTTTCTCTTCGAACACATCATGTCCAAGTTCAAGGTAGAGCTTATAAAGCTCTCTCATATTTTTGTTGTTTTCCATTAAGCAAAACTATTGAAAATAAAAACAAGAAACAAAAAGATTTAATTGCAAGATCTAAAGATATACCTTCAAGCACTCACCTCCCCGGCAACGGCGCCATAAATAGCTTGATGTCTACACACGCTTCTACTCTTGTAGACTATGTTGGGCCTCCAAGCGCAGAGGTTTGTAGGACAGCAGCAATTTCCCTCAAGTGGATGACTTAAGGTTTATCGAACTCAGGGAAGTAGAGGTTGAAGATGGTCTCTCTCAAGCAACCCTGCAACTAAAATACAAGAAGTCTCTTGTGTCCCCAACACACCTAATACACTTGTCAGATGTATACGTGCACTAGTTCGGCGAAGAGATGTTAAATGGCAAGTGATATGGATGGCAAAACAAAGTAGTATAAATCTGTAATAAAAAGTGCAGCAAGCAAACAAGTGGTAAACGTGATCACAAATGGTATTGCAATGGTGGAAACAAGGCCTAGGGATCATACTTTCACTAGTGGCAACTCCCAAAAACATTAATATAATCGAATCACATGATATTTCCCATAAAACATGCAATGGAGACGCACCCGGAGGTCATTCCTTCGTGGTCAAGAGAGGACGAGAATTATGTAGGGCTACAAAAGCACACCTCAAAGTTCGTAGTTCTCAATCTAAGGATTTCCCAATGTCACCGCGGCCATCCAAAGAGAGTCCCACAATCACCACAACATATCTAAAGGATAGTCAAAGACAAGCACCAAGAGACTCTCAATCTTCAATCAACACACAAGAGAGGAAATCACTCATGAAAATATTTTTCTAATCCATGTCCAATAGACCGCTGTCACCTTGGTCTCGGGGATTATACTAGATAAAGACAAGTGAGTATATCAATCCAATACATAGAGGAAGGGGAAACATCGTGGGATCACCCTAGATTAACATAGTCTATGATCACAACGAAGATCACATCATGGGAGAGAGAGATAACACATAGCTACACGTACAAGCCCTCGGCCCCGGAGGAAACTAATCACGCATGGACATGGTGAGGAGGAGGTTGATGATGGTGTTGATGGAGAGGTGCAGCCCCGCGAGGAGGAGGCGGCCGGCGACGGCCACGGAGACGGCGGCGGCGAGGAGGAGACGGCGGCGGCCCTAGGGGGCGGCGGTGGCCCTTGGGGGCGGCGGTGGCCCTAGGGGCAGCGGCTCCTTGGCCCCCTTCTTCCTTGTGGATGGTGCTGCAATGGTGCTGGTCCTCCCCTCCAAGACGGCGGCTTGGGAGGAGGAAAATTCGTGGCCCTTGGTGACCTAGTTTTCCTCTCTTTATATAGACTCTCGGATTCTCGTCATCAGATTTTGGGCCTCAGTAAAACGGGCTTTACTCGGCCGTCCGGACTCCGATTTGGACGAATTTTATATCCAGAAGCATCGCCTCGAAATTCCCCACAACTTTCGCAACTATACTTTTTCTGTTTGACGTCGTCTTCAAGCCGGAACGTGACCATCTTTAAAAGACGTTCTCAGACAGATTTCAGGAAAGTCAGAGTCCTACTCCAATACGCCTCCTTTTGTGTTTTTGTCAATTTCCAAGTAATTCTTACACAATAAAGTGTAAAACAAGAACATTGTGCACTTTTGCAACCATTAGTAGGTTAGAGCAAATATGATCAAAAGTGTATGGAAGTGCATAAATATCATAGCAATATCACATAAAAAGGCATGGAGCAAGCAGAAATTATAAATACGTTTTGGACGTATCAGTGATACATGATCCGAATCGACTAGGCCGTATCCCATCAACACGTGAGACGAACTAGTCATCAATAGTGAAAATCCCCATATTGATCGCATCTACAATACGACTCATGTTCGACCTTTCAGTCTCTTGTGTTCCGAGGCCATGTCTGTACATGCTAGGCTCGTCAAGTCAACCTAAGTGTTTCGCATGTGAAAATCTGGCTTACACCCGTTGTATGTGAACGTTAGAATCTATCACACCCGATCATCATGTGGTGCTTCGAAACAACGAAAGTTGGCAACGGTGCACACTTAGGGGGAACACATTTCTAGAAATTTTAGGGAGGGATCATCTTATTTATGATATCGTTGTTCTAAGCAAATAAGATGTAAACATGATAAACATCACATGCAAATCATAAAGTGACATCATATGGCCAATATCATCTTGCGCTTTTGATCTTCATCTTCGAGGCGCGGCATGATCACCGTCGTCACCGGCATAACACCATGATCTCCATCATTGTGTCTTCATGAAGTTGTCTCGCCAACTATTACTTCTACTACTATGGCTAACGGTTAGCAATAAAGTAAGGTAATTACATGGCGTTTTTATTGACTCATAGGTCATACAATAAATTAAGACAACTTCTATGGCTCCTGCCGGTTGTCATACTCATCGACATGCAAGTCATGATTCCTATTACAAGAACATGATCAATCTCATACATCACATATATAATTCATCACATCCTTTTGGCCATATCACTTCACATAGCAAACCCTACAAAAACAAGTTAGACATCCTCTAATTGTTGTTGCATGTTTTACATGGCATCTATGGGTTTCTAGCAAGAACGTCTCTTACCTACGCAAAAGCCACAATGGTGATTTGTCAATTGCTATTTACCCTTCATAAGGACCCTGTTCATCGAATCCGATCCGAATAAAGTGGGAGAGACAGACACCCGCTAGCCACCTTATGCAACAAGTGCATGTCAGTTAGTGGAACCTGTCTCACGTAAGTGTACGTGTAAGGTCGGTCCGGGCTGCTTCATCCCACAATGCCGCCAAATCAAGATAGGACTAGTAACATTAAGCAAATTGACCAAATCATCGCCCACAACTACTTGTGTTCTACTCATGCATAGAATCTACGCATAGACCTACCTCATGATGCCACTGTTGGGGAACGTAGTAATAATTCAAAAAAAAAAATTACCTATGTGTCACCCAGATCAATCTAGGAGATGCTAGCAACGAGAGAGAGGGAGTGCATCTTCATACCCCTGAATATCGCTAAGTGGAAGTGTTGCAAAGTGATGACCCACAAGTATAGGGTATCTATCATAGTCCTTTCGATAAGTAAGAGTGTCGAACCAACGAGGAGCAGAAGGAAATGATAGGTAGTTTTCAGTAAGGTATTCTTTACAAGCACTGAAATTATTGGTAATAGATAGTTTTGTGATAAGGTAATTTGTAACGAGTAACAAGTAATAAAAGTAAATAAGGTGCAACAAGATGGCCCATTCCTTTTTGTAGAAAAGGACAAGCCTGTAGAAACTCTTATATAAAGGAAAGCGCTCCCGAGGACACATGGGAATTATCGTCAAACTAGTTCTCATCATGCTCATATGATTCGCGTTCGTTACTTTGATAATTTGATATGTGGGTGGACCGGTGCTTGGGTACTGCCCTTCCTTGGACAATCATCCCACTTATGATTAACCCGTATTACAAGCATCCGCAACTACAAAAGAAGTATTAAGGTAAACCTAACCATAGCATGAAGCATATGGATCCAAATCACCCCCTTTCGAAGCAACGCATAAACTAGGGTTTAAGCTTCTATCACTCTAGCAACCCATCATCTACTTATTACTTCCCAATGCCTTCCTCTAGGCCCAAACAATGGTGAAGTGTCATGTAGTCGACGTTCACATAACACCACTAGAGGAAAGACAACATACATCTCATCAAAATATTGAACGAATACCAAATTCACATGACTATTTATAGCAAGACTTCTCCCATGTCCTCGGGAACAAAGGTAACTACTCACAAATCATATTCATGTTCATAATCAGAGGGGCATTAATATGCATAAAGGATCTGAACATATGATCTTCCACCGAATAAACCAACTAGCATCAACTACAAGGAGTAATCAACACTACTAGACCCCCACATGTACCAATCTAAGGTTTTGGAACAAAGACTGGATACAAGAGATGAACTAGGGTTTGAGAGGAGATGGTGTTGGTGAAGATGTTGATGGAGATTGACCCCCTCTCGTTGAGAGCATTGATGGTGATGATGATGGTGATGATTTCCCTCTCCCGGAGAGATGTTTCCCCGGCAGAACAGCTCCGCCGGAGCCCTAGATTGGTCCCGCCAAGGTTCCGCCTCGAGACGGCGGCGCTTCGTCCCGAAAGCTTACTTATGATTTTTTCCAGGGCGAAAGACTTCATATAGCAAAAGATGGGCACCGGTGGCCTGTCAGGGGGCCCACGAGGCAGGGGGTGCGCCTAGGGGGGTAGGGCGCACCCTCCACCCTCGTGGACTGGGTGTGGCCCCCTCTGGTACTTTCTTCGCCCAATATTTTTAATATATTCCAAAATTGACTTTCGTGGAATTTTCGGACTTTTAGAGTTGCGTAGAATAGGTCTCCAATATTTGCTCCTTTTCCAGCCCAGAATTCCAGCTGCCGGCATTCTCCCTCTTCATGTAAACCTTGTCAAATAAGAGAGAAAAGGCATAAGTATTGCGACATAATGTGTAATAATAGCCCATAATGCAATAAATATCGATATAAAAGCTAGATGCAAAATGGACATATCACAAAGAACGTGGTTGATGGAGTCGTACACACAGTGATACAAATCACAGAAGATCCGATCTAGCACCGAACGGATGACGCCTTCGCGCTCAACACACGTATAGCCCAGGGACGTCTCGTCCTTCTTGATCCAGCAAGGCGGAGGAAAAGTTGAGGGATAGCTCTAGCAGCACGACGGCATGGTGGCGGTGGAGCTCTTGGTTCTCCAGTAGGGCTTCGCTAAGCACTACGGAGGAGGAGGAAGTGTAGGAGGGGAGGGCTGCGCCAGGGGGAAGGGTGCAGCTGCCCTCCCACCCCCTCTATTTATAGGGGGAATGGAAGAGGGGGCCAGCCCCCTAGATGCATATAGATGGGGGTGGCGGCCAAGGGGGGAGCCTTGCCCCCCAAGTTGGTGGGGGCGCCCCACCCCTAGGGTTTTCAACCCTAGGCGGCTTGGGCCCCTTGGGGGTGCACAAACCCACTAAGGGGCTGGTTCCCACCCATATTCAGCCCATTAGGTCCCCCGAGGAAGGTGGCCCCTCCCGGTGGTCCCGGTACAATACCGATAACCTTGGAAACTCTTCTGGTAACTGAAACTGGACTTCCCATATATAAATCTTCACCTCCGGCCCATTCCGGAACTCCTCATGACATCTGGGATATCATTCGGGACTACGAACAACTTTTGGTAACCACATACAATTCTCATTATAACTCTAGCGTCACCGAACCTTAAGTGTGTAGACCCTACGGGTTCGGGAACCATGCAGACATTACCGACACACTTCTCCGGCCAATAACCAATAGCGGGATCTGGATACCCATATTGGCGCCCACATGTTCCATGATGATATCATCGGATGAACCACCATGTCGGGGATTCAATCAATCCCATATACAATTCCCTTTGTCCATCAGTATGTTACTTGCCCGAGATTCGATCATCGATATCCCTATACCTTGTTCAATCTCGTTACCGGCAAGTCTCTTTACTCGTTCGGTAATAGATGATGACATGACTAACTCCTTAGTCAAATTGATCTCATTATGATGATGCATTACTGAGTGGGCCCAGAGATACCTCTCTATCATACGGAGTGACAAATCCCAGTCTCGATTCGTGCCAACCCAACAGACACTTTCGGAGGTACATGTAGTGCACCTTTATAGTCACCCAGTTACGTTGTGACGTTTGATACACCCAAAGCATTTCTACGGTATCCGGGAGTTGCACAATCTCATGGTCTAAGGAAATGATACTTGACATTAGAAAAGCTCTAGCAAACGAACTACTCGATCTTGTGATGTTCTTAGGATTGGGTCTTGTCCATCACATCATTCTCCTAATGATGTTATCCCGTTATCAACGACATCCAATGTCCATGGTCAGGAAACTACAACCATCTATTGATCAACGAGCTAGTCAACCAAAGTCTCACTAGGGACATGGTGTGGTCTATGTATTCACACATGTATTACAGTTTCCGGTTAATACATTTATAGCAGGAACAATAGACAATTATCATGAACAAGGAAATATAATAATAACCATTTTTATTGTCTCTAGGGCATATTTCCAACGGGATCGGTGGCTCCGAGTGCTCCTCGCCCGGAGGGTCTGAATTTGTCTTGTTCAAACTTTGTGATGTAGCATGAATAGAGTTTGAGACGATAAAATCATAGATAGCTAGTGGGAGTACTTAGGCATTCTTCTCCATCCATTTGGCAAAAGAGAAAAAGCCAAACAACCAAAGCAACAAATGGATGTCCTAGAATGGAGAGAAAATATGCAACCAACATGCTCACACAATAAGATGGCAAATAAAACATGTGGCAAAGCATGCACAAGCACTCTAGCATCTATCAAGCAATTGGCGATGACTAGGTCATCTATATATTAGTATATTGACTTAGGAGTCAAATGGGAACATTTCATCATAGGTCATACTCATCATTTAAGCACAAGTGGGGTTACCACATTTACATAAAAGCATTGTTGTGTTCACATCATTACAGTTGCTTTAGCTCGATTCTTAGAGTAAAGCTCCCCCTAGATGTGATATCCCCCATTAGAGGGATGAACTAACCTTGGGTTTTGTCGATGATGGCTTCATGTGATGTTCAAGATGTGGATGCTCAATGTTGATGTGGATCATTTGGAGCAATCCATTGGAATGAGTTGCACTTTCAATACCTACATGGGTTAGTCCCACAAGGATCATACAAGGATATCCATAGACATAGAGTGAAACACACACATGATGATGTCCATGAAAGCATTAGATTACCTTGTCCCTTGTCTTACCAACAAGAGGGTTTGTGACTCCTTGAACTAGTGCAAGATATGGAAGTTGATTGCACTTGTCCTTGTCAAAATGAATATGAGTGAAATATGTTGGCGGAGTCACCCCCGAGAACTCTCTAGTTCTTCTTCTTTGGGATCCACATCAACTTGATGGGAATCCTTGGAGTTGTAGTCGTACTTGATGAAGTAGAACTTGAAGTAGTCTTGGGAACCCACTTGACCAAGGACTTAGGAGCTTCTTCAAATGAATCAATCTCTTCTTGAAGCTTGTCCTTGCCCTTTACCTTGTGGTCTTGTGGTGGAAGATCATCCTGAGCTTGTGTTCCCTTGAAGGAAGTGGGGGTCATACTTCTCTTGTTGAGGAACTAACTTTATCTTGGGGTATTGATCTTCTTCCCACTCAACTGCATTGGAATTGAACTTTCGTTCTAAACCAACACCTTGATTCTTTCAGTGCCTTCCTTGTTTGCATACAATTTCCTCAAATTGCTTACTCCCGGCAAGGCTCTTGTAGGCACCTTTCTCTATAGTTCCCTTCAATAAGCTATTTTCTTGCTCAAGTGTAACTTGGTTAAGAGAATCATTAGTGGAATCAAGAGAACTACTAGAAGCAACAATATTATATTTAACATGATTATTGTTACTACTAGAAGAAGAATATTTCTTGTACTTATTGCTGGATTTTACTTGAGGCATATAAGTAGACAAGAGTAAATGCTTGGCAATGTAAGAAGAACTTTTCTTTCGAAGATCATCATTGATTGATTTTAAGAACCCATGCTCTTGCTCTAAGTTGAGATTCTCAAAGCGTAGCTACTGATGAGTTTTTCAAAGCTCTCGATGATCCTCTAAGGTAGTTTCATGAGCTAACTTAAGAGTATTTAGTTATTTAGTTAAACGCTCAGTCTCCTTCTAATCATTATCATTTGTTTTGTCTTGATTAGCATGATTTATAGCAAATTCATCTTAGTTTTCATCACTAGTTTTTCCAACAAGTAAATCATCATCTCCTAGCAAATCATCTTCATCACTATTGAAATCAAGATACTCCGGGTGTGATACCTTGGGGCCTTTAGCCATGAAGCATCTTCCAATTCCTTCATTACGTGAGTCAGATATATCGTAGGAGTTGGATGACACAAGAGCAATTCCAGCAACACCTTCATCTTGAGTATCTTTGGAGTCGGAGTGATAGCTTCTCTCAGAGTAGTTGTCGGAGTCTGAACCGGATACACAATCACCAATGAGCTTGATGTCTTCGTCTTGTGTAGCTCCTTGCTGATTTGTCCTTCCTTTCTGAATCATTGCTTCTACGAGATGGTCTTCATTCATAATGATCATCTCTACTCCTCTCTCTTGGTGGTGATTCATCTCTTTCAATTCTCCTTTTGGGTGAATATTATCTTCTCTTGTAT
Source organism: Secale cereale (assembly GCA_902687465.1). NCBI lineage: Eukaryota > Viridiplantae > Streptophyta > Magnoliopsida > Poales > Poaceae > Secale > Secale cereale. Next base: position 419,687,701 of record LR738712.1, read on the forward strand.
TGAGCCATACACTCATTTGAGTAGTGTCCGGGTCTTCCACAATTGTGGAAATTGCGATCACAACTAGAAGATCTTTTGTCATTCTAGGACCTTGACTTGGAACTTCTCTCTTTGCTTCTATTCTTGTAGACTTTGTTGAAGTTCTTCACCATTAAATTCAATCTTCATTGAAGACTTGTTTCTCACTTGATGTGATAGGAGCATCACATGAGGCTTTTTAAGCACCACTAGACTTGTTGTGAAACTCTTCCTTATCCTTGAGTGACATCTCATGAGCAACAATTATACCAGTGACTTTTGTTGGCTTGAGATCTTTGTAATTGGGCATCATTTGGAGCAAGGTGCACACGGTATCATATTTTCCATCCAAGGCTATTAGGATCTTCTTGATGATGAATCTGTCGGTCATCTCTTCGATTCCTAAGCCGACAATCTCATTTGTGATGAGAGCAAGCCTAGAGTACATCTCAGCAACTCCTTCACCATCCTTCATCTTGAACTTGTCAAGTTGACTTTGAAGCACATCCAACTTGGATTCCTTGACGGACTTGGTACCTTCATCCATATCAACCAAAGTATCCCAAATTTCCTTTGCATTCTCAAGACGGCTGATTTTGTTGAATTCTTCGGGGCACAATACACTGCTACACTCTTAGAATTGCATGTGTAGGATGATTGCTTGACTTATGGTAAGTTGCTAAAATCTGCCAAGAACTAAAATTGGGAAAAGGCTAGATTTTTATTTAGTCAAGTAGTCAAATCACCCCCCCCCACTCTAGACATACTTTCGATCCTACAAGTGGTATCAGAGCTTTGGTCTCCATTTGTCGTGATTTCCATAGCTTTGGTGATCATAGCCTTGGTTTCACAACCTAGGAGAGTATGGCATCTAGCGAGGGAAGTTACCACCATAGAGGTCCTTATTTTGATGGTACTAATTTTTCTAGTTGGAAGCATAAGATGAAAATGCATATTCTTGGACATAACCCCGCCGTTTGGGCTATGTGTATATTGTTTTGCAAGGTGAATTCTTCGATGGGTAGGAACCGAATCGTGAAGCTACCGCGGAAGAGCTGAAGATGCTGCAATACAATGCTCAAGCTTGTGATATCCTCTTCAACAGATTGTGCCTCGAAGAATTCAATAAAATCAGCCGTCTTGAGAATGCAAAGGAAATTTGGGATACTTTGATTGATATGCACGAAGGTACCGACTCCGTCAAGGAATCCAAGTTGGATGTGCTTCAAAGTCAACTTGACACGTTCAAGATGAAGGATGGTGAAGGTGTCGCTGAAATGTACTCTAGGCTTGCTCTCATCACGAATGAGATTGCCGGCTTAGGAAGTGAAGAGATGACCGACAGATTCATCATCAAGAAGATCCTAAGAGCCTTGGATGGACAATATGATACCGTGTGCACATTGATCCAAATGATGCCCAATTACAAAGATCTCAAGCCAACGGAAGTCATTCAAAGAATTGTTGCTCATGAGATGTCACTCAAAGATAAAGAAGAGCTTCACAACAAGGCTAGTGGTGCTTACAAAGCCTCATGTGACGCTCCTACATCATCAAGTGAGAAACAAGACTTAAATGAATAATTGAGCTTAATGGTGAAGAACTTCAACAAGTTCTACAAGAGTAGAAGCAAAGAGAGAAGTTCCTAGTCAAGGTCCTACAATGACAAGAGATCTTCAAGCCGTGATCGGAATTGCTACAATTGTGGAAGACCCGGACACTACTCCAATGAGTGTAC
>LR738712.1:419689573-419728860 GCA_902687465.1 Secale cereale
CCCCCCACAAGAGAAGAGAAGACTCACCTAAAAGGAGAAGTAGAAGAGAAGATTAACCACCAAGAGAGAGAAGGACTAGAGATGATCGTTATGAACGAAGACCTTCTCGGAGAAGCAAAGATTCGGAAAGGAAGGACAAATCATCAAGGAGCAATACAAGACGAAGACATCAAGCTCATGTTGGTGAATGGGCATCCGGCTCCTTTCTCCAATAACCACTCCGAGAGAAGCTACTACTCCGACTTCGAAGGTACTCAAGATGAAGGTGTTGCCGGAATTGCTCATGTTTCAACTAACTCCTACGACATATTTGATTCACCGAATGAAGGAATTGGAAGATGCTTCATGGCTAAAGGTCCTAAGGTATCACACCCCGAGTATCTTGATTTCAATAGTGATGAAGATGACTTGCTAGGAGATGATGATTTACTTGTTGGTAGCAATAGTGATGAAACTTTTGATGACAACTATGATGAAATTGCTATTAATCATGCTAATCAAGATAAAACGAATGACAATGATAAGGAGAAGATTGAGCGTCTCACTAAAGAACTAAAAACTCTTAAGTTAGCTCATGAAACTAACTTGGAAGATCATCGAGAACTTTTAAAGACTCATGAGAAGTTACGCTTCGAAAAGCTCAACCTTGAGCAAGAGCATGAGTTCTTAAAGGCAATCAATGATGATCTTCGCAAGAAAAGTTCCTCTTACATTGCCAAGCGTATACTCTCGTCTACCTACATGCCACAAATAAAACCTAGCAACAAGAACATGAAAGATTCTTCCTCTAGTAGTAACAACAATCATACTAAATCCAATGATGTTGCTTCTAGAAGTTCTCTTGATTCCACTAATGACTCTCTTAGCCAAGTTACACTTGAGCAAGAAAATAGCTTATTGAAGGGAATTATAGAGAAAGGTGTTTACAAGAGTCTTGTCGGGAGTAAGTAATTTGAGGAGATTGTACACAAGCAAGGAAGACACTGGAAGAATCAAGGTGTTGGTTTTGAACGGAAGTTCAATGCCGATGGAGTTGAGTGGAAGGAAGATCAATATCCCAAAAAAAAGTTTGTTCCTCAACAAGAGAAGTATGATCCTACTTATTTTCAAGGTACACAATCACAAGATGATCTTACACCACAAGACCACAAGCTAAAGGGCAAGGATAAGCTTGAAGAAGAGATTGATGCATTTGAAGAAGCTCCTAAGGCCTTGGTCAAGTGGGTTCCCAAGACTACATCAAGTTCTACTTCATCAAGTACGACTACAACTCCAAGGATTCCCATCAAGATGGTGTGGATCCCAAAGAAGAAGAACTAAAAAGTTCTTGAGGGTGACTCTACCAACACACTTCACTCATATCATTTTGGCAAGGACAAGTGCAAAATAACTTTAATATCTTGCACTAGTTCAAGGAGTCACAAACCCTCTTGTTGGTAAGACAAGGGACAAGGTAACCTAATGCCATCATGGACATCATCATGTGTGCAATTCACTCTATGTCTATGGGTATCTTTGTTTGTTCCTTGTGGGACTAACCTGTGTAGGTATTGAAAGTGCAACTCACTCCAATGGATTGCTCCAAATGATCTACATCAACATTGAGCATCTACATCTTCAACACCTACATGAAGTCATCATCGACAAAACCCAAGGTTAGTTCATCCCTGTTAGGGGGGATATCACATCCAGGGGGAGCTTTACTCTAACAATTGAGCTAAAGCAACTCTAATGATGTGAACACAACAATGTTTTCTTGTAGAAGTGGTAACCCCACTTGCGCTTAAACGATGAGTATGACCTATGATCAAATGTTCTCATTTGACTCCTAAGTCAATATACTCATATATAGATGACCTAGTCATTGCCAATTACTTGACAGATGCTAGAATGGTTGTGCATGCTTTGCTACATATTTCATTTGCTATCTTATTGTGTGAGCATGTTGAATGCATATTTTTCTCATTCGAGGACATCCATTTGTTGCTCTGATTGTTTGCCTCTTTTTCTCTTGCCAAATGGATGGACAAGAATGCCTAAGAACCCCCTCTAGCTATCTATGATTTTCTCGTCTCAAACTCTATTCATGCTACATCACAAAGCATGATCAAGTCAGATTCGAACCACTCTATGTGAGGAGCACTCGAAGTCCCCGATTCTTCATAGGCTTAAACATCCAAAACCTCTTTGTGCATTTCGGTATGAGCGAGTCATCCACTTCGGTCACACCGAGTTCCTAAGTTGATCTAGGTTTTCAATCTCGGTGCAACTGATTGGAACTTTTCGGTCCCACCGAGTTGAAGTAACTGCTAGCAGTTTTGCATCTCGGTGCCACCGAGTCATTCCACTCGGTCACACCGACGGTGTCAGGTTATATATACCGACAGGCCAAATTTTGGAAAACTTTCCAAACCCTCCAACCCGCGCATGACCTGCTCTGCCTCTTCGGGTCTCCAGATCGTCTCCTCGCCGCCAGCGACCTCCCGCCGCTGGACTCCGTCGCCGTCAACGTCAATCTTCGCCGTCGTTGCCCTCGTAGCAAGTTGACCGCTGAGTTAGAGTATGAACTTGATTCTTTGTGCTATTCCTTATCTCCGATTCGTAGCACATTGCATTGCCATGTTCCCTTCCACGTATGAGATCTTCCTATCTAGAAAAAACTCCATAGAAAGTAGTTTTGATTCAAAAAAAATTAGGGTTAGGTCTCGGCCAAACTCATCTCGGACCGACCAAGTTGTAGAAATCGGTCCCACCAATTTGGCTTAGGCCAGTGCACTTGCTCTCTTCGGTCTGATCGAAAGTTGCAAATCGTTGTGATGGAGTTCAACTCTCTACGAAACCCTAGCAATATCGGTGCCACCGAACTGTGACTCGGTCTGACCGAGTTCACTAGTTCAGGCTCCGGAATTGCTTCGGTGTCACCAAGTTTAACAAATCGGTAGCTCCGAAATGCTTTATGTAGAGAACTAAAACTAAGTTTTTCTTGTCATCTGTTTTGCAAAAATTATGTGCTTTGTGATGCTCATCCACTCTACCTCATCTACATCTATTCACAGGGTCAGCTTTCAGTGCCAAGATGTCAGATCAAAGTGATAGACAGAATGTGTCTGAGGAGCAGGTACACCTGAGTGAGGGCACTAGTCCCTCTAGCAGTTTTGATGAGGATAGCAGGAGCACACCTAGTGATCTTCCAAAGGCTGCTACCAAGTCAAGGAAGAAGAAAACTTCAGATACTGAGGATGAGGAGTTTGTGGCAAATGAGGCCACTTCTAAGAAGAAAGTGCTCAGGAAGGAGTATGGCACAGCTGAGGCAACTAAGCCAGGTGAGAAAAGGAAGATCCCTGCCAAGAGAATTCCCATGTCTAAGACCAGAGCCTCTACTCAAGAGACTATGGTGTTCACACTTGAATCTAGGGATGATGAGCCTGGAGGTACAAAGAAAAGAGCTCGAAAGACCACAGCCAGAGTGATTGGCAAGCCATCCATGAGGGATGATGATGAGGAGGAGGAAGAGGAGGTAGCTGCACCAGCTCCTAAATCTCAAAAGCTTATGGGAGATGTTATCAAGTCTGGGGCTGCTCCTTCTAAGCCCAAGACTACTCCCAAAGCTACTCAAGCCACCAAGTCTGCACCCAAGAGGAGCACAAGAAATATTCCTGATTCAGAAAAGAACAAGGCCCCGGTGCCTGAAGTTGCTGAGGAAGCTGAGGACCAAGTGCTCAGAAAGTTGAAGCCCAAGATCCCTGACCATGACAACACTCACATTGTTGCTGAGGACATGAAGCTGAGGAAGGATGTAGGTCTCAGGTTGTGGAGAAAGACTGATCCATATGTTGTAAGGAGAAGGCCTGTTGTGGACTACAGGTTTCACACCAAGGAACAACAAGACTTCTATGAGATAGTCCTGCTTGATAAGAATCCCATTGTGTGTGATATGAGAAGGGTGGATTGGAAGTTCATTGCTGACAATGCAGATTATTTCCCCAATGTGCATGAAAGCTTCAAAGCATGTGGAGTTGACAAGTTTGTGGCTCAAAAGTTGACGAACTGGAACGATGAACTCATCATGCAATTCTACTACATAGCTCACTTCTATCCTGATAGTAGAATTGTATGGATGTCTGAAGGTACAAGGTACCAGTCAACTGTTGATGAGTGGGCCAAGCTGATCAAAGCCCATGAAAAGCATGAGGATGATCTGGATGTCTATACCAAGAAGAAGCAAGACCACAACTCCATGGCAAATATGTACAAGGTGATCCCTGATGATGATTTGGAAACACACAATTTTGGATATGTACATCACTTGCAGTTTGGTCTAGCCACCATCAACACAATCTTGAGGCATACACTGTTGCCAAAATCTGGAGATGCAAAGATGATAAGAGGACATTCAATCAACTTGCTGCATATATTTGATGTGCCTCAGAAGTTCAAATTCATGAGTCTCATTGTTGAAACAATCAAGAGGACTGCTGCAGATCAGAAGAGATCATGCGGGTATGCTCCACACATCCAGATGCTCATCAACTCTAAGATGGGCACACGCACATACTCATTGGATAGAGAATATCTACCCCTGGTGCCTGACTTTGAGGACAACACAGTTGTCATGGATGATAATGAACCATCTTCAGTGCAAACTCATGAAAGGAGAGAGAAAGCCAAAGCAGAGAAAGCTACCAAGATGCCAAGTGCAAAAGAAGCATCTCAAATGACTCTCAAGTCCAAGCAAGATCAAATGGCATATCTGATTCAAGCAACCGTGAGGATTGAGAAGGGCTTGGCCACCCTGACTCAGAATCAGGAAAGCTTGGAGAGGATCATTGAGACTAAGTTGTATTATCTTGATCTAAAGGTGACAGAGATCCAGTCTGCAGTTCAGAAGCTTCAGGATGAAGCAGAGGAGAGAGGAGGATGGGTTACCACATATGCATTTCAGCGAGTGCCTCGAGGTCAGAGATCTGCTGCAGTGCCAGTTCCAGATACTAGAGCTACTACATCTGCACCAGCAGCCACAACTTCAGTGCCACCTCCAACAGCCACTCCACCAGCTCCGGCTACTTTGTCTGAAGCCTTCGTCCTTGGAGTTCTCTCTACACCGCCTCTCAAAGACCAAGCCTGAGAGAGGCATAGCACTATGCATTTTCAAACTTTTTGGTAACTTGCTGCCAAAGGGGGAGAAATATGTATAGATCATAGGCTTCAAGAGAGAGTGTTGCCTCTTTGGTCTCTCTTGCTTTTGGTTGAACTTTATTGTGTGTTTGCTTCGTACTCTATGTCTGTGTGTGAGATACGTGTGTGATCATGTGTTTGATCATATGCTACCTTAATGTTTGCTTGGATGATATTATCCCTATATTTCCATATGATCATTCACTTTGCTTGGTGATGAGTTCATGTTTTAGTGTATATCATTTTGAGCGCTCCACCAAGATGTATGTGACATGGAAGAGTAACCCATGATCCTAATCGATTGTGCATTTGCATTCAAACACAAATTTTAAATAATGCACAAATTTAGGGGGAGCTCTTGTTTATCACATACTTCTAAAAGCGACGATGTATTTATCTTATTATCATTTGTCGAAGCTTTGATCTATATGTTGTCATCAATTACAAAAAAGGGGGAGATTGAAAGTGCAACTATCCCTACGTGGTTTTGGTAATTACTAACAACATATAGCTCATTGAACTAATGCTATCTCAAGATGATATCTCAGGAAAGTTCAATGATTAGCATGGCATGGATTAGGAATGTGGACCCCTCAAAATGCTAAGGACAAAGGATTGGCTGAAGCTCAAGACTCTACATTTTCCATTTTAGTGATCCAAGATCACATTGAGTCCATAGGAAAGCCAATACTATTAAAAGGGGATGAGGTGTTGCATAATGGTTTGCTTGCTCAAAATGCTTAGTGATATGCTCCAAAACCCTCAACCATTTTCCCACATCCACATATGTCCCAAACCAAAAGTCAAACTCGGCCCCACCAAAAAGATCTATCCGGCGCCACCGAGTTCATTTGACATAACCACTGCCAGAAATCCTAATCATTTCGGCCTCACCGAAAGGGATCTCGGTCTCACCGAGATGGGATTGCAAGCTCTTTGTTGCCTATTGCAATATTGTCGGTCTAACCGAGATGTGCAATCGGTCCCACCAAGTTTGTAATGCAAACTCTCTGTTGCCTCTTCGTAACATTTCGGTCTCACCGAAATGAGCGAATCGGTCCCACCGAGTTTGCCTGACCAACTCTCTATGTGCTTATTGCCAAAGTCGGTCTCACCGAGTTTGTGTAATCGGTCCCACCGAGATTACGTTATGCCCTAACCCTAATGAAGTCGGTCCCACCGGGTTGATCATATCGGTCCCACAAAAAACCTAATGGTCACATTATGAACTAAATCGGTCTGACCGAGTTCTCTGAATCGGTCCCACCGAGTTTTGGTAAATTGTATGTAATGGTTAGATTTTGTGTCGAGGCTATATATACCCCTCCACCCACTCTTCACTCATAGAGAGAGCCATCAGAACATACCTACACTTCCATCATCCATGTTCTGAGAGAGAACCACCTACTCAAGTGTTGAGATCAAGCTATTCCATTTCTACCATATGAATCTTGTTCTCTAGCCTTCCCCAAGTTCCTTTCCACTCAAATCCTTCTTCCGCCATATCCAAATCTGTGAGGAGCTATTTGAGTGTTGGTGAGACTATCATTTGAAGCATTTAAGCAAGGAGTTCATCATCAACACACCGTCTATTACCTTTTGGGGAGTGGTGTCTCCTAGATTGGTTAGGTGTCACTTGGGAGCCTCTGACAAATTGTGGAGTTGAACCAAGGAGTTTGTAAGGGAAAGGAGATCGCCTACTTCATGAAGATCTACTGCTAGTGAGGCAAGTCCTTCGTGGGCGATGGCCATGGTGGGATAGACAAGGTTGCTTCTTCGTGCACCCTTCGTGGATAGATCCCTCCATGGACTCGCGCAGTCGTTATCCTTCGTGGGTTGAAGTCTCCATCAACTCGGATGGACGATAGCTCCACCTATCGGAACCAAGACAAAAAACATCGTTGTCTTCACTTGCGTTTGCTCCCTCCAAACTCCTCCCTTTACCTTCATATGCAATTGTTTTACTTTCCACTGCTACACTCTTAGAATTGCATGTGTATGATGATTGCTTGACTTATGCTAAGTTGCTAAAATCTGCCAAGAACTAAAATTGGGAAAAGGCTAGATTTTTATTTAGTCAAGTAGTCTAATCACCTCCCCCCTAGACATACTTTCGATCTGACAATTGGCTTTCCTATAGACTCAATGAGATCTTGGATCACTAAAATGAAAATCGAGAGTATTGAGCTTTTGCCAATCTTTGTCCTTAGCATTTTGAGGGGTCCACATCTCTAGTCCATGCCATGCCAATCATTGAACTTTCTTAAATATATAACTTGAATGGACATTAGTTCAATGAGCTATATGTTGTTATTATTTACCAAAACCTCTCGGGGGTTGCACTTTCAGTTGTCCATTCATGATGAAAAGATGGAGCCAGAAAACGCACATCAAGATACCTCTTCGGAAATTGAAGGAGAAATCATGTCACACTATGGCATTTTGAAAAAAAAGAATATGTTGAGAATCAACATACAATCACCAGAGAACTTGAAATGCTCGCCAAGAGACTAAGTGATCTCAAAAGGCAAAATCTTAGTCTCACAAATGATGACGAATCTGACGCACCAGAATCATCAAGAAGAAGAATATATGAAGTGACTTAAGTGCAAATTATATGGTTAACTCATAGCTGATTGCCCCTGTTGGGAAAGGCCGAGCGATAGATGGAAATATCTTCACTGTGGTGGATTCACTCGAGTGGATCATCATAGTAAGCTCCCAAAGAAAAATGAGCTTGTATCATCATCTTCTTCGTCGAGACCAGTCACTGGCGCCCAAGCCAAAGCTACCGTCGAATCCAACATGAAGAAAATCTCTCAGCTGAATAGGGTATTTACTGACATGAGAACACACTCTGAAGATGACACTTCTAATTCAGACTCTGAAGATTAAGAGCTAAACAAATTGATAGGCAGAAGCAATGCTTATATTGCAGTTGATTCATCTGAGAAATCACTTGAATACAACACTAACGATGACACTTTAGCTGATGATGTACCTATCCCTTTCTACCTCATGGCAAAATCTTCAAAGGATCAGGTATCTGCAAAACACCTAAGATCCATGAACGAATATTCTCTTGGATACATTTCATATGCAAAGTTGTTAAAGATTGCTAAATCCCATCATGATGAACTTGAAATGCTTGAGAGAAATCTTAGGAAAACCAAAGGATTACTGGTCGAAGAGATTGAAAAGAGTCAAAAGTTGATCGGAGAGCAAGATGCTTTTTCATCAACTATTGATGACCCTACCAATCGATATGATTTGCTTATAGTTGAGTACGAGAGTTTATCAGATGAACTCCTTAACAAGAATCAAGAACTCGTCTCACTGAAAGAACACCATAACGAGCTGGTATTGGAGAAAACTTCTCTTTTTGCCAAGCAATCCAGTCGACTTCCTGATGATTTTGTACCTCATTGTTTAAAATTCCTAGAACGTAGCAATATTGATTCTCATGTTGAAACTTCTAATATTGTTGATTAGAATGTTGTTACTACTGAGTTTGGTACTACTAATCCCTCTTTCGAGGATTGTGTTGTTATCGCTATATAAAATTACAGGCTGAAGAGCTTACTTGAGACTGGAATGTTGAGGAACCTAAAAGGGCACCAAACCCTATGTGATGTGCTCAAGAAGTCCATTCTTCACAAGAATCCTCAGAAGGAAGGATTAGATTTCAAAAAGAAACTTAATTCGAATCCCGAGCAATATGCTCGAACGACTTTGGTTCGTGCAAAGAGTAAAACCCTCGAACCTAAAACTCTATCTGGTTATTACTCACCCATTATTGTTGATACTAACGAGTCTAACGACTCAAGCTTCAAAATCTTCAAACAACAGAATGGTGAAGTTTTTGCTCGATATGTTGGAACTAACTCCAGGATAGGGTCACCCAAGAAGCAAATTTGGGTAAAGAAGTGCGTTGTTGAAAATTTTCCTGTCACTACTAACTTGACCATGCAGGTCAAAACTCGACGAGGAAATGGATATCATTCACAATCTACTTTAAAATCCTTATCGGATGATTATCATACTAACGTGTGTCTGAAGCAGTACATGCATACATCTTCAAATCACTACATTCATATGTGAGGAAATAACTTTAGTGCATATTCATATGATTATCATCAAAGTGCACAAGTACCTCACTTGCCTCACCGAAGAAGTTTGCACACTCGATCCAAGATCATGAGATCCTCACCTCCCACACAAGAGTGGGTAGTGAATAAGAACTAACCCTCTCATGAAGAAAATTCTCTTGGGGATATCTCACACTTATCATAAGCCCTGAAATCGATGTTCGTTGTTGTTTTTCACCTTTGTTTTTGCTTCGGTGTGTTTGTGCTTTGTGTTTTTCCTTCGTTTTTTTCTTCTCTGTGTTCTGATTCAGTATTGTTTTCCCCTCGGTACTTTCTTGTCATAAACCGTGCACCTTGATCAGAAGGAAATTTCAATCTGTCATCCTTGGTCGTGAATGAAATCAACTTCGAAATCTCATCATTTTGGTGCTTGCGCTTCCTCAAACTCATTGGCTTTTTGTTCAGTTACCGAGATTTTTGAATGAAACGGCTGACACATGCCCAGGATCTCATGGTCTAAATCACGTTCGTTGAATGTGGAACGACTCGTGCTTTTCAGCCGTAGATTTTGGAGGATGCGGTTTTGCCCTCGGGCTATTTATACCCTATGCCAGGCTTCTTCCTCCTCTGTTCTCTCCCTGTTTGGCCTCAAACCCCTCCTCTCGCCCTCTGTCTAAGCTCGAGCTCAAAGCAGCATTGACACCGTGTGTGGTCGTGCAACTCCGGTGAAGCCCCGCCACCGCTAATCGCGCTAGTGCGATACATCATCTCTCATGTACTATCGTAGGTGATCTGTAATGCCAAATTAGGGCGTATAGATCTAGAACTTGCTTTGTCCTTCTTCCGTTCTAGAGCAGTTCGTCCCAACGCCATTTATCTTGTTTTATTTTTGTGTGGTAGATCTTTAGGATTCACTAAGTAGTGACTACTAGAGTTTGTAGTTGTTCCTCATACTGGTCATTCTGTTTCTAGGGTTCATATGCTTTACATCAAAAGATTAAAGGAACGGTTATTTTGTCTCATGGCATAGTGCTATTCTGTCGACGATATCTCTCTATGTATATGCCATGAATTCATTTGATGCTTCCAAAAAAATATCTATTTTGAGTCAAAATACCCTCTGTGCATGTTTCTGACATCTTCATGTTTTTCTTCGCCTTGTTGGTTTTTCTCTCAGGAGTGTTCATGGCTCATAGTTTGGAAGAAAAGTCTGGGTCACAGGAAGAAATCCCTCGGTTGCCTTGGCTGACTGGCAAAGCTAAAGTGGCTGAAAGGAAATCAGTCAAACCGCCTAAGGTGCCAAAGAAGAAATCTTAATCTGGTCATGATGAAGAAGATGATATTCCCTCGGCCCATAGTCATCCAGAAGATGAGCTAGTCACTGATTCCAGGACCCTATTTTCTGATAGAAATCCCAAGAAGAGTGGTCGCGGTAGAGAAAGAAATACAACGGCTGACATGTCTGATCCTGAAACATACAAAACACCCCCTAGTGTAGAAACTGCTACTAAAAGAAATAACAGATCACAGAAGATTCGTCATGACTGGGCGAAGAAGTGGTTCAATTATGAGAATGTCAGAATAAAATACCAGATCATGTTTGCATTTACTCCACCTTGGAATGATTGCATTGCAGAGGGCTACCTAGTCCAGGATGATGAAAAAGTAAGGCCAGCTCCTCCTCCAAATGCTCATGCTGATTCATTGAAAACAATTGCTGATTTTCCCGAAGAGGTGGAAAAGAGAGCAAAGGCCAAGGCCAAGCGTGATGCCAAGGCCCTGGAGAAAAATCAGGTAGAACAAAGAAATGTTGAATTGACTCAACAAGATGTGCAAGAGAAGAAGGAAAGGGCTTCTGCCCGAAAGGAAAGGAAAAAGAGGAAGTTTGTTTCTCCTAAAGCTTCGAAGAAGAAGTCAGTTGCCAGAAAATCAAGGAAGGCAGCATCGGCCTCATCTGTTGTATCCTCCGATGACAATGTTGGCGAAGAAATTCCCATGTATGATAAACGAGCCTTGCCTGACAAACCCTATCAAACTCCTGCACCAGCAAAGGTTTCATCGCCGTTGAGATCTTCTTTAAGCTTGCTTCTCAGGCATCAGATAAGCCTTCAGGTTATGCTGCCCTGTAGTGAAGAGAAAGTTGTTGCCTGATGAAAAAGCTCTTGTTGCTGCAAACAAGGCCAAGACAATTGTTCCTGCTCCCTCAGTGGAACATAAATATGACTTTGATCTCATATTTGGCATCATTGAAGGTGCTTCCTATTATGCAAATCCATCTGAGTTGAGCAGCTTGGGTCTGCCTAAAAATGTTACCAAGATGGTAGCCAAGAACTTTGCAGAGCTTACACTACTGTGGGATGCTGCTAACGTGACACTACGATCAGAGACCCTTCGACAAAACTGTGTGCGGTTCCATAATTGCAAACGACGGTGTAAAAAACCATCAAAAAAGGTGCAAAACATTTGCGATGGAGGATGCATCAAACACGGTTCAGATTTTAGTTGCGTGTGCGATGCAGGGCAAACGGTTCAGTTCAACTAACTGTTTGCGATGAGGACGAACAAAAGAAATGGGCAGCCAGGTGAAGGTGTGTGTGATATACAGCATACGGTTCGCTCGGATGAACTGTTTGTGGTTAGGCAACACAAAAGAAATGGTCAGCCAGATCAAGGTATGTGCGATATACGTCATGCGGTTCACTCGAACGAACTGTTTGTGTTCAGACAAGAGAATAGAAACGGTTCCATATAACAAGATGTGTGTTATGCGGCAAATAGGCTGTAAACAGAAATGTGTGCGAAGACCGATAATAACATAGACGATTGCTTCTAATAAGATGTATGTGATATGCTCGGTCTACACAACATCTATTGGCCATCGGGCGATCGGCGGTCATCCGAGTATGCCATAAGGATGAAAAGAGGGCATCCTATATCAGCAAGGACTAGATGTTCCACCAATTGCTCATCTAAGAGAACTCTCAAGTTAATTGTGCTCAGGCTCGAGCAGCCATGAGATGGTTGATCGGATGGGAAGTTGTCAAAATTTCAAAACCCACTAATGGGATGGATCATGAAGGTCCTTATATCATAAATGTCCATTAACGACCTTCATGATACATCCCATCAGTGGGTTTTGATTTTGTTTTTGTTTTTTAACACATGTTAAAGAAGGTGTACCGCATTACTTTTTGACAATGTGTGATACGTGGCATACAGTAGATCCATCTGACCTGTTTGTGATGGAATAAGTCGTGTGTGTTCTGCGGTGGAATTAACCTCAAGGTCCTTGTTTTGAATTTGGTTTTGTTTTTTAACACATGTTAAAGAAGGTCTACCGCATTACTTTTTGACAATGTGCGATACGTGGCATACAGTAGATCCATCCGACCTTTTTGTGATGGAATAAGCCGTGTGTGTTGTGGGGTGGAATTAACCTCAAGGTCCTTGTTTTGAATTTTTTTAACACATGTTAAAGAAGGTCTACCGCATTACTTTTTGGCAATGTGTAATATGTGGCATACAGTTGATCCTTGTGATGGAATAAGCCAGGTGTGCTGTGGGCAAACGCTTGCTAATATTCATCCGTTTACGATTGATGAATTCATCACCGATGGGTTCCCTAGTGTGGTATGTGTTCATCTGATCATCATCTACTTCTTGTGCTAGCTTGATGTTCCTTCTATGCTAGGTTTCCATTATATGATGGCATTTTGTGAACATGCCACCGTTTCCCGCCATTTCCCCACCTGTTTCCCGCCACCCAGCGATATTGCGCATAAACCTAGGCGGCACGCGATGCACGGAGGTGACAAGCGCAGCCTATAGCACATTGTAGGATCTAAAGTATGTCCAGAGGGGGGTGATTATACCACTTGACCAAATAAAAACTTATCCTTTTCCCAATTTTAAGTTTTGTTAGGTTTTAGCAATTTAGCACAAGTCAAGCAATCTTCCTACACATGCAGTTCTAGAGTTGTGGCAGCAGAAAGTAAATCATTACATATGAAGGTAAAGGGAGGGGTTGGAGAGTGCAAACGCAAGTGGAGACACTGATGTTTTTGGTGTGGTTCCGATAGGTGGTGCTATCGTACATCCACGTTGATGGAGACTTCAACACACGAAGGGTAATGGTTGCGCGAGTCCACGAAGGGCTCCACCCACAAAGAGTCCACGAAGAAGCAACCTTGCCTACTCCACCATGGCCATTGCCCACGAAGGACTTGCCTCACTAGGGTAGATCTTCACGAAGTAGGCGATCTCCTTGCCCTTACAAACTCCTTGGTTCAACTCCACAATCTTGTCGGAGGCTCCCAAGTGACACCTAACCAATCTAGGAGACACCACTCTCCAAAAGGTAATAGATGGTGTGTTGATGATGAACTCCTTGTTCTTGTGCTTCATGTGATAGTCTCCCCAACACTCAACTCTCTCTTACAGATTTGCATACGGTGGAAAGAAGATTTGAGTGGAAATCAAATTGAGGAAGGCTAGAGATAAGGATTCATATGGTAGGATTGGAATATCTTGGTCTCAACACATGAGCACGTGATTCTCTCTCAGAAAATGAATAGTGGAAGTGTATGCACGTTCTTATGGCTCTCTCACTGATGGAGAGGGGTGGAGGGTTATATATAGCCTCCACACACAATCTAGTCATTACACACATTTGACCAGACTCGGTCAAACCGAATAGAATAACTCGGTCAGACCGAAGCAATTCAAAATGTGAACGTTAGACATCTCGGTGGGACCGATACTACCAACTCAGTGAGGCCGGTAAGTTAGGGTTAGGGCAAAACCTCAACTCGGTATGACCGATTACACAAACTCGGTGAGACCGATTCTAGTAATAGGCAAAACTGAGACTTGGCCAGGCAAACTCGTTGGGACCGATCGCTCCTTTCGGTGAGATCGAAACGTTACAAAAGGTAACCAGAGAGTTTGCATTACCAACTCGGTGGGACCGATCCTCTCATCTCGGTTAGACCGAAATGTTACGAAAGGGAAACAGAGAGTTGGCAATCCCATTTCGGTGAGACCGAAATCCCTGTCGGTGAGACCGATCTGATTAGGGTTTTGGCAGTGGCTATATCAAGTGAGCTCGGTGGCGTCGGGTAGATCAAATCGGTGGGGCCGATTTTGACTTTTAGGTTTAGGACATATGTGGAAATGAGAAAGTGGTTGAGAGATTTGGAGCTTAGCACTGAGCATTTTGAGAAAGTAGACCATTAAGCAACACCTCATCCCCTTTTAATAGTATTGGCTTTTCCTATGGACTCAATGTGATCTTGGATCACTAAAATGAAAATGTAGAGTCTTAATTTTTTGCCAATCTTTGTCCTTGGCTTTTTGAGGGGTCCACATCTCTAATCCATGCCATGCCAATCATTGAACTTCCTGAAATATTTATCTTGAAAGGATATTAGTTCAATGAGCTATATGTTATTATTAATTACCAAAACCACTCGGGGAATAGTTGCACTTTCAATCTCCCCCTTTTTCGTAATTGATGACAACATATAGATCAAAGCTTCGACAAAAGATAATAAGAATGAATTATATCGTTGCTTTGAGAAGTATGTGATAAGCGAGAGCTCCCCCTAAATTTATGCATTATTTAAGATTTGCTTTCGAATGCAAATGCACAATCGATTAGGCATACCTCTTGCTTGAGCGCTTAAAATGATAAGATTTAAGCAATAAGCACTCATCACCAAAGTAACAAGTGAATGATCATACACAGTCAGATAAGCACACATTAAGCATAGTATGATATGCTCAAGCACAAGTAGTATCTCACACACATAAGAAAATTGTAGCGATAACCAAACAACCAAACGAAGTAGCAAGCAAAAACCAACAAAAAGAGACAAGACACTCTCTCTCGAAGGCTAATGATCTATACACTTTATCCCCCTTTGGCAACAAGTTACCAAAAAGCTCGAAAATGCATAGTGCTATGCGGCACTCTAGGCACGATCTCTGGGAGGTGCAGAAGAAGTCTTCTCGTCGGTGTGCGAAGATGGCATGGAGATGAGAGCATCTGCAAACACTTCTGATGAAGTCTCTGGAGCTGGAGGTGTTGAAGCTGGAGGAACAACTGTAGTAGTGGCTGCAGGAGCAGATAGTGTAGGTCTGGACTCATCAACTGGCACAGCTGAAGATATTGGTCCTCTTGGGACTCTCTGAAAAGCATTTTTCGTTTCTCTATCCTCGGCCTCTTCCTTGAGCTTCTCCACAGTAGCTTGGATCTCCGTGACCTTCATATCTAGATCATAGAATTTTGTCTCAATGATCCTTTCAAGGCTTGCTTGATTCTGAGTCAAGTTGGCCAAACTCTTCTCAATCCTCAGAGTGGCCTCAAGCAGATGACTGAGCTGATCTTGCTTGGTCTTAGGACCTCCAGATGCACTTGCTTTCTTGGATTCCTTTGCTTGAGCAATCTTCTCTTGGCCCTCAACTGAAGTGGGATGGGATGCATCCATGACAACTTCATTGTCCTCAAAATCTGGCCTAAGACGAAGATGCCTCTTGTCAAGCAGATATGTCCCTTTCTCCAACCTGGAGTTGATAAGCATCTGAATATGAGGGGCATATCCACAAGACCTTTTCTGGTCAGTTGTTTTCCTTTTGATTATCTCTACAATCAGACTCATGACCTTGAACTTCTCGGGAACATCAAACATGTGGGGCAAGTTGATGGAGTGACCTCGGATCATTCTACGATCTCCTCACTTGGGCAACAAAGTGTGCCTAAGTATAGTATTAATTGTGGTCAATCCAGACAACAGATGATATATGGAGCCAAACTTGTGAGTTTTCACTTCTCTGTTAGGAATTGGCTTGTACATATTTTCCATAGAGTTTGGATCCATCTTGGACTTGGCATACACATCAGTGTCATTTTGATTCTCCTTGGGGGCATTGATCAGACTTGCTCATTCAGCAACAATTGATTGGTACCTTGTACTTGTACCTTCAGTCATCCATACAATTCTACCATCTGGATAGAAATGAGCAGTGGAGTAGAACTGCATGATCATCTCATCGTTCCATCTAGTCAGTTTCTTTCCCACAAACTTGTCAACTTCATTTTTTCCTGAAGCTCTCATGAACACCTAGAAAGAAATCAGCATGTTTGTCGATGTATTTCTAATCCACCCACTTCATGTCACGGACAATGGGCTTCTTGTCCAACAACACTGTCTCATAGAAATCTTGTTGTTCCTTGGTGTGAAACCTATAGTCCACAGAAGTGTTTCTCCTTGTAGCATATGGATCAGTCTGTCTCCATCTTCTCACACCTACATCCTTTCTCTGTTTCATGTTCTCAGCAACAAGATGGGCATCATTATGATCTGGAATCTTTGGCTTGAGTCTTCTAAGCATCATAGACTCATCATCATCTGAGGATTCTTGTTCTTGATCTTCTTCTTCCTCGGGAACCTCTGGAACTGGGGCCTTGTTCTTCTTAGCTGCTGGGATGTCTCTAGTGGACCTCTTGGGTGCAGAAGCTTTTGGGGCAGCTTTGGGCATAGATGGAGCAGCCCTGGCATTGATGGCATCCCCCATCATCTTCTGAGTCTTTGCGGCAGGTGCAACAGGCTCATCGGCATCATCATCATCATCTCTCATGGATGGCTTGCCAACCGCTCTGGCTGTGTTCTTCCTAGCTCTTTTCTTAGCTCATGTTGGCTCATCATTTCTTGTTTCAAGAGTGAACACAATTGTTTCTTGAGTGGAGGCTCTGACTTTTGACATTGGAGCTCTCTTGGCAGGGGCCTTCTTGTTCAGACCAGGCTTGACAACTCTAGCAGATTCTTCCTTGTTGACAGCCTTCTTCTTTGAAGTGACCTCTTCAGCCACAAAATCCTCATCCTCACTATCAGAAGTTTTCTTCTTCCTTGACTTGGTAGCAGCCTTTGGCAGATTGCTTGGAGTGCTTCTACTGCTCTCATAGTAGCTGCTGTTGGAGCGACTCGATCCCTCACTCAGATGTGCCTGCTCCTCAGACCTGTTATGACTGTCACTGCCCTCTGACATCTCTGAAACTACAAGCAGACCCTGTGAATAGATATAGTTGAGGTAGAGTGGATGAGCATCACAAAGTGCAGAAATTTTGCAAAGCAATTGAATCAAAGACTTAGTTTTAGGTTTCTACAGCAAGCATTTCGGAGCTACCGATTTGTTAAACTCGGTGACACCGAAGCAACTTTGAGAGTTTAAACTGGTGAAATCGGTCAGACCGAGACACAGTTCGGTGACTCGAAGCTTGCTAGGATTTCACTGAGAGTTGAACTCGGTCACACCGATTTGTAAGTTTCGGTCAGACCGAACCTTACATGTGCAATGGCCTAAGCCAAATCAGTGAGACCGATTTCTACAACCCGGTCGGTCCGAGCTGAGTTTGGCGGAAACCTAACCCTAAAACTTTGATTCAAAACTAATATATGCGTAGTTTTTGCTGGACAAGATGATCTCATACGTGGCAAGAATTATGGCATTTACTTTGTGCTTAGAATTAGATTGAGGAAAACACAAAGGGTTGAACTCATACCCTAACTTGGTGATGAGTTTGCTACGGTGACAACGGCGGCGAGGATTTCCGTTGACGGCGGCGGAGACCAGCGGCAGGGGGTCGTGGGCAACGAGAGGATGATCCGGAGACCTCAAGTCGGGAGTGTAAGTGCATCTAGTGCCACCCCTAGTTGGTTTTGGAGTATTGACGACAAACCTAGTTGAGGGACTAATGTGTTTGTGAGAAATGCAGGATAACACAGGTAGTAGTCCATCATTGATTCGGTTAACCTATCGGAGATGACCCCTAAAAATGTATGAAGACATTGATATCAGTGGTGGTATATGAAGATAATCATATTGAAGACTATGACATGAGAAGACATTGTGTGAAGACTATGGAAAGCGAAGACGTAGATTTTTCGTTGCTTCCTTTTCTTCTTTGTTGAGTCATAGGAACCACCGTACTATTAAGTGGGGTCCAAGTGAACTAAGTCAGAGTGACTGAAGAGATGATCAACCAAATCCTATATCTTCAAGCGAAGACTATGAGAGAAAATCTTATCCAGAGTCGGATGAGTCAGCTTTACTTGTAGCTCAAGTAAAGTTGCCGTGTGTGTTTGAAATCTGACCGTTGGAACACGTGTCGGTTCCTTAGTGACCCAGGGTCACTTCGGACAAATCAGGTCGGGTTGCCTAGTGGCTATAAATAGCCCACCCCCTACACCATTAATTGGTGGCTGCTCAGAGTTATTACATGGCTTTTGTCGTTTGAGAGCAACCCACCTCCGAAGCATTTGAGAGAGAAATCCTTGCGAGGACAAAGCCAAAAACACCCAGAGCCAAAGAGTGTTAGGCATCACTGAAGTCTTTCTGTCTGTGTGACCTGAAGACTTATTACACTTGAGGACTGTGTTTCCTCCAGCCGGTTAGGCGTCGCGTTCTGAGCATCCAAGAGTCATTGTGGATCGCCGGTGAATGAAGTATGTGAAGGTTTGGAAGTCTACCTTGAAGACTTACCAGAGTGATTGGGCGAGGACTAGGTGTCCTTAGCTCAAGGGGAACAAGGTGAAGACGCGGTCTTCTGAGTTAAATCTCAGCCTCCCTAACCAGACGTACAGTTGTCACAGCAACTGGAACTGGTCTAACAAATCACTGTCTTCCTCGAGCTACTGGTTCTATCCTTTCCTTCCCTTTACTTACTGCTCTATGTTGTGAAGTCATTGCATGCTTGCCTTATCTGATTGACTTCACTGAGTATCTACTTGTTGTGATTGGCTTCATTCCTTCTTCCATCATGATCCCTACTGCCTAGCTGCTATTAGTCTTCGTGCTTTCACTTCATTGAATACATGACTATGGCTTATCTAGTGTAGTCCACTTTCCGCTGCATACTAATAGGATTGAGTTTATCGTTTGTCTTCGAAACTACCATGTTTTGAAGCATTTCATAAAAATCGCCTATTCACCCCCCCTCTAGTCGATATATTGCTCTTTCAATTGGTATCAGAGCAAGGTACTCCCTTGTTCTGTGTGATTCGGTTTAACCACCTGGAGTTTTAGTTATGTCGACCGCAGGAATGGAGACAGTGTCTTGCCCCATGTTTGACGGTCCCGAGTATCCCAAGTGGAAGGCCATGATGAAGAAACGTCTCATGGCGATTAACAGTGAGCTGTGGACCATCACTGAGATTGGTCTTTCCGATCTATGCAAGAGGGCAGAAGCTGATGACATTCGCAAGTTCACTCTTCTCAATCTCACAGCGAAGGACGTCATCTGCTCCTATCTGTCTCAAGATCAGTTCAGGAACATCATGCATCTTGATCATGCGAAGCTTATCTGGGACCGTCTCTCTGAAGTCTACGAAGGTCATCGAACTCATGATGATTCTGAGTTTGAGAAATTCAAGGAATCTCTCAAGACGATGACTTTCGATCCAGAACCATCATCCTCTCCACCATGTCTTATGGAGAAAGGTGCCAAGGTAGCGGAATGCTATTCATCTGAATCTAGTGATGATGAGTCTGGTGATGAATTTGGACCCAGCTATGTCAAGCTTGCTTCCCTTGCCACTAAACAACAAATTGCTCTGGAAAAGGCTCAAAAAATGCATAATAAGAGCAATAAAATGTTGGGTGAAGAAATGGATCAGTCGAAAAACTTAGCTGAAAGTCTTCAGAGGCTTCAGGCTAAGTTAACTACGCTTCACAGTCTTCATAACACTCTCTTATCCGATCATGAAAAGCTAAGAGGATGTTATGAAGATCTTCAGAAGGAGCATAATTCATTACTTGCTCAACATGTCGGTGCTTCTCACGAAAAGTTTGAACCACCATGTCTAAAATGCATTGAGCGTGATAATGCTATATCTGTTGTTGAATGTTCTACTACTGCCACTGTTGCAATGTCTTCAACTGCTGATGTGGTAACTAACCCCTCTGCTGAGGATACCACTACTATTGCTGATGAAAATGCTAGGTTGAAGACTTTGCTTGAAACAGGGATGTACAAAAGCCTCAAAGGGCATCAGACTCTATGTCATGTCCTCAAAAAGCAAATACTAAACCGAAACCCTAGGAAAGAGGGTGTTGGGTTCGACAGGAAAATGAATGTTGATGGTTCATACTGGAAGCCTGAGCATTATCCCAAAACCACATGGGTTGCTGCAAAGGAACCTTCAGTGGATCCATCTACCTTATCTGGCTTCACTTGTGCTAATCCTGTTATTATTGATGAATCCTTTGATGCAAACTATAAACTGTTTAAGAATCAAAATGGTGTAGTGTTTGCCAGGTATATTGGTACTAACTACAGGAACGGGCCACCTATGAAGAAGATTTGGGTACCCAAAGGTTGTCTTGAGAAGCTTCCAGCAAATATTATCATGACACCTCCTAGGATGAAGAAAAACTCTAGACCAAAGGCTTCATATGGTCCTAAGGCTTCATACAGACAAAGGACTCACCTGAGTCACCCTAACGCGGATGTTTTGCAGGGAAACCATACTCAGACCCATGAATATGAGCGTGTTTCTTCAAACCGCTATATTCATAAATCCAAGAATTTTTCTGCCTATTCTTATGAGTATTATTCTCCTCCTGCAAGACTATTTGCTAGGGCTCCAAAGCCAAAATTCTCAGATGCTGCTCTAAGACTCATTGCTTCTAAGCCACCCCTGAAGATGTGGGTGGTTAATAAGAACTAACTCTCTTTTACAGGGAAGGGTCTCCAGCCGAAAATCAAAGGCGTCTGATGCTATTGCTGGGGACCTAAAACACTTGCTGGGCACAAGATCAAATGCCCAAAATGACTTACTGCTCATACTATTCATAAATCACTTGCAGAATGTCTTATCGGTCCTAACTTTCATCTAAGCTTTCATAATCCACTTATATGTCAAATGTTTATGCTTCATAATGGCTTTTGGTGAAGCCTATCCTCCTAACTGCATTGTAGGGAGTGACACCAAAGTCTTCAGAATGGATTATGGATAGCGGATGCACAAATCATATGACTGGTGATCGAAATCTTCTTATGGACTCAACCTTACGTCCATCTAATAAGAGTCACATCACATTTGCTGATACTGGTAAAAGCAAAGTGTTGGGTCTAGGTTGAGTAGCAATCTCAAGAGATCAACACATGGATAAAGTCATGCTTGTTGAATCTCTTGGCTTCAACTTAATGTTTGTCTCAATGCTTTGTGACTTAAACATGATTGTGATCTTTGGTAAATTTCGTTGTCTTGTACTAATGGAATCTGACAAGTCTTTAGTATTTGAAGGATACAGAAAAGGTGATCTGTATATGGTAGATTTCTCAGCTGGACCACAAATGGCCGTATGTTTTCTAGCAAAAGCTTCTGAGTGCTGGCTCTGGCATCGGAGGCTAGGACATGCTGGCATGAGGAACTTGCACACTCTCGCAAAGAAGAAGCATGTCATGGGCATCGAGGAAGTCAAGTTCAAGAAAGATCATCTATGTGGTGCCTGTGAAGCTGGGAAGATGACTATAGCCAAGCACCCCTCGAAGACAATCATGACGACATCCAAACCCTTCGAGCTGCTTCACATGGACTTATTTGGCCCTACTCACTACTCCACATTCTCTACCATAGCTTGTCTCTATGGCTTCGTCATTATTGATGATTATTCAAGATACACATGGGTGCACATAATACTCTACAAGACTGAAGTGCAAGATGTCTTCAGACGCTTCGCCAGCCGTGCCATGAACAACTATGGCATCAAGATCAAGCATATCAGAAGTGACAATGGCACTGAGTTCAAGAACACTGGCCTCGATCTTTATCTGGATGAAATGGGAATAACTCATGAATTCTTAGCCCCATATACACCTCAACAAAATGGGATCGTTGAGCGCAAGAACAGAACTCTAATTGAGATGGCTCGAACGATGCTCGATGAATACAAAACACCAAGAAGGTTCTGGCCCGAAGCTATTGATACTGCATGCCATATCATCAACCGTGTTTATCTTCACAAGCTTCTGAAGAAAAGATCTTATGAACTCCTCACTGGAAAGAAGCCTAACGTAAGTTACTTCAGAGTATTTGGAGCTAAGTGTTGGATCAAGGATCCTCATCACAAGTCAAAATTTGCACCCAAAGCACATGAAGGCTTCATGCTCGGATATGGAAAGGATTCACACTCCTACAGAGTCTTCAACATCTTTCTCTATAAAACTGTTGAAACTATGGATGTGCGATTTGATGAGACAAATGGTTCACAAAGAGAGACCCTACCAACTGTGCTAGATGAAGCTTCACCAAATGAATCTATCAAGCTTATGGGAACCGGTGATATCATGCCTTCTGAAGCACAACCTGACGAGGAACTCATCATCTCTACTCCAAATCAACCTGAAGACAATGCTCAGCCTAAAGACAACACTCCTGATGATGACAATGTACAGCAAGAGCAAAATCTTCGTCCAGCTCATCCTCGTGTTGCAAATGAAGTACAAGTTGAGAAGATAATTGATAGCATAAATGCTCCTGGTCCACTTACTCGCTCAAGAGCAACACAGCTTGCAAATTTCTGTGGGCACTTTGCTTTTGTCTCAATATCTGAACCCAAGAAAGTTGCTGAAGCTTTTATGGAACCCGAATGGATTCAAGCAATGCAAGAAGAGCTTCAGCGGTTTGAGCTGAACAATGTGTGGGAACTTGTCAAGCGTCCTGACCCTCTCAAGCACAACATAATAGGCACAAAATGGATCTATCACAACAAACAAGATGAGCATTGTTAAGTGGTCATAAACAAAGCTCGTCTCGTTACTCAAGGATACACTCAAGTCGAAGGGATTGACTTCGATGAAACATTTGCTCATGTGGCTAGACTTGAAGCTATTCGTATACTACTAGCCTATGCAAATCATCACAGCATACTTCTATATCAAATGGATGTAAAGAGTGCCTTTCTCAATGGAAGGATTGAAGAAGAAGTGTATGTTGCACAACCACCTGGCTTTGAAGATCCAAAACATCCTGATATGGTATACAAGCTCAACAAGGCACTGTATGGCCTCAAACAAGCGCCTCGTGCTTGGTATGACACTCTCAAAGGCTTCCTGAAGAGCAAAGGCTTCAAACCTGGATCCCTAGACCCCACACTCTTCACGAAGACATATGATGATGAGCTATTTGTCTGCCAAATCTATGTGGATGACATTATCGTCGGCTGCACGGACAAGAAATACAGTGATGAGTTTGGTCACATGATGCAAGAGCAATATCAAATGTCCATGATGGGTGAGCTGAAGTTCTTCCTTGGTCTTCAAATTCGTCAGCAAAGCAACGGCATCTTCATATCTCAAGAGAAGTACCTTAAAGATTGCCTGAAAAAGTTTGGAATGCAAGACTGCAAAGGGTACTCGACGACAATGCTTGCTAAACATCATCTAGGTCCCGACGCAAATGGTAAAGAGTTTGATCAACAGGTATACCGCTCCATGATTGGTTCTTTACTTTATTTATGTGCATCTAGGCCAGATATTATGCTTAGTGTTTGCATGTGTGCTCGATATCAAGCGGCACCAAAGGAGTCGCATCACTTAGCTGTGAAGCGAATACTTCGATATTTGGCTTACACCCCAACACTAGGATTATGGTATCCAAAGGGCTCAGAGTTTGATCTAGTTGGATTTTCAGATGCTGATTATGCTGCTGACAAAGTTGATCGCAGGTCAACATCAGGCACATGTCACTTTCTGAGACGATCACTTGTCTGTTGGTCTTCAAAGAAGCAGAACTATGTATCACTCTCCACTGCTGAATCTGAATACATTGCTGCCGGATCTTGCTGCGCTCAGCTTCTCTGGATGAAGCAAACACTCAAGGACTATGGATTCCATCTGAAGCATGTGCCACTCTACTGTGATAATGAAAGCGCCATCAAGATTGCCAACAACCCAGTTCAGCACTCGAAGACAAAGCACATTGAAATTCGTCATCACTTTCTCAGAGATCATGTTATGAAGGAAGATATTGATATCATACACGTCAACACTGAAGAGCAATTGGCAGATATCTTCACAAAGCCCTTGGATGAGAAAAGGTTTTGCAAGTTGCGGTGTGAGCTAAATATCTTAGAATCCTCAAATGTCCTGTAATCAGACACACATCCTAACACTTATGCATATTGATGACTTAGATGTGCAACACACGAAGTAAAGTATATCTTCAATCAATGAAGACTTACATTCTAAGTGTGAATACATTAACATGGAATTTGACTTCGAAGCGCCACGATAATTGTGAGCTGTGTCTGGGTCTAATACTTCCTATACGGTGGGTAACGCCACCACCAAATTCTTGTTTGAAGCGTTTCTCGTGGCGTTAGATTTGCAAAGTCTTCGCACTTGGTTTATCTTCACATAGGACATATATATATATATATATATATATATATATATATATATATATATATATATATATATATATATATATATATATATATATATATATATATATATAGTTGTGTTCTGTCCTCAACAGCATTCACTTATAGCTATGTTTTCATATTTGAATCTTTTGGACTAAGTGAATGTGATCGGACCCTAACCTCTCTATGATTTCTCCTCTCACACTATGTCTGTCCAAATCATATGCACTATGTTGAAACTATCGAATATCTTCTCTGTGTCCTTGTCAGAAGAAGATATGGAGACAAACTTTAAATCTGATTTTAATGCTCCATCCTTTATGCCTGAAACCCGAAGAAGCAGGAACGACCACTCCGACAGTCGTGGTGAACGTGGGATCGTGGGACAACTCCCAATGCGTTACATGACCGCCACGTGTCACTCGTACGTGAACCGTTAGGGGCACCTGCGTAATTGCGATGTGCTGTCTCCCATGCCTATAAATGCACGTCCCATCACGGTCAAAAAGTTCTTCTACCACCTCTCCACCTCGACCAACCCTAGCGCCTCCGCTAGATTTCGACAACGCCGGCGACGAAGCGCTTCTCTGCCGCAACCTCGTCGACGCCGTCCTCACGCTGGTCGCGGACATCTTCTACTCCGTCGTCGCCGTAGCTGTCCTCCGTCGCCAAGTTAGGGCACGGAAGACCGAACTGCTGGGCATCCAACTCCTCTCCGTCTAAGCAGTTCATCGTGTGGTAAATAAAACTTGCTTTTTACCATCTTGTTGATCCATAAAGATTCATCTATTTTACCACAAGAAGTTTCTACCTACTTAGATATATAGATCTATCTTGTCTGCATCTCATATCTTGCCTAGTACATTCACATATGCTTCAACCATAGTTAGATTCCTCACTTGTACCTATTCGTGGATTCGTACAAATCTGGAACCAACTCTCATGAGTGAATGTCTTCGCGCTATGAGGTCAAAGTCTTCAAAACTGTTTTAATCTTCAAAACTTCTGAGAATGCATATGACCTCTTCCCCTTCCCTCGCATCTCTAATGCTGTCACAGGTACATGTCCGTGGGAGAATCCCTTGGTTCTCATAGTCTGCATTCATTTGCAGAAATTTTGCAGCGTCACATTCACTCCCTGAAGACAGTTCCTGTCTGACCAGCAGACCGAAGCATTTGCCTGTTTTGAAGCCTTTCAGTTTGAAGCCCTTCAGGTTGAAGCAAATGGCAACTGACAAGATAGTTTGAAAGGGTGGCATACAGCGCCGTGGCAACACCTCCATTGATTTGCCTCCTGATCTCATTGAGATATACAAGACTGATCCAGAGGAGGATTATAATCAGAGGAAGACACGAATCCAATGGATTCGAAGATACTGGGCTGAACAGTGGTTTAAGTACAGGTTCGTGACCCAAGAGTATGCTGGGAAAAACGCCATCAAGCATCCATGGGGAGATATCACATATAAAAATCTTCCCCCCAAGACTCGTGCTGAAGCCATTGCTCAAGGCTTCTATCCTTGCATGGTCAGAGGGCCTCAGCCTACTGATGCTGATCCTAGCTCTCTGCTCTGGTGTCGCGACGACAATCTGTTCAATCGAAATCTTCAATACGCCAAGAACTCAGCCGAAGAGAACAAGAAGCATTGGGGATTATACTTCAATCTTGGCCCCTCTGCGCCCCGCGCTGATGGCACACGCGAAGTTGAACCAAATCTGGTTGGGCCCTTCTACAACTTAGAAGGCCTCATCAGTCACATCAAGGTTCAAGGGGCGGATGTGGATCAGCCTGCAGCAGATGCTGATTCTGAAGAAGCACCTGCAACACCGAAGCCCAAGAAGAAGAAATCAAAGGCTTCGAAGACCACTCCTCCAATTGCTTCTAGAGTGAAGCATGTGGCCACTACTCCACCTGCACCAAGTGTGCAATCTGAGGAACACTCTCGTATCTCCAAGAGCAGACACCTGAAGAAGAAGCCATCACGCAACCCCAGTCCAGCTCTCACTCCTGATGCTGTTCTAAAGACTGCCAATGATGCCCTTGATCTCTCAAGTGATGAAGATCTTGGAGACGATGCTCTGGAGCTACTGATCAAGAGCAAGCAAGATGCTGAAATCTTCAATGACTTACCGCTCTTTGACGTTGAAGTGCTCAATAACTTCATTGATGAATGGTTTGACACCCCCAACCTGAGCTTCGATGATCTTCAACTTCCAGTTGGCCTCAGCGTCTCCTTCCATGGCGCCATTGCTTCTGAGATGGCTCTAGCTTAGAGAATTGTTGAGCTGAAGCAAAAGATCGACTATGAAAAGGCTCAGTTCAAGAAGCATGTGGACAAGCTCAGCGTACAAGAAATTGAAAACTTCAAGGTTATGATGCATGAGCTCAAGGAAGCCTTTCGTCAGAGGCGTGATGAAGTTAAAGGTTCTCGTGAGCGAATCAAGGACTTGGCTGCCAAATGCGTTCAAGCGTTCAATGAAGCTGAAAAGCGCAAGGCACTTGGGCGTCCTGGTATTGACCCAAGGATGGCTGCCAAGAAGAATAAGAAGCAACATGTGCCCGAAGCTGAAGAATCAGGGCAGGAAATGCCTCGCATAGTCTTCCCTGCTAGCATGACTGGCACGAAGCCTAAGGCAACCCCAACCGCTTCAAAGCTCAGGAAGACAAAGATGGCTGAAGCTGAAGCTTGCAAGCGCAAGCAAACTACTGATGAAGCTCCACCCACCAAGAAGCGCAAAACCAAGAAGGATAAGGCTGCTTCCAAAGAGCCTATCTTTGTCGAGCCAATCTCAGTTGCTCGCCCTGCATCTTCCCAAAGAGAACGACGAATGACTGTTCATGAGCCTGCTCCCACAGAGGCTGAAGACATTCCAGCTGTTGACCCCACCGCAGCTGAAGACATTGGTCCTCATGACAATGTTGAAGATGATGAAGTCCTTCCTCAGATCGAATACAACGTTGAATCTTCGCCTATTCTTACGAACAACGAACGCATCAGCATTGGTCGTCCATTGACGCCAATTGCACAGGATGACTCGTGGGCTGATCACCCACAAGATACGCCAGCCACACCTCAGCCAACTCAAGACACCAGTTCGGTGCTTGAAGATGAAGACTTTGAGGCCCAACAACCTCCATCTCCTTAGGCATCGCCAGCTTTTCGCAGGCTTCGCAAAGGACCAAGGCCTCAAGTCGTCGCCCCAAGTGTTCCAGAAGGAGTAGAGAAACCATCTATACCTGATGCTGCTCCTACTGTGAACCCCTCAGAATCTGAAGCCAAAGAGCCTGAAGATATTCCAGCTGCATCAGCCGAAGAAGAACCACCCCAAGGAGAAGAACAACCCCAAGTTGAAGACGAACGTACTGCCATACCCCCTGTTCTCGAGGAGAACGTGTCCGACCCTCCAGCTCCTGAAGTGGAGGTTACAAATTCAGAGGCTGCCACCACCAACACTAAAGCCAATGACGTGGTCATGGCTGAAGCTAATGTGGCACCTGAAGTGACTGCGACTGAAGTGAATGTGCCTGAAGCTAGTGCTGCTCCTGAAGCCAATGTTGCACCTCAAGCAAATCTGCAGCTTGAAGATAATGCCTCTGCTCCTGTTTCGCCTCCACGGCCCCATACCATTGAGCAAGCATACAACAAGGATGATCAGCTTGTTACTGTCCGATGGACCATTTTGATTCCACCACCTACCACTGGACCGCGTGTTGCTGGTCCTGAGTTTGATCATCATGTTGAGCACAAGCCCCAAGTTCAGAAGCCTAAGTCAAGACTACCAAGGTTTCCAGGTATTGCAACCTCTCAAGGTTCATTCAATGTCAATAGCTTCACTGGGCACAACACCTTCTTTGACAGCGCCAAGAACCCATATTCCAAGCCAAGAATATCATCAGATAGGTTCTGGAGCCATCAGCAGCGCAGCTGCTACTCAAGAGTACTCTATGATCAAGGGCACATTTTCCCTCATATGCGTCTTGACACTGAAGCTATTGCTGGTCTGCCTTGCCTGAAGGAAGCTCTTGACTGCTTCTGTGATGCTGGCCTGCTCAATTTTGTAACAGACAAAGAGCATTGGAATGAAGAGCTGCTTCTACAATTCTATGCAACCCTCCACATTCGAGGCTACAACAGGGATCCGAAGACATGGGTCCTTGAGTGGATGACGGGCAATGTCCATCATGAAGCTAAAGCCTTTGATCTCATTGAGATTACTGGCCTGCCCACTCCAGGAGATCTGTATGAACCTGGCTGTCAATTGCACACTGAAGCCTTGGAGAGTATATTTCAGAAGCGCAAGCCCAACATGAGCCAAATGCTAAGCATGATGAAGCCTCTGCCAAGTGATGCTGAATATCCTAAGGAATTCTTTATTGAAGACCTAGAGTACCTGCCGCGCACCATCTATCACATCATCAGGCGTAGTCTATGGCCCGTCAAAGGACATTCATCATCATCCAAGCTTGAAGGCACTATGAAGACTTTGGTCTTCTATATCTTCAATGGCATCAGCTTTAATGCTTAGGATTTCTTCATTAGGCAATTGGCTATGTCTGGATCTGATCTATTTGGTCTGAAATTCTATGCCCCTTGGATTATGCGCCTCATCAAGCTGCATTCAGCTGTCACCTATCAGCCCTCTGCTTGCAACCATCAAATCTTCTTGCCTGAGGTTGATATGTCAGCTGAAGCTATCTACCAAGAGCCTGCCAAAGAGCCAGTTAGTCTTCACAATGCTGATCACCAGAGCTTCACTCAGCAGATTGAAGGAGTTCCAGCAGTCTCATGCATTTATCCTCTGGCTGGCCGTACTCGTCTACCTCGACACGCTGAAACCGAAGCCATTGAGAGCACCATCGCCCAAAGGCCTCAGAAGCGATCTCGTTACCTGAATAACTGAGAGCTTCTGGTTGCCCTTCATCAGAAACAGGATAAGCATCACCTCTGGTTAAAGCATCAGATGCAAAGCCTCTTGGTAGATGTCAATCGCATTCGCAATCTTGCCACCAAGAATGCCTTTGTTGCTCATGAAACCTATCGGAGGTCTTGGAAGAGTTTGACCTTGCTGAGTGCTGAAGCAGATCTTCAAGACGATGGCTTCACAGAGAGATTCAAGTTTGACAACACTCCTCCAAGGACTGCTGTTATGCGTCGAACTCCATCTCTTGAAAATTCTGAATACTCCTCCTCCGCTGCAACAATTAACGCCAGGGTGATCGATGATCAAGATGATGCTACCTCACCTCCTCCTACTTCAGCGCGCATCGACACTACACCAACTACTTCTACACCGCCAAACACCAACACCGACCCTGCATCCTCTCCTGGTCCAACTGGGAACGAGTGGAGGCTCTATGTCTTCAAACCTTTTTGGTCCTTACTGACAAAAGGGGGAGAAGCATATGAGTTGATAGTCTTCAAGCGGGTCCATATGGGCGGGTGCTTTATAATTTGCCTCGTGTTTACAACTCTCATTTTGCAACATTTGGTTCTTTGAGTTGTAACACTTAAACTGATGGTCGTCTGCTATGTTTTTATGCTACTCTGTAATGCGATGATAAATTCCGCATCTGCTATCTTATATTCCGCACTTAGTAATTATTGCAGACGTCCATTTTTCATTATGCATGTCATTATCTTCGACATATCAATTGTGCTTGATGAATTGTCTTCATAAGTTGAAGAGGATCTCCACAAGTACAACCTGCCATGTGCATTTGCATTCAAAGGCAAATCAACTATATGCACATCTTCAGGGGGAGCCTTTTGCTACTTACGAAGACAATACCTTTATCCTTTACAATTTCACATATCTTTATCCCTGTTGAAAACTTCAACCAGTTTGTCATCAATCACCAAAAAGGGGGAGATTGTAAGTGCATCTAGTGCCACCCCTAGTTGGTTTTGGAGTATTGACGACAAACCTGGTTGAGGGACTAATGTGTTTGTGAGAAATGCAGGATAACACAGGTAGTAGTCCCTCATTGATTCGGTTAACCTACCGGATATGACCCCTAAAAATGTATGAAGACATTGATATTAGTGGTGGTATATGAAGATAATCATATTCAAGACTATGACATGAGAAGACATTGTGTGAAGACTATGGAAAGCGAAGACGTAGATGTTTTGTTGCTTCCTTTTCTTCTTTGTTGAGTCGTAGGAACCACCGTACTGTTAAGTGGGGTCCAAGTGAACTAAGTCGGAGTGACTGAAGTGATGCTCAACCAAATCCTATGTCTTCGAGCGAAGACTATGAGAGCAAATCTTATCCAGAGTCGGATGAGTCAGCTTTACTTGTAGCTCAAGTAAAGTTGCCGTGTGTGTTTGAAATCTGACCGTTGGAACACGTGTCAGTTCCTTAGTGACCCAGGGTCACTTCGGACAAATCTGGTCGGGTTGCCCAGTGGCTATAAATAGCCCACCCCCTACACCATAAATTGGTGGCTGCTCAGAGTTATTACACGACTTTTGTCGTTTGAGAGCAACCCACCTCCGAAGCATTTGAGAGAGAAATCCTTGCGAGGACAAAGCCAAAAACACCCAGAGCCAAAGAGTGTTAGGCATCACTGAAGTCTTTCTGTCTGTGTGACCTGAAGACTTATTACACTTGAGGATTGTGTTTCCTCCAGCCAGTTAGGCGTCGCGTTCTGAGCATCCAAGAGTCATTGTGGATCGCCGGTGAACGAAGTATGTGAAGGTTTGGAAGTCTACCTTGAAGACTTACCAGCGTGATTGAGCAAGGACTAGGTGTCCTTAGCTCAAGGGGAACAAGGTGAAGACGCGGTCTTCTGAGTTAAATCTCAGCCTCCCTAACCAGACGTACAGTTGTCACAGCAACTGGAACTGGTCTAACAAATCACTGTCTTCCCCGAGCTACTGGTTCTATCCTTTCCTTCCCTTTACTTACTGCTCTATGTTGTGAAGTCATTGCATGCTTGCCTTATCTGATTGACTTCACTGAGTATCTACTTGTTGTGATTGGCTTCATTCCTTCTTCCATCATGATCCCTACTACCTAGCTGCTATTAGTATTTGTGCTTTCACTTCATTGAATACATGACTATGGCTTATCTAGTATAGTCCACTTTCCGCTGCATACTAATAGGATTGAGTTTATCGTTTGTCTTTGAAACTACCATGTTTTGAAGCATTTCATAAAAATCGCCTATTCACTCCCCCCCCCTCTAGTTGATATACTGCACTTTCAGGGAGAGCTGGATAGGCACGGGCGAAAGGATTCAGAAAACTTTCCAAGTTTCGGCATGTGGGTATATATATCCAGACTCTGTCGGTGTGACCGAGTGGAACGACTCGGGCGCATCGAGATGCAAAACTGCTAGCAGTTACTACAACTCGGTGAGACCGAATTGTTCTAATCGGTTGCACCGAGATTGAAAAGCTAGATCAACTTAATGAGCTCGGTATGACCGAAAGGAAAGAATTGGTCAGACCGAAATGCACTAAGAGGTTTTGGAAGTTTAAGTCCATGACGAATCGGAGACTCCAAGTGCTCCTCACTTAGAGTGGTTCAAATCTAACTTGATCAAACTTTGTGATGTAGCATGAATAGATTTTGAGACAAGGAAATCATAGATAGCTAGATGGGGTTCTTAGGCATTCTTGTCCATCCATTTGGCAAAAGAAGAAAGCCAAACAATCAAAGCAACAAATGGATGTCCTCGAATGAGAAAAATATGCACTCAACATGCTCACACAATAAGATAGCAAATGAAATATGTGGCAAAGCATGCACAACCATTCTAGCATCTATCAAGCAATTGGCGATGACTAGGTTATCTATATATGAGTATATTGACTTAGGAGTCAAATGAGAACATTTGATCATAGGTCATACTCATCGTTTAAGCTCAAGTGGGGTTACCACTTTTACATAAAGCATTGTTGTGTTCACACCATTAGAGTTGCTTTAGCTCAATTTTTAGAGTAAAGCTCCCCCTAGATGTGATATACCCCTAAGAGGGATGAACTTACCTTGGGTATTGTCGACGATGACTTCATGTAGGTGTTGAAGATGTAGATGCTAAATGTTGATGTAGATCATTTTGGAGCAATCCATTGGAGTGATTTGCACTTTCAATACCTACATGGGTTAGTCCCACAAGGAACATACAATGATATTCATGGACATAGAGTGAATTGCACACAAGATGATGTCCATGAAAGAATTAGGTTACCTTATCCCTTGTCTTACCAACAAGCGGGTTTGTGACTCCTTGAACTAGTGCAAGATGTGAAAGTTGATCGCATTTGTCCTTGCCAATATGAATAAGAGTGAAGTATGTTGGCGGAGTCACCCTCAAGAACACTCTAGTTCTTCTTCTTCATCGGGGTCCACACCTTCTTGATGGGAATCCTTGGAGTTGTAGATGTACTTGATGAAGTAGAACTCAATGTAGTCTTGGGAAACCACTTGACAATAGCCTTAGGAGCTTCTTCAAATACATCAATCTCTTATTGAAGCTTGTCCTTGCCCTTTAGCTTGTGGTCTTGTGGTGGAAGATCATCTTGGGCTTGTGTCCCCTTTAAGGAAGTAGGATATGTCGGATCTTTGGTTCCGGCAAAACCCTTAAGGTTTGAACTCTGGGGTGCGCATGAAGATCTCTCCTCCCGCCCTAGCTCGCCTACTCAACATCCCTAGATCTAGCTCGTCGGATCCGATGAACAAGAGACACAAGATTTATATTAGTTCGGGCTACCGTTGTGGTGTAACACCCTAATCCAGTGTGGTGTGGTGGATTGCCTTGTAGGCTGAGGAAGAACTAGTACATGGATGAACTGCCTCCTGAGGAGAGGTGTTCTTGAGCTCGGGTGAGCTTATGGTGTGTGGCCTTCTATCTGATCAACTCGAGATGAGATGATCCCAATGGTGGTGGCTAGTCTTATTTATAGTGGCCAGGATCCTCTTCCCAAATATTGAGCGGGAAGGGATCCCACAACGGCCAAATTTGAAGGGGGACAGCTAGTACAAGCTATCCTGACAAAAGGTGGTCTTCGCCTGCCAAAGGCTCTGGTGGTAATGTCGTCGTGGGCTCCGTGATGACCTTCGTCCTGTCGTCTTCGTGGTCTTGGTCTCGTTGCACCGATATGGAAACCTTTGCCTAATGCCTCGGGACTCCTCGCTTGCACCTGCTCCTTTAGCACAAAAGAGGAAACTGGCACTCTGTGCCCGCTGGCGCCCGCCTGGCATTGGTCGTCACTGCTCACGTCACAAGGACCTCGCGAGGCACCCCTCACCTCGACATCTCCGATCCTCACGAGCCGGCCTGGCGAGGCCGCCCCAGGGGATGCCTTGTGTTGTCCACGTCGCGAGGCTTGACCCCTCGCGAGGGTCTTGAGTGGTTGTTGAAGATGCTGGGCCGTACCAAGCCGCCTTGCGAGCCACGCCCTGGGCCGCAGGCAGGAAAGTTTGGGTACCCCCGTTCCCAGAACGCCGACAGTAGCCCCCGGGTCCAAGGTGTGCTCGGGCTTGGCATCGCAGTGAAGCCAAGGGCTAAGCGCGGAGTGCTGTGGGCCCTCAAAGCCTGCGGCCTTGCTTTGACGTGTGGCGCTTGATGGGACGTGGGTGTCTCCACTTCCCCACATAGCCTCGGCGACTACGCGACTTGACAAGTCTCTGCGTGCATAGCGGACCATCATTACCTGCGTTTATGGGGCCGGTGGTTGGCCTTCCTCTGGCTATAAATAAGGCGCCGAGTGGAGCCTCCGCTGCCCATCTTCTTCCTTCGTTCCTCTTGCTCCTTCGCCTGACCAAACCGCCATGGCGCCGCCCAGGAAGTACTCATCCATGGAGAAGGGGAAGGCTTAACAGGAGGGGCTTGGCTCACCACCAGCTAAGAGAGGACGAGACCGTCCTCGTAAGTGTGCCACGACCCTCGTCGGGGCTGCGAGCGGGCGTGGGAGGACCGCCGCAGCGCCCGTAGCCGCCCTTGGTAGCCGCGGCAGCGGTCCTTTGAGTGGCGGGAGCCACCGTGGCATTGGCGGTCCGGTGAACTGTGTGGACGTTACTATGTGTCTTATCCCGACGATCAGTAGTGGCTTCTACTAGGGGCGATCAGACCTTGTGTTGCTTTATTTATGGTATCTTTCTTTTGGATCTTCGTCTGTAGTCGGACTCTGATGTTATTCGGATGATGTATGTTAATGTATTTCATTGTGTGACGTGGCGAGTGTAAGCCAACTACTCTTTTACAGTTTCATCCCCTCTTTTACATGAGTTGTGCAAAGATACCATACTTGAGATCATTCTAGTATGGGATTATGCCTTTAAGTCATGTCTCGACAAGTGCGAGGCATAGTCTCATACTGTGCATTACAATATGCTCGACCGCCTCCTTGGCCCAGGTGTCCACCTGGGCGTAGTAGAGGAACATGCCCGTCACATCCTCGGGCTGGTGATCTCTGATAAAATAGAGAACTTGGAGCTCGAGATCGCCCTCCAGATGTACCACGAGCGTGTCGACCGCTTGGACGAATGCCTGCACGAGTTCAGGCAGAGCCAAGAGCTACCGTAGGCAAGGGCTGATGGTCATGGTCTCATGGAAGCGTTTTTGTTGAGTCGTTTCAACGTGGATAACTATGTATTAACATCAATCATAGTATTGCTCCGTTAATTGCTCTATTTCAATGTGTGTACTTTTTTCCGTTGTGTGTATATACGCTTTCCGTTCTGTATATGTGGATGATAACAGCTAGATTCAAATTAGTATACAAAAATAGATAGAAAATGGAATTCATAATATATATATATATATATATATATATATATATATATATATATATATATATATATATATTGTTCATTAGTTCATCACACAATATATATAATATCATGACATATATGTGATGATAGTTAACTACTAGGTACAAAACATAAAATTGAAAAAGAACAATACTAAAACTAATAATCACTCCTGATGCGCGGTGTCATCCCAGCGCGGAGGCAGTACTCCGCCTCCTCCACCGCATAGCTCTTGACGTACCGATCTGCCTCTTGCTGGCGGACGAGCACGGACGATCTTTCCATTTTGTTGGGCGCCCACCGAAGCTCCTCGTCGGTGGCACGCTGGAGCTTATCGTCCCACCTCCACGCAGCGATGAGGCGCCTAGCGCCTTTGGCCTTCCTCGTGAAGTACCCATCTTCGTACACCTCCTCCGCACGATGAGGCGCCTAGCGCCTTTGGCCTTCCTCGTGAAGTACCCATCTTCGTACACCTCCTCCGCACGATGACGCGCCCGCCCCCAAAGCTCAACCTTCTCCTTTTTCCAGGCGGCATCACGGGCTTCACAAACCGCCTGGTACCTCGCTTTTTCCTCTGCCATCTCCTTCTTGAACGCCACTTGCCTGGCTTTCTCAGCCGGCGACAGTGACTTCCATAGACAAAGATTGTACTGGCCCCCAAACCAATCCAAAGTTGGGGGGTCCGGTGCAACCTCGTCTGGCGGCGCGTAGGGGTCCTCCTCGTCGCTGCTCATCAAATGAGCGTCCTCGGGGGACGGCGACTCCTCGTTAACGCGTGGGCAGATCGGCGGCGCCATGGCAGAGCTTTGAGAGAGAGAGGGGCAGAGTGAGGGGAGGATGTAGATGAGAATGCAGGCAGACGACGTGAGCAAGGTAGTATTTATTGGCGGCCGGAATGTAGATCGACGGGAATAGTACACAAGCTTGTCGCTGGAATTTACGAGTACTGTAGTTTGAATTATACACTATTGCCGCATTAGAATTCGTGTGTGAACATAATAGCTTACAGTTTCCAATATAGAACCATGTCTGATTAATAACCCTCGCCATTCACCTTCGAAACCTCGAGGCGCGATATAGAGTGTCAATCGTGTGGGGGGCGGTTGTCTTGCCAGATCTTTACATTTTCTTTTTTGAACACCAGATATTTACATGGTCTGAAGATTTTTTTAACTCGCACACAAGTACACAAAAATATGATTTTTCAAACCATTATGGTTAGTCGTCGCATGTAGATGTAGCTGAAATTTGAATTACGGCCATTAAATGGCAAGAAAATCACTTAAATGTCCTTATAAGGTCAAATGGAGTCAGAAAGGGTTGAAAATTGATGATGTGGCTTTGAATGGTGCATTTTGAACACACAAAAAGTCTGGAGTTAAAATAAGTTCAAATAAATGAAATCCCTTTGTAAAGATGAGTTTTCGTCCAAAAGCCTGATACTTCGAAAGAGATTGTCCATTTTGTACACGAAGTGCGTCCAGTTTTTGTCGTAACCCTCTCAAATTTTTAGCATATGCTATGTGGGTGAAATGATGATACCATGCAAACTTTCAACCTTTTCAAAGTTCATTTGTAGTGCTTTTCAATTTCAGGGTCATTTAGCTTAAAAATCAGTAAATGCATGAAAAATACCAAATGAAGTCAGAAAGGGTTGAAAATTGATGATGTGGCTCTGAATGGTGCATTTTGAACACACACAAAAGTCTGGAGTTCAAATAAGTTCAAAAAATGAAATATCTTTGTAACAGATGAGTTTTCGTCCGAAACCCTGATACTTCGAAAGAGATTGTCCATTTTGTACACGAAGTGCATCCAGTTTTTGCAATAACCCTCTCATCTTTGTAGCACATGATATGTTGGTCAAATGACGATACCATGCCAACTTTTAACCTTTTTAGAGTTCATTTGTAATTCTTTTCAATTTCAGGGTCATTTAGCTTAAAAATCAATAAATGCATGAAAAATACCAAATGAAGACAGAAAGGGTTGAAAATTGATGATGTGGTTTTGAATGGTGCATTTTGAACACACAAAAAGTCTAGAGTTCAAATAAGTTCAAATAAATGAAATCCCTTTGTAACAGATAAGTTTTCGTCCGAAACCCTGATACTTCGAAAGAGATTGTCCATTTTGTACACGAAGTGCGTCCACTTTTTGTTGTAACCCTCTCAACTTTTTAGCATGTGCTATGTGGGTGAAATGATGATACCATGCCAACTTTCAACCTTTTCAGAGTTCATTTGTAGTGCTTTTCAATTTCAGGGTCATTTAGCTTAACAAAATCAGTAAATACATGACAAATACCAAATGAAGGCGGAAAGGGTTGAAAATTGATGATGTGGCTCTAAATTGTGCATTTTGAACACACAAAAATTCTGGAGTTCAAATAAGTTCAAAAATGAAATATCTTTGTAAAAAAGAGTTTTTGCATGAAACCCTAATACTTCGAGAGAGATTGTCCATTTTGTACACGAAGTGCACCCAGTTTTGGCCGTAACCCTGTCATCTTTTTAGCACATGCTATGTGGGTCAAATGATGATACAATGCCAACTTTCAACCTTTTCACACTTCATTTGTAATGCTTTTCAATTTCAGGGTAATTTAGCTTAAAAATCAATAAATGTATGAAAAATATCAAATGAAGTCAGAAAGGGTTGAAAATTGATGATGTGGCTTTGAATGGTGCATTTTGAACACACAAAAAGTCTGGAGTTCAAATAAATGAAATCCCTTTGTAACAGATGAGTTTTCGTCTGAAACCCTGATACTTCGAAAGAGATTGTCCATTTTGTACACGAAGTTCGTCCAATTTTTGTCGTAACCCTCTCAGCATTTCAGCATGTGCTATGTGGGTGAAATGATGATACCGTGCCAACTTTCAACATTTTCAGAGTTCATCTGTAGTGATTTTGAATTATGAGGGTCATTTAGCTTAAAAAATCAGCAAATGCATGAAAAATACCAAATGAAGTTAGAAAGGGTTCAAAATCGATGATGTGCCTCTGAATGGTGCAGTGTGAACACACAAAAACTCTGGAGTTCAAATAAGTTCAAAAAATGAAATACCTTTGTAACAGATGAGTTTTCGTATGAAACCCTAATACTTCGAAAGAGATTGTCCATTTTGTACACAAAGTACATCCAGTTTTTGCCGTAACCTTCTCATCTTTTTAGCACATGCTATGTGGGTGAAATGATGACACCATGCCAACTTTCAACTTTTTGGAGTTCATTTGTAATGCTTTTCAATTTCAGGGTCATTTAGTTCAAAAAATAGTAAATGCATGAAAAATACAAAATGAAATCAGAAAGGGTTGAAAATCGACGATATGACTCTAAATGGTGCATTTTGAACACAAATAAAGTCTAGAGTTCAAATAATTTCAAAAAATGAAATCCCTTTGTAACAGATGAGTTTTCGTCCGAAACCCCGATACTTCGAAAGAGATTGTCCATTTTGTACATGAAGTGCATCCAATTTTTGCCGTAACCCTCTCAACTTTTTAGCACATGCTATGTGGGTGAAATGATGATACCATGCCAACTTTAAACTTTTTCAGGGTTCATTTGTAGTGCTTTTCAATTTCAGAAAAGGTCAGATTTTAATAAAAATATCTACAACATCACACACAGTTGTTTTCTAGGAACCATTTGTGATGAAAATATCTGGGTCTATTTAAGTCTCCCTCCTTAAGGTTCGCCGGCTCGTCTGGTCCAGTGTCGGCAACCCCCGAATCCACGAATCTCGATCCCCATTCTCGCATCCCCTTCTTGCAAAGATGACACCATGGAAACACTTCGTGAAGGCCCGTACGATCCCCCCCCCCCCC
>LR738712.1:419735811-419788651 GCA_902687465.1 Secale cereale
AAGTTCTCTTCGTAATTATCTCTCGTCTTTCTTTATTCTTCACATTTCATTCCATTCTCTATCTATCCTTGGATGTGAAATGCTTTGTCAACAATCGTCCAAAAAGGGGGAGATTGTTGGCGCAACATCTGCCTGCCTTGTGTTTTGGAGATTGTTGTCAGAAAC
The DNA here is from genome assembly GCA_902687465.1 of Secale cereale. Lineage (NCBI taxonomy): Eukaryota > Viridiplantae > Streptophyta > Magnoliopsida > Poales > Poaceae > Secale > Secale cereale. The sequence goes on from LR738712.1 coordinate 419,735,977, forward strand.
AGGTATGGACAAATTTGTATGCTAGTGCATACAGAGAGAAAAAGTCCATGCGCAACCGAAGTAAATGTTGTCTCTGGTGTCAAGTTATAGTAACTTCACCGAAGAATATCTGCGTTGCAGAGAATAATGAGCTATATTTGTTGAAGACATAAAGTCAAGAAAATTGATGTGAAGAAATCGACCCCACAAAATTTTACTGCTGAAGCGAAGCATTTGACTCGGTACAGTGGTCCGAAGAATTTGACTGCGGGACTGGAAGTCGAAGACAAATTGAAGACCTAGTATTTATTTCGTTGTTCTTTTTTCATTCTTTTGAGTCATAGGACCTATTTACTACGAAGAGGGGTATAGGTTCTCGATGCTTAGATCAGCTGTGATGCTTAGCCACAACCTACGAAAGCTACGAGAGAAATATTTTTATGTTCCGAGCAAATACTTGCGAGCAGAGACTGTGATCTTCTTCGCTGCGAGAGATTTGTCTCAGACCGAGGAGTTAGCATTACTTTCCCTGCAAGCAATGTCACCATTGTGCTCAAATCTGACCGTTGGAATCATGTCGTTTGGCCATTGGCTGATCCTGATGTCTAATTTGGTCATTTCCCATCTAGGAAGGAGTTTATCTTCCGTGTTAAGTCAGAGCCCCTCCAACCAGACGTAGCCCTTTGGCAGAAGGGTGAACTGGTCTACCAAATCTTATTGTCGCCATCGAGCACCACTGGTTCTATTTTCTTCACTGTATTACTTTCGGTAATTGATAACCCACAAGTAGAGGGGATCGCAAAATTTTTCGAGGGTAGAGTATTCAACCCAAATTTATAGATTCGACACAAGGGGAGCCAAAGAATATTTGAAGGTATTAGCAGCTGAGTTCTCAATTCGACCACACCTGGAGATTAATTATCTGCAGCAAAGTGATCAGTAACAAAGTGCTTTGATAGTTTTGATAGTAGTGACAGCAACAATAGTAGCAATACCAGTGACAGCAGTAATTTTGTAGCAAGTGTAACAGTAGCAGCAGTAGTAGTAACTTAGCAAGATCAATATGTAAAGAATCATAGGCATTGGATTGGTGATTCGTTGGATGATATTCATCGTGTGACAGTTATAACCTAGGGCGATACGGCACTAGCTCCACTTCATCGATATAATGTAGGCAGTTATAACCTAGGGCGATACGTGCTTTATTGAAAGAACTTGCATGACATCTTTTGTCCTACCCTCCTGTGGCAGCGGGGTCCATATTGGAAACTAAGGGATATTAAGGCCTCCTTTTAATAGAGAACCGGAACAAAGCATTAACACATCATGAATACATGAACTCCTCAAACTACGGTCATCACCGGGAGTGGTTCCGGTTATTGTCACTCCGGGGTTGCCGGATCATAACACGTAGTAGGTGACTATAACTTGCAAGATCGGATCAAAAACATGAATATAATGATGAATTCATAAACGGTTCAGATCTGAGTTCATGGCACCAGGGCCCAAAGTGACAAGCATTAAGCATAGCAAAGTCATAGCAACATCAATCTAAGAACATAGTGGACACTAGGGATCGAGCCCTAACAAAACTAACTCGATTACATGATGAATCTCATCCAACTCCTCACCGACCAGCGAGCCTACGAAGGAATTACTCACTCCCGGTGGGGAGCATCATGGAATTAGCGATGGAGAAGGGTTGGTGATGACAAAGAACGAAGATCCCCTCTCTGGAGCCCCAAACAGACTCCAGATATGGCCTCTCGAGAAAGAATAGGAGGTGACGGTGGTTCCGTCTCGTGGACCGCGATAATTCTTTCTCCCCGATTTTTTTTTCCAAAAATAGGAATTTATAGGGTGAGGGGTATCGTCTGTGGGGCCACCAGGTGGGTACAACCCACCTGGACTCGCCAGGAGAGGGGGGTGCGCCCTGGTGGGTTGTGCCCACCCAAGGGCCCCTCTCTGGTGGGTCTTGGCTCCAGTATTTTTCTTTTACTCCATAAAAAATCCTCGCAAAGTTTCGTTTCATTCCGAGAACTTTTATTTCTGCACAAAAACAACACCATGGTAGTTCTGCTGAAAACAGCGTCAGTCCGGGGTTATTTTCATGCAAATTAGATCCCAAAACAAGAGGAAAAGCGTGAGAAAAAGTAGATACGTTGGAGACGTATCAACTCCCCAGGGATTAAACCTTTGCTTGTCCTCGAGCAATTCAGTTGATAAACTGAAAGTGAGAAAGAAAACTTTTACGAACTCTTTTGCTCTTGTTTGCATAAATTAGCTTAAACAGCACCCAGGTTTTCAGCCAACATTATAACTAACCATGTCAAAAATAACATTTAAAGATTATATTAACTCATATCAATGACATAATCAGCTAGCGAGCGATAATAAGAGATCTCAAACAGCAACACGTTATCAAAATAACCATGATATAATATGACAATAGTGGTATCTCGCTAGTCCTTTCTCAGACCGCAAAACATAAATGTAAAGCACCTCCAAAGTTCAAGCAGCAACTAAACATTGTAATTGATGGTAGTAAAGATCCATCCATGCTACCACCCAACATTCACAACACACAATGCATAGGCATGACAACAGTTCTCTCAGATCTGGCGCTTATTAGAGAATGTGATGACATAATCATAAAAGTAAATAGAAAGTCCCTTCGCAGAGGGAAGCAGTGATTTGCAGAGGTGCCAGAGCTCAAGTTTTTTGTAAACAGAGGTAAATGAAATTTTGAGAGGTGCACCCTTCTCATTCACTTCACGACAATCAGTTATCAATATTTCCCAAGTAAATGTTTGAACTCCATTGGGAGTTTTTTTGTAAGCTTTTGTTTTTGCAATTTGGGACTGGGAATCCCTATTACTGCCCTTTTCTCGTGCAATGGCGAGTGAATAAACATTCAACCTAAGAATAACCAGCTTAGCATGGAAAATACCGACCACCTCCCGTCGTTCCATGAACGATCTAGGCACACAAAAGGGATATTTATTTGAAGTTTTAGGTGGCACATGCAAATTTACTTGGAACGACAGGGTAATACCGCATATAGGTAGGTATGGTGGACTCATCTGGAATAACTTTGGGTTTTTGAATTTTATGCACAAGCAGTATTCCCGATTAGTACAGGTGAAGGGTAGCAAAATAGGTTGGGAAGCGGCCAGCTAGAGAGCAACAATGGTCATGAACATGCATCATGTGTAATAACATTGGACACCCGCTTAAGTAGGATATGGACACCATGAACATAAATATTATAGAGGCTATGTTGGTTTTGATTCAACTACATGGATAAACATGTGCCAAGTCAAGCCACTTGAACATTCAGAGGAGTATACCATATCATCATACTACATCACAATCATTTTAACGCTATGTTGATATCCAAGATAAATCATTATTAACTCCTAGCTACTTATGCATGGCATGAGAAACTATAATCTCTAATTGTCATTGCAAACATGTCTAATCATAATGGGCTGAATCATGGGTACTAGGTTAAACATATTTACACAAACAGAACAAGTCGAGTTCATACCAGTTTCTCCTTGACACGGCCAGTTCATCGAATATCGTCATTATTGTCTTTCACTTGCACGACCGAATGTTGTGAAAATAATAATATTGCAAGAGTGTCATGGACTAAGCTAGAATCTGCAAAGCATTTTATTCAACACGAGAAGACAAGGTATATTAGCTCAACAATTATTCATATGGGGGCCACTCAACATTTTCATCATGGTCTTCTCCTCGGTACAACTCAGATAAAAGGAAAAGAAATTTAGAGAAACACACTGAAATATTTTTGGAGTTTTTGGTTTTCTTGAACACGCAAATACAAGGAAAAAGTAAAAACTAGAAAAACTATTTTCACGGGAAAAGCTCCCAACAAGCAAAAGAAGAACAAGGAAATCTTTTTGTATTTTCTTTTTAGTGCTACTACTAAGCATGCATAGAAAGTAAATTACTACAACAAAAAAATGGTTTTTCTAAAGTTTTTCAAACACACAAGAAGAAATCAAGAAAATAAATCTAAGCATGGATGATACGATGAAAAAGTGTGAGCACTGACAAATAGAATGATATGTAAACATAAATGTAATTTGGTGAGGAACACGTACTCCCCCAAGCTTAGGCTTTTGGCCTAGCTTGGTAGTCGATCAGTAGCCTAGAGGATAGTAGGGATCCTAAGGAGCAGGCATCCACTCATCCCACTGCTCAGGCTCCTCCGCAGCTTCTATAGCAGCATGGGAATTCCAGTAGGTGATGATGTCTGAAGGCATAATCCGGTATCCGCCCCTGGCAACTGAATCAAACAAAGCAGGTGCAGGTAATGGGATAACATCACTAGTGTTAACTCTATAGACCAGGTTGTAAGGAATGGCAATATCAGGACGATCATGTGCATGAAAGTGATGGTGATCCATGGTTGCGCGGTCTAGGTAAACCTTAGTCAGAGGGTAATTGTGAGTGCGTCTCGCAACCCCAAAATGATCTGCCAAATGAGTGGCAAAAATCCCACCATGTATTTTACCCTGGGATTTATTAAGATGCAGGCGACGAGCCACGATAGCTCCCAAGCTATGCGCGTTATCGCCCTCCAGTGCACGACACAAAACAGCAAGGTCTGGTGAACTAAGTGCACCCACCTTCTCCCTAGCCAGCAAGCATTTGGTAATAAAAAGTGCAAAATAATGAACATCAGGAAAATGTAAGCCAGCAGCAGTGATGGCTGACACTCCTCTCTCATCACCCACTGTTAGAGTGCGACAAAAGTCCTCAAACTTGGCCGGACTAGGCTCAGCCAAGCTCCCATCAGACGGGATCATGCATATGTTACCAAACTCAGTAAGTGGTATCTGATGGTTTTCAGCATATAAATCAAAGCTCACTTTAGGAGCATTATTTCTAGGCAGGAAAGTAAAACTTTGAACAAAGACGTTTGTGAGGATTTGGTGTTGGTTACACTCATCTACGATGAAGTCATTGAGGTCGGCATTAGCAATATATTGCATGAAGTCCTCAAGAATTCCAGCCTCTTGCAGGAACAGGATGTGTGGCCATTCACACGGTCACACTTCCGCCAACCTCCGAGGGTGGAGATCACTTTCAGAAGATTCCCCAATAACACCCTTGGAGTTCTTCTTTGAGCCAAACTTCTTGAAGATATTCATGTTTGCGTACAATTTTTTCTATGAACAAAAATATGAATTTTTAGTTCACAAAATTTCCTCAAGAAAACTTCACAAAGTTGATAGAAACTACTCATAGGGATACATATAAGCCATAGCAAGCATTCAAACTACTTAGAACACTAAGAATTGAACATGCAAGCACATCTACAGCAGCACCAAGAGTAGCTAATTATTCAAAGTATAAACCACTAAAACAAAACCTAATTGGACAAATGGTGGAGTCACATACCAAGCAACAATCCCCCGAAACAGTTTTGGAAACGGAGCTTCGAGCAAAGGGATCGAAATCCGCGGGTTTGAGCTCAAGAACACGGGAGAGATGGCAATGGAGATTTTTTTTCTGGAGGTAAGTGATGATGTGAGATAAAGAGGTAAGTGAGAGGGCCCACATGGGGACCACAACCCACCAGGGCACGCCTGGGGGTCCTGGCGCGCCCAGGTGGGTTGTGCCCACCTGGTGCAGCCTCCCCTCTGGTATTATTTGCACCAAAAATTCTTAAATATTCCGGAAAAAATCGTATAAAATTTTCAGGGCATGCTGAGAACTTTTATTTTTGGGTCATTTTTTTATTGCACGAGAAATCAGAAAATTGGCAAAACATGGCATTTTATTTTATTTAACTAGTAAAAACAAAAAATAAAATGTAAGGACAATAGGTAGTGCTTACTAAATTCATCAACTTCATACTGCTAAAAAATGATTCATTAATAAGGTTGATCAAGTCTTATTAACAACCACTTTCGGTTGGCATGAAACCGAAGAACTTTCGTAAATCACTAAGTTACCTCAATGGGGATATGGATTTCCCCAACAATAATTATTTCATATTTCTTTTTGACAGTAGGTAGAGGTATTTGAAAACTTCCAATAGTGATTGTCGAAGATTTCTCAATAACATTAATACCATTCACTTGGAATTGTTTCTTCGGAAAATGCACCGTATTCTCATAACCATTGATGTGAAAAGTGACCTTGCTTTTATTACAATCAATAACAGCCCCTGCAGTATTCAAGAAGGGTCTACCAAGAATAATAGACATATTGTCGTCCTCGGGCATCTCAAGTATAACAAAGTCAATCAAGATAGTAACATTAGCAACAACAACGGGCACATCCTCACAAATACTGATAGGTATGGCAGTTGACTTCTCAGCCATTTGCAAAGATATTTCAGTAGGTGTGAGCTTATTCAAGTCAAGTCTTTTATATAAAGAGAAATGCATAACACTAACACCAGCTCCTAAATCACACAAAGCAGTTTTCACATAATTCTTTTTTATAGAGAAAGGTATAGTTCGTATACCCGGATCTCCAAGTTTTTTAGGTACTCCATCTTTGAAAGTATAATTAGCAAGCATAGTGGAGATTTCAGCTTTTGGTATTTTTCTCTTACTAGTGATGATGTCTTTCATATACTTTGCATAAGGAGGCATTTTTAAGATATCAGTTAAACGAGTACGCAAAAAGACTGGCCTCAGCATTTCAGCAAAGCTTTCAAATTATTCGTCATCTTTCTTTTTAGTTGACTGGGGTGGAAAAGGCATAGGTTTTTGAACCCACGGTTCTCTTTCTTTATCGTGTTTTCTAGCAATGAAGTCTCTTTTATCGTACTTTTATTTTTAGGCTGTGGGTTATCAAGATCAACAGGTGCTTCTATCTCAACAACATTATCTGGTTCTTTTTCATTGTTTGGTTGAGCCTCTTCATGAACTTCATCATTATCTATTTCATTATCACCAGGTGAGTGTTCATTGCCAGATTGAGTTTCAGCATCAGAGATAGAAATATCATTATCATTGTGAGGAGGTTTTTCTACTTCAGGTTCACTAGTGGCATGCATAGTCCTGTCATTTTTCTTTTTATTTTTCTGTTTAGAAGGACTAGGTGTAGTAGTGTTATTTCTTTGTGAATCCTGTTCAATTCTTCTTGGGTGTCCCTCATGATAAAGTGGTTCCTGAGTCATTTTACCTCCTCTAGTTGCAACTCTAAGAGCAAAGTCCTGCATACTATGATTCATTTCATCAAGCAATTCTCTTTGAGATTTAGCAACTTGTTCTAGTTGAATTTGAACCATAGAAGCATGTTTTCCAACACCTCTAACATCATTTGAAATTCTAAATAACAAGTCACTCAAGCGAGCAATCATATCAGAATTGTATTTCAATTGCTTCATAACATTTGCATTGAAGTGATCTTGTTTTCTAATATAGTTTTCGAACTCATAAAGGCATTGGCTAGAATGCATATTGTGAGGATTATCATTATCATTGAACTTCATAAGAGAATTTACCTCTACCACCTCAGGCAGTGGTGGTGCATTAAGCCCATGTATTTCTTCAATAGGAGGTAAATTTTTAACATCCTCAGTTTTAATACCTTTTTCCTTCATAGATTTCTTCGCCTCTTGCATATCTTCAGGACTGAGATATAATATACCCCTCTTCTTTGGAGTGGGTTTAGCCGGTGGTTCAGAAAGAATCCAATCATCATAGTTTTTCAATATGTTATTCAATAATTCTTCAGCTTGAGCAATAGTTCATTCCCTGAAAGCACAACCAGCACAACTATCTAGGAAGTCCCTAGAAGCATCAGTTAGTCCATTATAGAAGATATTAAGTATTTCATTTTTCTTAAGAGGATGGTCAGGAAAAGCATTAAGTAACTGGCAAAGCCTCCCCCAAGCTTGTGGGAGACTCTCTTCTTCAATTTGCACAAAGTTAAATATTTCCTACAAGGCAGCTTGTTTCTTATGAGAAGGAAAATATTTTATAGAGAAGTAATAGATCATATCCTGGGGACTACGCACACAACCAGGAGCAAGAGTATTGTACCAAGCTTTAGCATCGCCCTTTAATGAGAATGGAAATAATTTGAGAATAAAGTAGTAACAAGTTTTCTCATTGTGAGTAAAAAGGGCGGCTATGTCATTTAACTTAGTAAGATGTGCCACAACAGTTCGAGTTTCATAACCATGGAAAGGATCATATTCAACCAAAGTGATTAACTCTGGGTTGACAGAGAATTCATAATCTTTATCATCAATAAAGATAGGTGAAGTAGCAAACTTAGGATCACATTTCATTCTAGCATTCAGAGATTTTTCCTTATACTTGTGTAGTAATTTCTCTAGATCATCTCTATCATTACAAGCAAGAATATCTCTAGTTGCTTCTTCACTCATAACATAACCTTCCGGTACCTTAGGCAATTCATATCTAGGAATGCTAGTTCTAGAAGGTGTTTCAGGAGTTTCAGTTTCAAGCTCATCATCACATTCAACAACATCACGTTGTATTACTCTAGCAATTTGTTCATCAAGAAATTCACCAAGTGGCACATCATCATTATCAAGCAAGGTACTAGCATCATCATAAGCATCATTCATAGTAGAAGTAGCATCATCAATAACTTGTGACATATAAGAATTGATAGCATGTGGTGGTGTTGCAAGTTTACTCATAACAGAAGGTGAATCTAAAGTAGAACTGGATGCCAGTTCCTTACCTCCCCTCGTCTTTGAGGGAAATATCTTAGTCTTTTGATCCTTCAGATTCTTCATAGTGATAATATGATAATAATCTGAAGTGACTCAACAAATATAGTTATGCTCCCCGGCAACGGTGCCAGAAAAAGGTCTTGGTAACCCACAAGTATAGGGGATCGCAACAGTTTTCGAGGGTAGAATATTCAACCCAAATTTATAGATTCGACACAAGGGGAGCCAATAAATATTTGAAGGTATTAGCAGTTGAGTTGTCAATTCAACCACACCTGGAGATTAATTATCTACAGCAAAGTGATCAGTAACAAAGTAGTTTGATAGTATTGATAGTAGTGACAGCAGCAATAGTAACAGTAATAGTGATATCGGTAATTTTGTAGCAAGTGTAACAGTAGCAGCAGCAGTAGTAACTTAGCAAGATCAATATGTAAAGAATCGTAGGCATTGATTGGTGATTCGTTGGATGATATTCATCATGTGACAGTTATAACCTAGGGCGATACGGCACTAGCTCCAGTTCATCGATATAATGTAGGCATGTATGCTGTAAATATTCATACGTGCTTTATTAAAAGAACTTGCATGACATCTTTTGTCCTACCCTCCCGTAGCTGCGGGGTCCATATTGGAAACTAAGGGATATTAAGGCCTCCTTTTAATAGAGAACCAAAACAAAGCATTAACACATAGTGAATACATGAACTCCTCAAACTACGGTCATCACCGGGAGTGGTTCCGGTTATTGTCACTCCGGGGTTGCCGGATCATAACACGTAGTAGGTGACTATAACTTGCAAGATCAGATCTAAAACATGAATATAATGATGAATACATAAACGGTTCAAATCTGAGTTCATGGCACCCGGGCCCAAAGTGACAAGCATTAAGCGTAGCAAAGTCATAGCAACATCAATCTAAGAACATAGTGGATACTAGGGATCGGGCCCTAACAAAACTAACTCGATTACATGATGAATCTCATATAACTCCTCACCGACCAATGAGCCTACGAAGGAATTATTCACTCCCGGTGGGGAGCATCATGGAATTGGCGATGGGGAAGGATTGGTGATGACGAAGAACGAAGATCCCCCTCTCCGGAGCCCCAAACTGACTCCAGATTTGGCCTCCCGGGGAAGAACATGAGGTGACAGCAGCTCCGTCTCGTGGATCGTGATAATTCTTTCTGCCAGATTTTTTCCTCCAAAAATAGGAATTTATAGGGTCAGGGGTATCGTCTGCGGGGCCATGATACGTCTCCAACGTATCCACTTTTCCAAACACTTTTGCCCTTGTTTTGGACTCTGACTTGCATGATTTGAATGGAACAAACTCGGATTGACACTTTTTTCAACAAAATTGCCATGGTGTTATTTTCGTGCAGAAATAAAAGTTCTCGGAATGACCTGAAAATCAACGGAGAATATTTTTGGAATATATAAAAAATACTGGCGAAAGAATCAAGACCAGGGGGGCCACACCCTGTCCATGAGGGCGGGGGCGCGCCCACCCCGTGGGCGCGCCCCCTGTCTCATGGGCCCCCTGATGCTCCACCGACCTCAACCCCAACTCCATATATTCACTTTTGGGGAGAGAAAAATCAGAGAGAACGAGTCATCGCGTTTTACGATACGGAGCCGCCGCCAAGCCCTAATCTCTCTCGGGAGGACTGATCAGGAGTCCGTTCGGGGCTCCAGAGAGTGGAGATCGTCGCCATCATCATCATCAACCTTCCACCATAACCAATTCCATGATGCTCACAGTCGTGCGTGAGTAATTCCATTGTAGGCTTGCTGGACGGTGATGGGTTGGATGAGATTTACCATGTAATCGAGTTAGTTTTGTTAGGGTTTGATCCCTAGTATCCATTATGTTCTAAGATTGATGTTGCTATGACTTTGCCATGCTTAATGCTTGTCACTAGGGCCCGAGTGCCATGATTTCAGATCTGAACCTATTATGTTTTCATGAATATATGTGAGTTCTTGATCCTATCTTGAAAGTCAATAGGCACCTACTATGTGTTATGATCCGGCAACCCCGAAGTGACAACAATCAGGACCACTCTCAGTGATGACCGTAGTTTGATGAGTTCATGTATTCACTAAGTGTTAATGCTTTGGTCCGGTACTCTATTAAAAGGAGGCCTTAATATCCCTTAGTTTCCAATAGGACCCCGCTGCCATGGGAGGGTAGGACAAAAGATGTCATACAAGTTCTTTCCCATAAGCACGTATGACTATATTCGGAATAGATGTCTACATTACATTGATGAACTCGGGCTAGTTCTGTGTCACCCTATGTTATAACTATTACATGAGGAATTGATCCGACATAATTATCCATCACTGATCCAATGCCTACGAGCTTTTCACGTATTGATATTTGCTTAGTTACTTTTCCGCTGTCAGTGTTACAATCACTACAAAACTGCTACCGTTACTTTTGCCACTGTTGCCGTTACTTCCATACTACTTTGCTACTAAATACTTTGTTGCAGATATTAAGTCTTCCAGGTGTGGTTGAATTGACAACTCAATTGCTAATACTTGAGAGTATTCTTTGGCTCCCCTTGTGTCGAATCAATAAATTTGGGTTGAATACTCTACCTTCAAAAATTGTCGCGATCCCCTATACTTGTGGGTTATCAAGACTATTTTCTGGCGCCGTTTCCGGGGAGCATAGCTATATTATTTGAGTCACTTGGGATTTATATTTGTTGATCACTATGAAGAACTTGAAAGACTAAAAAACCAAGATTTATCCCTCAACTACGAGGGGAGGTAAGGAACTGCCATCCAGCTCTGCGCTTGATTCACCCTCTGTTATGGGTAAATTTGCGACACCTACACCTACTATTGAATCTGATATGTCGCATGTTCTTGATGATGCCACTTCTGCTATGCATGATACTTATGATGAAACTACTTCTATGCTTGATAATACTGTGCCACTAGGTGAATATCTTGATGAACAAATTGCTAGGGCTAGAGAGAATGAAATTATTAAAACTAATAATATTGATGAAAGTGATGATGAAGATTCTCCCCCTGGATATGAATTGCCTGTTGTGCCCGAGGGTTATGTTATGGATGAAGAAGCTGCTAGAGATCTTTTAGCTTGCAATGATAGGTTTGATCTTAAGAAACTGTTAGCTAAGCTGAAAGAAAAGTCTTTGAATGCTAGAATGAAATATGGCCCTGCTTTTGCTACTTCACCTATCTGTATTTCTCATAAGGATTATGATTTCTTTGTTGATCCTGGGTTAATTACTTTGGTTGAATCTGATCCTTTCCATGGCTATGAATCTGAAACTGTTGTGGCACATCTTACTAAACTGAATGATATAGCCACCCTATTCACCAATGAGGAAAAACTTTGTTACTACTATATCCTTAAGTTATTTCCATTCTCCTTAAAGGGTGATGCTAAAACATGGTTTAATTCTCTTGATCCTGGTTGTGTGCATAGTCCCCAGGATATGATTTATTACTTCTCTGCTAAATATTTCCCCGCTCATAAAAACAAGCTGCCTTAAGGGAAATATATAATTTTGTGCAAATTGAAGAAGAGAGTCTCCCACAAGCTTGGGGGAGGCTTCTCCGATTACTTAATGCTTTGCCTGATCATCCTCTTAAGAAAAAAATGAAATACTTGATATCTTTTATAATGGACTAACCGATGCTTCCAGAGACCACCTGGATAGTTGTTCTGGTTGTGTTTTCAGGGAAAGAAATGTCGATCAAGCTCAATTGCTATTGAATAATATGTTGAGTAATGAAAACAATTGGACACTTCCTGAACCAACTCTTAAGCCAACTCCGAAGAAAATGGGTGTTCTGTTTCTCTGTCCTGAAGATATGCAAGAGGCAAAGAAATCTATGAAAGAAAAAGGTATTAAAGCTGAAGATGTTAAGAATTTACCACCTATTGAAGAAATACATGGTCTTGATAACCCGACATATAGGTAGTAAAGGTAAATTCTCTCTATATATTTGATGAAGGTGATATTCCTCGTTATAAGTCTGTTAGCCAATGTTTAGATGAGTTTGACAATTTTATTGTTAAACAAGAAAATTTCAATGCTTATGTTGGTAGACAATTGAAACGTAATGCTTATATGATTGAACACTTGAGTGATTATATGTCTAGAGTTAAAGGTGAACTTAAAATCATTAGTAAACATGCTTCTATGGTTACCACTCAAGTAGAACAAGTACTTAAAGCACAAAATGATTTGCTCAATGAATTAAATAGTAAGAAAAACGATAATGATGTTAGAGTTGTGACTAGAGGGGGTAGAATGACTCGGGAACCTCTGTATCCTGAGGGCCACCCTAAGAGAGCTGAGCAAGATTCTGAGAGAACTAATGTTGATGCACCAAGTCCTTCTAAGAAGAAGAAAAAGAAAAAATGATAGGACTTTGCATGCTTCCAGTGAACATGTTGTTGACACACCTGATAATCCCAATGGTATTTCTATTTCTGATGCTGAAACACAATCTGGCAATGAACATGAACCTAGTGATAATGTTAATGATGATGTTCATGTTGATGCTCAACCTAGCAATAACAATGATGTAGAGATTGAACCTGATGTTGATCTTGATAACCCACAATCAAAGAATCAACGTTATGATAAGAGAGACTTTGTTGATAGGAAGCACTGTAGGGAAAGAGAACCATGGGTTCAGAAACCCATGCCTTTTCCTCCTAAACCATCCAAGAAAAAGGATGATGAGGATTTTGAGGGCTTTGTTGAAATGATTAGATCTATCTTTTTGCGTATGTGTTTGACTGATGTGCTTAAAACAAATCCTTATGCCAAGTATATGAAAGATATTATTACAAATAAAAGGAAGATACCAGAAGTTGAAATTTCCACCATGCTTCCAATTACACTTTTAAAGGTGGAATACCAAATAAACTAGGAGATCCAGGAGTACAGACTATACCATGCTCCATTAAAAGAAACTATATTAAAACTGCTTTATGTGATCTTGGAGCGGGTGTTAGTGTTATGCCTCTCTCTTTATATCGTAGACTTGATTTGAATAAGTTGACACCTACTGAAATATCTTTGCAAATGGCCGATAAATCAACTGCTATACCTGTCGGTATTTGTGAGGATGTGCATGTTGTAGTTGCAAACGTCACTATTATAACGGACTTTGTTATTCTTGATATTCCCGAGGACGATATTATGTCGATTATCCTTGGTAGACCCTTTTTGAATACTGCAGGGGCTGTTATTGATTGCAACACACGCAATGTCACTTTTCATGTTAATGGTAATGAGCATACGGTACACTTTCTGAGGAAACAACCTCAGGTCCACGGTATCAATTCTATTGGAAAAAATTCAATGATTACTATTAGAGGTTTTGAATTTCCTCTTCCTACTGTCAAGAAGAAATATGATATTCTTATTGTTGGGGATATACATATCCCCATTGAGGTAACCTAGTGTTATTCGAAAATTCTCCGGTTCCATGTTATTCGGAAAGAGTTTGTTAACAAGACTTGATCAACCTTATTAATGGATTCCTTTTGATGAGCATGAGATGGATGAAGTTATAAAGCACAACTCTCTGGACCCTCCTTTTTACTTTCTGTTATTTAGATTAAATAAAGCAAAAATAGTATTTTATGTCTGTTTTCTGAGTTAACCTTGCAATAAAAAATATCCCAAAAATAAAAGTTCTCCAAATGTCCCGAAAATGAAATATGTTTTTTTCTAGAATATTTAAGAATATTCTGCAGTGAGAACACGTCAGGGGGCCACACCACCTGGCCACGAGGGTACAGGGCGCGCCCTACCCCCCTGGGCGCGCCCCCTACCTCATGGGCCCCACGTGCCCCCTCCACTTATTCCAGCACCCACACAGTTCATCTTCCTTCAGAAAAAATCCCCCCATAGCTCAAACTCATGATCTAGCACATCTTGCTGCCATTTTCGATTTCCTTGCTCAAAGATCCATTCACAAAACTATTTGGGGAGATTGTTCTTCGGTATGTGACTCCTCCAATGGTCCAATTAGTTTTTGTTCTAGTGCTTTATTTATTGCAAATTTGTGCTGCTAAGGTGACCATGTTCTTGAGCTTGAATGTCAAATTTATGTGGTCTCAAGTAGTTCTAATTCATGATATGGTCTCTAGGCACTTGTGGGAGTAGTTGCTATCAATCTTGTTGGGTTTGGTTCACTTTTATTTTGAGTCACTAAAAATTTTAGAAATGTTTTAGAGGAAGAAAATGATGAGGACATTATTGAGAGGCTCTTCGAGCCAAAGCTCAAAGGATAAGCATAAGGAGGAGAATAAAAAGCCCAAATATAATCTTCCTCGCATTGCGGAAGTTTGACCGTGTGAATGGCCTTGTGATGAGTTCTTGAGAGCCGCCGGGATTTATAAAGACTTTTATTACTTGGCTGAGAATGCAGGCCTCACCGACTTCCTCCACAACCAGCGCGAACAGTATCTCTTACTCACTAATATTTTCGTGCAAAATTTCTATTTCCATGCTAAGAAATCACGACCTTCAGTGGAGTTTCACTTATATGATGAGGTTAGGGAGATGTCACTATATGAATTTTTTCAAGTTTGTAAGATACCCTTTGCGGGTAGCTTAGAGGAACCACGTCGTAAGGATGTGGAGGGGTTTATTGATACAATCGTTGTAGGAGAATCTAGGAAAGTTTCAGAGGCAAGAATCACTAGTATACATTTTCCTGTTCTACGCTACTTTGCTATATTTGCCAGTAGATGCTTAATTGGTCGCGGGAACAGTGGAAATCTTAGTGCCCCTGATATTTTTATTTTGCGCTATGCTTTGTTCCGAGATACCACTTTTAGCTTAGGCGTTGTTATTGCTAAACGATTAAGTCTGAATCGTACAAAGGGCCCCATCTTCGGAGGTATATTTTCTTCACGCCTTGCTGAACAATTTAGGATACCTATTAGGCATCATGAGAAGGAGGAGAAGTTGCTGGCCCCGGCTTTTCTAAATTATAAGAGTATGATAGCACATGATTTTATTGTTAAAGATAAGAAGAAGTTGCTTAAGTATAAATTGATATTTGATAAAAAGTACTGTGAGATTATTACCTTGCATGCACCTTGTCTGTTTGATATACTTTCAGGCATGTATCTCGTCTTGCCAGATGTCGTTTATGCGTACTGGATCCTGGCACAGGTTTCGGAGCCTGAGCCGGAGCCATCACTTGACCCCTGTCAGCAGTCGGTTTATCAGTGGGACTCGGAGGAGATTGCCAACCAGTGGCACCCAGAGGACACTCCTCCATGCACCGGAGACAGTAGCTTTGATCCATGGCCATAGAACAACTTAGGCCAAAAGCCTAAGCTTGGGGGAGTATGTATTTCTCATCGACATTACATTCATGTTCACACACTCATTCCAGTAGTCGGTGCTCATACTTTTTCATTGTATTATCCATGCTAGTTTATTTTCTTTTCAAAGTCTTTTCCTTGTGTGTTAGAAAAACCTTAAGAAAAAATATATTAGTAGTAGCTTTTTAGCTAGTTTACTTTCCATGATTGTAGTAGTAATAATTAAAAGAAAACCTAAAATGATTTTTCATTCTTCTTTTGCTTGTTGGGAGCTTTCCCATGTAAATAGTTTTATTTCTTTTCTTTTCTTTGGGGGTCAAGAGGAGAAGGCCATGATGAAAATGCTTAGTGGCTCTCATATGCATTACTATTGATTTAACCAAGAGCCATATTACTTTGTATTCTCCCTTGTATTAAATGCTTGCAGATTCCAGCTTAGTCCAATGCACGTGCACTATTATTATTATCCACACCGTTCGGTCATGCGAGTGAAAGGCAATAATGATGATATATGATGAACTGATTGAGATGAGAGAAGCTGGTATGAACTCGACCTATCTTGTTTTTGTAAATATGAATAGTTCAACATTCCTGATTCAGCCTACTATGAATGAAACATGCTTGCAATGACAATTAGAGATTATAACTGCTCATGCCATGCTTAATTAGCTAGGAGTTTATAATAGTTTACCTCGCGTGCCAACATGCTATTAAAATGGTTGTGATGTGGTATGATGGGATGGTATCCTCCTTTGAACGATTCAAGTGGTTTTACTTGTCACATGTTCACGCATGCAGTTGAAACAAAATCAACATAGCCTCCACGATATTTATGTTCATGGTGATTTATATCCTACTCATGCTTGCACTCATTGTTGATTAATTTTAATGCATGTTCATGACTGTTGTCGCTCTCTAGCTGGTCGCTTCACAGTCTCTTTCTAGCCTTCACTTGTACTAAGCGGGAATACTGCTTGTGCATCGACTTCCATAAACCCCAAAGTTATTCCATATGAGTCCACCATACCTTCTTATATGCGGTATTTACCTGCCATTCCAAGTAAATTTGTATGTGCCAAACTCTAAACCTTCAAATGAAATTTTGTTTTGTATGCTCGAACTGCTCATGTATCAACTAGGGTTGTCTATATCTTCCATGCTAGGTGGGTTATTCTCACGATGAGTGGACTCCGCTCATCATTCACGAGAAAATGGCCGGTAACCGGGATGCCCAGTTCCATGCTCAAATCAACCCAAAATAATTAAAAAAAACTCCCCCAGGGCTATTGTTGGTATGGACGGTACCAATTGTTTCGGGTCAGCCGTGGAGTGTGCTTGCTGGTGGTGGGGGAGTATAAATTTTACCATTCTGTTTGGGAACCTCCTATAATGTGTGTAGCATGGAAGATATCGATAACTCTTGGTTGTTATGTTGACAATGAAAGTATACCGCTCAAAATATTATTCATCTCTATTTCAAAATCGAGCTCTGGCACCTCTGCAAATCCTTGCTTCCCTCTACGAAGGGTCTATCTATTTACTTTTATGTTGAGTCATCATTCTCTTATTAAAAAGCACCAGTTGGAGAGCACCGTTGTCATTTGCATGCATTGCTATTAATTTACATTGAGTATGACTGTGACTGGATTTCTTTTACCATGAATTACAATGTCTAGCTAGTCCTTGATCTTCAGAGGTGCTCTGCGTTTATGTTTCGCGGTCTCAGAAAGGGCTAGCGAGATATCATCTTGTTATATCATATTATGATTGTTTTGAGAAAGTGTTGTCATCCGAGGTTTATTATTATTACTCGCTAGTTGATTATGTCATTGATATGAGTAAACATGAGACCTGAAAGTTATTGCGAATGAAGTTAGTTCATAATCTTTCCTGAAAACTTGAATGTTAACTTTACATATTTCCAACAACAAGAGCAAACAGAGTTTGTCAAAGTTTCTCTTTATCACTTTCAATTTGTCAACTGAATTGCTTGAGGACAAGCAAAGGTTTAAGCTTGGGGGAGTTGATATGTCTCCAACGTATCTACTTTTCCAAACACTTTTCCCTTGTTTTGGACTCTAACTTGCATGATTTGAAAGGAACTAACCCGGACTGACGCTGTTTTCAGCAGAATTGCCATGGTGTTATTTTTGTGCAGAAATAAAAGTTCTCGAAATGACCTGAAAATCAACGGAGAATATTTTTGGAATATATAAAGAATACTGGCGAAAGAATCAAGACCAGGGGGCCCACACCCTGTCCACGAGGGTGTGGGCGCGCCCCCTGTCTCGTGGGCCCCCTGATGCTCCACCGACCTCAACCCCAACTCCATATATTCACTTTCGGGGAGAAAAAAAATCAGAGAGAATGATTCATCGAGTTTTACGATACGGAGCCGCCGTCAAGCCCTAATCTCTCTCGGGAGGGCTGATCTGGAGTCCGTTCGGGGCTCCGGAGAGTGGAGATCGTCGCCATCGTCATCATCAACCTTCCACCATCACCAATTCCATGATGCTCACCGCCGTGCGTGAGTAATTCCATCGTAGGCTTGCTGGACGGTGATGGGTTGGATGAGATTTACCATGTAATCGAGTTAGTTTTGTAAGGGTTTGATCGCTAGTATCCATTATGTTCTAAGATTGATGTTGTTATGACTTTGCCATGCTTCATGCTTGTCACTAGGGCCCGAGTGCCTTGATTTCGGATCTGAACCTATTATGTTTTCATGAATATATGTGAGTTTTTGATCCTATCTTTCAAGTCAATAGTCACCTACTATGTGTTATGATCCGGCAACCCTGAAGTGACAACAATCGGGACCACTCTCGGTGATGAACGTAGTTTGAGGAGTTCACGTATTCACTAAGTGATAATGCTTTGGTCCGGTACTCTATTAAAATGAGGCCTTAATATCCCTTAGTTTTCAATAGGACCCCACTTCCACGGGAGGGTAGGACAAAAGATGTCATACAAGTTCTTTCCCATAAGCACGTATGACTATATTTGGAATACATGCCTACATTACATTGATGAACTCGAGCTAGTTCTGTGTCACCCTATGTTATAACTATTACATGAGGAATCGCATCCGACATAATTATCCATCACTGATCCAATGCGTACGAGCTTTTCACATATTGATCTTTGCTTAGTTACTTTTCCACTGCCACTGTTACAGTCACTACAAAACTGCTACCGTTACTTTTGCCACTGTTACCGTTACTTCCATACTACTTTGCTACTAAATACTTTGTTGCAGATATTAAGTCTTCCAGGTGTGGTTGAATTGACAACTCAACTGCTAATACTTGAGAGTATTCTTTGGCTCCCCTTGTGTCGAATCAATAAATTTGGGTTGATTATTCTACCCTCGAAAACTGTTGCGATCCCCTATACTTGTGGGTTATCAGGCCACCGGGTGGGTACAACCCACCTGGGCACGCCAGGAGAGGAGGCACGCCCTGGTGGGTTGTGCCCACCCAGGGGGGCCTCTCTGGTGGGTCTTGGCTCCAGTATTTTTCTTTTATTCCATAAAAATCCTCGCAAAGTTTCGTTTCATTCCGAGAACTTTTATTTCTGCACAAAAACAACACCATGGTAGTTCTGCTGAAAACAGCGTCAGTCCGGGGTTAGTTTCAGTCCAATCATGCAAATTAGAGTCCAAAACAAGAGGAAAAGCATGGGAAAAAGTAGATACGTCGGAGACGTATCAATAATCATTGTGTATGCTCTATGATGATAGTCATCTGATCATTTCCTATCTAGTGTAAATCTCTCTACCTATATCTTCTTTATGTTCGTTGATCTTCGTAGCCTCTATACTTGTTCCTCGGTTTTTCCTTACAAGCTCTGATCAAGTTCCTTCTTATGTTTATTGTTCTGCTGGCTTGTTGTATTACCATCGTCATAGTTAAACCTGTTGTTTACTATGCCCGAAACATTATAACTGCTTATCTTGAAGAATTTGTTCCTCGGTAGCATGCCTGTTTGATTTATCGTCCACCGAACGTTATCTCCGCTACTGTGTTTGGGTTCAGTTCAAAACTTTCGAAGAAAATTTTGAATCTCCCATTCACCCCCCCCCCCCTCTGGTCGATATACTCCCGGTCCTAACACTTCTGACTTGTATCTTCCATGTAGTGTTCTCATATTTTTGGCAACTTGTTAGATGGCATCAATAACAAGCTTAGAAATCTTCTCAGGGTGAGTGCGCTTACCGTGATTTGGTCACTTTGGCTATATAGGAATGATAAACGGTCTTCTCTATTGCAGGTTATCTACATATGTACATGTACACTCTGTTATGGTCGTCTATACAACTTGTGGAGAATCGAGACATGTTTACATAGGTGTGTACACGCTTGGAAGCTACGATGACGAATACTTTTAGCCAACATGGATGATAGCATGATCGTCGGATTGGCCCTCCTACGTCATAGGCGTTATACGATCTCCACATGATTACTTATATTTTGCTTTTCTTGGGTTTTTTAGCTTGGACTTGGTTATGTTGTTTGCATCTCATTTATGCAGAGGCCGGGTGTAATACTTAAATCCTTTAAGTAATAAAGTGCCTCCATTGAACTTTTTTTAGCAATTTTATTTATTAAAAAATTATTAATTGAATGTTGTAGTGGCCAGAAAAAAAAAACTAGGGCATCACACGAACTCTGGATGAAATTTCATACGTGGCCTGTCTAGACTATAAAAGGCCACACAAAAGTAAATGCATTTATACTTGAATAAATGAGTTTGAACTACCCACTAGCTAGGCTTGTGCTAAAATGTGTAGCTCGCAAATATCACAAAAAGGCTAGGTGCAATGTGTGGAGGTGAATCTAGGTCTATAACAACCAAAGGGGCAAGCGTTTACTTATTCAACATTTAACAAAATGGAAAAATAAAGAGGTAATGTCAATGAAAGTCATAGAACTTGCAGAAAATATTCAGTTTGATGCTACAACTCTAAAAATACCGAATTCCAGTCATCTAATTTGACTGGAGCGTGCAGATACGATCACTTCGCCCGTATTCAACATATCATATGCCTATGTGGCATGGCAACTTAGCAATGCCCACGGGCAGTGACTAGACGTACGCGTTATTTTGTTTTTGCAGAAACACACTTTGCTTTATATTTATGGTCATACACAACCTCTTAAATAAAATTTAAAAAATGTTGAGGCGGCTGGAGTTCAAACCCATGACCTACTGCTTAGAGCAACTCTAGTCGCGCCCACAACAGGCCCCCAGGCGACTTTTTACGTGCTAGCGTCGATAAAACGCCCCAGTCATGCCCCCAAGGCGCCGAAATCCGTCGGCTCGGCTCGATTTTGGGCCCAGCGTTCGCAAGCCGAATACGGTGCACTAGGAGACACTCGGGAGCTCCGGTGTAAGGGAAAAACATGCCTGGCCCACACTGTCAGGCAAAAAGGCAAGCCAATCGTCCAGATTCACCTCCCACCCCCCGCGCGCTCGGCCGCCAGCCTGCCGATCCCGGCGCCACCCACCGCCCACCACCGCTAGATAGGATATTCCCCGCCGAAAAAGAGAAGAGGTTTCGCCACGGCAGGCTCTCCACCACCGTCCGGGGCGATTTTTTCGGTGTTTTGGCCGCGTAGGGCAGCGTACCGGCGGGTGTGCGCCCACCACACCTGCAAGGTGTTCGGCGATTTGACTGCTCAACAATGGACTTGGACGACGAGGAGGCGCTCGCCGTGCTGCTGGAGGAGGAAGCCGATGCCGACGTCCAGGAAGAGGAACATCTCATGGTCCTCGCCGCCCTCGCCGGCCTGCTTGCGAGCAATGAAAAGCCGCGGTGAGGTGGCTCGGCGCCGGGGCAGATGAAAGCAAAGAACCGGCATCGTCTGGAAGGCTACTACATGCTCTACTCCGACTACTTCGCCGATGCTCCACTACACAGCGACAAAGTATTTCGGCGCCGTTGTCAGATGAGCCGAAAGCTTTTCCTCAGGATTGTGAATTCCATCCGGGAGTTCGTCAGCTACTTCAAATGCAAGAATGATTGCACAGGCAAACTTGGATTCACCTCAATCCAGATGTGCATGACAGCGATGAGGATGCTTGCATACGGAGCTCCCGGTGATTCACTCGACGACTATGTGCGCATGGCGGATTCCACCACCATTGAGTGTTTCTACAAGTTCTGCAGGGCAGTGGTGGTAGTGTTTGGACCATAATACTTGCGAACACCCAATGTGAAAGACACTGCTCGGATCCTAGAACAGAATGCAGCGAGAGGATTTCCTAGGATGCTTGGAAGCATCGACTGCATGCATTGGAAATGGAAGAACTGTCCATTTGCTTGGCAGGGGATGTACAAAGGCGCCAAAGGCGGTTGCAGTGTGGTACTTGAGGCAGTGGCCACACAGGACATCTGGATTTGGCACTCCCTCTTTGGTATGCCAGGAACTCACAATGACATCAACGTGATGCAGTGTTTCCCTGTCTTTGTCAAGCTTGTTGAAGGTCATTCCCCTCCGACGAACTTCGAGGTCAAAGGGCGGCACTACAACAAGGGGTACTACCTAGCTGGTGGCATCTATCCAAGATGGTCAACATTTGTAAAGACTATCTCAAACGTTGTGCCAGGAGGCAAGAAGTCCCACTTTGCCAAGGTTCAGGAGTCTTGCAGGAAGGATGTCGAGCGGGCATTTGGTGTGCTCCAATCTCGATTTTCTGTTGTCCGGTACCCTGCTCAGACATGGTCAAAAGATCAAATGTGGGAGATCATGACTTGTTGTGTCATCTTGCACAACATAATCATTGAGAGCGAGCAGGAAGAGCCAGTGTTTGACACTGAACCATACTACAGGCAGGATCCTCTTGCCGAACCACGCCAAATATGGGCCGATACGCGCCTATATCGGGCCATTTTTCGCTGAAATTGGCCAAAAAATGGACCGACATCGGCGTCAGAGGGCGACCTTGGGGTGACGGCTGGGTGCCCAACCGCCCCTAAAGCCGATTATACTGCCGGCTCGCCCCCAGATGGCGATTTTATGCCTCCTAGGGGGGGCAACGACTGGAGATGCTCTTAGTGCCTCGCCTATGAGTATAACTGACGCTAAATATTCTATTAATAAAGAAAATAAAATCAAAATCTAAACAATAGAAAAAACCGTGCTTTGAACCTTGACCTACTAGTTGCTCGCCGCACTTGCACGAGATGAGCCAGACCACAATGAAAATATGTCTTATAAAGAGATAAACCAAATTTATATTATATAGCTTTAAAAACGAAAATACAAAGGTGAACATGCGTGCACGATGCACCTACGTGAATATTAAATTTATAAAAAATACTAGAAAAAACTTGTCGATCATTCTACTTACGTGTGAAGTTTCATGATGTATTGATACCTAAGTTATTTTTAATGAAGAAAATACAATTGCAACTATACTATTAATTAAACAATGTTTTTCAATATAGCTTCGATTTTATCATTTTTGCCCAGATTAGCACGGATGTGATTTTTTCGTCAAACTTCATATGTGAGTATACCAGTGGACTATGTATAATACAAAAAATAAATTCAGATTTTTATTTTATTTTTTCGAATTTACTATTCATAAAGGGTGCGTGCGCACCCATGTTCACCAAATCCGCGGAGAGAGGCATTTTGAAGGCCGAGCTTCATGGAGGCTTTTATTTTTGAAAATTTCAAATTCAAAATTTTATGGTTCAAAAAATTCTAAGAACAAATATGCGTGTATGTAAGGATGTAACCCACATGTGTGTAAAAATTCATTATGAAATACCTTGAGTTGCGACTTGTACAAAAAAGATAAATTCATGGCCTGAAAGGGTGAATAGTATCATGTGTTAAACAATCTCAGATTTGTCTTTTTTGCATAACCCTCATTTTAACGTATCTTGAACTGAAAATTTACACACATTTTATGTATATGTATGTTTTTCATAATCTTTTGAAATGTAAAAATATAAAATTTGATGAAATTTCAAATTTGAATTTGGAGACCAAGCTCCAAAAGGGATTTCCGAAATCCGCGTCCCTTTAAAACTCTCTATATAAAAACTTTTAAAAATAGCTTCCCACAAAAAATATAAACTTTTGCAAATATGCACACAGTACTAACTTTCAAAATAGCTTCCCCATAAAAAAAATTGGATCATACAAAATTGTGTGTTCACAATAAGTTTTTTTTTTTGCGAATGGGTTCATAATATGTCTCAAGATGTAAATCAGCCCATTTTATTCACTAGCACATATGCCCGTGCATTGCAATGGGAAAAATTGATGTTTTGTACAAGCATAATGTCCCACAGCACCGAATTCACTATGAAGAATATGCTGCAACGCAGCATCCTTCTACAAAACGAACATAAAATTTTTTGTTGCAATTTAGTTGTGTTCATATTTTCTTTGCCGGGCATAATCTCTCACAGATTCTATTTAAGTATAATTCCTTTTTATCCCACAATGGTGATTTATTTTGACCCAATCATATGCTCGTGCGTTGCAACTCAAAAAACTGATGTTTTGTGCAAGCATAATGTCCCACACCACCGAATTCACTATGAAGAACATGCTGCAACGCAGCATCCTTCTACAAAATGAACATAAAAATTTTTGTTGCAATTTAACCATGTTCATATCTTCTTTGTCGGGCATAATCTCCCATAGATTCTATTTAAGTATAATTATTTTTTATCCCACAATGTTGATTTATGTTGACCCAATTATTTTTCGTGGTCTCTATGAAAATCCATAAAGGCCCATCAACATACAAGTACCTGACCCAGATCGTTTAGCGTGTGTAAACCAAACGAAAAGAGCTAAACCAAACTAAGAATACCTATTCTCTTTAATAGTAGGCACAGATTTGTTTTTTTAAGTACGCAACATAAAGTTCAAGAATGATACCGCGCAAAATTTCATCCATATTGTACAAAATTTCACCGATTTTTTCCATTACAAAAGGCACACGAAAGTACACATGCACATGTATTATGTAATTTCATTCATATTATATAAAATTTCATAGATTTTTTGTGATACGTGGAGAACCAACTGTATGATAATCATGGGAGTTTTCAGTTTAAAAGTAAGTGTATCTTCTCTTTGACGTGAACTTGTGTATGATAATCTGAAGCACAATTTCTTTGCACGAGGTCGGTAACTCGAGTCCCACCGGGAGCCTTTTGTCGTTCACATTACTCACGCCCGTTCCGTGCTGACAAGTGGGGCCCTGTGAGCGACTTTTGCAAAATTAAATATATAAAGTGAAGGATATTTGTGAAAAAACCCTGCGTGCGTCACACCAAGTGGTTCCGGTCATTGACAATGGGCCTCTGCCACGCTGTCACGCCACGTAAGCGCGGGATACGTCTAATACGGATGAAATGACCGTATCTACACGCTTCAGTCAAGTTAAGTGAATGGAATTCTGTATTTTCAGAGTACTGGCACTAAACTAAACATTTGACGCAAGCGTTTACTTATTCATCATTTAACAAAATGGAAAAATAAAATATATAAATTAATTAATTAATTCATGTAATATGACGCAAAAACAACAATTAATTTCTAATTTAGAGTAAACCCTGGGCTGTTACATTGTGGTTTTTCTTTGCGAGAAAACTTTTAATCTATTCATCTTTTACCATAGCAGTACAACGAACACTAGAAATAATAAAAATTACATTCAAATCCATAGACCACCTAGCGACGATTACAATCACTGAAGCGAGCCGAAGGCGCGCCGCCGTCATCACCCCTCCTTCGCCGGAGTCGGGCACAACTTGTTGTAGTAGACAGTCGGAAAATCGTCGTGCTAAGGCCCCGTAGGACCAGCGCACCAGAACAGCAACCGCCGCAGACGAGAAATAACGTAGATTGAAAGGATCCAATCTGAAGACACACGAACATAGACAAACCACAACCAGATCCGAGCAAAACCACCGAGGATAGATCCGCCGGAGACACACCTCCACGCGCCCACCAACAATGCTAGACGCACCACCGGAACGGGGACTAGGCGGGGAGACCTTTATTCCATCTTCAGGGAGCCGCCGCCGTCTCGTCTTCCTGAGTAGGACACAAACCCTAACAAATCTCGAAGGGACGACTAACAACGGAGCCCTCCCGCGGTCCTTACCAGGATCCACCGCGCTCCCATGGCCCTAGGGCCATCGAAGACAAGGCGGACCTGCGGCGGAGCCGGCGAAAGGCACGAGCCCTAGCTTTTCTTGGAGGAGGAGGCGGCAGCCAGAAAGAGGAGGTTTTAATCTTGTTACATTTATGGTTGGCTATCAGTTGATGCGTCGGCTCAACTTGATTTGAGTTCAGGTGTTCAGAACCGGTGCCGATACAGGGCGAAATTGCTTAAGTGCCATTCTTGCCCTTCTATGTGTTTTATTGCCGCTTGTCTATATAGCCTAGATCTCATGTCCCGCCAATTATGCGGCCAATGCCAAACGGAGACCGAGCTCCATAGAGATCTTTATTTGAAAACTTTAAAATTCAAACTTTTTAGTTTCAAAAAAATTTGAAATTAAATACACATATACCTAGATACATAATGTATATGTGTGCAATTTTCAGGTCGAAATACATTAAAATGTGTGCTACAAAAAAGACAAATCTAGGACCTTTTAGCATATGTACTGTTCATCTATAAAGTCCATGATTTTGGTTTTTTTGTACAGCTTGCAATTCAAGGTATTTCATCCTGAAATTTTTCACACATACACTTTACATCCTTGCATACATGTATACTTTTTTCAGAATTTTTTAAAACTAAAATTTATGAATTTTGATCTATTCAAAACAAAGGGCTCCATGGAGTTCGGTCTCCAAAATGCCCTTCTCCAATTATGCCAGCTATACCACTGTTAGAAGTAGAACACAAAGATGTTTCAGTCCAATATTTTGCCCGACGGACCAATCGATAAAATTTCAGCAGAGTTGGCAGTGGTAGGGAGTCCAGAAGAGAGTAGTGAAAAGATGACATAATCAAGAGTCTGGCCACTCCGTGGCAGAGTTGCCAATGGCAGCAGCATCTGGAAACCCAGACGTAGAAATGTGAATAACAAACCATATACGATGAGGCCAGAAGGGATCTGATGGTTGAAACCAAATCATATATATCTCATACGTTACACTACAATGAATGACAATGAAGAACAAAACTATTTTTAATCGGGTGCATAACATAAAATTAGCAGATTCTGTTACAGGAGACCCGAAGGAGGGAAGGGAGTCCACGCATTGCCAGGAAACCAACTATACACGCTCGTCATCGAAACATGTACTATGGGGCGAAAATCAGACAGCATTACATAGTTCCGCTTCGCATCATCTAAAATAGGATTTTTAATATTCTCGCCTAGGTTGTCTCGCTTCTGCTACTGTAACACGGATCTGTCTTCCATCCAAGTCCTGTGGAACAGGAAAAACAAACTCATTTAGCACCACGCTGAAAGAACAATAATGAAGGGTCACAGGTGTAAGCAACCAGTTAAATGAGTGAAAACTCACAGAGCCATCAAGATTAGATACTGCTTTCTCAACTTCATCATTGGTGCCATATGTGACAAAACCAAATCCCCTTGACCTCCCACTCTCCCTGTCATAGATGACTCTGGCCCCCAAGACACTCCCTTGCTGATTGAACAAGTTTGCAAGAGCTGAGTCGTCGACATTCCAAGAAAGATTACCCACATAGACCCTGTTATCCCCACCACCGGGCCCACGTGCAGATTGCTGCCTGAATCCGCCTGATTGCTCCCTAAATCCTCTTGGTGAGGATTGGTCCTTGGGTGGTGGCGGTCCTGAATTCACCTTCAAACTTCTCCCATCAAGTACCTGATTTTGGAGATGGAGTCAGCCAATTACTCAAGCATACAACTACACATCCTAGTATAGACATTGTACAGTTAGGTCAAGTAACAAAAGCTAAACTAACTAACAATTTTATCTAAAACTATGAACTGTATTTCTCAGGAAGAAATAAGAGGTTGGAACTCCAGAACCAAGGAGAAACAGAACAATCACAACCAATCAGTAAACCTGTAAAAACATTGTTAGGGAAATATGCAACTTGATATTATTAGAAGGTCAAAGCCATCACATATACATGTAATAAGAGAAAGCCAAGAGGCTAGAATACAAAAGGCCATCATCAATATAACTCTAACACCCCCCCCCCCTCATGGTGGATCCACAACACTGAGTTTGGAGAGGTGAAATCCATGCTGCGCCCTAGTCTGGGACTTCGTGAAGAAGTCTGCTTGCTGTAATTCGGAAGGTACATGCTGAAGACCAATAACATGATCCGCGCGCACAAAAAAAGCATCAACAGGAAAAACACAAAACCCGCTCCCGTGTCGCTCCCGCGCGGGCGGCCCGGGAGAAACCCTAGCCGCCGCCGACTCCTCCACCACTCAGCCTCCTTCCCCTCCCGCCGCCGCCTGAGGGCGTCGCCGGGCAAAGCCCGTGCGGCGCCGGCGGCGGCGGGGACGGTCTTTCCTTCCTCTCATCCGGGCGTGGCGGCGGGGATTCGCGCGCGTCCGGCGGTGGCACTGCGCGGCGACGCAGACTCGCGTGCGCCCATCGGTGGCACGGTGCGGCGGCGCGGACGGCGCAGAGACGCGGGGGCTAGTCGTCTGGGGAACCCGCTGCTGCTGTCCATGGGAGCTTCGGCGCCAGATCTGGCTCCCTGGGGCGGCGGCTACCTCGGCCGGCGGTCCCATGGCTGCGTCCGGGGAACGGCGGAGCGACGCGGAGGTGCTGGGCAGCGCAGCGCTCTAGCGGCGGGGTGGCCTGGGTGTTCTGCCTTGCTCGGTCTGGGCATACCCTCTGCTCCGGATTTGGCTTCTTGGGCAGCCGCTCGCACGGACGGTGGTGCTGTCGGTGGGGTATGCTGTGGTGGCGGTCGAGTGTAGTGTGGATGGCGGAGAGGGATTACGTGCAGGTGGCAGCAAGGTCCTCCTTGACTCCAGTATGTGCAGGTGCTCGAGGTGAGCGACTGTGGCTTCGGACGCCTCCTTCTGGACGTAGCGGGGACGCTCGCTGTGTTCTGGAAGCTGGGTAAGGAGGCATGCGTTGCCGGACTCGGTGGCTAGCCACGCGGAGAAGAGTAGGGTGCGATGCTCCAGGCGAAAGCCTGTTGTCGACCTTGTCGGCAACAATGACGGCGACGTCTTTGGGCGCCGCTTCCCTTCATGAAGGCGTCATTGGGGGAGCTCCTATTCTCACTCTTTCTGTGCTCCGGGCGAAAGCCTATGATCTCTCTCTGGATCAGACGACGATGGCATCTTTGATGGCATTTTCCCCCTTGGGGGCGTCGTTTTGGAGTCACGGATCCGCGTTGGCGGCCTGATGTCTGGGTTGAAGATGTTGTTGGGTGATGTGGTTGTTTGGTGGTGGCGGTGGAAGTGATCTATGGTGGCGACCGGCGCCTTGGTCGTTCTGTGGGTGGACCTTTCTCTTGGGGGCTCGTGGCGGCGGTGAGGTCTCGGGTTTCGGTGCCCTTCGACGGCGCCTGAGGTTTTGTTGCCTTGTTGTGCTTTGGATCCCTCTATTTGTGATGGTGGCCATGGTGTGGCCTAGAGGAGGTGCAGGGCTGTCTCGGCGGATCAGTGCCCTTCGGTACGGTCTATGACTCTCTTTGTCGTGACGTGCCTAGGCAGTGAGAGGCCCTTCGATGGTGGCTGCGACGCTCCTAGCTCTTCAAGGTGCTGAGTGATCGCAAAGCAGCTGGTGACTTCTTCTCTACGTCTTCTCGGTGGCGGATCTCCTTCGACTGATCCAACAAAGCTAGTTCCTGCTCTTCTCGGTCTGCTTGGGTGCTTAGTTCTCGGTGTTGGCTGTGTCTCACTCACTTCTGGTTCTTCTTCTTGTGTCTCTGTTGTTCCCTTAACTTCTGGTGTGTGTTGTGTGCTATCTGTTGTACCCGATGTGTTGTATCTTATTCTTATCTATAATGAAAATGGTTCAGGCCGGCGTAAGCCCGCCGTAGCACCGTCAAAAAAAAAAAGCATCAACACCAATATGCTTGGTAAGCTCATGCTTCACCGGGTCCCGCGCAATACTGATAGCACATGTACTGTCTGACAAGAGGGTGGTAGGTGTAGTAACAGAAACACCAAAATCCTCCAATAACCATCGTAACCAAGTAACCTCTGTCGTCAGAAGAGCCATAGCTCGCAACTCGGCCTCTTCACTCAAACGAGAAACTGCAGTATGTTTCTTCGTCTTTCAGGCAATGAGAGAACCACCAAGAAAAACACAGTAAGCAGAAAGTGAACGGCGGTCCGAAGGATCACTAGCCCACGTAGCATCTGAATAGGCCCAAAGTTGTAACAAGCTGGAACGGGGAAAAAAGAGACGACGAGAGATCGTGCCACGAAGATATCGTAGAACACGAAGAAGGTGACTATAGTGAACTGAAGTGGGAGCTGAAACAAGCTGACTCAGAATATGGACAGGATAGGAGATATTTGGACGTGTGACAGCAACATAGACAAGACTCCCAACAAGATGACGATAACGCATCGGATCAGACAAGGGCTCACCATCAGAAGCACGAAGGTGAAGATTGAGCTCCATAGGAGTCTCAACAGTGCGCTCATCACTAAGAGCCGCATGAGTAAGAAGATCCTGGATATACTTTTCTTGGGAAATAAAAAAGCCATCAGAGGTGGATGAAACCTCAATGCCAACAAAGTAACAAATAGGACCAAGATCAGACATAAGGAACTGCTCACTGAGGCGGGCCTTGACAAAGGTAATGTACTCAGAATCGTCGCCAGTGATGATCATGTCATCAACATATAGAAGAAGAAGAGTCCTACCACGAGCAGAAAGGTGGACAAACAACGCTGGGTCATGAGCACTGGGCAAAAAACCAGCGGCAGTCACCACAGACGCGAAGCGCTCAAACCAGGCACGGGGGCTTGCTTAAGGCCATAAAGAGAGCGACGAAGGCGACAAACCATGCCATCAGGAACAGAATACCCAGGTGGTGGCTGCATATAAACCTCCTCACGCAACTCACCATTTAGGAAGGCATTCTTCACATCAAGCTGAGACATGGACCAATGGCGAACAGAGGCCACAGCGAGAAGTGTACGAATAGTGGTCATATGGGCCACAAGAGCAAAAGTCTCATCGTAATCGCGACCATACTCTTGGTGAAACCCACGAGCCACAAGACGAGCTTTATAACGCTCAAGAGAACCATCATAGCGAGTCTTTATCTTATAGACCCACTTGCAAGTGATGGGACGAACACCGGGCGAAAGAGAAACCAGATCCCACGTGCGGGTGCGCTCAAGGGCAACAATTTCCTCTGCCATCGCAAACTGCCATTCAGGATGCATAATAGCATCTCGATAAGAAGTCGGCTCAAGAACGGTCGAAAGACCATAGTGAGAAGGAGAATACCGATCAGGGGGCAGACAAGGCCGAGAACGAAGGCCATAAGTTGGCTGAGAGGAGGAAGATGACACACCAGAAGTAGAGGGCACATCAGTAGACTCGTGCACAATATGTGGACGGCGAGTATAATGAAAAGAAAAGGAGGGAAGAGGTGGAATCACTGGAGACGGAGATGGGGAATGTATCGATGAAGGTGGAGAAGCGGAAAGTGTCGGTGATGAAGGTGGAGATGGTGAAGATATTGATGATGAAGGTGGAGAGTCATGTGATGAGGGAGGAGAAGAAATCGTAGGAGACGACGGCGTCGAATCTGCAACAGTGGAACGAGGAGTAGAAATACTGGGCACAAAGGGAGGTGTATCCGGAAACATAAGAAAAGAGATATCCTCTGTGGAAAAGGCCGAGGAGGATTGACGCGGGTAGAAGGGACGAGACTCATCAAAGGTCACATCCCGAGAAATACGCATCCGACAAGCGATGGGATCCCAACACCGATAGCCCTTATGCTCATCACTGTGAAAGACACACTCAACAGACTGAGCGGTCAGATTGGTGCGTTCACGAGGGGCAAGCAAAACATAGCAAACGCAAGCAAACAAGCGAAACACCGAATAATCAGGAGAACGACCAGAAAGACGCTCGAGAGGAATGCCACCCTGTAGAGCAGCAGATGGCTGAATGTTAATGAGATACGTGGAAGTGGTAACAGCCTCAGCCCAAAAGTGAGGCGGAAGAGAGGCGGCGATCATCATCGCACGCGCCGTCTCAAGAAGGTGACGATGCTTACGCTCAGCCACACCATTCTGAGCATGAGCACCAAGGCAAGAGAACTGAGGAAGAGTACCTTGCTCAGTAAGGAATCCTCGCAGTGCATGGGAGATATACTCACCAGCTGAATCTGTGCGAAAAACACGAATAGGAGTGGAAAACTGGGTTTGCACCATGGCAGCAAAAAAATTGTATATAGGTACGAGAAGACATGAAATAGCTCCAAGTGTACCTCGAAAAATCGTCTATAAAGATAATATAGTAGCGGTGACCCATTTTTGAGCCGGATCCCAAACATCAGAGTGAACGAGGTCAAAAGGGCGCTCGGACACCGACTCACTGTGAGGATAGGGTAGTTGAATCTGCTTACCAAGCCTACAACCCAGACAATCCAATGAAGCGTTACCGGAGACAGACCCCAGAACACCGCGATGAACCAAAGATGAGAGACGAGAACCACATAAATGGCAGAGACGATGATGCCACTGCTGAAAAGAGCTGGTAGATGAATCAACAGGGGCTATGAGACTGGCAGCGGTGGCAGCGGAAGGAAGACGTAGCCAGTCAAGCTCCCAGAGACCATCAGAGCGTCGAGGGCCAGCACCAAGTAGATCGCCCGTGCGACGATCCTGGACGAAACACGAATCAAAGTCGAGGATGACCCTACAACTAGAGTCAACAATCTGACCACCAGATATGAGTTGCATGGTAAGTCGAGGAACATGAGCGACAGAGGGAACATGAAATGAAGAAGTGCTAAGAGTGCCTCGACTAGCTACATGGAGGGGAGTGCCATCAGCCGTAAGAACACGAATAGGAGACACAGGTTGAACGAAGGTCAAAGTGGAAGAATCATATGTCATATGAAAAGATGCTCCAGTATCAAGAATCCATGGGGATGTACCTGAATGAGTAGAAGGTGGTTTCTCAGTGCCAGAATAGTCAGTCACAGAACCTGCAGAACTTGTCGGTGAAGAATCCCAAGTAGCAAGCAGAGATTGCAGCTGCGCAATCTCACGCGGAGACAAGGACACGGCTTAAAAGGTTGAGGTAGAAACATCTGCCGATAATAAGCAGTCTCCACCACCCATGGAACCCACGTGTAGAGTCGACCGAGAGTAGCGAGTCGATGTAGAGCGATCACCGCCGCGCGCGGATGCCACAAGAGGAGTCGACGTAGAACGGTCACCGCCGCGTGCGGAAGCCACGAGAGGAGTCAATGTAGAGCGGCCAACAACACCGGTGGAAGTCGCAAAAGGTGTCGAAGTAGAGCGACAACCACCATCTCCAAGCGGGAGAGCACCAAGCACCGAGGAAAGGCGCATGTGCGAGACAAGATCAACATACGGAACACCGTCAAAAAACATCGAGCGGCGATGAAGAGGTGTACCCGACGAAAGCATTGTACCTGTTTTTATTTTTACTCTTTTTTTTAGGAACTCGATCTCCAATCCAACAGAATATGGCTGAAACAGGGCCAAGGTGTCAACAGCAGCCGAGGCCCAAAACGTGCCCCGAGTTGCCACGCTCAGGATAACACACGGAGCCGTCTCGTTCACGGACGGATGGGCAGAAGAGGCAGACGCGAGCCTGCACGGGTCGCCGGCGGCACCGAATAACCACCACATGAAATTGGGCGTGTCCGACGGGTGAGATGAAGCGGAGCCGGCGGCAGCCGGAGGAGCAGCGCCGGATAGGCAGCGGCCGGCGGCCTGATCACCGGCGGCGGCGGTGAAGGGCCTTTGCGGGGACGGCCTGATCACCTGCGGCGGCGGAGGGCTTCGCGGGGGAGGCCAGATCACCGACAGCGGTGGAGGGCCTTCTCGGGGGCGGCCTGGCAAGGAGAAAGGGCCGGCGCCCTGGGCGGGGTGAGCTGGATGAGGTGCTGTTCGCGCAGGGGATCTGATACCCGCGATCTCCCTGGTACTCCCGATCTTCCCTGGCCCTCCTCTTCTTCTCTTCCTTCGATCTGGTGGTGGCGTTGTGAAGAGAGGTGGCTAGATGTGGTGGTGCTGGGAGATAGAACAACAGCCGGTGATGGTGGGGTTGGATCGGGCAGGCGGGTGTGGCCAAATAGCAGCAGCGGACAGCCACGAGGAAGAAGGAGCAGTGGCTGCTGGCAGTGAAGAAGACAGCAACAGCCAACCGGCGGACACGAGATGGGATCAGACGAAGCACGAGTTGCAGCGTGCGGAAAAAAACTAAAGCTCTAATACCATGTTAGGGAAATATGCAACTTGATATTATTAGGAGGCCAAAGCCATCATATATACATGTATAAGAGAAAGCCAAGAGGCTAGAATACAAAATGTCAAAGGCCATCATCAATATAACTCTAACAAACATAACGTAAGTAGCTTACAAACAATAAAAGATGAAACAAGAGTGCAAGAGCAGTAGCAGGTTAGAAACAATGCTTTTAAGGGCATAAATGAGTGCTCACATAGCCATTCAGACGCTCAACTGCCTCCTCGACCTCTTCGACAGTAGACATAGTTACAAACCCAAATCCACGGCTTCGTCCAGTCAATTTGTCATAGATGACCTGTGACAATTAAGCAAAGCAGTTTAGCATGCTACAACTTGAGTTGGGCTATAGGTCCGACGTTTCTGATCCGACATGTGCAATAATCAATCAGAACAGACTGAAACTCCAAAAATGGGTACACCAAGTGCTAATTTGGCTTTTTTTGGGCAAGGCTTAGCTTATTGACCAATTTATTAGCACATTCTTAGACATCATCAGTCAGCGTGTGAGGAAACACCAATATTTTTGTTAATAAACTTCTATGTGTCGCACGCGTAGTACTTACTACTATAGGTAGTACTAGCACAAATGCCCGTGCATTGCAACCGGAGAACTAAATCTTCGTATGACAATGCATGGTCAGGCAGAGTCTCCTCATTGATGTGGCCATTGCCAAGCTTCCATTGTGGCCGCCGTAGCTGGTAGTGTAGCTGGGTATCCTCCATAGTTTTAAATAGCACGCTAAGCCGATTAGCGACGGACCACTTCTAAACGCTATAGCGTGCTATAGCACCCTATTTAAAATGCTTGTTCATGTGCTTGGACAAAAGTTTCTTAGTGCATGGCATCTTCTAAACGCTGTAGTGTGCGGGTAGATGATGTGTGGCAGCCGCGCCGCTGCGATGGTCGATGCTAGACGATTGAGCGCAGACTGCTAGCTTTGCCGTATCATGATGCGTCAAACAATTTTTTTTCTGAGCGTGATCTTGCCGATCAACATGGGCGCGCTTGAGCTAACAGCATGGCCTTCGGCCCAACAGTAGGTTTGGGTTGCAGCATCTCCAGCGACACTGTTTTATCTCTTGCCGCTGCCACTCCTTGAGTTTTGTCATCCGTTTATCTTCTTTGCACTGTGCTCTTTTTCCGTGACGCTGCAAGCTGAAGAGCTGCTCGGGGAGGTTGGTGACTGGGACGCATTGCAGCTAAACCAGTTGCTGCAAGGGAGCTCATCGTCCATGAATGGCGTTGCTGCGTCTGGAAGGTAGGGTGGTGGCAAGACTTGCGTCGATATAGGGTTTCGGGCTCGATGCATCTACGGGTTGTTCGAGTTAAAGTGCACCGATGCACGTATATATACATGTGTAGGCGGCTCGGCTCAAACCAGATGTATATGTATGCGTCTGGTCTTGAACCTTGTTTCGGATGATTTGTAACATGTGCCCTTGGTCTGTATGATATGGCCTTTTGTGTTTGGCCTTGACCGATGTTCTTTTGCTAGTTCTAGGTTCTAGACCATTCCTAGTTGCTAGGTCTAGTCTCAGTAGTTGTTGAACTGAATTTGGATATGGTGGACGGGTTCTTGTAGCTTGCATTTGGTATCCCTTAACGGAAATCGGAGGGGGAAACCTTTCTTTGTTCAAAAATATACCAGCTGTACATAAGGACGTGTAGTCCGGACTGAATTGTGCAACATATGGTTTTCTGACTCGATGCATGCATATATGGATTTTTTTTAGGGGGTGCATGCATATGTGGATGTGCGGGCTCCCCAAACCACCAACCAGGCCGAATCTTCTAAGCCCACTAAATTTACAACCCGAAGACCACGTACACGCTGTGTTCGCACGTAGTTAACACAGCACGTAGTTCGGCTTCCGTACGCTTTGACATACCAAAAGATCCTATATGAAAAGACGGACGGAAATTTGGGCTATATAAAAAAATTACTATGGACCAAACCAAACCAAGAATACCTACCCCTTTAATAGTACGTATAGATATAGATTCAGAAAAGGCCTAAAATTCCCTTAGTTACACGCATGATTCCCCAGCTAAATGTAAAGCACAAAATTAGTTAACTAAGACACCAAACGACCAAACCATGGTCAGTCGAAAAAAAAACGACCAAACCATTTCTAATTTCACACACACGGGCCCTCAACTTTCCTGAAGTAGGAACATATGGTAGATATGAATTAGTGCCCAGAATGTAACGAGGCAAACAATGTATACCTCGACCATCTCGACAGAGCCAGCCTGCTCAAATAGGCCGGCTAGCTGAGCGCTGTCGACGCTGAAGGGGAGATTGCCAACGAACACCCTTAGGTCCTCCGAGAACTCCTGGGCGACCTCCGTCTCGACATCTGACGACACGGCCACGGCCAAGGGCGCGAGCGGGTGCCTCCAGCCCGCGGAGGCGAGCGCACGGTGCAGCGGAGTCTTCGAGGGAAAGAATGTGGAGGGGGCCTGCTTAAATGAGGATGAGGAGGAGGGGAGGGAGAGGAACTGAGGGGAGAGGGAGATGGAGAAGAGCGTGGCCGCCATGGGGAGGATTGGGTTGATCGTGTTTGGGGGATAAGGTTTGGGTCGGGAGAGAATGCAGCTGAGGAGAGAACGACGAGCCAAGAGGGTTTTATATGGGAGGTCCTCTCTAGCAGATCGGAGCCCGCGGTGCTACAGTATTATCTTTAGGGTAAAAAGAAGAAGGAATGTTAGAGTCATTTAACAGATTATTTACTAGTATTTGTATTTACTGTAGATAAACATAATCTATAATTGAGTTTATTTCACCATCAATTTGTTTGCATGTAATGATTATAAATGTACATATTAAATCTGTAATTTACAAATTGATTTAAGTCATTTTAGCCTTAATTATATGGATTGAAAGATGGCAAGTTAGAGTATTGTAGTTTGTCTAACATTCCTTCTTAATGTTAAGGGGCGATGCTAGGCGCCGGCGCGCCGGCCGAAAGTTTCGGCCGATCGCGCCCAGCCCTTGGATGCGAGCCCGCGTGGCCATTGGATGCAGCCAAAAAAAAAAACGATTCGTCCCAGGGCTTCTTCTACCTCGGGCTAGATCTGCAGCTCCTGTTCGGAGTCCTCGTCGCCGCGCCTCCAGCCCCCTCTGGTGGCCGTCCTCGTCGCCGGTCCGCACCCTCGCCGTTCGTCCTCGTTCGCTAGTTCCCATCCTCGCCGGCTGGCCGTCCTAGTCGCTAGTCCCCATCCTCGTCGGTCGTCTTCGTCGTCGCCTCGACCCATGCAACATCTGCACCTGCCATTGCAGCTCTCAACGACGACGGGGGTAGCTCCGCCGCCACCCCTCGTCGTTGATGCTCGCTGCAGCCGACGACAACGGCCACCCAGTCAGTCGACGCCATTGAAACCGTTGCTAACCCCTTGTGTTGCAAACGCTGGAAAAAAAGCTTCAACCCCTGGATGGAAAAGCAACCCCTATATGGAAAAGCTTCAACCTGTAATGCGAATCAGGGGAGAGATGCAACCGCTCGCGCAAAATGCTTCAATCTTAGATTGAAAAAGTTTCAACCAGATGATAGAGAGAGCTTCAATCAAGCGCCGCTCAAGAACGAAAAAGGTTTCAAATCATTTACAGAAAAAAGCTTCGACCGTGGACGAAAAAAGCTTCAACCGTGAATGAAAACAGCTTCAACCGTTGGAAAAAAAAAGCTCCAATCAGACACTGCAAACCAGAGAAAGGTAGCAAAAAGCTCCAACGATAGTAGCAAAATCCTACTACGGTTGCAGCAAATCGTCGTTGTCGTCGTCGCGAGGTCGCGGCTCCACCTGATGGATGTAGCAAAAAGCTTCGCCGGTAGTAGCAAAATCCAACTACGGTTGCAACTTCCCCTTGTTGTGCAGTGCCATTGAAGCTTTTTGTGTCTATGGTTGAAGCTTTTTTCAACAGCTGTTGAAGCTTTCCTAGGTGACGGTTGCAACACTTGTATACGCGGGGTGGATCCGGGCATGGCGGCAGGCAGCCAGGCCGACGAGGGGAGCTCCTAGCCGCCGGTGATGGAGCTTGTGGTGGACCATCGCAGCCCGGGAGGAGGGGTAGGAGATGCGCGCGTGTGAAGGGGGATGGACATGGCCATGGCAGCAGGCAGCCATGGCGGCCGGCGAGGGAGCACCTGGCCGTCGATGATGGAGATCATGGTGGCCCAGTCGCAGCCTGGGGGGAGAGGAGGAGGGATGCGGGCGCGCGTAAGACTGGAGGTAGGGGATGGAGGCGCATGGGAAGGAGATGGGGCGAGCGTGCGTGTGAACCGGTCGAAAGTTCGGCCGGCGCACCACGCCCAATCGTTTTCCTAATGTTAAAGGATCCGGTTCCTAGCAGATCTGAGCCGGTCCGCAAAATGTTTTTATGGGACGCGAGCGCTCCAGCGAAATATAGTTATTTTAATTGTAAAAAAATATAGATTTTTTGAGAGCAGTCAATGACGTATCATATTTTTATAAAAGGCGGAAATATGTATAAAAAAACTCACCATGATTACGAAAAATACGGTGGGGAATTAAGGACATCGCCAACACCCTAAACAAACTAGGCTTACTCTCTTAGAAAACAATCTAAACCTCCAACACCACCTAGCCCCCTCTCCGCTAATGGGCAATCTCCTCTAAGATGTGGGCCACCAATTGATCTGGCATCCTTTGTTGTTCTAAGTTTTTGAACACGCGAGCGTTGTGTTGTTTCCATAGTGCCCATGCTACAACAATGACAAGAGTGTCAAAACCCCTCCTCAACCTCTCGTGAGCCTGATGTCTTTGTGTAAGCCATCAATTCATGAAAGTCATACACGGAGCATGCACGTGAATGTTGATCTTCAGTATTTCGAAACACCTATGCCAAAGCTCTCTGGCATAAACACAGTGTGTGAGTATATGATCCACGTTGTCCTCCTCGTGAAGGCAAGTGTAGCATGGTGATGGCTCATCTTGAAGACCATGTCTCGCGCGGTGATCGGACGTCCAGAGCATGTACTGAATCGCGAGCCAAGTGAATATTTTGCACTTGAGAGGGGTCCAGCTGCGCCAAATACCTGGAGTTATGGGAGATCGCATATGGCCCAGGCAAAGTCTGTTGTAAACTCAGCTCGTTGTGTAACTGCCCGAGATGTCGCATTGCCACTCGAACTTGTCCAGCTCTGTGGTCTTCTTGTTGATGGTCGCGATGTCCTGGCAAAGATTGTAAACTTGCATATGACCTAGGAAGGAGAGCTCGCCCTGGATGTCCTGCGACCATGCATTGTCGACCAGAGCCTCATGCACCGTACACGTGTTTCGCCATCTTGTGCCAATGAGCTCAGTAAGCGATGGTGCAATGTCTCCGACTGCCACACCATGTAACCAACGGTCCTTCCCGAAAAACACCTTGGAGCCTTCTCCCACTGTTATTTTGATTAAGATGTTGAATACTAATCTCACTTGAGGGTCGACCATCATCTTCAGCCCCTGCCAAGGTCTTCTCGGGTCGGTAATTCAAAGGCATTCCCAGCACACTCGAAGCGCTATCGCCTGCAGTGTGAGATATTTGACACCAAGCCCACCAAAACACGTGGACGACAAATGGTGTCCTGGTACGTCTCCGTCGTATCTACTTTTCCTAACGCTTTTGCTCTTGTTTTGGATTATAATTTGCATGATTTGAATGAAACTAACCCGGACTGGCGATGTTTTCAGCAAAACTACAATAGTGTTGTTTTTTGTGCAGAAATAAAAGTTCTCGGAATTGGACGAAACTTTTTGGAGAATTATTATGGGATAAATAAAAATTGCTGCAACCAGGACCCACTGGAGGAGGTGCCAAGCTGCCCACAAGGCACCAGGGCGCCACCCCCAGGTGTGCCCTCGTGTCTTGTGGGGCCCACGTGGCTCCGCTAACCCTAACTCCGACTCTATAAAATCTTTTTTTTGGAGAAAAATAGGAGAGGAAGTTTCATCGTGTTTTACGATATGGAGCCATCGCCACCTCATTTTTTCATCTAGAGGCCAGATCTGGAGTCCGTTTGAGGCCCCGGAGAGCGGGATCTTCTGCTTTCATCATCATCAACCATCTTCCATCACCAATTCCATGATGCCCACCGTCGGGGGTGTTCGTAGGTTTGCTGGTCGGTGAGAGGTTGGATGAGATTCATCATGTAATCGAGTTAGTTTTGTTAGGGCTTGATCCCTAGTATCCACTATGTTCCGAGATTGATGTTGCTATGACTTTGCTATGCTTAATGCTTGTCACTAGGGCCCGAGTGCCATGATTTCAGATCTGAACCGTTTATGTTATCACTATTATATTTATGTTCTTTATCCGATCTTGCAAGTCATATGCACCTACTACGTGTTAGGATCCGCATACCCCAAGGTGACAACAATTGGGATTCTTTCCGCTCATTACCGTAGTTTGAGGACTTCATGTATTCACTATGTGTTAATACTTTGTTCTGGTTCTCTATTAAAAGGAGGCTTTAATATCCCTCAGTTTCCGTATGGACCCCTGTGACGCCCCCGATTTGACCGTACACTAATCATGCACGCAAACGTGTACGACCAAGGTCAGGGACTCACTGGAAGATATCACAACACAACTCTAGACACAAATAAAATAATACAAGCTTTATATTACAAGCCAGGGGCCTCGAGGGCTTGAATACATAAGCTCGAATACATAAGAGTCAACAGAAGCAACAATATCTGAGTACAGACATGAGTTAAACAAGTTTGCCTTAAGAAGGCTGGCACAAAACATCAACGATCGAAAAGGCAAGGCCTCCTTCCGGGGACCTCCTAACGGCTCCTGGTCGTCAGCTGTCTCCATGAGGTAGTAGGCTTTGTTGGGGTAGTATCAGTCTTTAAGGGTGGCATCTGGCTCCTGGACTCCACCATCTCGTTGCATCAACCAGAAAGAAAAAGAAGGGGGGAAAGGGACAGCAAAGCAACCGTGAGTACTCATCCAAAGTACTCGCAAGCAAGGATCTACACTACATATGCATCGGTATCAATGAAAAGGGTAGTATCTATGGACTAAGCTGCAGAATGCCAGAATAAGAGGGGGAGAAGCTAGTCCTATCGAAGACTAGCATCTTCTGGAAACCACGAATCTTGCAGCAGTAGAAGAGAGTACAAAATAACATATTATAGTTATCAAGCATGTTGTAGCATTAACGCCCAGAGATCCTTCCTCGACTCCCTGCGAGGAAGCAACCCCGGAGCCACATATCCATTCATGTCTCAGTATCCAGTTCTAGTTGTAGCGATCGGGATACAACTCCAAGTGTCCGTTACCGTAGGACAGGCTATCGATAGATGTTTTCTTCCCTGCAGGGGAGCACCAACTTACCCACCGCGCTCGCTTAACTCCGGCCGGACGCACCATCAGGTCCTGCCTAGCCTCGGCCAAACAATACGCCGCAACCCGACCTAGGCTTAATAGACAGGTCATGCACGCCGGACTAAACATATGCCCCCAGGGGTCATGGGCCATCTCCCCGGGAACTCATCCACGTTGCGTACGCGGCCGGTGAGTAGACCCGGGCTACCTCCTTAAAAAGGCATGTGCTTACGCGGTCCAACCTGGCACGCACCGCTCAGTCGCATGACGTCAGTTAAGCTTCGACTGATGCATACGACGCAGAACGCTCATACTATGCCCACGTGATGGTTAGAGCTATCAGGCCAGAGGCCCCTTAGATCAAATATCCAAACCGTTTACTGTCTTGGGAACGCGGTAACGGGCAGAGACTTATGATCATGTGACCCCATCGCCCTGTCACGAGGACTTGCGGCAAGGGCTAAGAGTGCCCGGCCACACCTCGTATTCAACTCTCGGGTACCCTCCAGGTCAACCTGTCTCCACATCACTCGCGGGTACCCCTCAGGGTCAACCCGCCTTACCAAGTAACAGTTGTAAATTCACAGTAACCATAGTAACCGTGTGTCTAACACCAAGGGGGGAACCCTGAGGAATCACCCTATATGGAATTCCACCTGATGTTATCGTCAAGGCGAACGAAGGAGGATTCACCCTCGAGATTCATGCTTGAGGAGTTGCACGACAGTGTCGTTATCGGGAGTGGAGAAGGAGGAATCACCCTCGATGACCATAACCAACGAACTAACCTACAAGGTTAACATCAGGAGTGCTGATGAGGTCTCACCCTCGGCACTCGATAATAACCCAGTAGTGTCGAGCAACTAAGGGGAAAGTGATGTGCGGTGCCGGGGCCTGGTCTTCGACCCCGTTGATTGGGTCTTCTGATAATCCAACGGGGCGGTCGGGACA
Source organism: Secale cereale (assembly GCA_902687465.1). Taxonomy (NCBI): domain Eukaryota; kingdom Viridiplantae; phylum Streptophyta; class Magnoliopsida; order Poales; family Poaceae; genus Secale; species Secale cereale. The sequence goes on from LR738712.1 coordinate 419,778,750, forward strand.
AAGTGGGGGGGATCTCTGATGGATCTCTAACCAGCCTATACTAAGAAGTTTAGTATAAACATGTAAGGTATGAAAGCAGGTAACAACAACAGGCTATGCATCAGAATAGGATCATACAAAAAACAGTAGCAGTTCTAATGCAAGCATAAGAGAGAAGGGAATGGGCGATATCAGAATGATCAAAGGGGGTTGGCTAGCTTGGTTGCTCTGGCAAGAAGGAGGGGTCATCAACATCATAGTCGATCACCGGGGCATCATCGGTCTCGGGGTCTACCGAAGAGAAGAAGAGGAAGAAACGGTAAATATAAAAGCAAACAGTTGCATGACAAGCAAAAGCAGCGCTTCGTGTGATCTAATGCGGTGCTATACGATACCAGCGAAGGGGGATAACATCCGGGAAAGTATCCTTGGTGTTTCGTGTTTTCCGACAAATGAATCGGAGGGGAAAGTTGCATGTTCAGTATGATAGGGATGTGTGGCGGACGAACGGACCGCGTATTCGGATTCGTCTCATCGTTTTGAGCAACTTTCATATATAAAACTTTTTCATCCGAGTTACATATTATTTTCTATGAATTTTTGAAGTTTAAATAATATTCTACAATTTTGGTTTTTTAATAATTAAACAAAAATAAATTGTAAATGCTGCGGGTACACAGAAGTGTACCCAGCATTTCACACGGTGCATGACAAGTGGGACCCCGATGCCGAGTCAGCAGCTGACTCAGCCAACCTTATCCACATGAACAGTGCGTGTAAGTATCTCATCTTTAAAAAATTATTTAACTTAGCCTTTTTTAAAACAAAAGCCAGGGCGCTGCAGGCCCCACCGGACAGGGGCCCAGGGCCTTAGTGGGCATTGGCTTCACGGGCACGGCGTTGCGGGCGTAGGCGCCCGGTGCCGGGTGCTGGAGCGCGTGGCGCTGGTGGAGGGGAGTGGTCGGGCCCGGCGCGGCTGCAGCGGGCGTGTGGCCACCAGCCAGAGGCGGGGCGAAACGGCGGTAGGGTTCGGGCGCTCGACCCGAACATGGGCCGAGCGGGGAGAAGCAGGACGGGGCGCTGGCGGAGGTCGTCGACCGGCCAATTCCGGTGGTCGGAGGGAGCGTGGCTGGGTCCAACGGGAAGCGGGAGGAGCGGCGCCTCGAAGGGGGTGGCAGCCAGCACGGGGACAGCCGGAGTCGGCGTCAACGGCAGGCGGGGCGGCGGTGCTCTCCGACGAGCAACGAACCGGCTCACTCCGGCGACCATTTGGTTTGCTGAGAGGCTCTACGCGATGCGGGCAGGTTAAGGCAGCGAACAGCCCTACGGGCACGTGCTGGGGTAGGCCGGAGCGAAGGCTACAACAACGGTCGAGCGACGGCAGCGGTGGCGCTCGACGGGCGAGCTCGGTTTCGGTGCTGCGGTGCACGAAGAGGTGAGCTAGGGACATCTACGGGTTCCTGGTGGCATGGGGAGCACGAGGACGTGCTCGACTGCGACTAACGCGAGCCTATGCGGCAGCGGCGATGACACGCTGCGGTGGATGGTGGTGGCGCTCAACAAGGTCGAGGCTAGAGTACGCACGCAGACAAACGCGAAGGGGGTAAGGGACACGAGCTCACCCCGGAGCTATTGGCGTGCTCAAACGCGTCGGCGGCAGTCGAGGCGGTGCAGATCGAGCGGCGGAGCTCCTGTTGCCGCAATTGGGGAAGACGACGATGGCGGGGCTCCACGGCGTTCCAGCTTGCGATGCTCTGCGTGGGCGACGAGGAGGAAGGCGCACATCTCCTGGGCATCCTCTCGTCGTTCGGGGACGGCACTGGCTGCGAGGACGATGGCGGCGTGGCAATGATGGTTGCGGACGACTGCTAAACCAAAGGGGGGCGAAACGAGGGGAACGAAAAGGTGGACTAGGGTTTTGGGCGAGAGAGAGAGAGAGAGAGAGAGAGAGAGAGAGAGAGAGCAGTGGCTGCTCTTGTAGGCGTCGGGGACGGAGAGGAAAACCGCGCGATGGCCGGCGTGTAGCCTCTGGACATGGTGGATGTCCTCCACGTCCTCTGCCTCTCCTGTAGTGAGAGGTAGGAGGAGGCAGAGGTGAGAGTTAGGCTGGGGTGGAGTGGGCCACCCACTATGCTAATTGGGCCAAGTAGCACATTAGGCCATTTCCCTTTTTTTTAAATCTGTTTATATTTATTTGTTTTCTATTTTGAAATCATTATTTTGTACCAAAAGACTTATGTAAAATAAGCAACTAGCCACATAATTTAGATTGCATTAATCGACACTGCCACAACAAGTTTGAACCCCATTTGAAAACAATTGCCTTTATTTTAAACTTGAACTTGATATACAAATATTTCTTAAATGTTTTTCTTAGGGCATAACGATGATGACTTGGCATCATTAGCATGGCGTTACTGTAGCATGATTACCCGGGCGTCACAATTCTCCTCCACTACAAGAAATCTCGTCCCAAGATTTAAGTGGGGATGTAAGGGTAGAAAACTCGGGAAGGACGGAGCTCAACACAAGATAGGTACCTGGGGGCTATCTTAGTGAACGTGGCATGGAGGCACCTCTCGAGTCAAAATTCAAGAAAGACGTCTAGAGTAAGGTAAGGAGGTGCAATAAGAAGCTTCAACCGGGTAGGCAATCGTTCGTTGCCTGAAATAGAGGGTGAAAGTGGTTCAGAGCAATGGGAATAAGTATGGTGTCTGATGCCAGAATAGATCACTAGGAATGTGGCTCGTGATTTACATACGAAGCCAAGTGCGAGGAACAATTTTGGAAAATAGGGATGTACAGGAGAGTCAGGTTTCGATCCTGAGGAACTGTGGGTTATGGTCCCACCATGTTGGTTAAAAGTAGGAAGTATGATGATAGCAAGGCATGTTAGAGCACAAACTGTCAGTTATGTTGGCAACAACGTTGGTACCAAGGGCGAGGGACGAAGAGAACCATTTTCCTACTTGTTGAAATGAGGCGGACCAATAGGCAAAGTTCTCGTCCATCGGTGGTTACCGGAATGTTATCATCAATAGTAACAGGGCCTTACTGACAGAGTTGTACACCAAGGTGTTTACATAACCAGAAAATTATTACTGCTTAGATTATATGTAGATCAAAGAAAGGTTAAACAAACAAATGGAAAGAAAAATGTGTTTAAACGCAATGAATAGGAGTAAATGATCCCCAAGATTAAGAAGGGCATGATATATGTGTGAGGAGATCAAATTCATGACCATATAGATAAAAGGGGTAAGAAGAATTATGATATGTACCCACACAATGATGTTGGATAGTTGATCAAGAAACATTTAGCATTGTGCTTACAATGTTCATGTTGATCTTCGGAGTACCACAGACAAGCTTCGAGATAGCCCCGACATGGCCTTCAAGCAATGGTCAGACTTTGGATACACCATGATATATAATGAAGTGTGTTCCTGGAGAACATCCTCAGTTAAGCACTGAATGAAATGCACCTGGAAATACGTACCAAGTAGCAAGATCGATGTTAGCATGGAGGTTTATTAACCAGAAGGGTTGAAATGAAACTATCGACCACTCACTTCAAAGCATTCAGTTTTCTAGAAGTTTTGGATTCACATGTCATACTTCAATTGTTGGGTTTCTGGTTAGAAACAACACGGGGACCAGGGAACGAACGAGGATGGCGAGAAGTATTACTTGTATCAAGAATTCATAAGGGGTGGTGAAATTCTCACGACATTCTTGACATGAAATATGGTAGTACTCCAAGGTAGAGCATATCGTAAGTCGGATAACAAGGAACTCAAGGTATAACACAAAACAAGAACAAGTTTGTGTTGAAGGGAATGCAAGAATGCTGCCAATGTTAATACAAATCATCGATGGGAAAGGATGGTATTTCCCATCATGAATTCGATTCACAACTTAGAAGAAGGCAAATCATCGTTGATGTTGATCACGACACATTTGTTGAGAGATTTCATTAAGATGTAATCGATCGGCGATGACATCAAGTCAAATGAATGATGGAGCGAAAGGTTATTGAAACCACTAATACAATACAAACTTGAAATCAAGCTAGTTGTCCAAGGCGAAATGATATGCCGAGGACGATCGGCGTAAGCTTAGCTCATTGCCAAAATTGTGCTCCAGGAAGAAGGACGAGGTAGCACAGTTAAATAGATGCACGATAATGATATAGCCGATCAGGCTAGATATGACTTGAAGAATTAATAAACTCATAAGCAATGGAGATTACTTAGAGTTACTGAATCGGAGTGCGGAATTGATTCACTTATCGGTGTCCTTGAGTGTCTAACAACTCAGAACCCGGAAAAAATTGGAATCGATGACAAGTAATACTTGAAGAAGAACTTATAAGAAGTAATATGGTTCTGTGACATTATCAAGATACCACGGGGTAATACTCGAGGATAGATCATAACAGAGGTTGGGCAGGTGCATTGACGTGCAGAGGACAAGTGGTTTACTTGTCCGAGAAATGGTATTTAAAAGAGAGCATGGTCGGAACCACGATTGCAAAAGGCCAGATCACTAATATAAGATGAATTTATATCAAGGGGATAATTAATTTTAAGAGAAGCCTTAATGATAAGATCTACACCGTGTCCATGGGCATGAACAGAAAGTTCAAGGTTGACTCCCACTTCTTCAATGTATAACCTTTCATTCACTTCTTGTTTCAAAAATGGCATTGGTGTTGAAATTTTATCTGCCATAACAACAGTAGAGTATGACCTATAGTAGTTTCCGGGTTCATAAAGATTAGAAAAGGCATAGGTTCAACCCATTAGTGTCTCTTAGGAACATATACCACAAACTTCAGGAGTAAACAACCCAAGCTCGGAAGCAGAGTATGTTCGTCAAGGCAGAGGATACAATTTAGCAAAGGCATTATGTATCAGGGAAAGAACTCACAAGGTTAATGAATATGAAGGACATTGTCGGATAATAATCCAACCAAGGATATGGCGGTCCACAGGGGATCTGATGTGAGCATCGGTACTCAACCAAAAGAACAAAAATGCAGGGGATCAGATTATAGAAACAACTGACTAATTCAAGCTTGGATGCAAAGGAATTATGATTTCCAAATCAAGGGATCATAAGCAAATGCTCTGATAAAGGATGCATAAGCTGAATAGACTTAGGGGTACAATCGATGATAAACAGATTGGTTGAGAACCAGCTCATGTTCAAAATGACGTTTGAGCTGGAAAGATAACTTAAAAGGATCAGCTGATGATTGCGTGCATTCGCACACACGTTGAATCATTAGGGTAAGGATGTCAATGCAAAGGATTTAACGAATATTGCTAGACATATGGATTAACCATAATGTAGGCAGGCAAGACTTTCGGGAGCAATGGGTCGCAGAGGATCATCGGGAGATTGGATTGCATTCGAAGGATTTTGTGAGGCATAAGATCAACTTGGGATGAACGAATCCCCGATAAGTGTGAGGAATTATTTGTAGGGGTATTCAGGCGGGAGCTGCAAGGCAGTCGGAAAAAGGATTCTCGAAAGTCGGAGAGTACTTTCGGGTATCTTGTAATAACAAGAACAACTAGGGATGGAAGTGTGAACGGCGAAGGTACGCATTTATCCATAAGGATTCAACGGTATTAAGGATTGCAAAAGAAATGAACACAAGTTCTCAGGAGTAGATTAGAGAGTATCTTTGAAGTCTTCTGGTGAAGCGGGCAACCATCTGGAATGAAGGGGCTCTTCGAGGAAAGTCATTACGAGAACCTAATGTAGTTAGTAAATTCATTTAACCCGAATAGAAGAGAGATCAGAATCCCAGAGTATAGACGAGGAATAAAAAAATCCTAATACCACCCAATGGCGACGTGGGCCCGTAAGCCACACAGACATGTTAGTAAAAGTTTTGTGCAATGACTAATCGACCAAGGAGTTGGAAAGGAGGATTCCTACAGGTAGTCGGCTCTGATACCAACTTGTGACGCTCCCGATTTGACCATACACTAATCATGCACGCAAACATGTACGACCAAGGTCATGGACTCACTGGAAGATGTCAAAACACAACTCTAGACACAAATAAAATAATACAATCTTTATATTACAAGCCAGGGGCCTCGAGGGCTCGAATACATAAGCTCGAATACATAAGAGTCAACGGAAGCAGCAATATCTGAGTACAGACATAAGTTAAACAAGTTTCCCTTAAGAAGGCTAGCACAAAACATCAACGATCGAAAAGGCAAGGACTCCTGCCTGGGACCTCCTAACTGCTCCTGGTCGTCAGCTGTCTCCATGAGGTAGTAGGCTTTGTCGCGGTAGTATCAGTCGTCAAGGGTGGCATATGGCTCCTGGACTCCACCATCTAGTTGCATCAACCAGAAAGAAAAATAAGGGGGGGAAGGGGGAGCAAAGCAACCGTGAGTAGTCATCCAAAGTACTCGCAAGCAAGAATCTACACTACATATGCATCGGTATCAATGAAAAGGGTAGTATCTGTGGACTAAGCTGCAGAATGCCAGAATAAGAGGGGGAGAAGCTAGTCCTATTGAAGACTAGCATCTTCTGGAAACCACCAATCTTGGAGCAGTAGAAGAGAGTACAAAATAACATATTATAGTTATCAATCATGTTGTAGCATTAACGCCCAGAGATCCTTCGTCGACTCCCTGCGAGGAAGCAATCCCGAAGCCAGATATCCATTCATGTCTCAGTATCCAGTTCTAGTTGTAGCGATCGGGATACAACTCCAAGTGTCTGTTACCGTAGGACATGCTATCGATAGATGTTTTCTTCCCTGTAGAGGTGCACCAACTTACCCACAACACTCGCTTAACTCCGGCCGGACACACCATCAGGTCATGCCCGGCCTCGGATGAACAATACGCCGCAACCCGACCTAGGCTTAATAGAGAGCCATGCACGCCAGACTAAACCTATGCCCCCAGGGGTCATGGGCCATCTCCCCGGGAACTCCTGCACGTTGCGTAAGCGGCCGGTGAGCAGACCTGGGCTACCTACCTAACAAGGCAGGTGCTTACGTGGTCCAACCCGGCACGCGCCGCTCAGTCGCATGACGTCAGTTAAGCTTCGACTGATGCATACGACGCAAAACGCCCATAACTATGCCCACGTGATGGTTAGCGCTATCAGGCCAGAGGCCCCTTGGATCAAATTTCCAAACCGTTTAGTGTCTTGGGAACGCGGTAACGAGCAGAGACTCACGATCATGTGACCCCATCGCCCCGTCTCGAGGACTTGCGGCAAGGGCTAAGAGTGCCCGGCCACGCCTAGTATTCAACTCTCGGGTACCCTTCAGGTCAACCCGTCTCCACATCACTCGCGGGTACCCCTCAGGGTCAACCCGCCTTACCAAGTAACAATTGTAAAATCCCAGTAACCATAGTAACCTTGTGTCTAACACCACGGGGTAACCCTGAGGAATCACCCTATATGGAATTCCACCTGATGTTATCGTCAAGTCGACGAAGGAGGATTCACCCTCGAGGTTCATGCTTGAGGAGTTGCACGACAGTGTCGTTATCGGGAGTGGAGAAGGAGGAATCACCCTCAATGACCATAACCGACGAACTAACCTACAAGGTTAACATCAGGAGTGCTGATGAGGTCTCACCCTCGGCACTCGATAGTAACCCAGTAGTGTCGAGCAACTAAGTGGAAAGTGATGTGCGGTGCCGGGGCCTGGTCTTCGATCCTGTTGATCGGGTCTTCTGATAATCCAGCGGGATGGTCAGGACAAAGTGGGGGGGAGTTTCTGATGGATCTCTAACGAGCCTATACTAAGCAGTTTAGTATAAACATGTAAGGTATGAAAGCAGGTAACAACAACATGCTATGCATCAGAATATGATCATACAAAAAACAGTAGCAGTTCTAATGCAAGCATAAGAGAGAAGGGAATGGGCGTGTAGCGACCACGATCCGAATGGACCGAAGTCTCTGTGTTTCAGTGTCATCCCTGGATCGGTAATGCTGACACACACAGTACTTGAAAGATTTATAACAGAGTGGCTATCACACACTTATTACATCGAATGTCTCCAAAGAGAATTATTACAAAAGTCTATGGCTAAAGTCCATCTAACAAAATAACAGCGGAAGGCCTGGAAGATAAGTGAGTCCATCAACTCCAACGGCATAGCTGAGTGCATGAAAAACGACCTGGAACATCTTACTCCTCGTCTGAAAAGTCTGCAACGTGACATGTTGCAGCCCGAAACGGGTCAGCACATGGAATATGCTGGCAAGATAACACAATATATGCAAGTAACAGAATAAAGGCTAACACTATATGCATATTTGGCTGGTGGAGGCTCTAAGGTTAAGGTTTTTGCGTAAAGCCAATTTTTCCCTACATCAAAGGAATAAATTTTATTTTAACTATCATGGTAGTTGAAACATCATTGAGAAGGTACCTCCAACTCAATCCCAATTAAAGTAATCATTAACCCAACAAATTAATTTTAGAGTGATGAGATCAACCAATAATTCAAGTACCAGATACTCAAGATTGTCCATAACCGGGGACATGGCTAATCATGATCAGTCTGTACACTCTGCAGAGGTTTGTGTACTTTTCCCCACAAGACTCGATCTCCTCCGTTGGATTTCTCGCACTGCATGGTGTTTGAGAAATGGATGACCGAGACACAGTCTTTCAGAAGCATTCACTCTTTACCCCGGGTGGACCGGTACACCTACTTTCCCCTACATCTGTTAGTCCACCACTGAAAGAGCTCACACAACTTACTCATACTATGCGAGAGCCCATAATGGCATTGTGGCTGCACACGGAAGTTTCTAGCATGAATAGTTTTATGATCCCTTCGGGCCTGGGTGGCATTCCATAGGAAAAATCACACGGAACCCCGGGATTTCCTAGGACAACACTGGATTCTCCAGGTGCCCTCAACCAATCCACCCAGATGTGTATTCAAGTAGCCACCTTAAGTTGAACCATTAATTAACAACTCACATCTGTCATGGATTTCACTCAAACCCAAACCACGTCTACGAGCATAGCATGGCAACCTAAGCATAGCGTAGAAGTAACTCCCGAGGGTTTGAAAATAATGCAGGTAATAGGTTCTACCTCAATCTACTTCCCAGTCCCGCAAGTTAAGAGATCCTACTCATGCAATGTGTGAGGGTTTGATCTAATGCATAAAAACTGGGTAATAAAGGGGTATGATCAAAGTGTTACTTGCCTTGCTGATGATTCGCAAAACCTAGAGACTCGTAGTAGTACGCCTCACAGTCCGGGTATTCTATCGCAAGCAAACAATAGCATACATAAGCAATCAAAAAAATATGTACAAACAGAACTCCAAAAGAAGATCTAACCAGAAAGTTCAACTTAAGAACTCCGGTTTGCAAAAAGAATCAAATCAAACGGGGCAACGAAACTCAAACTGCATAAGAAACAAGATCCGTTTACTAGATTGATCTAGGGTCAAATTTTACAGTAGCAAAACCTTGTTCAAGTTGGTTAAACGGAAAGAGGGTGTCGAGACGAAGATCTGGGATTTTGAATCACCTGATTTCGACTCTCGAGCGAAAAGAAAAACGAAAAACAAGGTCACGGCAGAAATCGCGATCGAAATAATCGCGGATAAATACCACAAAAAAGAAAACTGACGAACAGGCTAACGAACGAACGTTCGCTGTCTGTAACTAACGGGTGGACAACGTTCGTTAAAACGAACGTACGAACAAACGTCCGCTAAGTATCTAAACCGACAAAACAAACCGATCTGAAAAAAACAGATGTAGGGTTTCTAAAAGAAAAACCGATCAGTTAAAAAAAAACGACGGCGGCTACCTCGTTGAACAAGACGGCGGCGGTTGCGGTTCCGGCGGCGGGGCGACGGCGGCGCGACGGCCTGAGGCGGCGACTTGGGCTG
>LR738712.1:419788714-419839027 GCA_902687465.1 Secale cereale
GGGGCTCTGGGCTGCGCTTTTAAAGGCCCAGCTAGGAAGAGTCCTAGTTGGTTACGGCCCAAGGTCGGTTGACCATTTTTTTAAACGAGTCCTGACGTACGAAAACTGACGAAAGAAATACTAAACGGACTCCAAAAATTCCGAAATAAATTTTCATCGTCCTCTAATAATATTTAGGACAAAGTGCACATTTTTTACCGGACCTAAATGCAATTTTGAAAAACGCGCATTTTTCCCTATGCAAATAAAATCGCAAATAACTCCGAAAAACCAAAAGTGATTTTAATATTTTTCCTCCAATATTTCTTTTATTTTGGAGAAGTCATATTATCTCCGCTCATATCTTTTATCTAGAAATATTTTTAGGGAGAAAAAATAATTAAAACCAACGCGATCCTCGTATCGGTATTCGAGAAAACCCAAATACGAAAACAGTAGAATTCCCAACTCTCTCCGTAGGTCCTTGAGTTGCTTGGAATTTACGAGGGCCGCCACGCACAAAATGCAATAAAGTATGCAATGCAATATGATCTATGTATAACATTCTAAATTGAAAATTTGGGATGTTACAGGGCGATATCACAATGATCAAAGTGGGTTGGCTTGCCTGGTTGCTCTGGCAAGAAGGAGGGGTCGTCAACACCGTAGTCGATCACCGGGGCATCATCGGTGTCGGGGTCTACCGAAGAGAAGAGGGGGAAGAAACACTAAATATAAAGCAAATAGTTTCATGACAAGCAAAAGCAGCGCTCGGTGTGATCTAACACGGTGCTATACGATACCGGCGAAGGGGGATAACATCCGGGAAAGTAGCCCCGATGTTTCGTGTTTTTGGACAAATGAATCACAGGGGAAAGTTGCATGTTCGGTATGATAGGGATGTGTGGCGGATGAACGGACTGCGCATTCGGATTCTTCTCGTTGTTCTGAGCAACTTTCATATATAAAACTTTTTCATCCGAGTTGCAGATTATTTTCTATGAATTTTTGAAGTTTAAATAATATTCTAAAATTTCTGGATTTTTAATAATTAAAAAATAAATAAATTGTAAATGCTACGGGTACACAGAAGTGTACCCACAATTTCATACGGTGCATGACAGGTGGGGCCCCGGTGCTGAGTCAGCAGCTGACTCAGCGAACCTTATCCACATGAACAGTGCAGGTGGCTCCCACCTGTAAGTGTCTCATCTTTAAAAATTTATTTAACTTAACCTTTTTTTAAAACAAAAGCCAGGGCGCTGCGGGCCCCTCTGGGCATGGGCCCAGGGCCTTAGCGACCATTGGTTTCACGAGCGCGGTTGTGCGGGCGTAGGGGCCCGGTGCCGGGCGCTGGAGCGCGCGACGACGTCGGCGGAGTGTGGCGCCGGCGGAGGGGAGTGGCCGGGCCCGGCGCGGCTGCAGCGGGCCTGCGGCCACCGGCCAGAGGTGGGGAAAAACGGCGGCAGGGTTCGAGCGGTCGACCCGACCGTGGGCCGAGCGGGCGCGGCGAGAAGCCGGACGGGGCGTCAGCGAAGGTTGCCGGCCGGCCGATTCCGGCGGCCGGAGGGAGCGTCTCCGGGTCTAACGGGAAGCAGGAGGAGCGGCGCCTCAAAGGGGGTGGCAGCCAGCACGGGGACAGCCGGAGTCAGCGTCAACGGCAGGCGGGGCGGCGGTTGATGCGGAGCATCCCAAGGTCATCCCCATGGACCTACCGTCGACTCACCAAGTGCCCAAAGGACCAATGACACGAGCCCGTGCAAGAGCTCTCGAAGCCGAGGTGAACTCGCTCCTTCATCAATTTCCTATCGATGCACATGGGACATGGCTTCTACCCTCATCAGAGACTCTATGCGTATTCAGGTACGTGGAAGAAGGTCACCTGACGGCTCTGCACAGCGGACAAGGCGGCAAGATCGACAAGTGCTTGGAACAAGAAGAAGTGCCGCTGAAGACGCTACAGGCACCGGACGGCCGGCCTCTTCTGGACGACCGGCCACCCCCAAGCACCGGACGTCCGACGAACACCGGACGACCGGCAACTCCCAGGCGACCGGACGACCGGAGGCCACCGGACGTTCGTGACACCGACTACAGAACGTAATTAGCGGAAATCCGAGGGTTACCGGACGTCCGGTCCCTCCCGAGCCACCGGACGTCCGGTAAGCCAGCGGACGTCCGCCACATCTGTCTGCGTACATCAAGGGGCCTCGACTCATGTATAAATACTCGTTGACTTCCTCCGTCCTCGGTAGCTTTTGGGATAGCTCATTTAGACCTTAGTGGTTCCTCTCCTACGAGACCGCGGCCTCCTCGGAGAAGATCCACCGGATTAGAGACCTCCTTCACGGAGAAGAACATCAAGACCTCCTCACGGAGATGACTACCGCCACTTGTATCGTCCTTAGTTGATTGTGTATCGTGTATCGCACTTTGTGTACCCGGATCTAGCATTTGTGTGACCCAAACGTGTTGATTTGAGTGTTTTCTTCTTGTCCCTCTTGTGTCTTTCCTCGTGCCTCAAGTGTTCATCCTTGGGATCCCTCCTTTTCGTGAAAGATCGGCCACTTGGGGTTCCACCCTACATCATTATGGTATCAAGAGCCACGGTTTCTCACGAAATTGGAGCCCCTACCCGTGTTTTCTAGCTTGTTTGTGTTGTGTTCTTACCAATTTCGAAAATTCCCCACCAAAAATAGCGCAATTTTTTTTGTGATCTGTTGATTTGGCGAGATTTTGTTGGATTTGTTCCATGGATTTGCTGTGCCACGAGTGGATCTAGCTTTTCCCCAATTTTCTTCCGCAAATTCGGCAAGTTTGACCAATTTGTCCACGGATACCTCAAACCCTAGCCCAGACCTACCGGACGACCGGTGTTTTACTGGACGTCCGACCACCCTCGAAGCACCGGACGTCCGTCAACCATCGGATGACCGGCACATCCTATACAGAAGCTTTTACCGGATTTCCGAGACTTACCGGACGATCGGTGACCTACTGGACGTCCGACGAACCCTAACAAAACTGAACTTCCTCAGTTTTGTTCCACCTTCCGCACCCACTTACCCTTTCATACACCCACATCTACCTTTCCACCACCACCATTGCCTAACCAAAATCACTATGGTCTTACCTCTTTGTGTCTTGGATCATTTGAGTTGTGGTTTTCCCGTTTTCTTGTGTGTTTCGGCTATCTTGTAACGGAATGGCATCGACAAGATCACCTCTCAACCTTCGACAAGGACGGTAACATCGACGACGCTTTATCATTCTACCTTGCAATTGCATTGTCATCCCTATAGACCATTTTTGCGTAGCTTTCCCATCGAGACTAGCCATTTGAGTATTGCCGGGCCACGACACTTGTACACATTAGTGATAGTCATAGATATTGCATACCACAACATCATATCTACGTGTGACACAAGAGTGATCCGCATACACAATAGCTACCTTGATCCGAGAAGCATGCATAAGTGGCCAAAGAAAGAGCTCACAAGCTTTTAAGGAAAAGAGCGATCCAAAGCTTATAAGCAAAAGGAAAATAGCATCATATGCCTTGCATCAAAAGAGATCATATGAGATAGCAATACATCATCTAGTGCTCAAGCATCGGCACATCATACACTCATAGTATACTTGTGATAGGAAGTCGTTACGTTTTGCCTCTTATAGGTCGTGCACAAGTGTGTATCCGCCTATTAAGCAATCGGTTAGTGTCTCTCTAGTGTTGTGCAACACGAGCATTTTCCGTGGATTCCACATTTTCACTCACCCTTGGTTGCACAACCACATCTATCTATCCGTGCGTGTGTTCCGTGTGCTACTTATTGCTATTGATCTACTTGTTGCATGAGCAAATTGTGAATCATTTTCAACATCATTGAGTCACTTTGACAATTACATTGAATTTGTGCCACAATCCTAACCAAGCTCCTCTCAAAGCTTTACTTGTGTAGGTGTGAGAATCGACACGAAGTGGTACCAATAGTGCTATTTCCGGGTTACATTATTGAGTGATCATTGATCCATTTTCAACTTCGGTCAAGGTACAGTTGGTATTATCTCCTCCTTTCTCCCACTCACACTCTTGCTTGCAATGATGGATAGGCCAAGTACATCTTCGAACCTGCTCTTCGATGATCCTCAAGAATCGAACAACTACGTCACCAAACTACATCTCTTCGGTGTCGAACGAGCTCTACATCAAGAAAGTGAAGCTATGCGAGAGCACATTGAGCAAGTCGCCGCCGACGCGCGACAATTTGAAGCAATAAGGAGAGAGCAATTCGACATCATCAACACCAACATGTCTACTCAATTCGATGAGCTACGGACTTTGATAGTCAACCGACGTTCTTCTTCCACATCTTCTCAAAGACGAAGCCGCTCAAGTCGACATACCGACTCCACGGAAGGATCAAGTACATCTACATCAAACACTCTTCGTCAAGCCGCACGTCAAGCTCGACATGACAACCGGAATCCACTTCATGACAAGAGTTCCCAAGAGCTATTTGAAGAGAAGAAAGTCGACATCGTCAAAACCAAGCTACACTTGAACAACCGCAAGAACGACAACGACTACGCCAACAACAACAAGAGCGAGCACGTCGACATCAAGACGAACAATATGCCGAGGCTAATCGTCAAGCACAACAACGCCGAGAAGCTCAAGCTCTCGAGGCGCAACGAGCATTACGTGATTCACATTGCAATGTGGCAACTCGCAATCGACATACTCGTCAAGAACATGATTTCCTTCGTGATGAGATGCAAGAGAGGCGCCATCAAGCACGAATGCAAGAAGAAGTTCCTCCTAAAGTGCGGCAAGAGCATCAAGCTCAACAAGAACCACAAGCTCGGCAAGTACACCATGACAATGAACATCTACTCCGCCAAGAGCAACATGAGATTGACAATCGTCCCAATCAAGAACGCCCTCCCAATAGGCAAGCAAACAATGAAGAACATCGCTGTGGCAAGCTTAAGGTCACCATGCCAAAGTTTTCCGGAAGCATTGATCCCGAAGACTACCTCTCGTGGGCATTGAAAGTTGATAAGATCTTCCGCTTACACAACTTTGATGAAGAAAAGAAAACTGCCATGGCCTCCCTTGAGTTCCAAGACTATGTTCTCATTTGGTGGGAGCAAATCATAGCGAGAAGAGAAGCAAAAGGCGAACCTCCTATCACTACTTGGGCTCAAATGAAGGAAGTCATGAGAGCACACTTCGTGCCAACACACTACAACCATGACTTGTTCAAGAAGCTACAACTCCTCAAGCAAGGTACCAAGTCCGTTGAAGAGTACTACAAGGAGATGGAGATTGCCATGATACGAGCAAACATCACGGGAGATGAATAACAAACGATGGCGAGATTCTTGAATGGACTCAACTATCCTATCAAGAAGATTGCAGACTTTCAACCACACAACAATCTCCTCGAGCTAGTACACGAAGCCACCAAAGCGGAGCGACAAGTTCAAGAGGACTACAAGTACTCCAAGTTCACCTCCAAGAACTTCGGCTCCTACAACCAAGCTTCATCGACTTCGGCTCCTCCTACCTCTACCAAGCCATCTACAAACTTCGGTGACAAGTCAAGCTACAAGAATGCGACTACATCAAGTCGGCCACCTTCTACGAGCAACTTCAAGCCAAGAGCTTCATCATCTGCAACTCCAACCGAGGACAACTTCAAGACGAGTTCCATCAAATGTTTCAAGTGCCAAGGGCGAGGCCACAAGTCATTTGAGTGCAAGACCGTTCGCACAATTATCATCAATGATGATGGATCCTATGACTCAATGAGCGACGATGAGATGGAAGCCCTTGAGCATGTAGCTATGCATCGACAAGTGAATGAAGATGAAGACCATCAAGTGTTTTGCGACAATGACTCGAGTCCCAATCTCGTTGTCTCCAAGGTCTTGACACTCTAACAGCAACAAGATGATGATCAAAGATGTCACATCTTCCATACCAAGGCCGACATCAACGGACGCTCCATCAAGGTTATCATCGATGGTGGAAGTTGTCATAACTTGGCAAGCAAAGAGCTATGCGACAAGCTACAATTGGTCAAGACGAAGCACCCTCATCCCTACATGGTCCAATGGCTTAACTACGCTGGAATTCTATGAGTTGAGAATACCGTGCAAGTTTCCTTCAAGATAGGCGCCTATGAGGACACACTTGAGTGTGATGTGATCCCTATGTCCGTGTGCCACCTTCTTCTTGGACGACCATGGCAATACGATCGTGGAGTCACACACAATGGACAAACTAACCATTATAGATTCAAGATGAAGGGCAAGGAATTCGTGCTACGTCCAATGTCACCAAGTCAAGTAGCCGCCGACAAACACTTACCTACCAACCATCATGGAGAGAATGGTGAGAGAGTGAGCCACCAAAAGGAGAGTGAGAGCCATAAACCAAATACGAGCGACTATTGGTAGCAAGACATCGCAACGCATAAGCTAAGTAATCTCGCCAAGACCAAAAACATGATAGCAAGTTCTCGCTTCATACATATGTCGCAGTCCATTATACGCCTTCTCGAGGCAACTTAAAGTTTTGACACAGGAAGGACATGAAGGAAAAAGAAGAAGAAGAAGAAGCAGAGGCCGCTCCCGCTCAGTCGGAGTCTCCCAATTCCTCTGGCTTCACTGAGCCACAGCGGCGCAGCGACCCCCTCCCCTCGCCGAGCCGAGCTCGGTGGCGTGGTGGTTCGTTGTAGCCGCCGCTACTGGAGGAGCTGCTGCTGCCGCCACAGAGGGGGGGGGGGGACCCGCGGTGCCCCCAGGATCAAGTTCGTCTCTGGAGGAGGAGCTGCTCCTCCGGACGCCGTCCCCGCCATCCTCTTCATCATCAGCTTCAGGACAGCACCCAAGGTGCCTCCCTTCCTCCGAGAATACCCTGAAGAACAGCATGGAGGCGCCATCATACCTGAAGTGGAGCATACACCTCCCCTGCATCCGGCGCGCACGTGCAAATGATTGCCAGCCGCGCTCCAGGAACACGTCGCCCGAGGGAGCCACATCAACCTCCACCCAGGACGCAACACTGCAGCAACCGTCGATCTGCATCCAGACACCGCCGAGGCCTCCGGCTGGTAGCACGTTGCCGAACGAGCGGGGAAGCCGGAGCCACGAGCTGCCAGGCTTCTCCACCCACACACGAACTCCGACGACACGTCGAAGGAGTGGAGCTGCGGGCGCGGAGGACGCACGACCGCCAAACGCTGCCTCGCGCCTCCTCTCCCACCATGGCCGCGACCACCTTCGCCGCGGGAAGAGGCACGGTGCCTCTCGCTGGCGACCGCGATGAGACCCGGAAGGCTGCGCCCACTCCCTCGAGTAGTCGCTGCGGGCGCAGTGACATGCTTACGGGGACGCCCGCGACCCCTCTTCAACGGCAGCGAGGCCAAATCCTTTGGGGCCTTCCCTTTCTCCGCGGCGGACGGCTTCCTCGGCGGCGCCATGACAACCTCACGGCAAGAAGGAGAGCGGAGAGCAAACAAGGAGGCAGACGGCGCTGGCTAGAAGATGGCTTGGGGGCTCCCCCTAGTCCTATTTATAAGGTGGAGGAGTGCAACCGCCAGTCACTGGCGTCGCAGCCATAACAGCCCCGTCGTTCGCGCCAGGGAGTTGTCAAGTCGCACGATTACCAAGACTGCATGGGGAGCGGAGTCGCCACGTCCCATCCAACCGTCACGCGCCAGCCTGGCCCGCTGCCTTTTGGGGCCCGCGACACTTCGTCCTCAACTAAAGCTTCGCCTCGAAGACAACTCCGCGTGCGCCTTGGTCCCGGGGGCTACTGTCGGCGTCCTGGGAACCAGGGTACCCAGACTTGCCTGTGTGCACGCCGCAGCGCGCTCCTGCCATGGCCTGGTACGACCCAGCTGATCGACCAGCTGCTCAAGACCCTCGCGAGGGGGGCTAGACCTCGCAAAGATAACAACGTCAAGACCTCCTCAGGAGTGGCCTCGGCTAGGTTGCTCCGGAGGGGCGGAGAATCCAAGGCCAAGCCTGCCTCAGGAGGAGGTAGTGACGCAGGCAGTGACGCACCGTGCCAGCGGGTGCCAGCGGCGCAGTTGCCGTTTTGGTGCAAGGGGGACAACGCAGGCGCAGGTTCTCGAGGAGCTGGACAAAGGTTTCCCCATTGGTGCAACAAGACTAAAGACCGCAAGGACGACAGGGAGGATGTCACCACCGAGCCCACCATCGCATCATGGCCGATCCCTTTGCAGGCGAAGACTGCTTTTGCCAGGGTAGGAACATCCTTGTGTTCCCGCTCAAAATGGCCGTTGTGGGATCCCTTACCGCCTAAACATTTCGAGGGAAGAGTACCCTGGCCGCCTATATAAGTAGCTAGGATCCCCACTATGGAGGGACAGGTGGATCAGATCCAGAAACTCTGCCCTCGCATAAGGAAGCAAGAACTCTTGCCTCCTGACCCTCCTGAGCTCTCCTCCTGAGCTCAGGAACCACTGTATTCATCCATATGCAAGCCCTCCCGAGGCCAATCCACGAAAGTAGGAAGTAGGGTCTTACACCGCGAGGTGGCCTGAACCTGGGTAAACTCTTGCGTGCTTTACTTGTTGTTCGCTTGAATCTCTTCATTGGACGAGGGCGAGACGCTAGGTACATGTGAGTGGGAGAGATCTTCGTTCACGCCCCTGTGTTTGAACTTCTTGGGTTTGCGGAGCCCGTAATCCGACAAGGGTGATGCTAAGATATGGTACAATACCCTTACTCCTCGTTGTGTGCGTGGTCCCCAAGATATGATTTATTGCTTCTATGAAAAATATTTTCCTACCCATAAGAAACAAGATGCCTTACATGAAATATTTAACTTTGTGCAAATTGAATAAGAGAGTCTCCCACAACGAGGAAATATGGTACAATACCCTTACTCCAGGTTGTCCGCGTAGTCCCCAGGATATGCTTTATTACTTCTCTGAAAAATATTTTCCTACTCATAAGAAACAAGCTGCCTTACATGAAATATTTAACCTTGTGCAAATTGAAGAAGAGAGCCTCCCACAAGCTTGGGGGAGGCTTCTCCAATAACTTGATGCTTTGCCTGATCATCCTCTTAAGAAAAATAAAATACTTGATATCTTCTATAATGGACTAACCGATACTTCTAGGGACTTCCTAGATAGTTGTGTTGGTTTTGTTTTCAGGGAACGAACTGTTCAACAAGATGGGGAATTATTGAATAATTTATTGAAGAATTATGATGAAAGGACACTTTCTGAACCACCGTTTAAACCTACTCCGAAGAAGAAGGGTATTTTATTTCTTAGTCCTGAAGATATGCAAGAGGCAAAGAAATGCATGAAAGAAAAAAGGTATTAAAGCTGAAGATGTTAAAAATTTACCACCTATTGAAGAAATACATGGTCTCGACACACCACCACAGGTGATGGAGGTAAATTCTCTTTTAAAGTTAGATGAAGGTGATATCCGTCACAATAAATCTCCTAGTCAATGCTTGTATGAATTCGACAATTACATTAGAAAGCAAGATCATTTCAATGCCTATGTTATGAAACAATTAAAGCAAAACTCTGATATGATTGCTTGCTTAAGTGACTTGTTATTTAGAATCACTAAAGATGTAAGAGGAGTAGGAAAACATGATTCTATGGTTCAAACTCAGTTATAACAAGTTGCTAAAACTCAAAGTGAATTACTCAATGAAATGAATAATAATACAAATGTTCATGTTGTTAGAGTAATGACTAGAGGAGGTAAAATGACTCAGGATCCACTTTATCCTAAATACCACCCTAAAAGAATTGAACAAGACTCTCAAAGAATTAACGTTCATGTACCTAGTCCATCTAGAATAAAAAAGAAAAAGAAAAATGATAGGACTTTGCATCCCTCTGGTGAACCTGAAGCAAAAAAACTTAGAGGATGATAATGATGTTTTTATCTCTGACGTTGAAACTTAATCTGGTAATGAACATTCACCTAGTGGTAATGATAATGACAATGATGATGTTCATGTAGATGCTCAACTAGATAATGATAAGGAACCAGACAATGATGTTGAGATAGAACCTGTTGTTGATCTTGATAACCCACAACCTAAAAAATAAACACTATGATAAAAGAGACTTTGTTGCTAGAAAACATGGTAAAGAAAGAGAGCCATGGGTTTAGAAACCCATGCCCGTTCCACCTAAACCATCTAAGAAAAAAGATGATGAAGAATTTTGAATGCTTTGCTCAAATGCTTAGGGTTGTATTTTTGCGTACTTGTTTGACTGATATTTTAAAGATGGCCCTTTATGCTAAATGCATTAAAGATATTGTTACTAATAAAGAAAAATACCTGAAGAAGAAATCTCCACCATGCTTGCAAACTATTATTTTAAGGATGGGGTACCAACAAAATTAGGAGATCCTGGAATACTAACTATACCTTGCTCCATTAAAAGAAATTATGTGAAAACTGCTTTATGTGATTTAGGAGCTGGTGTTAGTGTTATGCCTTTATCTTTATACAAAGACTTGATTTGAATAAACTCACACCCAGTAAAATATCATTGCAAATGGCTGACAAATCAACTACCATACGTATCGGTGTTTGTGAGGATGTGCCTGTTGTGGTTGCAAATGTTACTATCTTAACAGACTTTGTTGTACTTGATATGCCCGAGGACGACAACATGTTGGTTATCCTTGGTATACCCTTTCTGAACACTGTAGGGGCTGTTATTGATTGCAACAAAAGCATGGTCACTTTTCATATCAATGGTAATGAACATACGGTTCATTTTCTCAATAAGCAATTGCAAGTAAATGGTATTAATGTAATTGAAAAGACTCCGACAACCACTATTGGAGGTTTTCAACTCCCTATACCTACTGCTACAAGGAAATATGAAATACTTAACATTGGGGATATGCACATCCCCATTGAGGTAACTTAGTGTTTTACGGCAATTCTTCGGGTTCATGCTAATCGAAAGTGGTTGTTAATAAGATTTGATCAACCTTATTAATGGATCATTTTTAGAGGCATGTGGTCGATGAATTTAGTAGACACAACCTTATGTACCCACTATATTTTCTGTTGTTTTTAGTTAAATTCAATAAAATTCCATGAATACCCTATTTTCTGAATTATCCGTGCAAGAAAAAAGTGTCCAAAAATAAAAGTGCTCAGAATGACCTGAAATTTTGATATGATTTTTTTCTAAATATTTGAGAATTTCTAGCACTGAAAACACCACAGGGGGTGTCCCAGGTGGCCACAAGACACTAGGGCGCACCACCCCCACTAGGCGCGCCCTGGTGGGTACTGGGCCCCATGGGACCCCCCCTCACTTATCCCTTTAGCCCACTTCATCACCTACCTCCAAAAAAAATTCACCTTAGCTCTCTCTCGTGTTCTTGGTCTCAAACCCGGGGATTTCGATCTCTTTGCTCAAAGCTTCGTTTCCGAAATTGTTTTGGGGGGATTGCTACTTGGTATGTGACTCCTCCATTGATCCAATTATTATTTGCTCTAGTGGTTTATATTTTGAGTAATTAGCTACTCTTGGTGCTACTCTAAATGAGCTTGCATGTTGAATTCTTGGAGTTCCAAATAGTTTGAATGCTTGATATAGTCTCTATACATCCATATGAGTAGTTGATATCAATCTTGTGAAGTTTTGTTAACTTTATTTTGTGGCCCAAAAAATTCAGAAATTTGTTCTTAGGGAGATGGACCTTTTTTGAAGGAGTTCATCTAAGAAAAATGCCAAGGGAGTCACTGGTGAATCATCGGCTGGTGACATCAACTCTCCGCGATGGACGGAGGTCCGGCCGTGCGAATGGCCGCACATTGCCTTCATGGAAGAAGCCGGATTCCACCAAGAGTTTGAGAATTCATTGCAAATGCTGAACTTACCAACTTCCCCGAGTGTGATCAACACCAGACCCTAACAAACTCCTTTGTGCAAAAAATATATTTTCAAATAGGCATGAACCTCCTATTACGGTTTAATATATATTCTGAAACCCATCAGATACTACTCACTAAATTTTGTGAGATTTGTTTAATTCCCTCTGATGGGGATTGAAGAGAGCCTAAACCGGCAGAGTTTGAGGACATTCTCATCACTTTTACAGTGGGTGAGGGAAGGGGCGTGTCGAAAGCCACATCCACTAGTATGCGGTTTCCTTTTGTGCATTACTTTGCCTTATTTGTCGCGAAGTGTTTGACTGCTAGAGAGAAGGGCATTATACTTAGTGCCTCGGCCCTCCCCATTTTACACCGTGCACTTCACAATGATCACACCTTTAACATAGGGACTATTACCGCATGTCCTCTGCACATTACAGAGCTAAGGAAAACTCCATGGTGGTATTTACGCCACTCGCTTAGCGAGACATTTTAATGTTCAGATACACCACCATGACTATGCTTTGCCCAGAGCTTATCTAGATCACCAGGCGATGATAGATCACCACTTTATTGATGCCGTGATTCTTTTAACAATATTCATTATAACTTGGTTTTCAGTGAGAAAACTCATGATATTATCCCGTTGCCTGCACCTACTTTGTTTGATTCTCATGCCAAGAATGGATACACCGTTCTTTCGGAGGACATTATTGCTTATCGGAACACCCATGCAGCGGCGGAGGAGGAGCCCTAGGAGTGGGACGCTCAGTTGTTGCCACTGATACGTCTCCAATGTATTTATAATTTTTGATTGTTCCATGCTATTATATTATCTATCTTGGATGTTTTATATACATTTACATGCTATTTTATATGATTTTTGGGACTAACCTATGAACCTAGAGCCCAGTGCCAGTTTCCGTTTTTTCCTTGTTTTTGAGTTCTGCAGAAAAGGAATATCAAACGGAGTCTAATTGACCTGAAAATTTACGGTGATTTTTTATGGACCAAAAGAAGCCCACAGAGTGCCGGAGATGGACCAGAAGAGCCACGAGGCCACCACAAGGGTGGAGGGCGCCCCACCTAGGGCGCGCCCCCCGTCCTTGTTGGTGCCTCATGAGTCCCCTAGCTTGTTCTCAGCACCAAAAATTCTTATAAATACAGAAACCCCTGAAAGTAAACCTAGATCGGGAGTTCCGCCACCGCAAGCCTCTGTAGCCATGAAAAACCAATCAGGAGCCCGTTCCGGCACCCTACCGGAGGGGGAAACCATCACCGGTGGCCATCTTCGTCATCCCGACGCTCTCCATGACGAGGAGGGAGTAGTTCACCCTCGGGGTTGAGGGTATGTACCCGTAGCTATGTGTTTGATCTCTCTCTCTCTCTTGTGTTCTTGATTTGGCACGATCTTGATGTACCGTGAGCTTTGTTATTATAGTTGGATCTTATGATGTTTCTCACCCTCTACCTTCTTGTAATGGATTGAGTTTCCCTTTGAAGTTATCTTATCGGATTGAGTCTTTAAGGATTTGAGAACACTTGATGTATGTCTTGCATATGCTTATCTATGGTGACAATGGGATATTCACATGATCCTCTTGATGTATGTTTTGGTGATCAACTTGCGGGTTCAGTGACCTTGTGAACTTATGCATAGGGGTTGGCACACGTTTTCGTCTCGACTCTCCGGTAGAAACTTTGGGGCACTCTTTGAAGTTCTTTGTGTTGGTTAGAATAGATGAATCTGAGATTGTGTGATGCATATCGTATAATCAAACCCGCGGATACTTGTGGTGACATTGGAGTATCTATGTGACATTAGGGTTTTGGTTGGTGTGTGTCTTAAGGTGTTATTTTAGTACGAACTCTAGGGCTGTTTGTGACACTTATAGGAATAGCCCAATAGATCGATTAGAAAGAATAACTTTGGGGTGGTTTCGTACCCTACAATAATCTCTTCGTTTGTTCTCCGCTATTAGTGACTTTGCAGTGACTCTTTGTTGCATGTTGAGGGATTGTTATATGATCCAATTATGTTATCATTGTTGAGATAACTTACACTAGTGAAAGTATGAACCCTATGCCTTGTTTCTAAGCATTGCAATACCGTTTGTGCTCCGTTTTTCTACTAGTTACCTGGCTGTTTTTATATTTTCAGATTACAAAAACCTATATCTACCATCCATATTACACTTGTATCACCATCTCTTCGCCGAACTAGTGTACCTATACAATTTACCATTGTATTGGGTGTGTTGGGGACACAAGAGACTCTTTGTTATTTGGTTGCAGGGTTGTTTGAGAGAGACCAACTTCATCCTACGCCTCCCACGGATTGATAAACCTTAGGTCATCCACTTGAGGGAAAATTGCTACTGTCCTACAAAACTCTACGCTTGGAGGCCCAACACGAGTCTACAAGAAGAAGGTTGTGTAGTAAACATCAGCCACCTCAGCACTTTAACATGGGACCGAATGGCTGCTACAGGTGGTGATTACTAGGCTAGGCGTAAGCCTAAGCTTGGGGGAGTACGTATTTCCACCGACATTACATTCGTGTTCACACTTTTTCATTGTATCATACATGCTACTTTTATTTTCTCACTTTCTTCTTGTGTGTTTTTTTAGGAAAACCTAAAAATATCCTTGCTTCTTTTCGGCTTTTCTTTCTAGTTTAATTCAGCTTTAGTATTAAAATAAAACCCAAAAATATTTATCTTTTCTTACTTTGCTTGTTGTGAGCTTTCCCGTGTAAATATTTTTTCTAGTTTTAGTTTTCTTTCCTTTTTTAATTTGCTTTTTTCAAGAAAAACCAAAAACTAAAAAAAAATAGTGTGTTTCTCTGAACTTCTTTTCTTTCGTTGAGTTAGTATGAGGAGATGACCACGATGAAAATGTTGAGTTGCTCTCATATGCAATATTGTTGATCAAACAAAGAGCCATGTTATTTTGTCTTCTCCTCTTTGTCGTGGGAAAACATGGCCACCTATGGGACCATCGATCCCTTTTTGTTCGGTAAGGGGGAAGAGCTTGTTGCACATAGAGCGGAGGGCGCGGGGTAGCGCGACAGCGATGACACAGGCACTTTTTACCTAGGTTCGAGCCGCCGTGAGGCGTAAAACCCTACTCCTAGTTTGGTGGATTGATGGGGTGGACCGTAGTGGAGACGCAACGCTCTTGCTCGGCAAGGTAGCCTGACGGCGAGAGCAACTATGCCTGTATGAGTGCACAATTGGTCCGAATCCCTTTTTACGGTCGCCACAGTCCTCCTTTTATAGATCAAGGGGTTACCACAATGGAAAATCAGCCATTGTGTACTGATTAGATAGCAAATAGTGCTATCATACCTAACTCTACAGATAGGACAAGGCACATTAAATGTGCCGCTTAGTGTCACATCGGGGCGTAGCCCGACAAGCCTAACGGGCCGATCCGCCACCTTCTCGCGTGCCTGCATGACACGTAGCTGGACGAGTGTCATCGGTTGGTTATTTCCTCTGGAAATGGCCGCCACATATCGAATTACGACCACTTAGCCACTTGAGCGCTTGACACCGCACCTATTGCTGACTTGGGTTGCTGTGAGGTGGAGCGCTGAAGCCTTGGTGGGGTAAGTCCATTTTCCACATCCCCGGCAGGCTTGCTGGGATGGCCTTGGGAATTGCCTTCAGGGTACCTTCCCCTCGCTGGGCTCGCCTGACCGACAAGGTAAGTTTTTCCTTAGTGAGTTCCTGCTCCTTTATCTTGACTTGGTCTTCTTGATCCGCCCCTTGATTTTTCAAAGGGCTACTTCTTCTGCTTGACGTAGTCATGGTCATTGTAAGCTTGCCGGGTAGGTGGCCCGTTGTCCATGCACAAGTCAGGGTAAAAACATACACCCCTGTTAGTGTACCCCGACACAAGCCCCTGGGCCTGAGCCATACGTGTCGCTGGGCACGTTGGGTTAGGCCCCAATAGTGCACAGACAAGCGGCAAGAGAACGATGCGCGTGCAACGGCTCGTCATGATAACCGGTCAATCCAACATCCGCTTCTCGTAATTACCGTGGGTCGTGGGGTCGTGGGACTGCACAGTTAATGTAAAATGGTAACTTCTAAAGATTCGCGCCTTCCCCCGCGTCTTTTACTCTTAAGAGAGAAAAAATGCGAAGGGGCGATGCTCATTCTGTCAGGCCCAAGATGCGATTCTATCCCGATCACGTGATACACCTCGTGATTGGGGCACAACCGCATTTCGGGCGCTTAGCAAGATGAATATCATTACATCGTACCACTACATAAATACATGGGGATACAACAATTTATACAAGTCACATGAATACAACATCATCATATACAAAACATCCGACTACGGATGCGAACATGAAAAGCACAATGACATCCATCTGCTATCCCAGGCTGCCGACCCGAAACCTAACCCAAGACTGACGAAGAAGAAGAGGAAAGAACTCCAACTCAAAGATCAACGCTCTCACGTCAAGGCATCGGAAACCTGCACCTGCAAGTTGTAGTATCTGTGAGCCACGAGGACTCAACAATCCCATAACCATGGGTATCAAGACTAGCAAAGCTTCATTGGGTAAGGAAATGATAGTGGTGAGGTTGCAGCAGCGGCTAAGCAAAAGTATGGTGGCTAACTTACGAGTACAAGAATAAGATGAGCATCTACGCAAATGGTCGCAAACTAGTAATGATCGCTAAAGATCCTAAACTACCTACGAGTCAAACATAACCCCACCGGGGTCTCTTCTCAAAGTGAAAAGAGACGGTCACGGTTACTCACGCGGTTCGTGTGTTTTATTACGGATCCTTTGTCAAATTTTCTACAACCAGACTTTAACAAATTCCAATCTGCCACCTAACCGCGGGCACGACTTTCGAAAGATCATAACCCAGCAGGGGTGTCACAACTTAGCCCATCACAAACTCTCATGATCAGCAGAGATAATAATAATATTACCCCTTATCTTAGGGAAGGCCCGATTAGACTCGGAATTCTTGGTGCACAAGACTTTTCGACAATGGTAAAACAAGTCCAGCAAGACCTCCCGGCGTGCCGACACCCTGATAGTAGCCGCGCGTATCTCGTCTCAGGCCACGACCGGATATGTGATCCTACGGGAGCTAGCTACCTCGAGTTTCCCCGTGGCGGCCCCGCAGTCTCCCTGTTTGGGACCAACACCATCAGCACTGGCCCCCTATTATGTAGAAAAGAATCCTCGGGGACGCGACCCCCTATGCAAATTAATTAATTAATTAAGTTATTATTATGTTGCAAATTAAAACCAATGTTGGGGCTTGCTGGAGGAGTTTTATTCAAAGACGAACTGTCAAGGGGTCCCCATATACCCAACCGTGTTAGGAACACAAATCAAGGAACATAACACCCATTTATCGGCTCCTAAGGTGGCATGAGTGGAACAAAACACCGAGCAAAATGCCAAGCCTTCCACCCATTGCCAAGTATATAGGTGTGTTAATATATATATAAGATATATTGTGATAATCCAACAACAAGTTCCAACAATGAACAATCTTCATCTTCACCTGCAACTAACAATGCTATAAGAGGGGCTGAGCAAGCGGGTAACATAGCCAAACAACGGTTTGCTGGGAAGGTGTCAAAGGTTAGAGGTTTCATGGCAGCAAGGAGAGAGGCTGCCAATAGATAGGTAACGTGACAAATAGCGACAACATCGTGACAACTAGCATGGCAATGATAGTAAAGGTATCCAAGGAGATGGTCATCTTGCCTGAGATCCCGCAAGGAAGAAGAACGAGTCATTGAAGAAGACGAAGAAGAAGCCACAAATACGAACCACATGTAGTCGAACGAATCCTCACGATCGCAACGGAAAATGAACTAGTGAGAAGAAGCACACAATATGGCAAACACACCACTCGAGAATATGACACGAAGCTCAACCAAGTATGATCCAAGACAAGTCTATATGATGCAATTCATGGCAAGGGATGAAGCACACAAGAACAACACAACCAAACAAGGTTAAATGAGGCCGGAACAACATATAACAATTCCGGTAAGTCATCATATGCACATTTCGAAATTGGGCCAGATCTGAATAAACCTTATGTTCAAGTTGTTAAACAGCAAGTTAACATGCACCATGATGATCTAGTCGAAATTCTAGTCAAGTTTCATATAAAGTTTATTTAATTCGGAGCTACGGCCTAGAAGATATGAGCAAAACAAGACAAGCATGGCATATATGCAAGATGCATCCAGACAACAAGCAAACACACTCCAAGCATGTAAACAACATGATATTATGCATCTACATGCAAAAACGCATAAGTTTCATATAGTGCACGCTCAAAACGGAGCAACGGTTCAATACATACACACGAAACAAGATAT
Source organism: Secale cereale (assembly GCA_902687465.1). Lineage (NCBI taxonomy): Eukaryota > Viridiplantae > Streptophyta > Magnoliopsida > Poales > Poaceae > Secale > Secale cereale. The sequence continues at coordinate 419,806,992 of LR738712.1, forward strand.
AACAACAAGCTGTACAACAATATGAAGAGCATATCACAACGAATATCTGGACATATCATTTGCTCAAATCGGACCATGACACAAAAAGTTATCACACTCACAACCATGCAACATGATGATGAGTTTTTACCAGACTTAGCCGTTTCTGAAGAAAAAAAACTAACAGGCGTAAGATACTAAAATATGCACAGGCGGGGATTAGTGGGGAAGGCTGCTCACCTTGCTGGGCTTGGCCCAGGTCGGCGAGGAGGCCAAGGCGGGGCTGGCCGAGGTGGGCCGCTGGGCCGACGGAGCTGGGCCCTAGGGAGGCCAACGGCCCACGGGATGAGCAGGAGAGGCAGAGAGGCTTCGTCCTCCTCCCGACGCAGAAGTTACGGACGAGGCAGCGGCCGTGGGACGGCGCTCCGGCGAAGGGGAAGACGACGAGAGCGGAGGAAGGGGCGGATCCGGCCGTGGCTCACCGGATCCGGTCGGTCTCCGATGCGGGGAGGCACTCAGGGACGAGATCCGGGGCGACGCGAGCACGGGGCAGCTCGGTGGAGGTGCATCAGCGCAGAGCGGGGGCCGACGATGGTGCAGCAGCGCGATGGCGGAGGGCGGCGCACGGACGGCGGCGGAGCTGGTGGCCGACGGCGGTGGCTCGATGGCGAGGAGGCGCTGGAGGCGCGACGCAGAGAGAGCTCGGGAGGAGCTCGGGCGGCGGCGGCTCGATCCGGGCCCAGATGGGCTCGGGCGGGCCGCGATCTGAGCCAGGCGAGCCGCTCGGGCTGGTGGGAGAGAGAGGGTGAGGTGGCGGCGCGTGGTTGGCTGGAGGTGGCGGCGGAGATGACGTGGGAGGCTCTGATTGGCCCGGCTGCGGTGGACATGTCCGGCCGTCGGCGGACGTGTCCGGCGGCGTGGAGGGAGGAAGAAGACTAGGGTTTCGTCTGAAATTGTGGGGGAAGGGGCTGTTTTATAGGTAGAGGGAGCTAGGAGACTCCAAATGAGGAGCGGTTTTCGGCCACGCGATCACGATCCAACGACCAAGAGCATGGAGATGGTTGGGATGGGCTAGTGGGCTGTTGGAGAGGGGAAGCTAGGCCAAAAGAGAAGGGGCTCCGACGGTTAACTATTGGGATATCAAACGAACTCCGAACGTGACGAAACTTGACAGGCGGTCTACCTATGCTATAATAAGACCACACGCCAAGTTTCATCCCATTCCGAGAACATTTTCCGGCCACTTATAAAATAAATATTCGGAGGTGCCGCGGGAGCATGAGAGTGTGTCTGGGATGAGAACGAACAACGGAGGGGACGGGGCAACTACGAATGGATGCAAGTTTTGAAAACATGCTGATGGCAATGCACAGATGACAAGGCAAAGATGCAACACGCAAGCAGATGACATGGCAACAACGACGAATAACTGGCTGACACCTGGCGCATCGGTCTCGGGGTGTCACACATTCATTGTCCGCTTCGCTCGCCGCCCACCATCTTCTTCCGCAAGCCAAGCAACGGCCCTCTTTTCTTGCCTACATTCGCCACCGATCTCTTTCTAGCCTCCTTCCCTTCTGCCGCAGCTTGGAGATATGGGGAAGAAGGCCGCCGCTCCCCAAGGAAAACGGGCGGCTGCTACGCAGGAGATGGCCGCCGGAGGGAGCAAGAAGAGAGCAGCGGAGTTGGATAAGAAGCAGTGGGGACACGTGGTCTTCTTCCCGTCGAATATGGATGACGAAGTGCTGAAAGCGAGTTATGGATATCTATGGGGGACAGAGGTACCAAAGGGGCACAGAGCTCCCAAAGTTCTGGCGGAGGAGAAAGGGGACCCGCCAGATTCATATCGATTCTTCTGCGCGTACTTTATTTGCGGTCTCTGTCCCCCCTTCTCGGATTTCTTCGAAGCCATGATGGTGATCTATGGATTTCACCTCCTCAATTTCACGCCGAATGCAATGGTGTGCATGGAGATTTGTATACACTTGTGCGAGAACTTTGTCGGGGTTGCCCCCAATGTCGACTTGTTCAGGCACTAATTGTCCCGAGGGTGGAGAATAAAAACCACCGCTCCGGAAACATAAGCTGGATGCCTCGGGTGGCAAGAGATAACTGGGGTTATCTCACCGGAGAACAACGCAGCAGATGGGATGAATGGAGAGGAGATTGGCGCTGGATTCAAGATGATAAAGCCCTAGAATTTTGCTAGGCGCGGGAGGAGTGTATTGTGCAGGACAATGAGTGGAAAATATTTGTCCTTAGCGATGACAGGTTTCACCCGGGAATAAACAGGATTACTCGTCTAAGGACCGCCGGGCCGACCATTGGTCATGTGGGGGCCGATTTCCTCCTTCACCGCATTGCTCTATTGCAGAAGAGAGATAGGTTTGCCTGGGAGTATTGAGATGCTGCTGACAGGATGAGGTTGCTTCCTGCCTATCCAACAATCTGTCAGTCTACGACAATGCCCGGCTGTGTGAATAACTGTTCGGCAACCTTGGTCCGTTCAAGTTGCCGGCAAGCGTTAGTCCACTAAACGTAAACTCTGCCCGGGGCCAGATCCTAAAATGGATGCTAGATTGCAATGCTCATGGCGTTTAGGGTGACTGGAAGTTACCCACGCTCGACGAAGAGCTTGCATGGTCCTCCAGCCTGGTGGAAAGAGTTACCAGGGTGGAGTCTAACATGTACAAACGCACCTCCAAGGCGGAGGAGGCATATATCAGGAGGCGGCTTGAGGAAGACAGAGCGATTCAAGCCGCCGCAAAAGCGAAGGCCGGGAAGTGATACGTTTATATTATCCATCTTGGATGTGTTATATGCATTTATATGCTATTTTATATGATTTTTGGGACTAACCTATTAACCTAGAGCCCAGTGTCAGTTTCTGTTTTCCCCTTGTTTTTGAGTTTTGCAGAAAAGGAATATCAAACGGAGTCCAAACGGAATGAAACTCCACGGAGATTTTTCTTGGACCAGAAGACACTAGATGGACTTAGAGTACACGTCAGGGGAGCTGCAAGGCAGCCAGAAGGACGGAGGGCACGCCTTGGGGGTAGGGCGCGCCCCCACCCTTGTGGGCCCCTCGAGCGTCCACCGACCTATTTCTTTCACCTATATATTCTTATATATTCCAGAAACCCCAGAACATCCATCGAAACCACTTTTCAGCCATCGTACCTTCTGTTCTCACGAGATCACATCTGGAGGCCTTTTCCGGTACTCTACCGGTGGGGGAATCAACCATGGAGGGCATCTACATCAACCCTAATTCCCTTCCAATGAAGTGTGAGTAATTTAGGATAGACCTATGGGTCCATAGCTAGTAGCTAGACGGCTTCTTCTCTCTCTCTTTGATCTTCAATACCATGTTCTCCTCGTTGTTCTTGGAGATCTATTCGATGTAATCTTCTTTTGTGGTGTGTTTGTCAAGATCCGATGAATTGTGGGTTTATGATCAGATCATCTATGAATAATATTTGAGTTTCTTCTGAATTCTTTTATGCATGATATTATATCTTAGCAATTCTCTTCGAACTATCTATTTGGTTTGGCCAACTAGATTGGTTTTTCTTGCAATGGGAGAAGTGCTTTGCTTTGGGTTCAATCTTGCGGTGCTCAATCCCAGTGACAGAAAGGGACATGACACGTATTGTATTGTTGCTATCGAGGATAATAATATGGGGTTTCCATTATATTGCTTGAGTTAATTCCGCTACTTCATGTCATCTTGCTTAAGGCGTTACTTTGTTCTTATGAACTTAATACTCTAGATGCAGAATCATTTCGGTCGATGTGTGGAGTAATAGTAGTAGATGCACACATGAGTGGGTCTACTTGTCACAGACGTGATGCCTATATTCATAATCATTGCCATAGATGTCATTATAATTATTCACTCTTCTATCAATTGCTTGACAGTAATTTGTTCACCCACCATAATACTTGCTATCATGAGAGAAGCCTCTAGTGAAACCTATGGCCCCCGGGTCCATTTTACATCTTGTAAGTTTCAGATCTTCTATTTTGCAATCTTTTACTTTTAAATCTATAAACCAAAAACCCAAAAATATTTACTTTATTAGTTCATCTATCTCTATCAGATCTCACTTTTGCAAATAACCTAGTAGGGAATGTCAACCCCTTTATAGCGTTGGGTGCAAGTTTTTTGTTTGTTTGTGCAGGTATTTGGCGACTTGTGTGTAATCTCCTACTGGATTGATACCTTGGTTCTCAAAACTGAGGGAAATACTTACTCTACTTTGCTGCATCACCCTTTCCTCTTCAAGGGAAAAACCAACGGAAGCTCAAGAGGTAGCAGGAATAATTTCTCGCGCCGTTGCTGGGGAGATCTACGCCAAGTTAAGTCAAGATTTGTCTTCTTCAACTCGCCAATCTTTGGTGCCATTGAGATCTACGTCATGTCAAGGCCCACCAAGTACCCTTCATTAAACTCTCATCTCTTGCATTTACATTATTTTCCATTTGCCTCTCGTTTTCCTCTCCCCCATTTCTAAAACGATTTTCGAAAAGATTTGCCATTTCTTCGCCCTTCTTTCATCCGTCTTATCCGCTCGCTTTCGTGGTTCCACTCCACCTACCTTGTTTTCATGGCTAGTGCTCCTATCATTATTAGCACTCTCGACAATGAAATTATGAATTTTAAACAAAGGGATAGGGAAAATTTAAAATATGCTTGGTATAGAATTTGCAATGCTCAAAATAGATCTACTCAAAAGCAATCTACTGCCATTCTACTCCTTGGAATAGATATGTTCTAGATACCATTACGGGAGGGAATGTTTTGGGAAGTCACACTTTTGATTCTTATAATGCCATGATAGATTTTTTAGGGCCACCACCTCTTTTGGTTAATGGGACTGCTTTAACTTTGGAACATGTGATGCAAATATTTGATATTATTGAAAACAAAATGGCTACTATTGAAAATTTAAATAAGAAGGTTCATAATAAATTACTCAATATGGATCTAAGGTAGGGGTTACTATAAAGAATCTTAAGGAAAAAGAACCCATAGTCAATGAAAAAATAGACCAAGGTTCTATTAGGATTGGCAAACTAGTAAATATTATTACCAATTTGGGTTCTGCTTTATCCTCCGTTGAAAATACTCCTACTCCTCCTGCTAAGTTCGCCAAATTTATCTATGTTCCTAAGAATAAGGGTGAATCTTCTAGTCAAAAAGATCTCAAAGCATTAAGTATTCACTCCAATCTTTTTAATATAATTAAGCGACCAATTACAACGGATGAATTTCTTGATTTATTGCCTAGGAGTTTGATTATTTATAAAACCAAAGAATCCCCTAAGGAAAATAGAGGTATTATTAAAGAATTGCATACCAAAGATGAAAATATCTAGATCTATTTGCTTTTTATGCATGGCTAAAGGTGTTAAACAATAGCGCTTGTTGGGAGGTAACCCAATTTTATTTTTGCTTTTTACTTTTTGTTTTTTTTTTCAATTTTACACATTATTACTTTTGTAGGAATTGTGTTTTGGTGTTTTATTTAGTGTTTGAGCCAAGTAAGACCTTTGTGATTGCTTACGGTGATCGTTGATTTGATTTTGCTGAAAAATAGAAACTTTTGCGCCCAGTGCAGAAAATTCAATAATTTAATGGAACGTCGAAACCTTCTGAAATGTTTACACAAAATGGATATACAAATTCCCCACGCCGTCCAATTTTTTTAATAATGTTTAGAGTTATAGAAGTATGCGAAGTTTTTAGATTGCTACAAACTATTTTGTTTTTGACAGATTCTGTTTTCTATGTGTTGTTTGCTTATTTTGATGCATCTATGGCTAGTATTGGGGGGGGGGTATGAACCATGGAGAAGCTGGAATACAGTAGATATTAAACCAATATAAAATTAGAATAAGATCACAACAGTACCTTGAGTGGTTATTTGCTTTGTTTTAATAACGGAGCTCACAAGAATTTTTGTTGAGTTTTGTTTTGTGAAGTTTTCAAGTTTTGGGTAAGGATTTGATGGACTATGGAATAAAGAGTGGAAAAAGACTAAGCTTGGGGATGCCCAAGCCACCCCAAGGTAAAATTCAAGGACGTACAAGAGCCTAAGCTCGGGGATGCCCCGGGAAGGCATCGTCTCTTTCGTCTTCATCTATCGATAACTTTACTTGAGGCTATATTTTTATTCACTACATGATATGTGTGTTGCTTGGAGCATCGTGTATGATATGAGTCTTTGCTTTTTAGTTTGTCACAATCATCCTTGATGTACACACCTTTTGAGAGGGACGCACTTCAATCATGATTTATTAGAATACTCTAAATGCTTCACTTATATCTTTTGAGCTAGGCAATTTTGCTCTAGTACTTCACTTATATCTTTTTAGAGCATGGTGGTGGTTTTATTTTGTAGAAATTGTTGGACTCTCTTGCTTCACTTATATTATTTTGAGAGTCTTAAAGAACAACATGGTAATTTTCTTGGGTTATGAAACTAGTCCTAATATGATAGACATCCAAAGGAGGTATAATAAAAACTTTCATATATAGAGCATTAAAAATTATGTGAAGTTTGACTCCTTGTAATTGTTTTGAGATGTTAAGATGGCAATATTAGAGTCATGCTAGAGGTAGTTTGTGAGGTTAAAGAAATAATTGTGTTAAGGTTTGTGTTTCCCGAAGCATGCACGTATGGCCTATGTAACCAAATTGATGTGCACTGTATCTTGATTGTTTCCTCTTTGTGGGAAGGTCGGGGGCACGGGATGGTTAACTCCTACCAACCTCCCCCCTAGGGGCATGTGTCGTAGTGCTTTGCTTTGAGGGCTAAGTAGATTTTTTTGCAATAAGTATGTGAGTTCTTTATGACTAATGTGAGTCCATGGATTATACACACTCTCACCCTTCCACCTTTCTAGCCACTCTAGTGCCGCGCAACTTTCGCCGATGGATAAAACCCTCCTTACACCTTCCTCAAAACAGCCACCATACCTACATATTATGGCATTTCCATAGCCATTCCGAGATATATTGCCATGTAACTCCATCGTTTCGTTTATTATGACACGCTTCATCATTGTCATATTGCTTTGCATGATCATGTAGTTGACATAGTATTTGTGGCAAAGCCACCATTCATATTTTTCATACATGTCACTCTTGGTCATTGCACATCCCGGTACACCGCCGGAGGCATTCATATAGAGTCATATCCTTGTTCTAAGCATCGAGTTGTAAGTAAATAAAAGTGTGATGATCATCATTATTAGAATGTTGTCCCATGTTAGGTTATCAAAAATAAAAGAGGCCAATGAGGCCCAAATAAACAGAAGAGGCCAAAGAAGCCCACCAAAATAAAGAGATTAAAAGATAGAAGGGATAATGTTACTATCCTTTTCCACACTTGTGCTTCAAAGTAGCACCATGTTCTTCATGATAGAGAGTCTCCTATGTTGTCGCCTTCATATATCACTAGTGGGAACTTTTCATTATAGAACTTGGCTTGTATATTCCAACGATGGGCTTCTTCAAATGCCCTAGGCTTCGTGAGCAAGAAAGTTGATGCACACCCACTCGTTGTCTTTTTGAGCTTTCATACACTTATAGCTCTACTGCATCCGTTACATGGCAATCCCTACTCGCTCACATTGATATCGATTGATGGACATCTCCATAGTCCATTGATTTGCCTATTTGATGTGAGACTTTCTCCCACCTTTTGTCTATTACCACCTCCATTCCACGCATAATGCTATGTCCATGGCTCGTGCTATATATTGCGTGAATAGTTGAAAAAGGCTTGAAAAAGTAGAGTATGAAAGCAATTGCTCGGCTGACTTCGGGATGGGCATGAGGGGTGTTTTGCGTTAAGGAAAGGGAGCATAAGGACTATATGATTTGTAGGGATAACGTTATTTAGCCATGTTATTTTTGAAGCTTCGTAGATTGCTTTTAGTATGATTAAAGTATTATTGTTTTAATGTTGATAAATTTTTATTTTGAGTCTTATGGATCTAAACATTCATGCGACAATAAAGAAGAAATACATTGATAAATATGTTGGGTAGCATTCCATATAAAAAAATTATGTTTTTATCATTTACCTACCCGAGGACGAGCATGAATTAAGCTTGGGGATGCTTGATACGTCTCCAATGTATCTATAATTTTTTATTGTTCCATGCTATAATATTATCCATCTTGGATGTTTCATATGCATTTATATGCTATTTTATATGATTTTTGGGACTAAACTATTAACCCAGAGCCCAGTGCCAGTTTCTGTTTTTTCCTTATTTTTGAGTTTTGCAGAAAAGGAATATCAAACAGAACGAAACTTCATGGAGATTTTTCTTGGACCAGAAGACACCTACTATCTCTTGAGCATGCGTTGGTTTTCCCTTGAAGAGGAAAGGGTGATGTAGCACAGTAGCGTAAGTATTTCCCTCAATTTTTTAGAACCAAGGTATCAATCCACTAGGAGACTACACGCAAGTCGCCTAGTACCTGCACAAACAATCAAGAACTTTGCAACCAACGCGATAAAGGGGTTGTCAATCCCTTCATGGCCACTTGCAAAAGTGAGATTTGATAAAGATAATAAGATAAATATTTTTGGTATTTTTTCTGTATAGATTGAAAATAAAGATTGCAAAATAAATAGTAAACTAAAATTGTACATCGGAAACTTATAATATGTAAAGTAGACCCCGGGCCCATAGGTTTCACTAGTGGCTTCTCTCATTATAGCATATATTATGGTGGGTGAACAAATTACTACCGATCAATTGATAGAAAAGCGCATACTTATGAGAATATCTAGGCATGATCATGAACATAGGAATCACATCCGTGTCAAGTAGACCGAAACGATTCTGCATCTACTACTATTACTCCACACATCGACCGCTATCCAGCATGCATCTAGAGTATTAAGTTTATAAGAACAGAGTAACGCCTTAAGCAAGATGACATGATGTAGAGGGATAAACTCAAGAAATATGATATAAACCCTATCTTCTTATCCTCGGTGGCAACAATACAATACGTGTCGGTTCCCTTTCTATCACTAGGATTGAGCACCTCAAGATTTAACCCAAAGCTAAGCACTTCTCCCATCGCAAGAAGGATCAATCTAGTAGGCCAAACCAAACTGATAATTCGAAGAGACTTGCAAAGATATTAGATCATGCATATAAGAATTCAGAGAAGAATCAAATATTGTTCATAGATAATCTTGATCATAAACCCACAATTCATCAGATCTCGACAAACACACAGAAAAAAGAATTACATCAAATAGATCTCGAAGAACATCGAGGAGAACTTTGTATTGAAGATCAAAGAGAGAGAAGAAGCCATCTAGCTAATAACTATGGACCCGAAGGTCTGTGGTAAACTACTCACACATCTTCGGAGAGGCTATGGTGTTGATGTAGAAGCCCTCCGTGATCGATTCCCCCTCCGCTGGAGCGCTAGAAAAGGGCCCAAGATGGAAAAGTGGTTTCGTGGCTCCCCTGGATGTTTTTAGGGTACAAGGGTATATATAGGTGGAAGAAGTACGTCGGTGGAGCTACGAGGGGCCCACGAGGGTGGGGGCGCCCTCCTGCCTTGTGGCCGCCTCATAGCTTCCCAGGCTTATACTCCAAGTCTTCTGGATTGCGTTTGTTCCAAGAAAGATCCTCGAAGCTTTCGTTTCATTTGGACTCCGTTTGATATTCCTTTTCTACGAAACACTGAAATAGGCAAAAAAACAGCAACTGGCATTGGGCCTCAGGTTAATAGGTTAGTCCCAAAAGTAATATAAAAGTGGATATTAAAGCCCATTAAACATCCAAAACAGATAATATAATAGCATGGAACAATAAAAAATTATAGATACGTTGGAGACGTATCAAGCATCCCCAAGCTTAATTCCTACTTGTCCTCGAGTAGGTAAATGATAAAAACAGAATTTTTGATGTGGAATGCTACCTAACATAATTATCAATGTAATTTTCTTTATTGTGGCATGAATGTTCAGATCCAAAAGATTCAAGACAAAAGTTTAATATTAACATAAAAATAATAATACTTCAAGCATACTAACAAAGCAATCATGTCTTCTCAAAATAGCATGGCCAAAGAAAGTTCATCCCTACAAAATCATATAGTTTGGCTATGCTCCATCTTCGTCTCACAAAATATTGAAATCATGCACAACCCCGGTTTCAGCCAAGCAATTGTTTCATGCTTTAGTATTCTCAAACTTTTTCAACTTTCACGCAATACATGAGCGTGAGCCATGGATATATCTCTATAGGTGGAATAGAGTGGTGGTTGTGGAGAAGACAAAAAGGAGGAAGATGGTCTCACATCAACTAGGCATATTAATGGGCTATGGAGATGCCCATCAATAGATATCAATGTGAGTGAGTAGGGATTACCATGCAACAGACGCACTAGAGCTATAAATGTATGAAAGCTCAACAAAAGAAACTAAGTGGGTGTGCATCCAACTTGCTTGCTCACGAAGACTTAGGGCATTTTGAGGAAGCCCATCATTGGAATATACAAGCCAAGTTCTATAATGAAAAATTCCCACTAGTATATGAAAGTGACAAAACAAGAGACTCTCTATCATGAAGATTATGGTGCTACTTTGAAGCACAAGTGTGGAAAAAGGATAGTAGCATTGTCCCTTCTCTCTTTTTTCTCCTTTTTTTGGAGAATCCTCTTCTTTTTGGAGACTCTTTTTTTGGCCTTTCCTTTTTTGGCCTTTCTCATTATTTTTATTTTTTCACACGGGACAATGCTCTAATAATTATGATCATCACACTTCTATTTATTTACAACTCAAGGATTACAACTCGATACTTAGAACAAAATATGACTCTATATGAGTGCCTCCGGCGGTGTACCGGGATGTGCAATGAATCAAGAGTGACATGTATGAAAAATTATGCATGGTGGCCTTGCCACAAATACAATGTCAACTACATGATCATGCAAGACAATATGACAATGATGAAGCGTGTCATAATAAACATGACGGTGGAAAGTTGCATGGCAATATATCTCGGAATGGCTATGGAAATGCCATAATAGGTAGGTATGGTGGCTGTTTTGAGGAAGGTATATGGTGGGTGTATGGTACCGGCGAAAGTTGCGCGGAACTAGAGAGGCTAGCAATGGTGGAAGGGTGAGAGTGCGTATAATCCTTGGACTCAACATTAGTCATAAAGAACTCACATACTTATTGCGAAAATCTACAAGTCATCAAAACCAAGCACTACACGCATGCTACTAGGATAAGGGTTGGTAGGAGTTAACGATCGCACAATCGCGACCTCCACACATAGGAAGATAATCAAAGAAATACCTCATCTTCAAATTTGTTACACAACGGTTACCATACGTGCATGCTACGGGACTTGCAAACCTCAACACAAGTATTTCTCAAATTCACAATTACTCTACTAGCATGACTCTGATATCACCATCTTCATATCTCAAAACAATCATCAAGTATCAAACTTCTCATAACATTCAATGCACTCTATATGAAACTTTTTATTATACCCATCTTGGATGCCTATCATATTAGGACTAATTTTATAGCCAAAGCAAATTACCATGCTGTTCTTAAGGACTCTCAAAATAATATAAGTGAATAATGAGAGATCAATAATTTCTATAAAATAAAACCACCACCGTGCTCTAAAAGATACACGTGAAGCACTAGAGCAAAATTTATCTAGCTCAAAAGATATAAGTGAAGCACATAGAGTATTCTAATAAATTACGATTCATGTGTGTCTCTCCCAAAAGGTGTGTACAACAAGGATGATTGTGGTAAAATAAAAAGCAAAGACTCAAATCATACAAGACGCTCCAAGCAAAACACATATCATGTGGTGAATAAAAATATAGTCTCAAGTAAAGTTACTGGTAGACGAAGACGAAAGAGGGGATGCCTTCCCGGAGCATCCCCAAGCTTAGGCTTTTGGTTGTCCTTGAATTTTATCTTAGGGTGCCTTGGGCATCCACTATCTTAGGATCTTGCCACTCTTTATTCCATAGTCCATCAAATCCTTACCCAAAAACTTGGAAACTTCACAACACAAAACTTAACAGAAAATCTCATGAGCTCCGTTAGTATAAGAAAACAAATCACCACTTTAAGGTACTGTATTGAACTCATTATTTATTTATATTGGTGTTAAACCTACTGTATTGCAACTTCTCTATGGTTCATACCCCCGATACTAGCCATATATTCATCAAAATAAGCAAACAACACATGAAAAACAGAATTTGTCAAAAACAGAACAGTCTGTAGCAATCTGTAACTTTCGAATAATTCTGTAACTCTAAAAATTCTTAAATAAATTGGTGGACGTGAGGAATTTGTCTATTATTAATCTTCAAAAATAATCAACCTAAAAGCACTCTCCAGTAAAAAAGGCAGCTAATCTCGTGAGCGCAAAAGTTTCTGTTTTTTACAGCAAGATCGCAAAGACTTCACCCAAGTCTTCCCAAAGGTTCTACTTGGCATAAACACTAATCAAAACACAAAAACACAATCATAGCAGTAGCATGATGAATTATTTATTACTAAACATAAAAAAAGCAAGGAAAATAAAATTGGGTTGCCTCCCAACAAGCGCTAACGTTTAACACCCCTAGCTAGGCATAAAAACAAGAATAGATCTAGGTATTATCATCTTTTCCCTTTTGGTGATAAAGAGAAAGTTTCTTATCTAAAGCACTTATATTTCTATTTTGTGAAAGCACGTGGCCATTAATGGTAGAAAAAAGATTAAGCACACTACAAATTTTTTCATCTAGACTAGCCTTCATCTCTTTGATAATTTCATTCTGATAAAAACTCAAAAGAGAACTAGATTCAACCTTTTCACTCATAGGGTGCCCAAATATAACTTTCATCTTTTCATAGGTATCGATTGCATCCCCCTCAAGGAAACTTTCTTCAAAAATAGAATCCAAAACTTGCTTGAAATAGGAAGGTAAGCCAACATAAAAACACTTTAAATATATCTCAATTTGATATTGGGGCACACAACTGGCTCGGATCCTTAATAGCCTATACTAGGCATCTTTCAAGGTTTCATCAAGCAAATAACGAAAAATTCCGGGGTCATCTTCATCGAAGTTATTCAAACCCTCATCAATAACCCCAGTAGGTCTTTCCATAGCATCATTATTTATGAGCTTAGAAAGGACAGAAGGATTATCCAAAGTATTAAAACCCGGGAGAAAACCCTTAGCCCCTTTTTGTTCAGCCATGACGATAAAGCAAACGACCTAACACACGAACACAAAAGAGGCAAGCGAACGGAAAAGAGGTGAACGGAAAAAGGGCGAATAAAACAGCAAAGGTGAAGTGGGGGAGAGGAAAACGAGAGGCAAATGGAAAATAATGTAAAGCGAGGGAGAAAAGTTTGTGATGGGTACTTGGTATGTCTTGACTTGAGCGTAGATCTCCCCGGCAACGGCGCCAGAAATGGGCAAGTTGATGGGAGATCAAATCTTGACTTTGACTTGGCGTAAGTCTCCCCGGCAACGGCGCAAGAAATTCTTCTTGCTACCTCTTGATCGTGCGTTGGTTTTCCCTTGAAGAGGAAAGGATGATGCAACAAAGTAGCGTAAGTATTTCCCTCAGTTTTTGAGAATCAAGGTATCACTCCAGTAGGAGACTACACGCAAGTCGCCTAGTACCTGCACAAACAATCAAGAACCTTGCAACCAATGCGATAAAGGGGTTGTCAATCCCTTCACGGCCACTTGCAAAAGTGAGATCTGATAAAGATAATAAGATAAATATTTTTGGCATTTGTGTTGTATAGATTGAAAATAAATATTGCAAAATAAATAGTAAACTAAAATTGTAGATCGGAAACTTATATGATGTAAAGTAGACCTAGGGGCCATAGGTTTCACTAGTGGCTTCTCTCATGATAGCATATATTACGGTGGGTGAACAAATTACTGCCGAGCAATTGATAGAAAAGCGCAGGTTATGAGAATGTCTAGGCATGATCATGAACATAGGCATCACGTCTGTGTCAAGTAGACCGAAACGATTCTGCATCCACTATTATTACTCCACACATCGACCGCTATCCAGCATGCATCTAGAGTATTAAGTTCATAAGAACGGAGTAACGCCTTAAGCAAGATGACATGATGTAGAGGGATAAACTCAAGAATATGATATAAAACCCATATTTTTATCCTCGATGGCAACAATACAATACGTGTCGGTTCCCTTTTTGTCACTGGGATCGAGCACCGCAAGACTGAACCCAAAGCTAAGCACTTCTCCCATTGCAAGAAGGATCAATCTAGTAGGCCAAACCAAAGTTATAATTCGAATAGACTTGCAAAGATATTAGATCATGCATATAAGAATTCATAGAAAAATCAAATATTGTTCATAGATAATCTTGATCATAAACCCATAATTCATCGGATCTCGACAAGCACACCGCAAAAAGAATTACATCGAATAGATCTCCAAGAACATCAAGGAGAACTTTGTATTGAAGATCAAAGAGAGAGAAGAAGCCATCTAGCTAATAACTATGGACCCGAAGGTCTGTGGTAAACTACTCACGCATCATCGGAGAGGCTATGGTGTTGATGTAGAAGCCCTCCATGATTGATTCCCCCCCGGTGGAGCGCCGGAAAAGCCCCCAAGATGGGATCTCACAGGTATAGAAGGTTGCGGCGATGGAAAAATGGTTTCGTGGCTCCCCTAGATGTTTTTAGGGTACAAGGGTATATTTAGGCGGAAGAAGTACATCAGTGGAGCTATGAAGGGCCCATGAGGGTGGGGGTGCTGTTGGAAATATGCCCTAGAGGCAATAATAAAAGTATTATTATTATATTTCCTTGTTCATGATAATTGTCTGTTATTCATGCTTGAATTGTATTGTACGGAAACAACGATACATGTGTGAATATATAGACCACAATGAGTCCCTGGTAAGCCTCTAGTTACTAGCTCATTGATCAACAGATGGTCACGGTTTCCTGACCATGGACATTGGATGTCATTTATAACGGGATCACATCATTAGGAGAATGATGTGATGGAGAAGACCCAATCCTGAGCATATCACGAGATCGTATAGTTCGTAATGCATAAGCTTTTTGGTGTCAAGTATTTATTCCTTAGACCATTAGGTTGTACAACTCCCGGATGCCGTAGGAATACTTTGGGTGTGCCAAACGTCACAACGTAACTGGGTGACTATAAAGGTACACATCGGGTATCTCCGAAAGTGTCTGTTGAGTTGGTACGAACCAAGACTGGGATATTGTCACTCTGTGTGACGGAGAGGTACCTCTGGGCCCACTCGGTAAGACATCATCGTAATGAGCTCAAAGTGACTAAGGAGTTAGTCACGAGATGATGGATTACTGAACGAGTAAAGAGACTTGCCATGACGAGATTAAACAAGGTATCGGGTATACCGACGATCGAATCTCGGGCAAGTACCGTACCGATGGACAAAGGGAATAACATACGGGATTGAGTGAATCCTTGACACAGTGGTTCATCCGATGAAGATCATCGAGGAACACGTGGGAACCAACATGGGTATCCAGATCCCGCTGTTGGTTATTGACCGGAGAGGCGTCTCGGTCATGTCTACGTGTCTCCCGAACCCTTAGGGTCTACACACTTAAGGTTCGGTGACGCTAGGGTCGTAGAGATACATGCACGTGGAAACCCGAAAGTTGTTCGGAGTCCCGGATGAGATCCCGGACGTGACGAGGAGTTCCGGAATGGTCCGGAGGTAAAGAATGATATATAGGAAGTCCAGTTTCGGCCATCGGGTGAACTCCGGGGGTCACCGGGAGTGTCCGGGGACCATCGGAGGGGTCCCGGGGGTCCACCGGGTGGGGCCACCCATCCCGGTGGGCCCCCTAGGCCGCAAGGGGAAGGGGGCCAGCCCCTGGTGGGTTGGCGCACCCATATGGGCCCCCTCCATGCGCCTAGGGTTGAAACCCTAGGGGGAGGGGGCGCCCCCTATGCCTTGGGGGGCAAGATTCCCCCCTGGTCGCCGCCCCACCCTGGAGATTGGATCTCCAGGGCCGGCGCCCCCCACTTGGCCCCTATATATAGTGAGGGGGGGAGAGGGCAGCCGCACCCCAAGCCTCTGGCGCCTCTCCCCCCTCCCGTCACACCTCCAACTCCTCCGCAGGGCGCCGGCGAAGCCCTGCAGGATTTCCCGCTGCATCCACCACCACGCCGTCGTGCTGCAGGATCTCCGACGACCTCTCCTCCCCCCTTGCTGGATCAAGAAGGAGGTGACGTTGCTGTACCGGACGTGTGTTGAACGCGGAGGTGCCGTCCGTTCGGCGCTAGGATCATCGGTGACGAAGAACGCGAAGAGTACGACTACTTCATCCTCGTTGCTTCGAACGCTTCCGCACGCGATCTACAGAAGGGTATGTAGATGCACTCCAATATGCTCGTTGCTAGATGACTCCTTAGATTGATCTTGGTGAAAGCGTAGAAATTTTTTGAATTCTGCTACGTTCCCCAACAGGTGCACCCTCCTGCCTCGTGGCGCGTGGCTTCCCAGACTTCTACTCCAAGTCTTCTAGATTGCGTTTGTTCCAAGAAAGATCCTCGCGAAGGTTTCATTCCATTTGGACTCCGCTTGGTATTCCTTTTCTGTGAAACACCGAAATAGGCACAAAAACAACAACTAGCACTAGGCCTGCGGTAAATAGGTTAGTCCCAAAAATAATATAAAATTGCATATTAAAGCCCATTAAACATCCAAAATAGATAATATAATAGCATGGAGCAATAAAAAAATTATAGATACGTTGGAGACGTATCAACACCAGATGGACTTGGAGTACACGTCAGGAGAGCTGCGAGGCAGCCACAAGGACGAAGGGCATGCCCTGGGGGGTAGGGTGCGCCCCCACCCTTGTGGGCCCCTCAAGCATCCACCGACCTATTTATTCCGCCTATATATTCTCATATATTCAAGAAACCCTAGAACATCAATCGAAACCACTTTTCCGTCGCCGTAACCTTCTGTTCTCACGAGATCCCATCCGGAGGCCTTTTCTGGTACTCTGTCGGAGGGGGAATCAACCACGGAGGGCGTCTACATCAACCCTATTGCGGTTCCGATGATGTGTGAGTAGTTTACCACAGACCTACGGGTCCATAGCTAGTAGCTAGATGGCTTCTTCTCTCTCTTTGATCTTCAATACCATGTTCTCCTCGTTGTTCTTGGAGATCTATCCAATGTAATCTTCTTTTGTGGTGTGTTTGTCAAGATCCGATGAATTGTGGAGTTATGATCAGATTATCTATTAATAATATTTGAGTTTCTTTTGAATTCTTTTATGCATGATCTTATATCTTAGTAATTCTCTTCAAACTATCGGTTTGGTTTGGCCAACTAGATTGGTTTTTCTTGCAATGGGAGAAGTGCTTTGCTTTGGGTTCAATCTTGTGGTGCTCAATCCCAGTGATAGAAAGGGACATGACACGTATTGTATTGTTGCCATCGAGGATAACAAGATGGGGTTTTCATCATATTGCTTGACTTAATTCCGCTACACCATGCCATCTTGCTTAAGGCGTTACTCTGTTCTTATGAACTTAATACTGTAGATGCAGAATCATTTCGGTCGATGTGTGGAGTAATAGTAGTAGATGCAGGAAGGAGTCGGTCTACTTGTCACGGACCTGATGCCTATATTCATGATCATTGTCATAGATGACGTTATAATTATTCGCTCTTCTATCAATTGCTTGACAGTAATTTGTTCACCCACCGTAATACATGCTATCATGAGAGAAGCCTCTACTGAAACCTATGGCCCCCAAGTCTATTTTACATCTTATAAGTGTCAGATCTTCTATTTTGCAATCTTTTACTTTTCAATATATAAACCAAAAAACCAAAAATATTTACTTTATTGGTTCATCTATCTCTATCGGATCTCACTTTTGCGAATAACCTAGAAGGGATTGGCAACCACTTTATAGCGTTGGGTGCAAGTTTGTTGTTTGTTTGTGCAGGTATTTGGTGACTTGTGTGTAATCTCCTACTGGATTGATACCTTGGTTCTCAAAACTGATGGAAATACTTACTCTACTTTGATGAATCCCCCTTTCCTCTTCAAGGGAGAAACCAACGCAAGCTCAAGAGGTAGCGGGAAGGCAATGGAGGAGAGCGAGGAGGAGGAAGATGAAGGCTCCTCCCATGGAAGAAGTGAGACAGAAGCCATAGAGGAGGTTACCGGGGATGATCCTACCAGGAGCGAGCTTACCGCGGACAAGCCTGCCGGGGATGAGCCTTCCAGGCTTGAGGCTCTATATACCGCGGCAGTAGACGCCCAGGGGGGAGAAGAGGTTGAGGACGAGGAGGAGTGGCTGGCAGCAGGCCCCCAAGGCCCCAAGTAGGACCTAGACCAGCGCCCCCACAGCTGGGTTGCCAATCAGGGGGAGGTGGTTCCTGATCCTGCCCCTGCCACCAAGTAGGTGAAGAAAACTACCTCCAAAGGCAATAAGTCGGATGTGGTGTGCCGGCTGTCCATCCGCCTTGCCGGGGATAAAACTCCTCCCACCAAGCCTTCGGTGGCAGCGGGAGATGATTCCAGCTCCTAGTCCGGCTCAAGCTTCTCGCAGAACTCATCCATGTCGGAGCCTCCCGCGCCCCAGCAAAGCTCGAGGTTGTCGTAGAGCTCCGTTCCCCTACCCCAGAAGAGGGGGCGGGCGCCTTCACTGCCCATTGAGTTCGAGCTGAGCTCCATGCTTCTAGATGAAGAGTAAGAGAACAAATCCCTTTCCTTGCAATAACTTCAACATGCCTGCTTGCCCTTGTTAATTGATCTCTTGCTTGGTGTCTTCACCAGGGAGGAGGAGGAAGAGAGCGAGACTCTCATTTATTGGTCCAAGTGGCTCAAGCGCGGGGAGCCACCGTAGACTGTGGGAGGCACGAGCCCGACAAGGGGTAGTGTGGAGGATCCGATTCCAAGCCCCCAGCCCAGACCCCGGCCCAAAAGCGTAGAGCTACCTCCTCCCGTTGGAAGTGGTGGAGGAAATACCCTCACCCCTATGGCCAAAGAGGGCGACGAGACCACCCAGGGCGAGGCCTTCCAAGGGGACCCTTCTCCGTCCAGTGACCAAGCCACAGGATCCTCGCCAAGGGTTTCCACAGAAGGGTCCGCCCAGGGCGGCATCGTGGATACTAAGGGAGGGGGTGGCGATCTTGGCCTGGAAGATGACATTGCCAGGGAAACATAAGTCCCTCCCCGGCAGGCATCTTCGGGTAACCCATTTACTTCTTTAGTGTTTTGCTATTCTCCATCATCCTGTCTTATACTCTTGTGTTGCTGATGAATTTGCATGTCAGCCCTGCTTGCAGCTCCTTTAAGCAAAGAGCCAGAACTGCTGGAAGAGGTAGCTAGCATAGGGAAGAATGCCGTGGAAGAGGCCGCACAGATTGCTGCCACGGAGGGTCAAGAACATGCTGCAGGGCACACCCAAGAGCTTCTGAAGCAGTCAGAGAAGACTCCCGGCAACACGTCCGGGGCGGAGTCAGTGGTTGAATAGAAAAACCCCCTCCAAACCATGGACCCCTTCCCTCATTTGGCGCCTCGGCGGAGGCCATGCTGTCAAGTTCGAATCGACTGGCGCTGGTACTTCCACATCCTGGACTCAGAGCCCCCAGCTCATTAGCAACGAAGGGCATGGAACTTGATGAAGAGCTTCAACGCATTCTGGCATCACTGTATCAAGGGATCGATGAGGCAGATGTTTATGTTGCTATCACAATGGATTTGTATTTCATGGAGTCCATGGCGGTAGGAATTAAGGAGATGCAGGGCTGACACAGCCAGAAGTGGCAGGCACTTAAAGAGCAGCGCAAGTGTGCTAACAAGGTGGACCAGCAGCTGAGTGACAAAGGCAATGAGCTGCACGATTGGCACGACAAGTTGTTCCAGTCCCTTATGAGGCAGCAGGAGACAATCTCGATGGCGAGGGAGGATGTCATTGCCCGAGAGATCCGCGTGACGGAGCGCAAGGCGCTTATAGATGTCAAGGAGCGGGACCTTTCTTCCTAGGAGGAGAAGCTCGAGGCCATCCTTCGCGCCAAGGACGATGATCTAGAAGCCCTTGTACATCAGCATACCAAGGAGCTAGAAGACAAGTAGAAGGCCGCCCTGGATACTCTCACTGGTGATTCCGCTATCCAACTAAAGAAGCTTGCTGATGATCTTGTCGCCGCATCCACTGCCAAGACTGGCCTTGATCAGCAAGTGGCCAGGTTGACTCAAGGGCTTGCCAGGGGTGCCCAGGAGGTCGCGACCCTCAAGGAGGAGGCGCGGGAAGCAAAGATCTTTTTGAAGGATATACAGTCACGACTCTCCTCCAAGATACGAGGTCTTGAGACCTCCAATGGCACCATTGAATATCTTCAGGCCAAGATTGGTACCTTGGAGAGCTCGGTTGAATCCACTGGGGTCCGTGAGCTGTAGCTGACAAAATATCTATAAATTGCGCGGCCTCTTCGGAAGGATGAAGAGGATAGGCTGGCGAACCATTCCGGGCAGGTTGAGCTCTGGATCAAGAACTTGATTGATGTCGCCAAGCGCCTCACCGCCCAAACTATGGTGATGGGCATGGAAGGGCCGGTTTTCTCGACCAGCAAGCAGGAGGTCCCCAGCGTCAAGATAGGGGTCTTCTTTAATGAGCTGATTGAAAAGCTGAAGGTGCATGAGGAAGGAAGTACCGGGCGCTTTGCGGATGAATCTCAGAGGCTCGCCCGCAATGCCCTCTTCATGGTTCTGAGCAACATCGCATTTCGCCATCCGGACCTCGACCTTGCTGATGGCTTCAGAAAGCCGCCGGTGGGCACAGATGTTTCTGCTGCCGAGGAGAAAGCTTCCCCCTTTGCCGACAAGGTCCTTAAGGTCCTGACAGCTTCACGAGGTCGCCAGGCCCGGCGCTGAACCGTCCTTGCCACCGTGTTGTCCTGTAACAAAACATGATGCATGTCTTGTGTTTAGACGTTATGTTGCGTATGTCTGTTTGAACTGATGCTTTCCGCTAATCTCAGTTGCATGTTTATCCCTTTTGAGTTCACACGTTGGTGTTTGTACAATTAATTGTGGTGCATGTTTCGGTTGCCTACCGGTATTGTATTGTCGCGATCGTCGTAAGGGTTAGGCCCTTAGCAGTCATCTTGGCGTGGACACTTCCCGACAGGTTTTTCCTTGGTAGTTTTGTCATTGCGACCCATTCTACGAGTGGGCTCAGAACAGAATGCGGGTGCGAACAAAAACTGATAAGGCGTCGTTAAGACAAAATATTTCCTCGTACAAACACCTTGATACCCAAGGGATAAAACAAATGAAAATTATAAAGCAATAGTTGAGCAATGATTTTGTGGAGTTAGCTCTTATCTTTGCTCTTCCTCCATTCCCTTCTGTGCGAGCGCCTTCCGCATTCGCATGCTTCGGGAAAGAAAAGGCACCGTGCGCTTTGCTCTGCAGCTCCCGGTAGGGGCTGGTAAAAATCACATGCGTCTCAGGAACGGCAGGACGCAAAGCAAGGCATGACCGATTTCTCTCCCCCTTCCTATACTCTTCCAACAATCTGGTGGCGGCTGGTACAGAAGTCACGCTACCGCGGACGGCCTTGCCGGAGCACACTTGCCAGGGCGTCGATCAGTGGATTCATACTAGCGTTGCACTCAGGATTTCCCTAAGCAGGGTAAATGTAGAAACGAGTTTCGCGTGGTGCTCATCGACACTAACGACGCTAAAAAACCAGAGTGGCTCAATTGCCGTTAAGTGAGAGTGGCGGGGAGAGGAACCTTGTACCCGTGCATCTTGTCCTTTTTGTTCGGACAAGTTTTGCAAGGTGAATATGCCGTCTGGACCGTTGAGGTTGGCTTGGCGCCATCACTACAGGTTTTTGCTGCCGCTGTAGCCGCGGCAGAGAGAGGCGACAGAGGTTGGACGGGGGAGGTGGGGAAGCAATACTTCTCCCCCTCTCCGCCCTGCCATTCCCCATCCCTTCCTTGGGCGTTGTTGATGATGAACAAAATGATGATGAGGACGACGCGCCGCGTACGCTCTCGGATTTGCGCAAGCGCTTCCCCCTACCTAGCGCGCCAAAGATGTCGTGGGAAAACACGACCACCTATGGGACCATCGGTCCCTTTTGGTTCGGCAAGGGGGAAGAGTGAGTAGCAGAAAGAGCAGAGGGCGCGGGGTAGCATGGCAGCGATGACACGGGTAGGTTTTACCCAGGTTCGGGCCGTCGTGAGGTGTAAAACCCTACTCATGCTTTGGTGGATTGATGGGGTGGACCATAGTGGAGACGTAACACTCTTGCCGGCAAGGTAGCCTGAGGGCGAGATCAACTACGCATGTATGAGTGTACAATTGGTCTGAATCCCTTTCTATGGTCGCCACGGTCCTCCTTTTATAGATCAGTGGCTTACCATAATGGCAAATCAGTCATTGTGTACTGATTAGATAGCAAACAATGTTATCATACCTAACTCTATATAAAGGACAAGGCGCATTAAATGCGCCGCTTAGCATCACATCGGGGCGTAGCCCGGCAAGACTTACTAGGCTGATCCGCCACCTTCTCGCCTGCCTACATGACACGTCGCTGGACGGGTGTCATCAGTTGGTTATTTCCTCTAGAATTGGCTAACACGTACCGAATTATGGCCACTTAGCCACTTGAGGGCTTGACATCGCACCGATTGGTGACTTGGGTTGCTGTGAGGTGGAGCGGTGAAGCCTTGGTGGGGTAAGTCCATTCTCCACGTCCCCGACAGGCTTGCCAGGACGACCTTGGGAATTCCCTTCGGGGTACCTTGCCCTCGCTAGGCGTGCGTGCCCAACAAGGGATGTTTTTCTTTAGTGAGTTCTTGCTCCTTTATCTTGACTTGGTCTTCTTGATCCGCCCCTTGATTTCTCAAAGGGCTACTTCTTCTGCTTGATGTGGTCATGGTCGTTGTAAGCTTGCCGGGTAGGTGGCTCGCAGTCCGTCCACAAGTCAGGGGAAAAACATACACCCCTGTTTGTGTACCCTGACACTCTTAATAAAATGTTTGCAGATTCCAGCGTAGTCCACGACACTCTTGCACTATTACTATTTTCACATCGTTCGGTCATGCAAGTGAAAGGCAATAATGACGATATTTGATGAAGTGACTATGGCAAGGAAAATCATGTACGAACTCAACCTATTTTTGTTTTTGTAAATATGTTTAACTCAGTATCCATGATTCAACATATTATGATTAAACATGTTTGCGATGACAATTAGAGATTATAGTTATTCATGCCATGCTTAAGTAGCTAGGATGGGATAATGATTTATGTTGGGTGTCAATACGCGATAAGATGGCTGTGATGTAGTATAATGATATGGTATCCTCCTGTAAATGTTTCGAGTGGCTTGACTTGGCACATGTTCACGCATGTAGTTGATTCAAAACCAACATAGCCTCCACGATATTTATGTTCAAGGTGTCTATATCCTACTCATGCTAGTATATGATACGTCTCCAACGTATCTACTTTTCCAAACACTTTTGCCCTTGTTTTGGACTCTAACTTGCATGATTTGAATGGAACTAACCCGGACTGACGCTATTTTCAGCAGAATTGCCATGGTGTTCTTTTTGTGCAGAAATAAGAAGTTCTCGGAATGACCTAAAAATCCACGGAGAAATATTTTGGAAAATATAAAAAAATACCTATGGAAAGATCCAGACCAGGGGGCCCACACCCAGTCCACGAGGGTGGGGGGCGCGCCCCTTACCTCGTGGGCCCCCTATTGCTCCACTGGCGTACCCCCGGACTCCATATATTCACTTTCGGGGAGAATAAAATCAGAGAGGAAGAATTATCGCGTTTTACGATACGGAGCCGCCGCCAAGCCGTAATCTCTCTCGGGAGGACTGATCCGGAGTCCGTTCGGGGCTCCGGAGAGGGGAGATCGTCGCCATCGTCATCATCAACCTTTGTCCATAACCAATTCCATGATGCTCACCGCCGTGCGTGAGTAATCCCATCATAGGCTTGCTGGACGGTGATGGGTTGGATGCGATTTACCATGTAATCGAGTTAGTTTTGTTAGGGTTTGATCCCTAGTATCCACTATGTTCTAAGATTGATGTTGCTATGACTTTGCTATGCTTAATGCTTGTCACTAGGGCCCGAGTGCCATGATTTCAGATCTGAACCTATTATGTTTTCATGAATATATGTGTGTTCTTGATCCTATCTTGCAAGTCTATAGTCACCTACTATGTGTTATGATCCGGCAACCCCGAAGTGACAATAATCGGGACCACTCCCGGTGATGACCGTAGTTTGAGGAGTTCAGGTATTCACTATGTGTTAATGCTTTGGTACGGTACTCTATTAAAAGGAGGCCTTAATATCCCTTAGTTTCCACTAGGACCCCGCTGCCACGGGAGGGTTGGAAAAAATATGTCATGCAAGTTCTTTTCCATAAGCATGTATGACTATATTTGGAATACATGCCTACATTACATTGATGAACTGGAGCTAGTTCTGTGTCACCCTAGGTTATAACTTTTACATGATGAATCGCATCCGACATAATTCTCCATCACCGATCCAATGCCTACAAGCTTTTCACATATTGCTTGTTGCTTATTTACTTTTCCGCTACTGCCATTACAAAAACTACAAAAACACTATCGTTACTTTTATTGCTGTTACCACTATTTCCATATTACTTTGCTACTAAACTACCTTGCCGCAGATACTAAGTTTCCAGGTGTGGTTGAATTGACAACTTAGCTGCTAATACTTAAGAGTATTCTTTGGCTCCCCTTGTGTTGAATCAATAAATTTGGGTTGAATACTTTACCCTAAAAAACGGTTGCGATCCCCTACACTTGTGGGTTATCAAGACTATTTTCTGTCGCCATTGCCTGGGAGCATAGCTATATTCTCTAAGTCACTTGGGATTTATATCTATTGATCACTATGAAGAATTTGAAGGACTAAAAAACCAAGGTTTGTCCCTCAACTACGAGGGGATGTAAGGAACTGCCATCTAGCTCTGCACTTGATTCACCCTCTGTTATGAGTAAATTTGCGACACCTACTCTTGCTATTGAATCTGATATGTCGTATGTTCTTGATGATGCTACTTCTGCTATGTACGATGAAACTACTTCCATGCTTGATAACAATGTGCCACTAGGTGAATTTCTAGATGAACAAATTGGTAAGGTTAGGGAGAATGCAAATATTAAAACTGATAATATTTATGAAAGTGATGATGAAGATTCTCCCCCTAAATGTGAATTGCATGTTATTCCTGAGGGTTATTGTAAGTGCATCTAGTGCCACCCCTAGTTGGTTCTGGAGTATTGACGACAAACCTTGTTGAGGGACTAATGTGTTTGTGAGAATTGTAGGATAACACAGGTAGTAGTCCCTCATTGATTCGGTTTACCTACCGGAGATGACCCCTAAAAATGTATGAAGACATTGATATCAGTGGTGGTATATGAAGATAATCATATTGAAGACTATGACACGAGAAGACATTGTGTGAAGACTAAGGAGAGCGAAGACGTAGATGTTTCGTTGTTTCCTTTTCTTCTTTGTTGAGTCATAGGAACCACCATACTGTTAAGTGGGGTCCAAGTGAACTAAGTCAGAGTGACTGAAGTGATGCTCAACCAAAATCCTATGTCTTCGAGCGAAGACAATGAGAGCAAATCTTATCCAAAGCCAGATGAGACAACTTTACTTGTAGCTCAAGTAAAGTTGCCGTGTGTGTTTGAAATCTGACCGTTGGAACACGTGTCAGTTCCTTAGTGACCCAGGGTCACTTCGGACAAATTAGGTCGGGTTGCCCAGTGGCTATAAATAGCCCACCCCCTACACCATAAATTGGTGGCTGCTCATAGTTATTACACGGCTTTTGTCGTTTGAGAGCAACCCACCTCCGAAGCATTTGAGAGAGAAACCCTTGTGAGGACAATGCCAAAAACACCCAAAGCCATAGAGTGTTAGGCATCACTGAAGTATTTCTGTCTGTGTGACCTGAAGACTTATTACACTTGAGGACTGTGTTTCCTCCAGCCGGTTAGGCGTCGCGTTCTGAGCATCCAAGAGTCATTGTGGATCGCTGGTGAACGAAGTCTGTGAAGGTTTGGAAGTCTACCTTTAAGACTTACCAGAGTGATTGGGCGAGGACTAGGTGTCCTTAGCTCAAGGGGAACAAGGTGAAGACATGGTCTTCTGAGTTAAATCTCAGCCTCCCTAACCAGACGTACAGTTGTCACAGCAACTGGAACTGGTCTAACAAATCACTTTCTTCCCCGAGCTACTAGTTCTATCCTTTCCTTCCCTTTACTTACTGCTCTATGTTGTGAAGTCATTGCATGCTTGCCTTATCTGAATGACTTCACTGAGTATCTAGTTGTTGTGATTGGCTTCATTCCTTCTTCCATCACGATCCCTACTGCCTAGCTGCTATTAGTCTTCGTGCTTTCACTTCATTGAATACATGACTATGGCTTATCTAGTGTAGTCCACTTTCCGCTGCATACTAATAGGATTGAGTTTATCGTTTGTCTTCGAAACTACCATGTTTTGAAGCATTTCATAAAAATCGCCTATTCACCCCCCCTCTAGTCGATATACTGCACTTTCAATTGGTATCAGAGCAAGGTACTCCCTTGTTCTGTGTGATTCGGTTTAACCACCTGGAGTTTCAGTTATGTCGACCGCAGGAATGAAGACAGTGTCTTGCCCCATGTTTGACAGTCACGAGTATCCCAAGTGGAAGGCCATGATGAAGAAACATCTCATGGCGATTAACAGTGAGTTGTGGACCGTCACTGAGATTGGTCTTACCGATCTATGCAAGAGGGCAGAAGCTGATGACATTCGCAAGTTCACTCTTCTCAATCTCACAGTGAAGGACATCATTTGCTCCTGTCTGTGTCAAGATCAGTTCAGGAACATCATGCATCTTGATCATGCGAAGCTTATCTGGGACCGTCTCTCTGAAGTCTACGAAGGTCATCGAACTCATGATGATTCTGAGTTTGAGAAATTCAAGGAATCTCTCAAGACGATGACTTTCGATCCAGAACCATCATCCTCTGCACCATGTCTTATGTCGAAAGGTGCCAAGGTAACCGATTGCTATTCATCTGAATCTAGTGATGATGAGTCTGGTGATGAATTTGGACCCAGCTATGTCAAGCTTGCTTCCCCTGCCACTAAACAACAAATTGCTCTGGAAAAGGCTAAAAAATGCTTAATAAGAGCAATGATATGTTGGGTGAAGAAATGGATCAGTCGAAAAACTTAGCTGAAAGTCTTCAGAGGCTTCAGGCTAAGTTAACTACGCTTCACAGTCTTCATAACACTCTCTTATCCGATCATGAAAAGCTAAGAGGATGTTATGAAGATCTTCAGAAGGAGCATGATTCATTAATTTCTCAATGTGTCAGTGCTTCTCACGTAAAGTTTGAATCACCATGTCTAAAATGCATTGAGCGTGATAATGCTACATCTGTTGCTGAATGTTCTACTGCTGCCACTGTTCCAATATCTTCAACTGCTGATGTGGTAACTAACCACTCTGTCGAGGATACCACTACTATTGCCGATGAAAATGCTAGGTTGAAGACTTTGCTTGAAATAGGGATGTACAAAAGCCTCAAAGGGCATCAGACTCTATGTGATGTCCTCAAAAAGCAGATACTGAACCGAAACCCTAGGAAATAGGGTGTTGGGTTTGACAGGAAAATGAATGTTGATGGTCATACTGGAAGCCTGAGCAGTATCCCAAAACCACATGGGTTGCTGCAAAGGAACCTTCAGTGGATCCATCTACCTTATCTGGCTTCACTTGTGCTAATCCTGTTATCATTGATGAATCCTTTGATGCAAACTATAAACTGTTTAAGAATCAAAATGGTGAAGTGTTTGCCAGGTATATTGGTACTAACTGCAGGAACGGGCCACCTATGAAGAAGATCTGGGTACCCAAAGGTTGTCTTGAGAAGCTTCCAGCAAATATTATCATGACACCTCCTGGGATAAAGACAAACCCCAGACCAAAGGCTTCATATGGTCCTAAGACTTCATACAGACAAAGGACTCACCTGAGTCACCCTAACACAGATGTTTTGCAGGGAAACCATACTCAGACCCATGAATATGAGCGTGTTTCTTCAAACCGCTATGTTCATAAATCCAAGAATTTTTCTGCCTATTCTTATGAGTATTATTCTCCTCCTGCAAGACTATTTGCTAGGGCTCCAAAGCCAAAATTCTCAGATGCTGCTCTAAGACTCATTGCTTCTAAGCCACCCCTGAAGATGTGGGTGGTTAAGAAGAACTAACTCTCTTTTACAGGGAAGGGTCTCCAGCCGAAAATCAAAGGCGTTTGATGCTATTGCTGGGGACCTAAAACACTTGCTGGGCACAAGATCAAATGCCCAAAACGACTTACTGCTCATACTATTCATAAATCACTTACAGAATGTCTTATCGGTCCTAACTTTCATCTAAGCTTTCATAATCCACTTATATGTCAAATGTTTATGCTTCATAATGGCTTTTGGTGAAGCCTATCCTCCTAACTGCATTGTAGGGAGTGACACCAAAGTATTTAGAATGGATTATGGATAGCGGATGCACAAATCATATGACTGGTGATCGAAATCTTCTTATGGACTCAACCTTACGTCCATCTAACAAGAGTCACATCACATTTGCTGATACTGGTAAAAGCAAAGTGTTGGGTGTAGGTAGAGTTGCAATCTCAAGAGATTAACACATTGATAAAGTCATGCTTGTTGAATCTCTTGGCTTCAACTTAATGTCCGTCTCAATGCTCTGTGACTTAAACATGATTGTGATCTTTGGTAAATTTCGTTGTCTTGTACTAATGGAATCTGACAAGTCTTTAGTATTTGAAGGATACAGAAAAGGTGATCTGTATATGGTAGATTTCTCAGCTGGACCACAGATGGCCGTATGTCTTCTAGCAAAAGCTTCTGAGTGTTGGCTCTGGCATCGGAGGCTAGGACATGCTGGCATGAGGAACTTGCACACTCTCGCAAAGAAGAAGCATGTCATAGGCATCGAGGAAGTCAAGTTCAAGAGAGATCATCTATGTGGTGCCTGTGAAGCTGGGAAGGTGACTAGAGCCAAGCACCCCTCGAAGACAATCATGACGACATCCAAACCCTTCGAGCTGCTTCACATGGACTTATTTGGCCCTACTCACTACTCCACATTCTCTACCACAACTTGTCTCTATGGCTTCGTCATTGTTGATGATTATTCAAGATACACATGGGTGCACATAATACTATACAAGACTGAAGTGCAAGATGTCTTCAGACGCTTCGCCAACCGTGCCATGAACAACTATGGCATCAAGATCAAGCATATCAGAAGTCACAATGGAACTGAGTTCAAGAACACAGGCCTCGATCTTTATCTGGATGAAATGGGAATCACTCATGAATTCTCAGCCCCATATACACCTCAGCAAAATGGGATCGTTGAGCGCAAGAACAGAACTCTAATTGAGATGGCTCGAACGATGCTCGATGAATACAAAACACCAAGAAGGTTCTGGCCCGAAGCTATTGATACTGCATGCCATCTCATCAACCGTGCTTATCTTCACAAGCTTCTGAAGAAAACATCCTATGAACTCCTCACTGGAAAGAGGCCTAACGTAAGTTATGGATCAAGGATCCTCATCACAAGTCAAAATTTGCACCCAAAGCACATGAAGGCTTCATGCTCGGATATGGAAAGGATTCACACTCCTACAGAGTCTTCAACATCTTTCTCTATAAAACTGTTGAAACTATGGATGTGCGATTTGATGAGACAAATGGTTCACAAAGAGAGACCCTACCAACTGTGCTAGATGAAGCTTCACCAAATGAATCTATCAAGCTTATGGGAACCGGTGAGATCATGCCTTCTGAAGCACAACCTGACGAGGAACTCATCATCTCTGCTCCAAATCAACCTGAAGACAATGCTCAGCCTGAAGACAACACTCCTGATGATGACAATGTAGAGCAAGAGCAAAATCTTCGTCCAGCTCATGCTCGTGTTGCAGATGAAGTACAAGTTGAGAAGATAATTGATAGCATAAATGCTCCTGGTCCACTTACTCGCTCAAGAGCAACACAGCTTGCAGATTTCTGTGGGCACTTTGCTTTTGTCTCAATATCTGAACCCAAGAAAGTTGCTGAAGCTTTTATGGAACCCGAATTGATTCAAGCAATGCAAGAAGAGCTTCAGCAGTTTGAGCTGAACAATGTGTGGGAACTTGTCAAGCGTCCTGACCCTCGCAAGCACACCATAATAGGCACAAAATGGATCTATCGCAACAAACAAGATGAGCATGGTCAAGTGGTCAGAAACAAAGCTCGTCTCGTTGCTCAAGGATACACTCAAGTCGAAGGGATTGACTTCGATGAAACATTTGCTCCTGTGGCTAGACTTGAAGCTATTCGTATACTGCTAGCCTATGCAAATCATCAGAACATACTTCTATATCAAATGGATGTAAAGAGTGCCTTTCTCAATGGAAGGATTGAAGAAGAAGTGTATGTTGCACAACCACTTGGCTTTGAAGATCCAAAACGTCCTGATATGGTATACAAGCTCAACAAGGCACTGTATGGCCTCAAACAAGCGCCTCGTGCTTGGTATGACACTCTCAAAGACTTCCTGAAGAGCAAAGGATTCAAACCTGGATCCCTAGACCCCACACTCTTCACGAAGACATATGATGATGAGCTATTTGTCTGCCAAATCTATGTGGATGACATTATCTTCGGCTGCACGGACAAGAAATACAGTGATGAGTTTGGTCACATGATGCAAGAGCAATATCAAATGTCCATGATGGGTGAGCTGAAGTTCTTCCTTGGTCTTCAAATTCGTCAGCAAAGCAACGACATCTTCATATCTAAAGAGAAGTACTTTAAAGATTGCCTGAAAAAGTTTGGAATGCAAGACTGCAAAGGGTACTCGACGCCAATGCCTGCTAAACATCATCTGGGTCCCGACGCAAATGGTAAAGAGATTGATCAACAGGTATACCGCTCCATGATTGGTTCTTTACTTTATTTATGTGCATCTAGGCCAGATATTATGCTTAGTGTTTGCATGTGTGCTCGATATCAAGCGGCACCAAAGGAGTCGCATCACTTAGCTGTGAAGCGAATACTTCGATATTTGGCTTACACCCAACACTAGGATTATGGTATCCAAAGGGCTCCGAGTTTGATCTAGTTGGATTTTCAGATACTGATTATGCTGGTGACAAAGTTGATCGCAAGTCTACATCAGGCACATGTCACTTTCTGGGACGATCACTTATCTGTTGGTCTTCAAAGAAGCAGAACTGTGTATCACTCTCCACTGCTGAATCTGAATACATTGCTGCTGGATCTTGCTGCGCTCAGCTTCTCTGGATGAAGCAAACACTCAAGGACTATGGAGTCCATCTGAAGCATGTGCCACTCTACTGTGATAATGAAAGCGCCATCAAGATTGCCAACAAGCCAGTTCAGCACTCGAAGACAAAGCACATTGAAATTCGTCATCACTTTCTCAGAGATCATGTTATGAAGGAAGATATCTTCACAAAGCCCTTGGATGAGAAAAGGTTTTGCAAGTTGTGGTGTGAGCTAAATATCTTAGAATCCTCAAATGTCATGTAATCAGACACACATCCTAACACTTATGCATATTGATGACTTAGATGTGCAACACACGAAGTAAAGTATATCTTCAATCAATGAAGACTTACATTCTAAGTGTGAATACATTAACATGGAATTTGACTTCGGAGCGCCACGATAATTGTGCGCCGTGTCTGGGTCTAATACTTTCTATACGGTGGGTAACGCCACCACCAAATTCTTGTTTGAAGCGTTTCTCGTGGCGTTACATTTGCAAAGTCTTCGCACTTGGTTTATCTTCACATAGGACACAC
>LR738712.1:419848476-419876480 GCA_902687465.1 Secale cereale
GAGGGGTGGGGGAGGACGCTGGCCGCCGGCCGCCGTGCGCTCCCGCGCTAGGAGGCGGGGGAGGGGTGGGGGAGGACGCTGGCCGCCGGCCGCCTGGGCGCTCCCGCGCTAGGAGGCGGGGAGGGGTGGGGGAGGATGCGGGCGTCGGGCCTCTGGCGCTAGGAGGCGGGGAGTGGACGAGGAGGGTTGTTAGGAGTATAAGCCTGTTGTTAGGAGAATAAGGTCTTAAGGGGTGTTATGAGAATAGACCCACCCTATATATATATATATATATATATATATATATATATATATATATATATATATATATATATATATACATTCTGTTGAACTAAGTGAATGTGATCGGACCCTAACCTCTCTATGCTTTCTCCTCTCACACTCTGTCTATCCAAATCATATGCATTCTGTTGAAACTGTCGAATATCTTCTCTGCGTCCTTGTTAGCTGAAGATAAGGAGACAAACTTTAAATCTGATTTTAATGCTCCATCCTTTATGCCTGAAACCCGGAGAAGCAGGAACGACCACTCCGACAGTCGTGGTGAACGTGGGATCGTGGGACAACTCCCAATGCGTTACATGACCGCCACGTGTCACTCGTACGTAAACCGTCAGGGGCACCTGCGTAATTGCGCTATGCCGTCTCCCATGCATATAAATGCACGTCCCATCACGGTTAAAAAGTTCTTCTACCACCTCTCCACCTCGACCAACCCTAGCGCCTCCGCTAGCTTTCGACGACGCCGGCGACGAAGCGCTTCGCTGCCGCAACCTCGTCGACGCCGTCCTCACGCCGGCCGCGGACATATTCTACTCCGTCGTCGCCGTAGCTGTCCTCCGTTGCCAAGTTAGGGCACGGAAGATCGAACTACTGGGCATCCAACTCCTCTCCGTCTAAGCAGTTCATCGTGTGGTAAATAAAATTTGCTTTTTACCATCTTCTTGATCCATAAAGATTCATCTATTTTATCACAAGAAGTTTCTGCCTACTTAGATATATAGAACTATCCTGTCTGCATCTCATATCTTGCCTAGCACATTCACATATGCTTCAACCATAGTTAGATTCCTCACTTGTACCTATTCGTGGATTCGTACAAATCTGGAACCAACTCTCATGAGTGAATGTCTTCGTGATATGAGGTCAAAGTCTTCAAAACTGTTTTAATCTCCAAAACTTCTGAGAATGCATATGACCTCTTCCCCTTCCCTCGCATCTCTAATGCTGTCACAGGTACATGTCCGTGGGAGAATCCTTTGGTTCTCATAGTCTGCATTCATTTGCAGAATTTTTGCAGCGTCACATTCACTCCCCTGAAGACAGTTCCTGTCTGACTAGTAGACCGAAGCATTTGCCTGTTTTGAAGCCTTTCAGTTTGAAGCCTTCAGGTTGAAGCAAATGGCAACTGACAAGATAGTTAGAAAGGGTGGCAGACAGCGCCGTGGCAACACCTCCATTGATTTGCCTCCTGATCTCATTGAGATATACAAGACTGGTCCAGAGGAGGATTATAATCAGAGGAAGACATGAATCCAATGGATTCGAAGATACTGGGCTGAACAGTGGTTTAAGTACAGGTTCGTGACCCAAGAGTATGCTGAGAAAAACGCCATCAAGCATCCATGGGGAGATATCACATATAAAAATCTTCCCCCCAAGACTCGTGCAGAAGACATTGCTCAAGGCTTCTATCCTTGCATGGTCAGAGGGCCTCAGCCTGCTGATGCTGATCCTAGCTCTCTGCTCTGGTGTCGCGACGACAATCTGTTCAAGCGAAATCTTCAATACGCCAAGAACTCGGCCAAAGAGAACAAGAAGCATTGGGGATTAGACTTCAATCCTGGCCCCTCTGCGCCCCGCGCTGATGGCACGCGCGAAGCTGAACCAAATCTGGTTGGACCTTCTACAACTTAGAAGGCCTCATCAGTCACATCAGGGTTCAAGGGGCGGATGTGGATCAGCCTGCAGCAGATGCTGATTCTGAAGAAGCACCTGCAACACCGAAGCCCAAGAAGAAGAAATCAAAGGCTTCGAAGACCACTCCTCCAATTGCTTCTAGAGTGAAGCCTCTGGCCACTGCTCCACCTGCACCAAGTGTGCAATCTGAGGAACACTCTCGTATCTCCAAGAGCAGACAGCTGAAGAAGAAGCCATCACGCAACCCCAGTCCAGCTCTCACTCCTGATGCTGTTCTGAAGACTGCCAATGATGCCCTTGATCTCTCAAGTGATGAAGATCTTGGAGACGATGCTCTGGAGCTACTGATCAAGAGCAAGCAAGATGTTGAAATCTTCAATGACTTATCGCTCTTTGACGTTGAAGTGCTAAATAATTTCATTGATGAATGGTTTGACACCCCCAACCTGAGCTTCGACGATCTTCAACTTACAGTTGGCCTCAGCGTCTCCTTCCATGGCGCCATTGCTTCTGAGCTGGCTCTGGCTCAGAGAATTGTTGAGCTGAAGCAAAAGATCGACTATGAAAAGGCTCAGTTCAAGAAGCATGTGGACAAGCTCAGCGTACAAGAAATTCAAAACTTTAAGGTTATGATGCATGAGCTCAAGAAAGCCTTTCGTCAGAGGCGTGATGAAGCTAAAGGTTCTCGTGAGCGAATCAAGGACTTGGCTGCCAAATGCGTTCAAGCGTTCAATGAAGCTGAAAAGCGCAAGGCCCTTGGGCGTCCAGACATTGACCAAAGAATGGCTGCCAAGGAGAAGAAGAAGCAACCTGTGCCCGAAGCTGAAGAATCAGGGCAGGAAATGCCTCGCATTGTCTTCCCTCCTAGCATGACTAGCACGAAGCCCAAGGCAACCCCAACCGCTCCAAAGCTCAGGAAGACAAAGGTGGCTGAAGCTGAAGCTCGCAAGCGCAAGCAAACTACTGATGAAGCTCCACCCACCAAGAAGCGTAAAACCTAGAAGGATAAGGCTGCTTCCAAAGAGCCTATCTTTGTCAAGCCAATCTTAGTTGCTCGCCCTGCATCTGCCCAAAGAGAACGACGAATGACTGTTCATGAGCCTGCTCCCACAGAGGCTGAAGACATTCCAGCTGTTGACCCCACCGCAGCTGAAGACATTGGTCCTCATGACAATGTTGAAGATGATGAAGTCCTTCCTCAGATCGAATACAACGTTGAATCTTCGCCTGTTCTCACGAACAGCGAACGCATCAGCATTGGTCGTCCCTTGACGCCAATTGCACAGGATGACTCGTGGGCTGATCACCCACAGGATACACCAGCCACACCTCAGCAAACTCAAGACACCAGTTCGGTGCTTGAAGATGAAGACTTTGAGGCCCAAAAACCTCCGTCTCCTCAGGCGTCCCCAGCTTTTCGCAGGCTTCGCAAAGGACCAAGGCCTCAAGTCGTCATCCCAAGTGTTCTAGAAGGAGTAGAGCAACCATCTGTACCTGATGCTGCTCCTACTGTGAACCCCTCAGAATCTGAAGCCAAAGTGGCTGAAGATATTTCGGCTGCATCAGCCGAAGAAGAACCACCCCAAGGAGAAGAACAACCCCAAGTTGAAGACGAACGTACTGCCACACCCCCTATTCTCGAGGAGAACGTGTCCGACCCTCCAGCTCCTGAAGTGGAGGTTACAAATTCAGAGGCTGCCACCACCAACACTAAAGCCAATGACGTGGTCATGGCTGAAGCTAATGTGGCACCTGAAGTGACTGCGCCTGAAGTGACTGCGCCTGAAGCTAGTGCTGCTCCTGAAGCCAATGCTGCACCTGAAGCAAATCTGCACCTTGAAGATAATGCCTCTGCTCCTGTTCCGCCTCCATGGCCCCATACCATTGAGCAAGCATACAACAAGGATGATCAGCTTGTTACTGTCCGGTGGCCCATTCCGATTCCACCACCTACCACTGGACCGCGTGCTGCTGGTCCTCAGTTTGATCATCATGTTGAGCACAGGCCCCAAGTTCAGAAGCCTAAGCCAAGACTACCAAGG
Source organism: Secale cereale (assembly GCA_902687465.1). Taxonomy (NCBI): domain Eukaryota; kingdom Viridiplantae; phylum Streptophyta; class Magnoliopsida; order Poales; family Poaceae; genus Secale; species Secale cereale. The sequence goes on from LR738712.1 coordinate 419,852,439, forward strand.
TTTCAGGTATTGCAACCTCTCAAGGGTCATTCAATGCCAATAGCTTCACTACGCACAACACCTTCTTTGACAGCGCCAAGAACCCATATTCCAAGCCAAGAATATCATCAGATAGGTTCTGGAGCCATCAGCAGCGCAACTACTACTCAAGAGTACTCTATGATCAAGGGCGCATTTTCCCTCATATGCGTCTTGACACTGAAGCTATTGCTGGTCTGCCTTGCCTGGAGGAAGCTCTTGACTGCTTCCATGATGCTGGCCTGCTCAATTTTGTAACAGACAAAGAACATTGGAATGAAGAGCTGCTTCTGCAATTCTATGCAACCCTCCACATTCGAGGCTATAGCAGGGATCCGAAGACATGGGCCCTTGAGTGGATGACAGGCAATGTGCATCATGAAGCTAAAGCCTTTGATCTCATTGAGCTTACTGGACTGCCCACTCCAGGAGATCTGTATGAACCTGGCTGTCAATTGCACACTGAAGCCTTGGAGAGTATATTTCAGAAGCGCAAGCCCAACATGAGCCAAATGCTAAGCATGATGAAGCCTCTGGCAAGTGATGCTGAATATCCTAAGGAATTCTTTGTTGAAGACCTAGAGTACCTGCCGCGTACCATCTATCACATCATCAGGTGTTCTCTATGGCCCGTCAAAGGACATTCTTCATCAGCCAAGCTTGAAGGAACTATGAAGACTTTGGTCTTCTATATCTTCAATGGCATCAGCTTCAATACTCAGGATTTCTTCATTAGGAAATTGGCTATGTCTGGATCTGATCTATTTGGTCTGAAATTCTATGCCCCTTGGATTATGCGCCTCATCAAGCTACATTCAGCTGTCACCTATCAGCCCTATGCTCGCAACCATCAAATCTTCTTGCCTGAGGTTGATATGTCAGCTGAAGCTATCTACCAAGAGCCTGCCAAAGAGCCAGTTAGTCTTCACAATGATGATCACCAGAGCTTCACTCAGCAGATTGAAGGAGTTCCAGCAGTCTCACGCATTTATCCTCTGGCTGGCCGTACTCGTCTACCTCGCCACGCTGAAACCGAAGCCACTGAGAGCACCATCGCTCAAAGGCCTCAGAAGCGATCTCGTGTCCTGAATAACCGAGAGCTTCTAGTTACCCTTCATCAGAAACAGGATAAGCATCACCTTTTGTGATGGCCTGGCTTATTAGGGATGATAGACTACTCATATCAATAAGGAATTCCTTCTTTTCCGGGAGCCCATTCAGATAGAACTCCAAAGTTAAGCGTGCTCAGCTTGGAGTAGTTTCAGGATGGGTGACCGACCGGGAAGTTGCTCCCGGGTGCGCATGAGTGAGGACAAAGTGCGCAGAAAAGACTAGTATTGATATGTGAGGCCAGTCTAGATCCCGCCAGGAGTAACGACCACCGGCGGGTGTGTCCGGGGCGTTACAAGTTGGTATCAGAGCCGACCCTCACGGTTACACGGATGTTTGCGGATAGTTTGCAGTCATGTTGTGCATGACGTTTGTGACCCGTCGTGGCACACGGCATGGCACATGTGCTGTCCTGGAAGCACAGACGGTTGTGCCAAGAGGGAACGTTCCTGTGGCCCGACGAGGACGTCGGTTCCTCTGAGTGAGGGTGTATGTGATGGCCTGGCTTATTAGGGATGATAGACTACTCATATCAATAAGGAATTCCTTCTTTTCCGGGAGCGCATTCAGATAGAACTCCAAAGTTAAGCGTGCTCAGCTTGGAGTAGTTTCAGGATGGGTGACCGACCGGGAAGTTGCTCCCGGGTGCGCACGAGTGAGGACAAAGTGCGCAGAAAAGACTAGTATTGATATGTGAGGCCAGTCTAGATCCCGCCAGGAGTAACGACCACCAGCGGGTGTGTCCGGGGCGTTACACCTTTGGCTAAAGCGTCAGATGCAAAGACTCTTGGTGGATGTCAATCGCATTCGCAATCTTGCCACCAAGAATGCCTTTGTTGCTCATGAAACCTGTCGGAGGTCTTGGAAGAGTTTGACCTTGCTGAGTGCTGAAGCGGATCTTCAAGACGATGGCTTCACAGAGAAATTCAAGTTTGACCACACTCCTCCAAGGACTGCTGTTATGCGTCAAACTCCATCTCTTGAAGATTCTGAATACTCCTCCGTTGCAACAATTGACGCCAGGGTGATCGATGATCAAGATGATGCTACTTGACCACCTCCCACTTCAGCGCGCATCGACACTGCACCAACTACTTCTGCACCGCCAAACACCAACGTCGACCCTGCATCCTCTCCTGCTCCAACTGGGAACGAGTAGAGGCTCTATGTCTTCAAACCTTTTTGGTCCTTACTAACAAAAGGGGGAGAAGCATATGAGTTGATAGTCTTCAAGCGGTTCCATATGGGCGGGTGCTTTATAATTTTCCTCGTGTTTACAGCTCTCGTTTTGCTACATTTGGTTCTTTGAGTTGTAACACTTAAACTGATGGTCGTCTGCTACATTTTTATGCTACTCTTTAATGCAATGATAAATTCTGCATCTGCTATCTTATATTCCGCAATTAGTCATTATTGCAGACGTCCATTTTTCATTATGCATGTCATTATCTTCGACATATCAATTGTGCATGATGAATTGTCTTCATAAGTTGAAGAGGATCTCCACAAGTACAACCTGCCATGTGCATTTGCATTCAAAGGCAAATCAACTATATGCACATCTTCAGGGGGAGCCTTTTGCTACTTACGAAGACAATACCTTTATCCTTTACAATTTCACATATCTTTATCCCCGTTGAAAACTTCAACCAGTTTGCCATCAATCACCAAAAAGGGGGAGATTGTAAGTTCATCTAGTGCCACCCCTAGTTGGTTTTGGAGTATTGACGACAAACCTGGTTGAGGGACTAATGTGTTTGTGAGAATTGCAGGATAACATAGGTAGTAGTCCCTCATTGATTCGGTTTACCTACCGGAGATGACCCCTAAAAATGTATGAAGACATTGATATCAGTGGTGGTATATGAAGATAATCATATTGAAGACTATGGCATGAGAAGACATTGTGTGAAGACTATGGAGAGCGAAGACGTAGATGTTTCGTTGTTTCCTTTTCTTCTTTGTTGAGTCATAGGAACCACCGTACTGTTAAGTGGGGTCCAAGTGAACTAAGTCAGAGTGACTGAAGTGATGCTCAACCAAATCCTATGTCTTCGAGCGAAGACAATGAGAGCAAATCTTATCCAGAGCCGAATGAGTCAGCTTTACTTGTAGCTCAAGTAAAGTTGTCGTGTGTGTTTGAAATCTGACCGTTGGAACACGTGTCAGTTCCTTAGTGACCCAGGGTCACTTCGGACAAATCAGGTCGGGTTGCCCAGTGGCTATAAATAGCCCACCCCCTACACCATAAATTGGTGGTTGCTCAGAGTTATTACACGGCTTTTGTCGTTTGAGAGCAACCCACCTCCGAAGCATTTGAGAGAGAAATCCTTGCGAGGACAAAGCCAAAAACACCCAGAGCCAAAGAGTGTTAGGCATCACTGAAGTCTTTCTGTCTGTGTGACCTGAAGACTTATTACACTTGAGGACTGTGTTTCCTCCAGCCGGTTAGGCGTCGCGTTCTGAGCATGCAAGAGTCATTGTGGATCGCCGGTGAACGAAGTCTGTGAAGGTTTGGAAGTCTACCTTGAAGACTAACCAAAGTGATTGGGCGAGGACTAGGTGTCCTTAGCTCAAGGGGAACAAGGTGAAGACGTGGTCTTCTGAGTTAAATCTCAGCCTCCCTAACCAGACGTACAGTTGTCACAACAACTGGAACTGGTCTAACAAATCACTGTCTTCCCCGAGCTACTGGTTCTATCCTTTCCTTCCCTTTACTTACTGCTCTATGTTGTGAAGTCATTGCATGCTTGCCTTATCTGATTGACTTCACTGAGTATCTACTTGTTGTGATTGGCTTCATTCCTTCTTCCATCATGATCCCTACTGCCTAGCTGCTATTAATCTTCGTGCTTTCACTTCATTGAATACATGACTATGGCTTATCTAGTGTAGTCCACTTTCCGGTGCATACTAATAGGATTGAGTTTATCGTTTGTCTTCGAAACTACCATGTTTTGAAGTATTTCATAAAAATCGCCTATTCACCCCCCTCTAGTCGATATACTGCACTTTCAGTTATGTAATAGATGAAGAAACTACTAGAGACTTTCTTGCTTGCAATGATAGATATGATCTTAAGAAATCATTAGCTAAGCTGAAAGAAAAGTCTTTGAATGCTAGAATGAAATATGTCCCTGCTTTCGCTACTTCACCTATCTTTGTTACTGATAAGGATTATGATTTCTCTGTTGATCCTGAGTTAATTACTTTGGTTGAATCTGATCCTTTCCATGGCTATTGATCTGAAACTATTGTGGCACATCTTACTAAGTTGAATGATATAGCCACCCTGTTTACAAACGATGAGAAGATTCGTTATTACTATATCCTTAAGCTATTTCCGTTCTCATTGAAGGGTGATGCTAAGACATGGTTTAATTCTCTTGATCCTGGTTGTGTGAGTAGTCCCCAGGATATGATGTATTACTTCTCTGCTAAATATTTTCCCGCTCATAAGAAACAAACTGCCTTACGGGAAATATATAACTTTGTGCAAATTGAAGAAGAGAGTATCCCACAGCTTGGGGGAGGCTTCTCCAATTACTTAATGCTTTTCCTGACCATCCTCTTCGGAGGAATGAAATACTTGATGTCTTTTATAATGGACTAACTGATGCTTCTGAAGACTACCTGGATAACTGTGTTGGTTGTGTTTTCAGGGGAAGAATAGTTGATCAAGCTGAATTACTATTGAATAATATGTTGGCCAATGAAAATAATGGGACACTTCCTGAACCAGCCCCTAAGCCAACTCCAAAGAAAAGAGTTGTTCTATTTCTCAGTCCTCAAGATATGCAAGAGGCAAAGAAAGAAGCCCAAATATAATCTCCCTCGCAGTGCAGAAGTTCGGCCGTGTGAATGGCCTTGTAATGAGTTCATGAAAGCCACCGGGATTTACGAAGACTTTTATTATTTGCCGAACAATGCAGGCCTCACCGACTTCCTCCACGACCAGCGTTAACATCATATCCTCATTACATCAGATGCCTTCTACAAGTACCAGAGCCAGGCACAAGCTTCAGAGCCTGAGCCAGAGCCACCACTCGATCCTTATCGTTAGTCTGTTTATGGGTGGGATTCGAATGAGCTTGCCAACCAGTGGCACCCAGAGGACACTTCTCAGTACACTGGAGAGATTAGCTTCGATCCGTGGCCATAGACCAACTTAGTCCAAAAGCCTAAGCTTGGGGGAGTACGTGTTGCTCACCGACATTACATTCATGTTCACACACTTATTCTAGTTGTTGGTGCTCACACTCTTTCATAGTACTATCCATGTTTAGTTTCATTTCTTTTCTTAGTGTTTTTCTTCTGTGCTAGAAAAACCTTAAGAAAAACAAAAAAGATTTGAATCAAAAAAAATTAGTTATAGTTGTTAGCTAGTTTGTTTTCCATGCTTGTAGTACTAGTAACTAAAAAAAAAAGAAAACCCAAAAAGATTTCAAGTACTTCTTTTGCTTGTTGGGAGCTTTCCCGTGTAAATAGTTTCTTTTCTTTTCTTTGGGGGTCAAGAGTAGAAGACCATGATAGAAATGCTTAGTGGCTCTCATATGCTTTATTGTTAATTTAATCTTGAGCCATATTACCTTATCTTCTCTCTTGTATTAAATGCTTGCAGATTCCAGCTTAGTCCAATGCACGTGCACTATTATTATTATCCACACCATTCGGTCGTACGAGTGAAAGGCAATAATGACGATATATGATGAATTGATTGAGATGAGAAAAGCTGGTATGAACTCGACCTCTTTTTTTTGTAAATATGATAGTTCATCGTTCCTGATTCAGCTTGTTATGAATGAAACATGCTTGCAATGACAATTAGAGATCATAGCTGCTTATGCCATGCTTAATTAGTTAGGAGTTTATAATGGTCTATCTTGCGTGCCAACATGATATTAAAATGGTTGTGATGTGGTATGATAGGGTGGTATCCTCCTTTGAACGATTCAAGTGGTCTGACTTGGCACATGTTCACGCATGCAGTTGAAACAAAATCAACATAGCCTCCATGATATTTATGTTCATGGTGATTTATATCCTACTCATGCTTGCATTCACGGTTGATTAATTTTAGTGCATGTTCATGACTATTGTCGCTCTCTAGCTGGTCGCTTCCCAGTCTCTTTCTAGCCGTCACCTGTACTAAGCGGGAATACTGCTTGTGCATCCACTTCCATAAACCCCAAAGTTATACCAATGAGTCCACCATACCTTCCTATATGCGGTATTTACCTGCCATTCCAAGTAAATTTGTATGTGCCAAACTCTAAACCTTCAAATAAAATTATGTTTTGTATGCTCGAACAACTCATGTATCAACTAGGGCTGTCTATATCTTCCATGCTAGGTGGGTTATTCTCACGATGAGTGGACTCCGCTCATCATTCATGAGAAAGTGGCTGGTAACCGGGATGCCCAGTCCCATGCTGTTGTTGGTTTCGACGGTACCCGTTGTTTGGGACCAACCGTGGAGTGTGCTTGTTGGTGGTTGGGGGAGTAAAAACTTTACCATTCTGCTTGGGAACTGCCTATAATGTGCGTAGCATGGAAGATATCGAGATTCTTGGTTGTTATGTTGACAATGAGAGTATACCGCTCAAAATATTATTCATCTCTATTTAAAAATCGAGCTCTGCCACCTCTACAAATCCCTGCTTCCCTCTGCGAAGGGCCTATCTATTTACTTTTATGCTAAGTCATCATCCTCTTACAAATGAGTACCAGTTGGAGGGCACCTCTGTCATTTACATGTATTGCTATTAATTTACATTGAGTATGATCATGACTGGATCTCTTTTACCATGATTTACAATGTCTAGTCAGTCCTTGATCTTTAAAGGTGCTCTGCATTTATGTCATGCAGTCTCAGAAAGGGCTAGCGAAATACCATCTTGTTATATCATATTATGATTGTTTTGAGAAAGTGTTGTCATCCGAGGTTTATTATTATTGCTCGCTAGTTGATTATGCCATTGATATGAGTAGACATGAGACCTGAAAGTTATTGTGAATGTGGTTAGTTCATGATCTTTGCTGAAAACCTGAATGCTGGCTTTACATATTTATAACAACAAGAGCAAACAGAGTTTGTCAAAGTTTTCTTTATCACTTTCAGTTTATCAACTGAATTTCTTGAGGACAAGCAAAGGTTTAAGCTTGGGGCAGTTGATACGTCTCCAACATATCTACATTTCCAAACACTTTTGCCCTTGATTTGGACTCTAACTTGCATGATTTGAATGGAACTAATCCAGACTGACGCTGTTTTCAGCAGAATTGCCATGGTGTTGTTTTTGTGCAGAAATACAACGTTCTCGGAATGACCTGAAAATCCACGGAGAATTATTTTGGAAAATATAAAAAATATTTGCGGAAAGATCCAGACCAGAGGGCCCACACCCTATCCACGAGGGTGGGGGCGCGCCCCCTTCGACTGGGCACGCCCCCTGCCTCGTGGGCCCCCTGTTGCTCCACCGACGTACCCCCAGACTCCATATATTCACTTTCGGGGAGAAAAAAAATCAGAGAGGAATAATTATCGCGTTTTACGATACAGAGCCGCCGCCAAGCCCTGATCTCTCTCGGGAGGGCTGATTTGGAGTCCGTTCGGGGCTCCAGAGAGGGGATATCATCGCCATCGTCATCATCAACCTTCCTTCATCACCAATTCCATGATGGTCACCGCCGTGCGTGCGTAATCCCATCATAGGCTTGCTGGACGGTGATGGGTTGGATGAGATTTACCATGTAATCGAGTTAGTTTTGTTAGGGTTTTATCCCTAGTATCCACTATGTTCTAAGATTGATGTTGCTATGATTCTGCTATGCTTAATGCTTGTCACTAGGGCCCGAGTGTCATGATTTAAGATCTGAACCTATTATGTTTTCATGAATATATGTGTGTTCTTGATTCTATCTTGCAAGTCTATAGTCACCTACTATGTGTTATGATCCGGCAACCCCGAAGTGACAATAATCGGGACCACTCCTGGTGATGACCGTAGTTTGAGGAGTTCATGTATTCACTATGTGTTAATGCTTTGGTCCGGTACTCTATTAAAAGGAGGCCTTAATATCCCTTAGTTTCCACTAGGACCCCGCTGCCACGGGAGGGTAGGAAAAAAGATGTCATGCAAGTTCTTTTCCATAAGCACGTATGACTATATTCGGAATACATGCCCACATTACATTGATGAACTGGAGCTAGTTCTGTGTCACCTTACGTTATAACTTATACATGATGAATCGCATCTGACATAATTCTCCATCACTGATCCAATGCCTACGAGCTTTTCACATATTTCTTGTTGCTTATTTACTTTTCCGCTGCTGCTATTACAAAAACTACAAAAACACTATCGTTACTTTTATTGCTGTTACCACTATTTCTATATTACTTTGCTACTACACTACCTTGCTGCAGATACTAAGTTTCCAGGTGTGGTTGAATTGACAACTCAGCTGCTAATACTTAAGAGTATTCTTTGGCTCCCCTTGTGTCGAATCAATAAATTTGGGTTGAATACTTTACCCTCGAAAATTGATGCGATCCCCTACACTTGTGGTTATCAATATTCAATGGTAATTATTCTCAACACATGATTATGACCGTTTTTGCTCTCTAGCTGGTCGCTTCTCAATCTAATTGCTAGCTTTCGCCTGTACTAAGCGGGAATACTGGTTGTGCATCAAAACCCCTAAACCAAAGTTGTTCCAGATGAGTCCACTATATCTATCTATATGCGGTATTACTTTGCCGTCCTGTCATGGAAATAGCACGGCAGATGTCCGGTTTAGCGGACTTGATGATGGAACCATCGCACGGGTTAGCTTGAAGGGGTTCATAGCACACAAGGGACACAGAAGGTTTATACTAGTTCGGCCCCTTCGATGAAGGTAAAAGCCTACGTCTAGTTGGTTTGGTATTGCTTGGGCGTCGGATTACAGGGAGCGGATTCGCTTGCCTGTGTCTCGACGGGTTGTTTGTTGCTTGTTCCTGAACCGTCGCCGGGTCGTCCCTTTATATAGAGGGTACGCCTGGTCCGGTTTACAGAATCCCGAGGCCGGCTCATACTTGTGTCCGCCTCGGTCTCTGTCTTTTCTTTCTTATCTCTCAAGTTACATCACGGGGCGGTTTACAAACTTTAATTCTACACATGGGCCCTAAGATCTTATGGGCCGTAGCCTTTTACTAAATATTACAAACAAACATAATATAACAAAGCCGGTTTACACTAGCCGGTTTATACCCGCTAGTCATATCCCTGACATTAGGCCCCAGAATGATTTGAACTTTGTTCATATCAGTCTTCTCTTGTATAATTTTCTTCTGTCTTCACCTCCTTGTAAACCGGCTCTGACGTCATCTTCAGGGATCATTAAATCTGACCGTGACATCATCTCCGCATTTAACGCCGCGAGCTGTACTGTAGCTTGTTTTAAGGGTTATCCCGAAAATTGAGGCGTCAGAGGATCTTTATCCGATTTTTTGCCTCCTCGAATCCCGCACCTGTCGCTTCAGATCTGGCTCTCCCTTATAAATACCGCTAACCCCATTCATTATCTTCTTCCTGCTCTATCTTCTTCCTCCGTCGCCCAACTCCATCGTCGCCCGAGCTCGAACCGCCGCCGTCAACTGCTGGATCCAAGTCTTCGCCGGCCGCTGCATCACCCTGAGCTTGACCAGAGAACCTCCGCCGCTGATCCTTGCCGTTCCAGGTACGTCCTTCTTCTTCATTATAGATCTGCAACTTCTAGGGTTTCTTCTCATGCCTCCGCCATTAGAGCTTTAATAGAAGCTTCACCTTGTTCAACTTTAAGCCGATGGTTTCTAGTAACCTTTACTTTCAGATCTTGCCCTTTAAACTGTACTTTTACCCCGCTGCAAATGCCTTAGATCTTCGTCATTTTAGTTTAACCTGTAGTTTTATCCGCTCTGTATAGGGCTCTTGTAGTTCTTCCCGTATACTCTTGTATTTGTTTCTCTTTTCCTTGTATGCTCAGATCTATTCCTCCTTAGCTGTCTTTAAAAACCTGTTTTTCTCCTTGGTAGATCTGCTAAGTATATTCCGGTTTAAACTGTTACGCCCTGTTCTTGCGAAACTTTGTAACTTAAACACGACGGTTTAGCCGTTCCCCTTCAACTGCCATTAACCGGAAATGGTGTAGCTTGTCGTAATTGCCGGTTTAACCATGCCATTATTCCTCAGTTAAACCGTTGCGTAACTTTCATAGATAGTTTCCGGTTTATACTTCTGTATCTTCATAATCCGTTTTCTGCACTTTATCTTTTCCAGTACTTGTCTTTTCGTCGTAATGGCCAAGCAGTATGTCTCTTGCGATTGGGTTCCTTCTATCATTACTGAGGACGATTTGGTTAAGATTTCTGAAATTGGAACGTTAGGCCCTCAGTCTGTTTTGAAGTGGCGGGCCCCGGGGAATGAATGTCCTCCTACTCCCAGGTCCGGGGAGGTCATTGTGTTCTTTGATCATATATCTCGAGGCTTCTCTCCCCCCGGTTCAAAGTTTTTCCGGGATGTTCTTGCTGCTTTCCAACTGCACCCTCAGGATATTGGACACAACTCTGTTTCAAACATCTGTGACTTCCAAGTGTTTTCGGAGGTATATCTGCAGGAAGAACCGTCCGTCGATCTGTTCCAGGACTTCTTTCATTTAAACCGGCGCACCGAGTTTACCAGTGGACCACATCAGGAGCTTGGCGGTGTTAGCATTCAGAAGAGGAGAGACGTTGTTTTTCCTCACGCCGCTTTACACACTCATCCAAAAGACTGGAACAAGTCATGGTTTTACTGCATTGACACTTCTCCTGAAGGGGAGAACCCTCTGCCGGGTTACCGTGAAACCCGTATTCCGGAGAATCATCCTTTACCACAACGGCTCGGCTCTGTTGAACGGACCCGGTTTTCATCACAGCTCTCCAAGTTAAGAGCCTTCATAGCTAATGGTTTGATTGGAACTGATTTTCTACGCTGTTGGTTGTCTTGGAGCATCCTTCCCTTGAGCCGGCGATCACAGCTAATGTGCAAATATTCTGGCAAACCGGATGATCCCCAAAGGTTTACCAAGGAAAAGCTTTCTGAATCGGAAGTTGTAGAATCAGCCAAGAAAATTCTCAATGTTTCTTTGGCAGACTGCAGCAAGGTCGGGTTAGCTCCATATTATAAGAAGAACAAGCCGCCTGCAGTAAGTTTCACCTTACCCTGTATTTGAAATCCGTTTCTTTTAAACCATTCTTTCAATTGTCTTTATTTCTTTTGATTAGGCTGATGACCCTTTCTGGAAGAGAAAACCTCAGGAGAAAACCGACAAACAAGTTCGCCGGAAAACCTTTGCCAATAAGAAAAGGAAAGCAGCTGTTGACGCCGGTTCTCCCACTGAAGATGATGATCCGGATTCCGAGGTATGCTTTAATCCGGTTTAGATTTTGCTTTGTGTATTTGTAACTATATCTAACGATAACCTTTCCACAGGAGTTGCCTGAAGGTGATAATCCGGCCGAAGTTGAGGTAACCATTCTTTCCTCTGACTCAGAACCTCTTCCACAAAAAAGTCGCCGGACCGTCCAGAAATACCAATTTTCTCACCCTTATGCTCAGTTGGATCCTAATTTTATTTTGAAGAAGCAACAGCACGAAGCTCTTCGCCGGACCACTCGCCACAGCGGCCTGGCGGTGGAATCATCCGGGATTTCTTTAACTCCGGTTCGAAAACGCCGTGCTGAGGTGATACTTTCTCCGACTCCCCTTCATCCCAAGGCCGGGCTTATCCGAAAACCTCTTAAACCGTCTGACCCTGATTATCAGGAAACTCCACTGTCCTCCTCTGGTGAATCGACCGCCACACAGCTTCCTCCGTTGAAAACTGTCCCAGGGTAACTTTTCTCACCTTTCCGGTTTATGATCCCTTTTGCTTTATAATGTCAACTCATTTTGCATACTTTTCCAGCAAACCAAAACCCAGCAAGAAGCCCAAGGCAAATAAACCTCATGCTGAACCTACTGCAGATGATCCGGCTGCTGATCCGTCAACAACTGTTCCTTCAGAGGGCGAGCCCGTAGCTCCTCTTGAAGACCCTGTGCCTACAGATCACATCTCTGCTCCTGAGAACCCTACAGCTGAAGACGCTCATAATCCACCAAGTCCGGCCCGGGTTAACTCTCCTCAGATTAATCCGGCGTCTCCCAATCCGGCTCATACTGCCACTCCCCCTAACGTACCTGCCTCTCCTGATGTTGTGGTAACTGGGGCTGCCTTTGTTGCTCCGGCTGAGCCCATCGTTTTAGCCAAACATACGGCCAAAACGGAAAAGCTATCTCAAGAAAAGGGGAAATGGAGTACTGAGATATCCAGCCTTTCCGATATGAGCGCCCAAGAAATTTACTCCGGGTATCTAAACCGGCTCCACAGCAGCCGAGATTATGAAGCCAGCCTGGTTAACTTAATGAGGGAAAAATATGAGGTAAACCTCTTCTTCTGACTTTGTTCTTTTGATGTGTTTCTATCTCATAACAGCCCCCAAGTTCCGGTTTAGCTGCGTGCTAAAGGTGAACCGGAACTTTGTAGATTGAATAATTGATCTTTACATTAGCCCCCAAGTATCAAGTAGATAACTTGTTTATGTATTTGATACTTGTAAAAGTTGCTGACGATACTTCAACCATACATTAGCCCCCAAGTGTCAAGCAGACAACTTGTTTGTGTGCTTGAGACTTGTAACTTTGAATTGTTGTTGTTTACTGCTTCAACTGCCATTAGCCCCCAAGTGTCAAGTAGACAACTTGTTTGTGTGCTTGAGACTTGTCTGATTTTTACCTCTTGTTTTTTAACTGTGCTTGCAGGCTGAGTTGAACCGGAATGCTATTGAAATCAATGAACTTCGTAGCCGTCTTACTGAAACAGAATCTGCCGCTTCAAAGGCTAAAAAAGACCTTCAGGTGAGTTTAAAGACTGCTGAAGACCTGAAGAAATACTCTGAAGAAGAGCGGACCGCTTTTGAGGTCCAAAAGAAAGATCTGGAGAAACGGGTTCAGGACGCCGAAGGAGCGCTTAATCCGGTTACAGAAGAATTGACCGGTTTAAGACGGCAAATTGACTTGATGACCTCTACTGTCTTTGGTAAGTATAATCTGAACTCCTGCTTTTATCTTTGTAATCTCCGTATTGTGCCGGTTTAACTATAATAGTTGTGTGCAGGGCGCCGTGTCTCCCATCTTGGGGATGACTTACGGAAGAAACTTAAAGCATGCTACACCTTGGTCGAGCAGCTGTACTCCGGCACTCAGAGGATCATCAGTGCCACTTCTTTTGGTAAACCGGCCCCTACGACGATCCAAGATACATTGAACAAGTTATCTGTTTTGCCGGCTCGTCTTGAAGAAGTCAAGAAATCTGCCGCTCGGGGTGGTGCTCTTCTGGCCCTTACGAGGGCTAAGGCTTGGGTCCCGGATCTTGATCCGGAGGAGGCTTTAACCGGGTTTCCAGATACAAAAGATGACGGCTCAGCCTTTACCGAAAAGGATCTCTATGCCCTGACGAAGGAGATGCGTCCCCTCGCCAGCAAGCTTGCAGCTGAATCTGACTTGTCCAGATATCATCCGGGATATAATTTGCAGAACGAGCGGGTGGAGCGACCAGTCTATGATACCGTCAACTTAATTCTGCCGGTTCGTCCTCACACCTTTGCTCCTGACATTGACCCTTCTGAACTTATCAACGACGAGATGTATTTCCGGGCCTTGATGAAGATTGACTGGCGTGCGCTGGACTTCCAACCGCTTCACGAAGATGAAGATGTTCCGGATCAAGGCGATGGCCAGCCGTCTCAGCAAGGAGAAGCATAACTTCGAATTTTATTGCTGTAATCGTAATCTGTGTTTTGCCAAACAATGTTTCCAATCTGTTGGGCTTGCTATGCCTTGTAATAGGCTAGCCGAAACTTGATGTGCTTCAATCCGGATATTTTGTCTTTATGAAATACTTGCCGGTTGAAAAGTTGTCTGATATTGGTTGCCTTCCATATCCTCTGCTCCTGCAGAAAAAATATTGAAAATATGTCCTAGTGGCTTACCACTGGACGGATTAAATTGTTCTCTTAAAACGCCAAATAAGTATATCTTTATACTAAAAATAACTTTTTATACCTGAGATTTATATATGCTCAGTATTCTTAATCCGGTTAGGACTTTAAAATCGCTTTATGAAGACCTTCATGGATCCAAGTAGAAACCCGAAATTCTCCGGTCCATCTTGATGATAAATCCGGTTCATCTTGTTCTTCAAGACTTTGTTCGGAAAGTCGTAGCTTTTTGCCTGATATACGATCCGGGTTTTGATGAACACCGGTTTACTTATGCTGGTATTCATGATCCAGACTTTTCACCTTATAGATATGTGGCCAACTTCTGTAGCTGTTCCACTCCGGTTTAAAAGGTTATAAAACACAAAACACCAAAAATACGCAAATTTTGCAAATAAGACCATGTAGTCGAGGCTTTTTAAGAGCTGCCAGGCTCAAAGCAAGGTTCAGCCAATCAATGGGACGTGGTTTGTCCAACACTCCCAAGGGGCCTAGCCAATCACTGAACGCGGCATTATCCAACTTTTCAGGGGGCCAAAAGAACCGTAAATAGAAATTGAGCCAATCAATGGGACGTGGTTTGTCCAACACTCCCAAGGGGCCTAGCCAATCACTGAACGTGGCATTATCCAACTTTTCAGGGGGCCGAAAGAACCGTAAAATTGATCCGATCACTGGGACATGGACGTTGCCATTCCCAGGGGGCCTCCAGGGTTCCTTCTGAACCGGTGGGTCAATTTAAACCAATCACTGAACGTGGAATTATCCAACTTTTCAGAGGGTCTCCAGGTTCTCTCCCGAACCGGTGGGTAAATTGTGAAGCCTTCTCTCCTTGAACCGGATATGATCTCATGTTTTTTAGAGAGTTTTACTGCTCCTTTGCATATTCTGCAAAAAAAAATTAATTTCTAAACCGGACAATATATTAAAATATAATATCTGACAATAAACTTGTATGGTTGCTTTCACAAGATTTTTGCATATGGAAAAAGGGCTAAGCCCCCGGTTTACCGAGGGTGCCAGTTTATTCATTACTCATAATATATACATAGGATACATTGGAGCACGTAGCTCAAGTATAGTATGGCCGTAAATGGGCGATGTTCCACGGTCTCTTCGTCTCTTCTTCTGATGTCCGTGAGTCCTTGTGTTCCCGAACGTCCACCAAGTAATATGAGCCGTTGTGTAGATTCTTGCTGACCACAAAGGGCCCTTCCCAAGGTGGGGATAGCTTGTGCATATTTGTTTGATCTTGGATGAGCCGGAGTACCAAGTCACCCTCCTGGAATGTCCTTGTTCTAATCCGGCGGCTATGATATCTGCGCAAGTCTTGCTGATAAATCGCCGATCGTGCCGCAGCCATATCACACTCTTCATCCAGCCGGTCTAAACTGTCCTGTCTTGACTCCTCGTTGATTGCTTCCACATAGGCCGTCACCCTTGGTGAATCATGACGTATATCGCTCGGAAGAACTGCTTCAGCACCATAAACCATGAAGAAAGGTGTGTAACCTGTAGACCGGTTTGGTGTAGTGTTAATACTCCAAAGAACAGATGGCAATTTCTCAATCTAACATCCCGGGGTTCTCTGCAAAGGTGTCATAAGCCGGGGTTTGATTCCTCGCAAAATCTCCTGATTTGCCCTTTCAGCCTGACCATTGGATTGGGGGTGGGCCACAGAAGATACGTCCAAACGAATATGCTCTCGTTGACAGAACTCTTCCATCTCACCCTGAGATAAATTGGTACCATTGTCTGTGATGATGCTGTGCGGAAAGCCAAACCGGAATATTACTTTTTTGATAAATTTGACTGCCGTTGCTGCATCACACTTGCTTATAGGCTCCGCTTCAACCCACTTTGTAAACTTGTCTACTGCCACCAGTAGATGAGTTTTCTGATCTTGAGACCGCTTGAAAGGTCCAACCATATCAAGCCCCCAAGTCGCAAACGGCCAAGTTATTGGTATCATCCGGAGTTCCTGTGCTGGAACCAAAGCACGTCTCGAGAATTTCTGACAAGCGTCACACTTCCGGACCAGATCTGCCGCATCTGCATGAGCGGTTAACCAATAGAAACCATGCCGGAATGCTTTAGCCACCAATGATTTTGAACCGGCATGATGACCACAATCCCCTTCATGAATCTCGCGAAGAATCTCACAACCTTCCTCAGCTGATACACATCGCTGATATACTCCAGAAGTACTGCGATGGTGAAGTTCTCCGTTTGCAACCGTCATGGACTTAGAGCGCCGGATTATCTGTCGTGCTTCTTCTTCATCATCTGGTAACTCTCCTCGGCTCAGATATGCTAAATAGGGTAGCGTCCAATCTGGAATAACATGAAGTGCTGCAACTAACTGTGCCTCTGGGTCAGGAACAGCTAGGTCTTCCTCCGAAGGTATCTGAACCGAAGGACTGTGCAATTCATCCAAAAAAGTGTTTGGTGGCACCGGTTTACGTTGCGACCCCAGCCGGCTTAAAGCGTCAGCCGCTTCGTTCCTCCGCCGGTCTATATGATCCACCTGATATCCTTTAAAGTATCCTGCGACTGCTTCAACCTCTCGTCTATAAGCCGCCATGAGGGGATCTCTTGAATCCCACTTGCCAGAAACTTGCTGTGCCACCAGATCTGAATCACCCAGGCACTTAACCCGGCTCAAGTTCATTTCCTTTGCTAGCCGCAAACCATGAAGTAATGCTTCATATTCCGCTGCATTATTAGTACAAGGAAATAATAAGCGGAGGACATAGCAAAATTTATCACCTCTGGGGGAAGTTAATACAACTCCTGCCCCCGAGCCCTCCAACTGTTTCGAACCGTCAAAGTGAATCGTCCAATAAGTAAGATCCGGCTTCTCCTCAGGAGTCTGCAACTCTGTCCAGTCATTGATGAAGTCTACCAATGCCTGAGATTTTATAGCAGTGCGTGGTATATATTTCAACTCATGCGGGCTGAGCTCAATGGCCCACTTTGCCACTCTGCCCGTAGCTTCCCTGTTCTGGATTATATCTCCCAACGGTGCTGAACTAACCACATTTATTGGATGCCCTTGAAAATAGTGCTTCAGCTTCCGGTTTGCCATGAACACACCATATACCAACTTCTGCCAATGAGGGTATCTCTGCTTGGACTCAATGAGTACTTCACTCACATAATAAACCGGGCGCTGAACCGGGTACTCTTTCCCTGCTTCCTTGCGCTCAACCACGATTGCAACGCTAACTGCTCGTGCATTAGCTGCGACGTATAACAGCAAAGGCTCCTTGTCAATAGGAGCAGCTAAAACCGGTGGTTTTGCCAATTGTCGCTTTAGATCCTCAAACGCTGCGTTTGCCTCATCACTCCATATAAACTGGTCTGTTTTCCTCAACATCTGGTACAGTGGGATTGCCTTCTCTCCTAAGCGACTGATGAACCGGCTTAATGCTGTGATCCGGCCAGCTATGCGCTGAACATCGTTGATGCAAACCGGTTTAGTTAAAGACGTGATGGCCTTGATCTTCTCTGGGTTAGCTTCTATTCCTCTGTTCGAGACCAAGAATCCCAGTAGCTTACCTGCCGGAACACCAAAAGCACATTTTTCCGGATTAAGCATCATCCTATAAGCCCGAAGATTATCAAAGGTTTCCTTAAGATCCTCTATCATTGTTCCTTCTTTTTTCGATTTGACAACAATGTCATCCACGTAGGCATGAACATTCCTCCCTATCTGCCCTTTCAGACAATTCTGAACGCAACGCTGATAAGTTGCCTGTGCACATTTAAGCCCAAAGGGCATAGACACATAGCAAAAAGCACCAAAAGGAGTTATGAAAGCCGTCTTCTCTTGGTCTTCCACCGCCATCTTGATCTGGTGATACCCTGAATATGCATCCAAAAAACTCAGTCGCTCACACCCTGTCGTGGCATCGATGATTTGATCGATGCGAGGTAGAGCAAAAGGATCAGTTGGGCAAGCTTTATTGAGGTCCGTGTAGTCCACACACATCCTCCACTTCCCATTCTTCTTTAAAACCAGCACCGGATTAGCCAACCACTCCGGATGAAAAACTTCTACTATGAACCCTGCGGCCAAAAGTCTGGCCACTTCTTCTCCTATAGCCTTGCGCCTCTCTTCGTTGAAGCGGCGCAGATACTGCTTAACCGGTTTAAACTTCGGATCAATATTTAACTTGTGCTCAGCGAGTTCCCTCGGTATACCTGGCATGTCAGAAGGTTTCCATGCAAAGATATCCCGGTTCTCACGGATGAACTCGATGAGCGCGCTTTCCTATTTGGGATCAAGGTTAGCGCTAATAGTGAACTGCTTAGACGAATCTCCAGGCACAAAATCAACTTGCTTGGTCTCTTCAGCTGATTTAAACTTCAACGCCGGATCATGCTCGGTAGTTGGCTTCTTCAGCGGAGTCATATCTGCCGGATCAACATTATCTTTATAAAATTTCAACTCTTCTGTGGCACATACTGCTTCTGCATAAGCTGCATCACCCTCCTCACATTCTACTGCTATCTTGCGACTTCCATGAACCGTGATCGTGCCTTTATGACCCGGCATTTTAAGCTGCAAATAAACATAACACGGCCTAGCCATAAACTTAGCATAAATCGTCCTTCCAAACAGAGCATGATATGGACTTTTGATCTTGACGACTTCGAAAGTGATCATCTCTGACCTAGAATCATATTCGTTCCCAAAGGTAACTTCCAAATCAATTTTTCCAACCGGATAAGCTGACTTACCTGGGACCACTCCATGAAATACTGTATTTGATTGTCTTAGCTTCTTATCCGTCAGACCCATACGACGGAAAGTCTCGTAATATAAGATATTGATACTACTACCACCGTACATGAGAACTTTAGTGAATTTGTAACCTCCTACTTGAGGTGCTACCACCAAGGCTAAATGGCCCGGATTATCCACCCGTATCGGGTGGTCTTCTCTGCTCCATATAATGGGCTGCTCCGACCATCGAAGAAATTGCGGTGTCGCCGGTTCAACTGCATTAACAACCCGCTTCAAAACCTTCTGGTCTCTTTTACATAGACTTGTGGTGAAGACATGATATTGCCCACTGCTTAACTCCTTCGGATTACTCTGATATCCAGATTGCGGCTGCTGTTGCTGACGCTGTTGTTGTTGATTATAATTCCCTTGACCCTGCTGCTGATTACTCTGATTATTGTAACCACCTTGATGACGTGACTGATTGCCCTGACCATTATAGTTTCCTTGATTATTTTGACTACCTGCCCGGTTTTGATAACCATTGCTATTGCCCCTATATCCTGATCCGGAGCTGTTCCCCTGACGACCCGGACCATAAAATCCAGGACCCGAACCACCATTTGGGGGTCGATTGTGAGGATTGAAACGGCCTGCCACTGCCTTCATAAGGGGTATGCACTCTCTCATGGTATGCCTTGCTACCTTCCCTTTTACGCTATGCTTCGGACAAGGCTGGTCTAACTCCTGATCCCAGCTAAGAGCTCCTCCGTCGGTTTGTGAAGACGGATCTCCCAGGCTACGCTGAAAATCCCCTTGAACTTGAGTGTTGGCCACGAAGTCAGAGCCGCCCTCTGCCTTCCGTTTGCCCAAAAAACTTGAGGTAGCCGGATTAATTGGCGCCGGTTTACCTGACTTGCCAACCTTTCCAGTCTTGTCTCCTTCCGCTTCTGGATACTTGGTATTATCAGAATCTCCGTATTTCACCAGGGCACTCATGAGAGTTCCCATATCATTGCAGTCCCTTTTAAGCCGTCCAAGCTTTAACTTTAAAGATTCAAGCCGGCAATTGTTCTCCAATGTCACTATCGCTGTACTAGGATTAATACCATTCGAAGAGTGTAAAATCTCTGCTACTCTCCGTACCCAAGCTGCTGTAGACTCCTGCTCTCCTTGCACACAAGCTGCTAGATCCACCACTGACATCGGCTGTTTGCACGTATCCTTGAAGTTTTTGATAAACTGGCTGCGTAGTTCCCCCCATGACCCAACAGAGTTCGGGGGTAGAGCTTTCAGCCAGGTCCGGGCCGTGCCTTCGAGCATCATAGTAAAATATTTAGCACAAGCCGATTCATCCACGTCCAGCATCTCCATGGTCATCTCATAACTTTCAACCCAAGCTTCCGGTGCTAAATCGGCTGTGTAGTTAGGTACCTTGCGGGGCCCCTTGAAATCTTTGGGCAGCTTGACACTCCGTAAAGCGGGGACAAGACACTGCACCCCAAAGGAACTCGCCGTGACTCCTGTTTCTGCAGTGGCTGTGTGAACCGGCGTTGTTTGACGAATCTCCTCCCTAGCTCCTGATCTAACCCGGTTTATATCCGGAGCTGGTATCGCCGTACCTGCCGGATTATCCTGCCTGCGCTGATGCCTCCTGCGTTCACTGCTAGACACTTCTGGCTCCTCCTAATGCCTAGTATAACTTCGGCTGGGACGTGGTGTTGAATGTAACCTCTCCCTGCTATGAGAATATGCTTGCTGCTGTATTAACGCCATGTTAAGTAGCTTCTGGACCCTGCGCGCTTCTAACGCCACCGGAGACGTTTCTTCCACGGGTAAAGCGGCCAAACGCGCCGCTGCTGCAGCGATGTTATCCAAAGGGTTTGAATAGTGACCCGGAGGGACGTGAACATAAGGTGCCGACGTAATCCGGCGATCCCGCTCTGTGGTGGGTTGCTGAACTGGCTCCTCCCTGGCTGGGGGTGCCCTCCGGTTTGACGCCGGATTGTTACTAGTCCGAGCCCCAGGTGTCCTGTACAGATTCGTTGCTTCATAAACCGGCGGTATACGAGACTGGTACTTTCGTCCCCTTACTCCTTCCATAGAAGCTTGCTCCATCCTTAGGTAAAAAGCTTGATCATCCAATTCCGCTTGTCTCACCGCTATCATCTCTCTCTCTCCCTTCAGGTCTTCCTTTAACTGATCAATCCGGCCTTTCAACTGAAGGAGCTCTGCATCATGATGCGCCTTGTCTGTTGGAGCTACCGTTTCCACCGCTTTAGCTGTGAACTCCTCGATCAAGGTGGATAGAACTTCAGTAAGTGAGGGGGTTGGGCCGCTTCCCCCTGCACCAGCTTCCGTTGTCGTCCCGTTCACTGGGGGCTGCGAACCAGCCATAAAGACAGCCACCCGGTTTGGCGGGCCGAAGGGGCCCGGGATACTATTTCCATCGGACTCGCCCTCAGACCGGCCGTCCTGCAACTGATACAGAGATTCAGTTTCTCCGGATGAAGACTCGTCGTCTGAGTAGACAACTGTTGCACCATCAGATTTCGATCCGTCCTGGGCTCGACCTCTGTGGATCGCTCCAACGAACATGTGATTCACGGCGGGCTGAATCCGGGCCGATCTCGTACACTGAGCCGGCTCGACGATGTTGGGGAAGACGTCCGGCTCAGGTCCCGGTTCGCCGACTTTGCCAATGAAGACTTGGATGCTGCCGAAGGGAACCCGGTATCCGTATTCGATCGAATCGGCTTCCGGTCCCCAACCTGCGTCGTCGATGTAGATCCGGCCGCGGCGACTCTTGGTCATCCGGCCGACCGCGTAACCCTTGAGCCCTTCGAAGCTGCCCTTCAAGAACTCGAAACCATCGTGCGCAGGCCCCACGGTGGGCGCCAACTGTCGTTGAAAAAACACGGCAGATGTCCGGTTTAGCGGACTTGATGATAGAACCATCGCACGGGTTAGCTTGAAGGGGTTCATAGCACACAAGGGACACAGAAGGTTTATACTAGTTCGGCCCCTTCAATGAAGGTAAAATCCTACGTCTAGTTGGTTTGGTATTGCTTGGGCGTCGGATTACAGGGAGCGGATTCGCTTGCCTGTGTCTCGACGGGTTGTTTGTTGCTTGTTCTTGAACCGTCGTCGGGTCGTCCCTTTATATAGAGGGTACGCCTGGTCCGGTTTACAGAATCTCGAGGCCGGCTCATACTTGTGTCCGCCTCGGTCTCTGTCTTTTCTTTCTTATCTCTCAAGTTACATCACGGGGCGGTTTACAAACTTTAATTCTACACATGGGCCCTAAGATCTTATGGGCCGTAGCCTTTTACTAAATATTACAAACAAACATAATATAACAAAGCCGGTTTACACTAGCCGGTTTATACCCGCTAGTCATATCCCTGACACGTCCCATGTAAGTTTGCATGTGCCAGCTCTAAAATATTCAAATGAACATCTGTTTTGTCCCGTACCGCTCATGGAGTGATAGGGGGTGGTCAGTATCTTCCATGCTAAGCGATTTATTCTCATGATGAGTGTTTATTCACTCATCCTTGCATGAGAGGGGCTGGTAATCGGGATGCCTAGTCCCATGAAAAATAGCAATAATAATTAAACCAAACTCCGCCGGACTCTTGTTGGTATGGAGGGCACTCGAGGATTCAGCTAGCCATGACTTGCATTTGTTGGTGGAGGGGAGTAAACTTTGCTTTTACCGCTTGGGAACCGCCGCTAATTTGTTTAGAGTGGAGGGTATTGAAAACTATTGGTGGTAATGTTGACAGGAAAGGTATACCTCCCAAAATTATATTCATATCTGATTTAAGCTTAGATCTCTGTCACCTCCACATATCCCTACTTCCCTCTGTGAAAGGACTATCTATTTACTTTTTATGTTGAGTTATCATCTTCTCAAATAAGCACTAGACCTGAGAGCACTATTGTTATTCTTATGAATTGGGTATAGTTAATGTTGAGTGATAGCATGACTGGATCTCTTCTACCATGGATAACAATGTCTAGTCGCTGCTTGAACTTTGGAGGTGCTCTGCATTTATGTTTTGCGGTCTCAGAAAGGGCTAGCGAGATACCATTATTGTCATATTATATCATTATTGTTTTTACAAAGTATTGGCATTTGAGATATCTTATTATTGCTCACTAGTTGATTATGCCATTTATATGAACGAATATAATTTCTAAGAGTTATCGTCTGCATGGTTAGTTATGATCTTTACTGAAAACTTGGGTATTATTTAAGCATATATATAGAAACACGAACAAAAGAGTTCGTAAAAGTTTTTTTTATCACTTCCAGTTTGTCACCTGAATTGCTTGAGGACAAGCAATGGGTTAAGCTTGGGGGAGTTCATACGTCTCCGTCGTATCTACTTTTCGTAATGCTTTTGCTCTTGTTTGGGACTCTAATTTGCATGATTTGAATGAAACTAACTCGGTCTTACGCTGTTTTTAGCAGAACTACCATAGTATTTTTTTTGTGCAGATATAAAAGTTCTCAGAATTTCATGAAACTTTTTGGAGAATCATTATGGAATAAATAAAAATTACTGGAACCAAGCCCCACTGGAGGGGGTGCCCCAGCTGCCCACAAGGCACTAGGGCGCACCACCCCCAAGCACGCCCTGGTTTCTTGTGGGGCCCACAAGGCTCCGCTGACCCTAACTCCAACTTGGTCATCCAATACGCGGATGAGACCATCATCGTTTTACCTGCTTGCCTTGCCCAAGCCACCAAGATAAAACAATTCTGGAAGAATATGCCATCTCTATTGGTCTTAAGAACAACTTTCACAAGTCAGCTCTGGTGGCTATTAACACACCACATGATATATGCAATGTTGTTGCCACTTTGTTCGGGTGCACCCAAGATAGCATGCCATTAATTTACCTAGGGCTTCCACTTGGCACCACCAAACCCTCTGTGCTCGACATGACACCTTTTGTTTGTAAGGCAAAACAGAAAATCACAGCAACCATGTCCCTCATGTCTCATGCGGGCAAACTCGCACTGTTGAATTCTCTCATCACGTATCTGGCCATCAACCCGATGGACACTC
>LR738712.1:419876561-419903534 GCA_902687465.1 Secale cereale
CAAAAAAAAACCTTGCCTGACTGGACAAAATTCGACGACACTGTCTTTGGAATAAGAAGACCACGGATAAAGAAAAATGCAACACCTTAGCGGCATGGGATATGGTATGCCGCCCAAAGAAAAGTGGGTGTCTTGGTGTTCTCAACCTAGAAGTACAAAATGATGCCCTTCTACTCAAATTCCTTCACAAGTTCTACAACCGCTATGATATACCCTGGGTAACTCTCATTTGGGAAAACCAATGTTGTACCACACGCGGTAGAACCATGTGGCTCCTTCTGGTGGCGTGATCTTACACAAATAATGCCCATCAACTATGCCATCACTAAGGTCTAGGTGCGCTCTAGTGCATCAACTCTGTTCTGGAAGGATGAATGGAATCATGCCATCTATGCTGAGAAGTATTCGAGAGCGTATTCCTACTCCAGATTTGAAGACGTCTCGGTCCGACATTTCCTTGCCACCACCGACCTGTCCATGACCTTTTACCTACCGCTCTCACTACAAGCCCATGAAGAACTTATAAAGATCCAAAATGAGGTAACCAACGTGGACACATCGGGATTTAAAGACACTTGGAATTGCTGCTGGGGTGCACAAACTTTCAAGACCACGACATATTACAACTACTACTTCAGGGACATAATTGCCAATGCAACATTTAATTGGTTGTGGGAATCTAAATGCGCTCCCAAGATGAAGGTTTCCGGTTGGTTGTTACTGTCTGACTAATACTAGTAATATGTTGAAAAGGAGACATTACAACATAGGTGATAACCTTCATTGCCTTCTGTGTGGAGAACACATCAAAGAAATAGTGGAACATCCCTTCTTCCACTGTACATTACATGGACTAGCCACTTGAATAGACTACATCTTGTCGAACACATGAAAACACATCACTAGCATAAACTGCTCATGGATATCTTCTTGGTCGCAGCTTGGAGTCTCTAGAAAGAACGAAACAACAACTACTTCAAACAGGTCGCTCCCTCGATTACAGCTTGGAAAAACAGATTCAAGTGTGATTTCCACAACATTACCTGCCGACTCCTCTCCCATAAAAGACAACTAGTCTCTACCATTCTTGAGGCAGTTCCCTAGTTCAACCTTTGTACTTATTTTTACTCTGCACTCTTCTTCTGTAAATAGCTTAGCTAGATTCACACTTTTTTTGTAAATATGTAAAACATTTCCTCTGATCTCTTAATATATATGCAGTAGAAATCTTTCCTACTGTCCTAACCTTTTAAAAAGTCCTATTTTTGGAGAAAAAATAGGAGAGGAAATTTCATCATGTTTTACGATATGGAGCCGCCGCCACCTCCTGTTCTTCATCTGGAGGCCAGATCTGGAGTCCATTCGGGGATCCCGAGAGGGGGATTTTCTGTCTTCGTCATTATCAACCATCCTTCATCACCAATTCCATGATGCTCACCGCCGGGAGTAAGCAATTCCTTCATAGGCTTGCTAGTCGGTGAGAGGTTGGATGAGATTCATAATGTAACCGAGTTAGTTTTGTTAGGGCTTGATCCATAGTATCCACAATGTTCTGAGATTGATGTTGCTATGACCTTGCTATGCTTAATGCTTGTCATTAGGGCCTGGGTGACATGATTTTAGATCTGAACCATTTATGTTATCACCATTATATCTATGTTCTTGATCAGATCATGCAAGTCATCTGCACCTACTACATGTTAGGATCCACATACCCCAAGGTGACAACAATTGGGTTTATTTCCGCTGATTACGGTAGTTTGAGGAGTTCATGTATTCTCTATGTGTTAATGCTTTGTTTCGGTTCTCTATTAAAAGGAGGCCTTAATATCCCTTAGTTTCCATATGGACCCCTCTTCCACGGGGAGGGTAGGACAAAAGATGCCATGCAAGTTCTTTTCCATAAGCACGTATGACTATTTACGGAATATGTGCCTACATTATATCAATAAAATAGAGACAGTTATGTGTCGCCCAAGGTTATAACTAGTATATGATGAATATTATCCAACTATATCACCGATGCTGTGCCTACAAGCTTTTCACATATTGTTCTTGCAATTTACTACTATTGCTGCAACGGTTACAATTGCTACAAAATTGCTGCTACTACTGTTACCATTACTACTGATATCAAAACTATCATACTACTGTGATGCTGATCACTTTACTGCAGATACTTAATCTTCAGGTGTTGTTGAATTGACAACTCAACTGCTAATACTTAAAATATTCTTTGGCTCCCCTTGTGTCGAATCTATAATTTTGGGTTGAATACTCTACCCTCAAAAACTATTGTGATCCCCTATACTTGTGGGTTATCATGTCCCGAGCCACTAGGCACTAACCACCATTGATCTTATCCTTCCCAGCCCGAAAGAACGATCACATCCATTTGTTGATGTCTTCGAGAACCCAAGCTGGGGCATCCAACACCATAAGCGGGTGGATGGGTCTCGCCGCCATCACAGACTTGACTAGTATCAGCCTCCCTGACCTTTGAATGAACCCTTGTTGCCATGCTGGTAAGACGTTGCACACCTGATCAAGATGTGGCTGCCAATCCTGTTTGGAGAGATGGTTGATCACAAGCTGAAGCCCCGGGTATTGACACAGAAAGGACCCCAAGTTGCATTGCAAGAGCGAGGCCACCTACACATAGTCCTGGTTGCTTCCCCTGATAAGCACGGCGTTGGACATGGTGTAATTGATGAGTAACCCAAAGGCCTCTCCAAATATCTCGAATGTCCTGCGTACTGATACGTCCCAAATATATCTACTTTTCCAAACACGCCCCCTCTTGTTTTGGACTCAAATTTGCATGACTCGAATGGAACTAACTTGGACTTACGTTGTTTTCAACAGAATTGCCATGGTCTTGTTTTTGTGCAGAAATCAAAGTTCTTGGATTGAGCTAAAAATTTACGAAGAATATTTTCAGAATATATAATAATATAGGCGAAGAGAAATACCAGAGGGGGACCGCCAGGGCGCCACAAGCCCAGGCGGCGCGCCCACCCCTGGGGGGCGCCTAGCAGGCTTGTGGGCCCCTGGCAGCTTCCGCAACCTTAACTGCAACTCCAAAAATACCTATTCATCCAAAAACAATCAGAGAGAAGGAACCATTGCATTTTATGATACGGAGCCGCCGCCGCCTCTCGATCTTCATCGGGAGGGCTAATATGGAGTTCGTTGGGGCTCCGGAGAGGTGGATTCAACGCCGTCGTCATCATCAACCATCCTCCATCACCAATTTCATGATGCCCACCAGGAGTAAGTAATTCTTTCGTAGGCTTGCTGGACAATGATGGGTTGGATGCAATTTATCATGTAGCCGAGTTAGTTTGGTTAGGGCTTGATCCCTAGTACCCACTATGTAATGTGATTGATGTTGCTATGACTTTGCTATGCTTAATGCTTGTCACTAGGGCCCGAGTGCAATGATTTCAGATGTGAACCCTTTATGTTTTCACAAATATATTTGTGTTCTTGATCCTATCTTGCAAGTTATATGCACCTATTACATGTTAAGATCCGCATACCCTAAGGTGACAATAATTGGGATTCTTTCCAATGATTACCATAGTTTGAGGAGTCCATGTATTCACTAAGTGCTAATGCTTTGTTCCGGTTCTCTATTAAAAGGAGGCTTCAATATCCCTTATATTTCCTTATGGATCCTGCTATCACGGGAGGGTAGGACAAAACATGGTATGTATGTTCTTATTGCAAGCACATATGACTATGTAGGGAATACATGCCTACATTACATTGATGCATTGGAGCTAGTTTCGTGTCTCTCTAGGTTATAACTGTTACATGAGGAATGTCATCCAACATAATTATCCATCATTTATCCAATGCCTATGCTTTTCGCATATTGATCTTCACTAAGTTACTGCTGCTGTTACAATCACTATAAAACTTCGACTATTACTCTCATGGTTTTAACACGGCAGATGTCCTAGGGTTAGGACTTAGACGGGAGGCCATCGCAATGGTGGTTAACTTGTCAGGGTTGAGAGGTTCGAGAGACACGGTTTACCCAGGTTTGGCCCCTCACGGTGGAGGAAAAATCTACTCCTGGTTTTCTTCTTATTGCTTGAGTATCGATTACAAGGGAGCGGAATTGCTTGACCCAGCACTCAATTCTTTGTTATCTGATCTATGTGCCGCAGGGTCTCGCTTTTATATACATGTCGAGATCCTGGGCTTACAAGAGCCCAAGTTGCCCTTAGACTCATGACCTACTATTTTTCTAACCCGCCCAAGAAAGCAAACCTTACGCCATTAATATCTCTGGCCCAAGAGTCACCATCTTCAGTGCTAGGCTTCAAGCGGCCCATTGGTCGGAGCATTGGTTAAGTCTTTAGCTTGACTCGTGACGGACCACACTAGTCTTTAACTCTTGACTCGTCACCTTGGTAACCCAACCCTATCATGGAGGGATACATCCTGGGGTTATGTCCCCAACAATAGGCCCAGATTGATTTGAACCTGTTCATGTCAATCTTCGATCCATCTATCCGGCGAGTCTTCTTCCGAATCTCATAATCCCATCTTATAACTTCATAACTCGCCATCTGGAAAGCCTATATCATCTTTATAAATTTAGGGAAATCCTTATGACGTCATAATGAATCTTGTATAAATCCACTTGTCCCAAAAATCGAGGTGCCCATTATGCTGAAAAAGTTACTGTGCATCCTCGGTTCTCGTACCTGCCAGTTACTGTTACCTCACCTTTATAAATACGCACGAGGGGGTGGGGGTGGGGGCTCCTGAGGCCAAGAATCGAGCTTTCATGAGGCCAAAGAAAAAAACCTCCTCAGGCCAAGCCAGGGGAGAAGCACACCGCGCGCCCGCTCGCTTACTCGGGGGCACCATGCAAGGAGTCGGATGCCAGAACTTCGGCTAGGTGTGCGGACCCATGGCTGTTGTATCCTCGGCCCCGAGGGGCCCCTGATGCCTCTGGGGCTAGCTCGGACATGCACACCGTACCTAGCCCCGGCTCGCAGGGTGCTCAGGAGGAGACAACGAGCAGCTACCGTACCGTTCAAAACGCGACCAAAAAAGGAGAAACGCTGCGAAGAGAAAAAGTCCCCACCCTTTTTTTTAATAAATACGTGGAACTTCAAATTTTATTCCAGAGATGGTAAACCGAGTTATGGAAGAAGGGCAAAAAAGACCGCCACGTCCGGCGCCTACACTAGTCTTCTCACTAGCACGGAGCTCAATGCTTCCTGGGCGTCAGCATAGTCAATGGTGGTGAAAGTGCGTTATATCGACTAGAAGGGGGGGGGTGAATAGGCGATTTTTATAAATTCATCACTGAGGAAATTCTAACCGAGGAATTTCCAGTGCAACGAACTACTTAGTAGCAGAATAGATACTCAGGTGCAAGCATAACAAGACAGTAGCATGGTCATTATGATGAAATGAAAACAAGCACAAAGTACAAGTAGCGTGTAAACAAGATAAGCAGGCTGAGGACTTAGGACTGAAGAACTAGGATTGAGGAAATTGAGAAAATCTTCAGTCAAAGTCTTCAAATAGTACAGATCAAGTTCAATAGCACATGAATGAGTAAATAGAAGGGTTGAGGAAGTAGAACCAGCAGGCTTGATGAACACAATGATTTGTTAAACCAGTTCCAACTGCTGTGATAGTTGTACGTGTGGTTGGAGCGGCTAGGTATTTAAACCTGAGGACACACAGTTCCGGACACCCAGTCCTGGACACACAGTCCAAGACACCAAGTCCTCACTGTATTCTCCTTGATCTAAGGTCACACAAACCTCATCCAATCACTCGTGGTAAGTCTTCACAGGTGACTTCCGAACCTTCACAAACTCGGTCACCCGGCGATCCACAATTCCTCTTGGATGCTCTAGACCATTGATGCCTAACCGTATGGAAGATCACAATCTTCAAAGGTAACCAGCGTCGGTTCCACATAGGAATAATCTCTTCAGTGATGCTCAATCACTTTTGGGTTTTAGGTGTTCGGGTTTTGGGTTTTTCCTCACTTGATGATTTTCGCTCAAAGTCCTCGGAGGATGGGTTGCTCTAATGACAAGTGTCAGTTTCTTTCGGAGCATCCAACCAGCTAGTGGTTGAAGGGGTCAGTTATTTATAGCCTACGGAGCAGCCAGACATGATAAGACATAAATGCCCTTCAATGATATGACCGTTAGGTAGGTAGATATTTTGGGACAGCTGGTGCATAGCACAGCAACGGTCGGAATTTTGAGTATCAAATTCCCGAGGGCTATCATGTTCCTCACTTGGTAGGTAATCCACACAGGTGAATTCCTAACTCATCAGTCAGAACAAATTCCTCAGAGACCGAAAGAACTTCGTCTCTGTCACTCAAGAAATTGACTAAACTGTATGAGATTTCCAATGGCTCCACTCGAAAGGATTGGGTAGTGTAGGCTTTGAGTTGAGCATCACTTGGAAATATGTTTCCTTAGTTTTTCCTCGACCCGCTTTAACAGTACGGTGTTTCCTATGACTCAAGAAATAGAAAATGAAACTACGAAAGCAAACGTCTTCACGCTTCATAATCCTCGCATGAATATCCAAGTCTTCAAGGTCACACCAATTTGTTCACGTTCAAAATCTTCAGAAAGTCTTCAGAAATCCAAAGTCTTCAGTTGAAGACATTCATTTTTAGGGGTCGACTTTCTCTGTAAATATCAAACTCCGCACAGACTTATAGACTTTTGTACACTGACAAACGCATCAGTCCCTTAATCTATAAGTCTTCAATACACCAAAATCACTAAAGGGCACTAGATGCACTTACAATCTCCCCCTTTTTGGTGATTGATGACAATATAGGTTAAGTTTTCAACAGGGATAAACATATGAAGTGTAAATACTGATATTGAGGAATTTGATTGCAAGATATAGAAGAACTCCCCCTGAAGATGTGCATAGTGAGGAATTTGCTTTTGAAGCAATGCACATTTGAAGAGTAGAATCATGGAGATCGCCCCCTATATCTTGTAATTCATGCACGCATTTAACATATGATATGAAGAATTTGAAATGCATGATGAAATATGGTGACTGATGTAATTCAGCATGCGTGCATTAACATATATGAGGAAATAGCATGCAGAAGAATACAGGGAAAGTATCAAACCACCATCGGGTTTAAGTCAACTCGATCCAACAAAGTCTTCAAAAGAACGAGAGTTGTAACTTAGCAAAAAAAACGCCCATATATAAAGACCCGCTTGAAGACTAACTCAAATTTCTCCTCCTTTGTCATCGAATGACCAAAAAGGGATGAAAAATGAGGACTAACACCCCTGAAGAATATCACGAAGATGATGGTGGAGTGCCAGTGTTGTTGGGGTCGGTTGTTGGAGGAGGGTCTGCCGCAGTGTCGTCCAAGTCTTCATGCTCATCGGTCTCACGTGATGAAGAATATGGGTTGTCCACCAAGGAAGGAACTTTGACTTTCTTGAATTTATTCGCCGGAGGCTGAGACCAGTCAAAGTCTTCCTTGAAGCCCATTTGCTTTAGATCTTCTTCGCTATAGAGATGAGGCATAACAGCCCAGGTGCGATTGAAAACTTCATGGAGGTAGTAGTGGTTTTTCTTCACTGCAATGTATGTAGCAGTCATGTTGTGAAGAATTGAACCAAACTGCCTGTTGACCCGTTTATGGTTGCGATCGACCTTCTGATGAAGACTAAGGAGAAGCTCACGATCAGTCATCACCCTTGGAGCTGTGCTTGAGGATTTTGCTTTGAGGCATTGACGATAGAGTCATCATTGGTGGAGTAGGATGCAGCTTTACAGAATTGACCATCCAATGGATGAGTTTCTTCATCAATGATCGTAGATTTGCCTTTTCCGTCAACTGAGGAATTTGTCCGTTTGAGGACTTCAAGTGGAGGCAGATAGCTGAGATGATTCTGAAAGTCAGCCTTATAAGCGATTGAAGACCTTGTTCTGATGAATCTCATGATCCAGGGATCATAAGGCTTCAAGTTAAAAGGAGACAGTGCAACATTTGCCAGAGTCCTCATGAAGAAATCACGATAGTTGATGGGGATCCCATGCATGATATAGAACAACAGATTCTTCATGATGCCAACGATTTCTTCATCATTCGAGTTGTGGCCTTTCATTGGACTCAAAGTTTTCGTCAGAATGCGATAGACAGTCCGAGGCATATATAGAAATTTCTTCACGAGGAATTTGGTTCTTGGTTCTTGACGAGGCTTCAGCGGCTTCATCAATTTTTGCATATAATGGCCAGTGAGTTCAGGTTCATGATATACACACCGTGCACCTTCAAGGGGAGGACTTATAGGCAGGTCCTGAAGCAGTTCAGAGGCCGGTGCTTTGAAGTGAGTGTTTTCTATCATCCAACCCAACACCCAAGAGTTCACATCTTCAGCATTTTCGGTGATGTGCAGTGTTGCATAGAACTGAAGAATGAGCTCTTCATTCCAATCACCTATATGTGTGCAGAGGGTGAGTAGTCCAGCATTGTAGAGAACGCTGAGGACCGGCATGAAGCAAGGCAGTGATTCCATAACGACATAATGAATATGCGCATGGTCGAAGACTTTGTCCTTACCAAAAAGCAGTGAAGAATAGAAGTTTGCTTGGCTGGTAGTCTAGAAGCGCTTCCTTCTAAGACGAGCAGAGTCATATGGGTTGAAGTCAGTGAAGAACACATGCTCGTGGAAGAAGTCTTCAGCCTTGAAGTTCTGCTTCCTAGAGAAGGGATCCTTTGGCTTGGGCCAAGGATTATCAGTTAATTTCATCACAGCCTCAGGAATCATAGGATGAGGAATTTCATTTTCTGCTTCAGTTGCAGCCCGAGTCTTCATTTCTTCAGCAACATTTTCATCAGCACTAGTGGCTGGAATTTCTTCATGTACGGAAGGAGTGGTGCGAGGTTCGTCAGAGCCCGTTTGAACTTCAGTGTGCTCTGGGAACTGAGGAATTTTTTGCAATGGCGGGAACAATGGAGAGTCGGGGTGCTGACTGTCCCAAAAGTCATCGTTCATCACAGGAGTTGTGCTCCCAATGTCCACGTCTTCATCATTGTCACTCAATTCTTCAACACTTGCCTCTTCAGCTATGAACTGAGGCATAGGCGATGAGATCACTAGCGTTGAAGTGATGCTATCCACTTCAATTTCTCCGTCCAACTACTCCGAGGAAGTAGCAGAAGGAATATCTTCATCAGATCCGCTAGGGGTCACATATTCTTAGCCAAAAGGTCTGATTTCCTTTGATGGCATGCTTGAGAGAGGAATAGCATCAATGGGATTGTTGACCGAACTAGTCAATTTATTCATCTTCTTAGGTGCAGCAGACTCTGAAGAAGCATATGCTTTCCTTTTCTTCACTCCTGCTCGTTCCGCAGCCTTTGTTTTTGTAAGTGCATCTAGTGCCACCCCTAGTTGGTTTTGGAGTATTGACGACAAACCTGCTTGAGGGACTAATGTGTTTGTGAGAATTGCAGGATAACACAGGTAGTAGTCCCTCATTGATTCGGTTTACCTACCGGAGATGCCCCCTAAAAATGTATGAAGACATTGACGACAATGGTGGTATATGAAGATATTCATATTGAAGACTATGACAAGAGAAGACATTGTGTGAAGACTATGGAGCGCGAAGACTTAGACGTTTCGTTGTTTCCTTTTCTTCTTTGTTGAGTCATAGGAACCACCGTACTGTTAAGTGGGGTCCAAGTGAACAAAGTCAGAGTGACTGAAGTGATGCTCAACCAAATCTTATGTCTTCGAGCGAAGACAATGAGATCAAATCTTATCGAGAGCTGGATGAGACAGCTTTACTTGTAGCCCAAGTAAAGTTGCCGCGTGTGTTTGAAATCTGACCGTTGGAACACGTGTCAGTTCCTTAGTGACCCAGGGTCACTTCGGACAAATCAGGTCGGGTTGCCCAATGGCTATAAATAGCCCACCCCCTACACCATAAATTGGTGGCTACTCAGAGTTAGTACACGACTTTTTTCGTTTGAGAGCAACCCACCTCCGAAGCATTTGAGAGAGAGATCCTTGCGAGGACAAAGCCCAAACACCCAAAGCCAAAGAGTGTTAGGCATCACTGAAGTCTTTCTGTCTGCGTGATCTGAAAACATGTTACACTTGAGGACTGTGAATCCTCCAGCCGGTTAGGCGTCGCGTTCTAAGCATCCAAGAGTCATTGTGGATCGCCGGTGAACGAAGTCTGTGAAGGTTTGGAAGTCTACCTTGAAGACTTACCAGAGTGATTGGGCGAGGACTAGGTGTCCTTAGCTCAAGGGGAATAAGGTGAAGACGCGGTGTTCTGAGTGAAATCTCGGCCTCCCTAACCAGACATACAGTTGTCACAACAACTGGAACTGGTCTGACAAATCACTGTCTTCCCCAAGCTACTGGTTCTATCCCTTCCTTCTCTTTACCTACTATCTGTCTTTGTGAAGTCATTGCCTGCTTGCCTTATCTGTTTGAATTCACTGTGTGACTACTTGTTCTGACTGGCTTCATACAATCTTCCATCCTGATCCATACTACCTAGCTGCTATTAGTCTTCATGTTTTCACTTCATTGAATACTTAACTATGGCTTGTCTAGTGTAGTCTACCTTCCTCTGCATATAAATAGGATCAGTTCTATTGTTTGTCTTCGAAACTTCCATGTTTTGAAGTCTTTCATAAAAATCACCTATTCACCCCCATCTAGTCGATATACATCACTTTCAATTGGTATCAGAGCAAAGTACTCCCTTGTTCTGTGTGTTTCGGTTTAACCACCTGGAGTTTTAGCTATGTTGACTGCAGGGATAATCAAAGTCTCCGCTACGTGCCCCGTCTTCGATGGCACTGAATACCCCTACTGGAAGAACAAGATGCGCATGCATCTTGAAGCCATTGATGTGGACCTCTGGTATGTCATCAAGAACGGCGTTCCCAAGACTGGTGAAGGTCTCACCCCTGCTGATGTCAAGAAGCTCGTTCAACTGGATTCCACGACCAAGAATATCATATGTGGTCATCTGACCAAAGGACAGTATGGTCGTGTGAGTGCTCTGGAAACGTCGAACCAAGTCTGGGACTGGCTCTCTAAGGTCAACCAAGGCGTCTCAACCCAGAAAGATCAAAGGATCAGTGTCCTTCACAACCTCTTCAATCGCTTCAAGAGACACGACAATGAGAATGTCCAGCTCACATTCGATCACCTCACTAACATCACAAATGAGCTTCAGGCACTTGGCACCACTGAAATCACCAAGCATGAAATCGTCAATACACTCCTGAGATCACTTGACAGCTCATTTGACATCCTTGCCCTGATGATTCAAGAGCGCCCTGACTTCAAGACTCTCGATCCGTCTGACATACTTGAGAGGCTGAACACACATGAGTTCCTGCTATCTGAGAAACGTGACATCTATGGTCCCAACTATGGCCGAACTCGCGCTTTGAAGTCAAAGGTTGATTCCTCATCTGAAGAAAAATCTGACTGCAGTTATGGTGATCCTGAAGACATTGGAAAGGAGCTTGCCATGCTTGTAAAGAAGTTCCAGAAATTCACTAAGAAGAAAGGCTTCAGAAAGTCTTCACGATCCAGCTCAAGAAATGATGAAGCTTCTACCCATGACCACAAGAAGATAACATGCCACAAGTGCAAGAAACCTGGTCACTACATCTCTGAGTGTCCTCAATGGGAAAATGAGAAGAAGAAGAAGAAGAGCAAGGAATATGATTCTGATGACAAGAAAAAGAAGAAATACTCAAAGTCTTCTACCAAGTCTTCATCGAAGTATTCATCACATAAGAAGAATTCATCTGGCAAGGCTCGTGCGTTTGTTGGCAAGGAGATGGATTCAGAGGAGGAGTCTGCTTCAGAAGAAGCGGAGGTGGAGTTTGTGGAGGAGTCAGATTCTGGTGTTGCAAGTATGGCTCTAGCCACAGCCTACGTTGCCAAGTCCATCTTCAACACTGAAGACAATGGCTCCGTCACCAACACTGATGATGATGAGAACAACGACTCTGCTCCCACCTACTGCTTCATGGCACGCGCTGCCAAGGTAAAATCACGCGATGCTTACATTCAAACATCCAGTGAAGATGACTCAGATTGTGAATCCAAACCTAGCTACAAAACACTTGCTAAAATTGCCACTGAACAACAGAAAGCTATGGAACATATTCAAAAACTTTTAGACAAAAGCGATGACCTGTTGGACGCGGAAATGACCCGTTCTCAGTCCTTAATTGAAGACATAAAAAATCTTCATGTTAAGTACGAGGAACTCGAGAGTCTTCATGAATAGCTCTCAAAAACTCATGAAAAGATTTCCTACGATTATCTTCAAAGGAAGCAAGAACTTGAGAAATTGAAAGCGGCTCATGAAGATCTTCAAAAAGAAAATGAGTCACTCCACGATCAATAGACCAGTTCCGCTCAGGAAGGATTTGAACCACCATGTCTGAAATGCATTGAGCGTGATAACGCTACATCTGTTACTGAATGTTCTACTACTGCTACTGTTGCAAAATCTTCAACTGCTAATGTGGTAACTAACCCCTCTGCTGAGGATACCACTACTATTGCTGATGAAAATGCTAGATTGAAGACTTTGCTTGAAACAGGGATGTACAAAAGCCTCAAAGGGCATCAGACGTTATGTGATGTCCTCAGAAAGCAGATTCTGAACAGAAACCCTAGGAAAGCGGGTGTAGGGTTCGAGAGGAAAGTGAATGTTGATGGTTCATACTAGAAGCCTGAGCAGTACCCCAAAACGACATGGGTTGCTGCAAAGGAACCTTCAATGGATCAGTCTACCTTATCTGGCTTCACTTGTGCTAATCCTATTATCATTGATGAATCCTTTGATGCAAACTATAAACTATTTAAGAATCAGAATGGTGAAGTGTTTGCCAGGTATATTGGTACTAACTGCAGGAATGGGCCACCTATGAAGAAGATCTTGGTTCCCAAAGGTTGTCTTGAGAAACTTCCAGTAAATGTCATCATGACACCACCTGGGAAGAAGACAAACCCCAAACCAAAGGCTTCATACAGACAGAGGACTCACCTGAGTCACCCTAACGCCAATGTTTTGCAGGGAAATTGTACTCAGACCCATGAATATGAGTGTGTTTCCTCAAACCGCTATATTCACAAAACAAAGAACTTTTCTGCTTATTCTTATGAGTATTATTCTCCTCCTGCAAGACTATTTGCTAGGGCTCCAAAGCCAAAATTCTCAGATGCTGCACTTAGACTCATTGCTTCTAAGCCACCCCTGAAGATGTGGGTGGTTAAGAAGAATTAACTTTCTCTTGCAGGGAAAGGTCTCCAGCCAAAAAATCAAAGGTGTCTGATGCTATTGCTGGGGACCTAAAACATCTTGTAGGGCGCAAGATCAAATGCCCAAATGGTCGTACTATGTATTTTGTTCCTGAATCGTTTGCGAATCATCCTATCAGTCCCAACTTGGATCTAAGCTTTCATAATCCGCTTGCACATCAAATGTTTATGCTTCACAATGCCTATTTGTGAAGCCTATCCCCCTAACTGCACTGTAGGGTATGACACCAAAGACTTCAGAATGGATTATGGACAGCGGATGCACTAATCATATGACTGGTGATCGTAGTCTTCTAATGGACTCAACCTTACGTCCATCTGACAAGAGTCACATCACATTTGCTAATACTGGTAAAAGCAAGGTATTGGGTCTAGGTAGAGTTGCAATCTCAAAGGATCAGCACATGGATAAAGTCATGCTTGTTGAATCCCTTCGTTTCAACTTAATGTCTATCTCAATGCTTTGTGACTTAAACATGATTGTGATATTTGGAAAATATCGTTGCCTTGTACTAATGGAATCTGACAAGTCTCTAGTCTTTGAAGGATATAGGAAAGATGATCTGTACATGGTAGATTTCTCAGCAGGACCACAGATGGCCGTATGTCTTCTAGCAAAAGCTTCAGAGTGTTCGCTCTGGCATCGGAGGCTAGGACATGCCGGCATGAGGAACTTACACACTCTCGCGAAGAAGAAGCACGTAGTAGGCATCGAGGGCGTCAAGTTCAAGAAAGATCATCTGTGCGGTGCCTGCGAAGCTGGGAAGATGACTAGGGCCAAGCATCCCTCGAAGACAATCATGACGACATCCCAACCCTTCGAGCTGCTTCACATGGACTTATTTGGTCCTACTCACTACTCCATGTTCACAACTACAACTTGTCTCTATGGCTTCGTCATTGTTGATGATTATTCAAGATACACATGGGTGCACATAATTATCTACAAGACTGAAGTGCAGGATGTCTTCAGACGCTTCGCCAACCGTGCCATGAACAACTATGTCGTCAAGATCAAGCATATCAGAGGTGACAATGGCACTGAGTTCAAGAATACCGACCTTGATCTTTATCTGGATACAATGGGAATCACTCATGAGTTCTCAGCTCCGTACACACCTCAGGTGAATGACATCATGGAGCGCAAGAACATAACCCTCATTGAGATGGCTCGAACGATGCTCGATGAATAAAAGACACCAAGAAGGTTCTGGCCCGAAGCTATTGATACAGTATGCCATGTCATCAACCGTGTTTATCTTCACAAGCTTCTGAAGAAAACTTCCTATGAACTCCTTACTGGCAAGAAGCCAAATGTCAGTTACCTCAGGGTATTTGGAGCTAGGTGCTGGATCAAGGATCCACATCACAAATCAAAATTTGCACCAAAAGCACATGAAGGTTTCATGCTCGGCTACAGAAAGGACTCACACTCCTACAGAGTCTTCAACCTCTTTCTCTATAAAGTGGTTGAAACTGTGGATGTGCGGTTTGATGAAACGAATTGCTCACAAAGAGAGTTCCTGCCAAATGTGCTGGATGAAGCTCCACCTAGTGAATCTATCAAGCTAATGGAAACAGGTGAAATCATGCCTTATGAAGCACAGCCTGACGAGGAACTCATCATTTATGCTCCCAATCAACCTGAAGACAATGCTCAGCCTGAAGACAATCCTCCTGATGATGACAATGACCAGCAAGAGCAAAATCTTCGTCCAGCTCATCCTCGTGTTGCAAATGAAGTACAAGTCGAGAAGATAATTGACAGCATCAATGCACCTGGTCCACTCACTCGTTCAAGAGCAACATAGCTAGCAAATTTCTGTGGGCACTTTGCATTTGTCTCGATATCTGAACCCAAGAAAGTTGCTGAAGCCTTCATGGAACCTGAATGGATTCAAGCTATTTAAGAAGAACTTCAACAGTTTGAGCTGGACAACGTATGGGAACTTGTCAAGCATCCTGACCCCCGCAAGCACAACATAATAGGCACAAAATGGATATATCGCAACAAGCAAGATGAGCATGGTCAAGTTGTCAGAAACAAAGCTCGTCTCATTGCTCAAGGATACACTCAAATTGAAGGGATTGACTTCGATGAAACATTTGCTCCTGTGGCTAGGCTTGAAGCTATTCACATACTGCTAGCCTATGCAAACCATCACAACATCCTTCAGTATCAAATGGATGCGAAGAGTGCCTTTCTCAATGGCAAGATTGAAGAAGAAGTGTATGTTGCACAACCACCTGGCTTTGAAGATCCAAAACATCCTGATATGGTATACAAGCTCAACAAGGAACTGTATGGCCTCAAACAAGCCCCTCGTGCTTGGTATGACACCCTCAAGGACTTCCTGAAGAGCAACGGCTTCAAACCTGGTTCCCTGGATCCCACACTCTTCACGAAGACATATGATGGTGAACTGTTTGTTTGCCAAATCTATGTGGATGACATTATCTTTGGCTGCACTGACAAAAAATATAGTGATGAGTTCGCTCACATGATGCAAGAGCAATATCAGATGTCCATGATGGGTGAACTGAAGTTCTTCCTTGGTCTTCAGATTCATCAGCAAAGCAACAACATCTTCATATCTCAAGATAAATACCTCAACGATTTCCTGAAGAAGTTTGGAATGCAAGACTGCAAAGGATACACAACGCCTATGCCAACTAAAAGTCATCTGAGTCCCGACGCCAATGGTAAAGATTTCAATCAAAAGGTATACTGCTCCATGATTGGTTCTTTACTTTCTTTATGTGCTTCTAGGCTAGATATTATGCTTAGTGTTTGCATGTGTGCTCGATTCCAAGCGGCACCAAAGGAATCACATCACTTAGCTGTGAAGCGAATTCTTCGATATTTGGCTTACACCCCAACACTAGGATTATGGTATCCAAAGGGCTCAGAGTTTGATCTAGTTGGATTCTCGGATGCTGATTATGCTGGTGACAAAGTTGATCGTAAGTCTACATTAGGCACATGTCACTTTCTGGGACGATCACTTGTCTGTTGGTCTTCAAAGAAGCAGAACTGTGTGTCACTCTCCACTGCTGAATCTGAATACATTGCTGCTGGATCTTGCTGCGCTCAGCTTCTCTGGATGAAGCAAACTCTCAAGGACTATGGTGTCCATCTGAAGCATGTGCCACTCTATTGCGAAAATGAAAGCGCCATCAAGATTGCCAACAACCCAGTTCAGCACTCGAAGACAAAGCACATTGAAATTCGTCATCACTTTCTCAGAGATCATGTCATGAAGGAAGATATTGATATCATAGACGTCAACGCAGCAAAGCAGCTGGCAGATATCTTCACAAAGCCCTTGGATGAGAAAAGGTTTTGCAAGTTGCGGTGTGAGCTAAATATCTTGGAATCCTTGAATGTCCTGTAATCAGGCACACATCCTAACACTTATGCATGTTGATGAGTTAGATGTGCAGCACACGAAGTAAAGTATATCTTCAATCAATGAAGACTTACATTCTGAGTGTGAATACATTAACGCGGAATTTGACTTCGGAGCGCCACGATAATTGTGCGCCGTGTCTGGGTCTAATACTTCCGATACGGTGGGTAACGCCACCACCAAATCTTTGCTTGAAGTGTTTCTCTTGGTGTTACATTTGCAAAATCTTCGCATTTGATTTATCTTCATATATGTCTTATATAGACTTGTGTTCTATCCTCTACAGCATTCACTTATAGCTATGTCTTCTTATTTGAATCTTTTGAACTAAGTGAATGTGATCGGACCCTAACCTC
Source organism: Secale cereale (assembly GCA_902687465.1). Lineage (NCBI taxonomy): Eukaryota > Viridiplantae > Streptophyta > Magnoliopsida > Poales > Poaceae > Secale > Secale cereale. Next base: position 419,893,689 of record LR738712.1, read on the forward strand.
TCTATGCTTCCTACCTCAAGCTCTATCTGTCCAAATCATATGCATTCTGTTGAACCGTCGAATGTCTTCTCTGCGTCCTTGTCAGCAGAAGATACAGAGACAAACATTAAATCTGTTTTTAATTCTCAATCATTATTGCCTGAAATCCGGAGAAGCCGGAACGACCACCCCGACAGTCCAGTCGTGCGTGGGAACATGGAACAACTCCCTATGCGTTACATGTCCGCCACGTGTCCCTCAGATGAGAACCGCCAGGGGCACCTACGTAATTGCGCTGTGCTGTCTCCCTTCCTTATAAATGCCCGTCCCATCACGGTCAAAACTCTTCTACCACCTCTCCACCTCGACAAACCCTAGCGCCACCGCTAGCTCTCGACGACGCCGGCGACGAAGCGCTTAGCTGCCGCGACCTCGTCCACACCGTCTTCACGCCGGCTGCGGACATCGTCTTCTCCGCCGCCGCCGTAGGTGTCCTCCGTTGCCAAGTTAGGGCACGGAAGATCGAACTGCTCAGCCTCTACTCCGTCTCCGTCTAGCAGTTCATTGTGTGGTAAATTAAAACCCTCCTTTTACCGTCTCTTTGATCCGATAGATTCATCCTTTCTACCAAAAGAAGTTTCTGCCTCCACATATTTGGATCTATCCAGTATGCATCTCATACTTTACCTAGTATATTCACTTATGCTTCACACATAGTTAGATTCCTCACTTGTACCTATTCTTGGATTCGTACAAATCTGGAACCAACTCTCTACATATAAGTGAATGTCTTCGCGCTATGAGGTCAATGTCTTCTAAACTGATTTATCTTCAAAATCTTCTGAGAATGCATATGACCTCTTCCCCTTCCCTCGCATCTCTAATGCTGTCACAGGTAGATGTCCGTGGGAAAATCCCTTGGTTCTCATAGTCTGCATTCATTTGCAAAATTCTTACAGCGTCACATTCACTCTCCCGAAGCCAGTTCCTGTCTGACCAGCAGACGGAAGCCTTTGACAGTGTTGAAGCCTTTCAGTTTGAATCTCATGGCAACTGAGAAATCTGTTAGGAAGGGTGGCAGACAGCGCCGTGGAAACACCTCGAGAGATTTGTCTCCTGACCTCTATGAAATGTACAAGACTGACCCAGAGGATGACTACAATCGGAGAAAAACTTGAATCCAATGGATTCGAAGATATTGGACAGAACGGTGGTTCAAGTACAGGTTTGTGACCCAGGAGTATGCTGAGAAGAATGCCATCAAGCGACCATGGGGGGACATTTTGTACAAAAATCTTCCACCCAGGTCCAGAGTTGAAGCCATTGCGCAAGGCTTCTATCCTTGCATGGTCCGAGGGCCACAACCAGCTGATGCCGACCCATCATCATTTCTATGGTGTCTGAAGACAATCTGTTCAAGCGCAACCTCCAGTATGCCAAGAACTCGGCCAAGGAGAACAAGAAAACTTGGGGATTAGACTTCAACCCTGGCCCCTCTGCGCCTTGTGCCGATGGCACATGCGAAGCTGAACCAAATCTGGTTGGGCCCTTCTACAACTTAGAAGGTCTCATCTCTTACATAAGGGTTCAAGGGGCGGATGTGGATCAACCTGCACACGACGCTGACTCTGATGAAGCGCCTGCACCTCCGAAGCTGAAGAAGAAGAAGAAATCCAAGGCTTCGAAGCCTTCCACTCCACCAACAGATTCGAGAGTGAAGCCTTTGGCCACTGCTCCACCTGCACCAAGTGTGCAGTCTGAAGATCTCTCACGCATATCCAAGTCTGAGAAGAAGAAAAGGAAGCCTATGCACTCCACTAGTCCAGCTCTGACTCCCGCTGCTGTTCTGAGGAACGAGAATGAAGCCATTGATCTGTCAAGTGATGAAGATCTTGCTGATGACGCTCTTGAGCAACTGATAAAGAGCAAGCAAGATGCAGAAATCTTCAATGACCTGCCTCTCTTTGATGTGGAAGTATTGAACAACTTCATTGATGAGTGGTTTGACACCCCCAATCTCAGCTTTGACGATCTGCAACTTCGAGTTGGCCTAAGCGTCTCCTTCAACGGCGCCATTGCTTCTGATCTAGTTCTTGCTCAGAAAATTGTTGAGCTGAAGCACAAGATTGATTTTGAAAAGGCTCAGTTCAAGAAGCATATGGCCAAGCTCAGCGTCAAAGAAGTCCAGAATTTTAAAGTCATGATGCATGAGCTCAAGGAAGCCTTTCACAAGAGGCGTGAAGAAGCTAAAGGTTCTCATGAGCGCATAAAGGCTTTGGCTGCCAAGTGTGTTCAAGCTTACAATGAAGCTGAGAAGCGCAAGTCCCTTGGTCGTCCTGGCATCGACCCCAGGATGGCTGCCAAGAAGAAGAAGCCAACTGTGACCCCAGCTGAAGCATCAAGGCAGGAAGAACTACTGTGGCCCCAACTGCGCCTCATCAAGCTTCATTCTGCTATCAACTATCAGCCTTCTGCTCGCAACCATCTCATATTCTTGCGAGAAGTTGATATGTCAGTTGAAGCCATATACAAAGAGCTTGCCAAAGAGCCTGTTTGTCTTCACAATGTTGAACACCAAAGCTTCACTCAGCCCATTGAAGGAGTTCCTGCAGTCACTCGTGTTTATCCTCTGGCTGGACATACTCGCTTACCTCACCATGCAGATACTGAAGCTACTGAGAGGACCATTGCCCAAAGGCCTCGGAAGCAATCTCGTGTTCTCAATGACCGAGAGCTTCTCGTTGCCTTACATCAGAAACAGGATAAGCATCACTTCTGGCTGAAGCGTCAGATGCAAAGCCTCTTGGTGGACGTCAATCGTATTCGCAACCTTGCCACCAAGAATGCCTTTGTTGCACATGAAACCTGTTGGAGGTCATGGAAGAGTTTGACATTGCTGAGTGCTGAAGCCGATCTTCAAGACGATGGCTTCACTGAAAGATTCAAGTTTGACAACACTCCCCCAAGGAATATTGTTTTGCGTCGAACTCCGTCTCTTGAAGACTCTGATTATTCCTCCTCCGCTGCAACGGTGGATGCCAGAGTGATCGATGATCAAGATGATGCTACCTCACCACCTCCTCCTTCGGCGCGTGTCGACACTGCCCCAAGTACTACTGCACCGCCAAACACCAACGCTGACCCTGCATCTTCTCCTACTCCTCCTGGGAACGAGTAGAGGCTCTGTGTCTTCAAACCTTTTTGGTCCTTACTGACAAAAAGGGGAGAAGCATATGAGTTGATAGTCTTCAAGCGGGTCCATATGGGCGGGTGCTTTATATTTTGCCTAGTGTTTACAACTCTCGCTTTTGTTACATTTGGTTCTTTGAGTTGTAACACTTGAACTTGATAGTCGTCTGCTACGTTTTCTGGTACTCTGTAATGCGACGATAAATTCCGCATGTGCGACGATAAATTCCGCACTTTTTCATTCTGCAGACGTCCATTTCTCATTATGCATATCATTATATTCGACATATCAATTGTGTATGATGAATTGTCTTCATAAGTTGAAGAGGATCTCCACAAGTACAACCTGCCATGTGCAATTGCATTCAAAAGCAAATTAATTATATGCACATCTTCAGGGGAGCCTTTTGCTACTTATGATGACAATACCTTTATCCTTTACAATTTCACATACCTTTATCCCCGTTGAAAACTTCAACCAGTTTTTCATCAATCACCAAAAAGGGGGAGATTGTAAGTGCATCTAGTGCCACCCCTAGTTGGTTTTGGAGTATTGAAGACAAACCTTGTTCAGGGACTAATGTGTTTGTGAGAATTGCAGGATAACATAGGTAGTAGTCCCTCATTGATTTGGTTTATCTACCGGAGATGACCCCTAAAAATGTATGAAGACATTGACGACAATGGTGGTATATGAAGATATTCATATTGAAGACTATGACAAGAGAAGACATTGTGTGAAGACTATGGAGCGCGAAGACTTAGACGTTTCGTTGTTTCCTTTTCTTCTTTGTTGAGTCATAGGAACCACCGTACTGTTAAGTGGGGTCCAAGTGAACAAAGTCAGAGTGACTGAAGTGATGCTCAACCAAATCCTATCTCTTCGAGCGAAGACAATGAGAGCAAATCTTATCGAGAGCTGGATGAGTCAGCTTTACTTGTAGCCCAAGTAAAGTTGCCGCGTGTGTTTGAAATCTGACCGTTGGAACACGTGTCAGTTCCTTAGTGACCCAGGGTCACTTCGGACAAATCGGGTCGGGTTGCCCAGTGGCTATAAATAGCCCACCCCCTACACCATAAATTGGTGGCTGCTCAGAGTTAGTACACGGCTTTTGTCGTTTGAGAGCAACCCACCTCCGAAGCATTTGAGAGAGAGATCCTTGCGAGGACAAAGCCCAAACACCGAGAGCCAAAGAGTGTTAGGCATCACTGAAGTATTTTTGTCTCCGTGATCAGAAGACTTGTTACACTTGAGGACTGTGAATCCTCCAGCCGGTTAGGCGTCGCATTCTAAGCATCCAAGAGTCATTGTGGATCGCCGGCGAACGAAGTCTGTGAAGGTTTGGAAGTCTACCTTGAAGACTTACCAGAGTGATTGGGCGAGGACTAGGTGTCCTTAGCTCAAGGGGAATAAGGTGAAGACGCGGTCTTCTGAGTTAAATCTCAGCCTCCCTAACCAGACGTACAGTTGTCACAACAACTGGAACTGGTCTAACAAATCACTGTTTTCCCCAAGCTACTGGTTCTATCCCTTCCTTCTCTTTACCTACTATCTGTCTTTGTGAAGTCATTGCCTGCTTGCCTTATCTGTTTGACTTCACTGTGTGACTACTTGTTCTGACTGGCTTCATACAATCTTCCATCCTGATCGATACTGCCTAGCTGCTATTAGTCTTCATGTTTTCACTTCATTGAATACTTGACTATGGCTTGTCTAGTGTAGTCTACCTTCCACTGCATATAAATAGGATCGGTTCTATTGTTTGTCTTCGAAACTTCCATGTTTTGAAGTCTTTCATAAAAATCGCCTATTCACCCCCCCCCTCTAGTCGATATACATCACTTTCAGTTTTCCTCACTTCTGATGCAGAAGGAAGAACTAGACTTGGTGTTGGTGCAGGAGGAGCAGAGGAAATTGGTGCAATTACCTCAGGCACAACTGTTTCAGTTTACTTGGCTTGGTCAGTTTCTTCAGGCACATCGGTTGAAGTCTCAGCTGGCCTGGCTTGTTCCTCAGGCGCAACACAAGTGGTTGCCCTGGCAATTTCTTCAGCGGGAATTGAGTCAGCAGCCCCGGTAACTTCAATTTCATCAGCAACCTGATTTTCATCAGCGGTGGTGGCATGTTCTTCAGTGGCCTAAGCAGATGCCTCAACTTGAGGAGTTGCATGTTGCGTTGCTGCTTCAACATTTGAGGTGAATCCCTTGGTCAGATTAACGAATCTGACTTTGGCTCCCAGCCAGTCAGCACAGTAGCTTTCAAATTCATCATTGAGGGTTTTGATCTCAGCTTGCAGCTTCACAAGTTCCCCAGGAGACATATTCACTATATTGTTCTTCAACAATATTTCTTTCTTGTACCGATCCTTCTTTGCCTTTCTGGCTTGTTCAAATTTCCATTTTCCTCACCGATGAAGGCAGCCAGCATATGACTTTGACCAGGAGTGAGGTTCATCTCAGGCAAAGGAGTGTTGGGGTCCTTATGCCATAGGCCGACGAAATCAAGGATCAACTTGGGATCCAGCATCAATGGCACATTGCTGACTTTGGCTCTAGCGGCCCTTTCCTGTCTGTCTCTGATGATTTTGGCGAGTTCCTCATCATCAGCTTTGTCATCACTCGATGGCACAGGGAAGGCAACTTGCTTCTTGTGAGGACTTGGTCTAGCACCACGTACTGCAGTAGCCTTAGACTTTAGCAGCGTGGGGCCAGTTGAGGGATTCAGAGGAGTTGAAGAACTTGCAGAGGCTCCTGAGGCAATAGAGATGCGAGTTGTCCTTTGGCACGAGGCGAGATGCACAGGTGCTGAGGACTTTGGTGGAGCTGGAGAAGCTTGAGGAACTGGTCGTGAGGGATTTCCAGAGATGGGCTGTGAGGGCATTGCTGAAGAGCTTGGCTGTGAGGCAGAAGAACTGGGCTTGCGAGCTGGTTTCTTGGGCATAGCCTTTTTAGGCTTGCTAGCAGAGGCTTCAGCAGCAGCAGAATCTTCATTAAATTTCCTCACTGCCTCTTTGGCCATCCCAGCCAACTTGGCTTGACGTTTGGCCCATTCCTTGGGAAATTCCTCACCTCTTCTGATGCTAGAGGGATCAGCAATTTGGCCAGGTGTCAATGGAGGTCTTGGGCATGGAGGGTGTATATCGAATTTCTTCATGTACTTGGGTGTGACATAGCGATATTCCCTCCATTCTCGGACCCATCTTCTCTCAATCCTCGGTAGGCGCACCTTGCACTGATTCTTGGTCTCCTTGCCATACTTGGCCTCATCAGGAGTGTAGTATTCTTCATAGATATCATCAGGAATTTCAAAAGCAGTGTTGACTTCCAATTTCTTCCGTCCTTTCTGAGGTTTCTTGCCGTCAACCATTTTCTTCAGCTGAGGATTTTGAACAATTGAGTTCTCTGAGGAGGTGTGCAATTTTTCTTCGAGGAACGCTGCAAATGAGTTAAGTTGATGAGAACCTAGAGATTCAGCAACAGACATTTGTACCTATGAACAGAGTATATGTGCGAAGAATTTGGAGAGGTCATATGCGTTCTCAGCAGTTTTTGCAAAAAGGAACAAGTTTGAGGAATTTGACCAGTTGTCTCTTGAAGAATTTCACTAAGCGTTCTTTGACTTAGGTTCTAGAGTTGTGCAGATTGAAAATCCACACAATTGAGGAATCATGGAGAAAAAACATTACTTAGAGAAACAGATCAAGAACAGATGTTTGTGTGAGGTGTTTAGAGTGTGAAGAATGACGAATAAACACCTTTTTGAAGATTTGTAGAATTCACTGGAATTGACAAGGGCAGTAAAAGTAGCTTTTGATTACCCTTAACAAAGAACACGACGAACTGTGAATAGAAGACTTGAAGCTCGTTGGTTCAGATCTTCCACGCCCTAACTTGGCAGAGGAAGACGGCTACGACGGCGGCAGAGTGAAGAAATCCGCACCCGGCGTGAGTACGACAGCGACGAGGTTGAGGCAGTGAAGCTCTTCCTCACTGGCGACGATGGAAGTAGCGGCGACGCTAGGTTTTGAGAGCCCAATCGAGGGAGTGGAGGTCGAGCGGGGTAAAAACGAAGTGAGGAGGGTGAGGGGGTATTTATAGCCGAGGTGAAAAACCGTTCGCCCGAGGAAAATGGAGAAAGGTGCCCCTGACCCTTCTCATCCGTGCGACATGTGTCACCCACGTACAGAGAGGTGGAGATCGTGTGAGATTGTGGGTGAATAGATAAGTCTTACAGTGCAATGTGGAACGGTTTGAGCGGCAAAGCTGAAAATTCAGATAGGAAATATTTTAACGTAGCGTTCACAAATTCTTCAGCTGTCAAGGACACAGTGAAGATTTTGAGCAAGTTTCGAATAGAACGCATATGAAGAAATTGTGAATAGATTAGGTTGAGTATATCATAGAGGGGGAAGGGTCCGATTACATTCACTTAGCAGAAAAACTACTTGAAGAAATAGCAATAAGTGAATGCTGTAGAGGACATAAACTCATATAGACACACACACACACACACACACACACACACACACACATAAACACTATTCTGATCATGGGATCAAAATATTATTCTGATCACAACATATACTTCCTGAGATACGCGCCTGAACTTCTCTTTGTAGGAACCCGAACTTCGGGCTATCTTCGCAACCGTGGCTCTCCCCATGAATTTTCCTGGTTAGCCACGTTCTATGTGATGTAAGTGTAATCTTCAAAAGGTTTTTAGCAACTAAATACTCTTTTTAAATAGAAATCTCGCTCATGGGCGGATTTTGCTCTCGGGTCGTGATGAACTCGCGTTTTTTGCAATTTTACTGCCTAAGTTGCACGCCTGAACTTCCCTCTGAACTAGGTTGAACTTCGACCAACATCGCCCAAACGAGGCTTGTGATATACCGTTGGAAAGCTATGGACACCAGTATCACGACCCAACTTAAATTTTTGTCAACATGTAAGCGATTTAAGAGCAGTTTTGAAAACCGTTTTTTCTTCACACAAAAAACGTGAATCGTATTTTCGATCTCATTTCTAAACTGTTTATCGGAATGCGGCATATAATATGTCGTTGGAAAGCTACTGCAAAACCGCTCCTTTCACATGTTGAAAGTTTTCTCTAATTCCTTATGGTTAAAACATTATTTGGGAAAAAGTAAAATTTCGCAAACCGAAGAGCCGAGTTCGTATTTTTGCGGTAATTTCTAAACGGCTAATCCAATTAGGGCATATTATATGGCGTTGGAAAGCTTATGAAAATGCGCTACTTTTTCATGTTGAAAGTTTTTTCTAATTTTGGACGGTTTAAGAGTAATCTATAAAACGGTACAAGTCCTACCGAGTTTGTTTTTTCGAGTTAATTTTTTAACCGTGCGTCCGAATGCAGCAAGTGATATGGCGTTGGAAAGCTTGAACCAATGCGAAACTTTTTTGTATGTATTGTTTCTCCTAATTCTTTACGGGTTTAAGTCAGTTTCGAAAATGGCAAAGAACGTATTTTTGCTGTATTTTCTACAAACTTTATCGGAATGCGGCAAATAATAGACCGTTGAAAAGCTATAGGAAATGCGAAACTTTTTCATGTTGACGATTTACTCTGATTCTCAGCCGTTTTCAAGTAATTTAGAAAATGGCGGGATCATAATTTCTGCGTTCATCTCGAAACAGATTCGTCGAAAATGCATCGCGTGAAGTACTTGAACTTCTGCGGCAGTTCTGCTTGAACTTCACTCTGTTTTTTGACGAGATGTTTTTCGCCCGTAACTCCCAAACCACTTACCGGAATTGAGCAAATGATATACCGATGAAAAGCTGTTGAAAACACACAACTTTTTCGTGTTGATCATTTTTCCATATTCGCGACGGTTCAAAATATTGTTTTGAATGCGTAAAATTGTGTTTTATACGTTATAGATAAAAACTTTTAAACCATTGATGGGAATGTAGCATATAATATACCGTTGGAAAGCTTATGAATACAAGCAACTTTTTCATGTAGACAGACAATACAAATTCGTTGTCGTTTGAGAGCAGTTTAAAAAATGGCAAAAACAATGTTGTTTTGCATGTTTTTACATGTAATTGAAGGTCGGACGTCTCCCACTAGAGATCTTGACCTTCACCCAAAGGAGCACGTGAACTTCTTGCAACAAACCTTTGAAGCTTTTAGTTTTTTATTCTTATATTCTTATCTAAAACGCATTCTGTGTAGTAGTTGAACTTCTCGCTGTTTTCACCTTGAACTTTTGTCACATATTTTTGTTCAACCTCTCTCACAAGAATTTTTGAACTTTTCTCGGGCTGAGCACTTGAACTTCTAGCAACAAAACTTTTGGCCTTTGCTTTTTCATTCACTTTTTTTTTCATACAAATGCACACCGTGTAGTACGTGAACTTCTCTCGGTTACGCGAAAATATCTGAGTTTTTACATGTAATTGAAGGTCGGACGTCTCCCACTAGAGATCTTGACCTTCACCCGGAGGAGCACGTGAACTACTTGCAACAAACCTTTGAAGCTTTTAGTTTTTTATTCTTCTTTTTACATGTAATTGAAGGTCGGACGTCTCCCACTAGAGATCTTGACCTTCACCCGGAGGAGCACGTGAACTTCTTGAAACAAAACTTTTAGGCTTTTTGTTATCTATTCTTATATTCGTATGTGAAACACATTTCGTGTAGTTGTACTT
>LR738712.1:419903544-419955832 GCA_902687465.1 Secale cereale
CAAATGCACACCGTGTAGTACGTGAACTTCTCTCGGTTACGCGAAAATATCTGAGTTTTTACATGTAATTGAAGGTCGGACGTCTCCCACTAGAGATCTTGACCTTCACCCGGAGGAGCACGTGAACTACTTGCAACAAACCTTTGAAGCTTTTAGTTTTTTATTCTTCTTTTTACATGTAATTGAAGGTCAGACGTCTCCCACTAGAGATCTTGACCTTCACCCGGAGGAGCACGTGAACTTCTTGCAACAAACCTTTGAAGCTTTTAGTTTTTTATTCTTCTTTTTACATGTAATTGAAGGTCGGACGTCTCCCACTAGAGATCTTGACCTTCACCCGGAGGAGCACGTGAACTTCTTGAAACAAAACTTTTAGGCTTTTTGTTATCTATTCTTATATTCGTATGTGAAACACATTTCGTGTAGTTGTACTTCCCGCTGTTTTCATCTTGAACTTCTCTCACGTATTTTTGTTCAACCTCTGTCACAAGAAGTTTTGAACTTTCTCGGGCCGAGCACTTGAACTTCTAGCAAGAAACCTTTTAGCCTTTGCCTTTTCAATTTTTTTTCATTCAAAATACACACCGTGTAGTACGTGGACTTCTCGCAGTTATTAATGTGATCTTCCGATTAAACTTCTTGGTTTTATTCTCTAGTAACAAGGAAACCTGATTTTTTTTAATATAGATTGAACCACTCCATTTTTAAAAACTGAACGTCTTGGTTTTAATCTTTAGTTACATGATGTTCGAGAATGGAACATTTTTGTGTAACCTTGGATTTGCAAGGTTCACTCGTCAACTAATATTTTTCTTGTGTTCAAACTCTTTTGTTTTTGGACACCCAAGGTGTGTTGTTTTTTGAACTATCAGCGGCAGAAACTATGAACTTCTCAAGCACAAAACGTATTTAGTACACCCCATAGACAAGGCACACACAACTGAAATATATCTTCTTTATAGTTTGCGAATTTCTGCTACTGGTACACACACTGAACCTACACAAAAATAAGGTTGAACTTCCTCATTTTTACAACTCTCTCTCTCTCTCTTTCCCGTAGTAAGGAAGCCAAAGTAACATTTTTCTTGAGAACATGTGTGTTGATTGCTATTTTTCTTCTTCCTGCCTCTGCACATAAAAGCATCCACAACAATTAAGAGAGAGTTCAGGTTCTCTGAAGTTCGAGTATGCGCACACATGCATTTTTTGTCTGAAACAAAACTATTTTTACTTCAATCTGATTCAGAGAAAGAGGAACATTGTGCGGAGTGGGGAGACATAAAATCAAGGAAAAATGAAAAGAAAGGTGCTATGCTAGCGCTGTAGCAATATCATTAGTTTTCACACGCCAAATCAATTAAATGCCTGGCAACTCATGTACTCCATCCAGCGAGCTCGAACGGCTGTCAGCTCTAGCATAGCACCTTTTTCGTGGCTGCGGTTCCTGGTGGTGAGGGAGAGAGAAGCATGTGGAGGGAGAGAGAACCTGAAGGCGGCAGGGATTGAACCTGAAGGCGTTTAAAGGAGTACATGAGGACAGGAGAATTATATGAGGGAGACAGAAGCATGTGGAGGAAGGGGGAGGCGCACCCCTCCACCATCAAACTGCTCTATTTTTTTAATATTTGGAATACACACTTTTACGAAACGAGACACAATATGTGGCCACTAAGAAGAAATATTGAAACCAGTAGTTCGATAAAATCAGCGGCTCTCATGTACAACCCAATGTATCATGCGGATGAGCTTCAGGTAATTCCCAATACATAATTGAAAAGGCTAAGAAAAACTAGTGCTCACCATATAGCTAGCTACCATTAAGTTTCATGCATTTCAGAAACTCCTCGAAGCGGAAATTTTTGGTAAGCTGTAGCTTTTCGAGGAAAGGCCAGGAGAGAGCAAAACGATCAATTTCTTCCATACTAATGTGACCATTTTAGCTCTGGCACAATGATCATCACAGGCCACACGGTTTCAATGTAGTATTTGTCTGGAAGAGAAGCACAAGGAATAAGCGACCACATCACTTGAACTGAATATCATCAAAATAAACATACTAGAGAAATAATCTGATCAAAACCCAGGATTATGGCCATATGGTAATTACAGAACATTCAATAATAGACTTTACACTACAGTAATGTTCTTACTTGGACGGTGCTTGCACCCAAATCTGGACTGCAGCGGGAGAATGAGGATATGCATGCCTATACCGATGGAGCAGGCGGGCGCACAGACACATACGAACACACATGAGCACACACACATATGATCAAACTGAAGCTGTTCTGGAAAAGCAAGAGGAATTCCAACCATCTTGTTGGACCTTCCACGAGTATTTCGTTTGGCCTGCCCGATGAGTACTATCTGAACGGCCCAAGAAAACTGAGAGAAGTAGAGAGAACGAATGTGTTTATCTTCTTACCTACATCCGTCTGGGAGGAGACAAGAATATCACCCTGTTTTTCTCTCCCTCATCTCATTCTCCTGTCCACAATTGAACATCACCACCTCCTGCCGTGCTGCAGCACCTCAATAGTACAGTGGGTCGGTGATAGCGCATGAGTTGTCCGGTGACTCAAGAAGACCAGATGCGACAAGGGGTAGGACCCGGCGAAGGCGCGTGGTGGCCTACGGCGGCTGGTGTGCGGGGAGCCAGGCGCCGCCCCAAATCTTGCCTCCACCAAGCGCCGGGTGGTGGATGCGTGAGGTGGCCGATGTGTGGAGGAGCAGTGGGATCCGGCGAGGCGTGTGGGGATTCCGGGGAGGTGGCGCGGCGGGGGATCCAGGATGTGGCGCGGTGGCGGAGGAATCTGGGGAGTGGGCGCGGCGCGGCGGGGAAAAAGGCAGCGGAAGGCGCGTGGGAGCCGGCCTGGAACCGACCGTGTGGAGGTGCGCCGGCCGTTGGGATTTGCCGGCCGTTGGGAGGAAGGAGGAGGCACACGGCTGTGGGGATTTTTGCGGCTGGGAATCGAGGAGAGTGGCGAGAGGTGGGGAACGTGGGTTCTTTTTCTGTTTGGGCTTTTTCTTTTTTGTTTCGCTGCGTGTCGGGAGTTCATGAACATCTAGCTCGCGTCTTTGTCTAAAAAAAAAAAAAAAATCTAGCTCGCGTCTTACAGGACACGCCATGATCCAAATAACTATTTTGATTCTGGGATCAGAATAGTGCTACTCTCTCTATATATATAGTCAATGAAGAACAACAACGGAAAGAGTGAAGACATTGCAAAGTTGAAGAAATTGAAAAATGAGGAATTTCAAAGAACTGACGAAAAACTCAAATTGAAGATTTTCAACTTTTGTTGGTGGCGTGACCCACCGTATAAGAATGATGATTCGAGACATAGCGTACAATTTTCGTAGGGCTCTGAGAATCAGTTTCTTCACACTTAGAGGGTTAGTCTTCATTGATTGAAGAAAAATGTTACTTCGTGTGTTGCGCATCAAAGTCATCAATTTTGCATAAGTGTTAGGATGTGTGTCATTTTCAAAGAACACTCGAAGATTCTAAGATATTTTGCTCACACCGCAACTTGCAAAATCTCTTCTCATCCAAGGGCTTAGTGAAGATATCTGCCAACTGGTCTTCAGTCTTCACGTGGTAGATGGAAATGTCATCCTTGAAGACATGATCACGAAGAAAATGATGACGGATCTAGATGTGCTTTGTCCTTGAGTGCTGAACTGGGCTGTGAGAAATCTTGATGGCATTCTCATTGTCACAGTAGAGTGGCACATTCTTCATGTTGACGCCATATTCCTTGAGGGTTTGCTTCATCCATAGTAATTGAGCACAACATGACCCAGCAGCTATGTACTCAGCTTCAGTAGTGGAGAGTGATACACAATTATGCTTCTTCGAGGACCAACATACTAAGGATCGTCCGAGGAAATGGCATGTGTCGGATGTTGACTTGCGATCCAGTCGATAACCAGCATAATCAGAGTCAGAATATCCAATGATATTAAAATGAGAGTCCTTGGGATACCATAATCCAAGTGTTAGAGTGTGAGCTAGATATCGAAGAATATGCTTCACAGCCTTATGGTGTGATTCCTTCGGTGTAGCTTGAAACGGGCACATATGCAGATACTAAGCATAATATCTGGCCTTGATGCACATAGATACAATAAAGAGCCAATCATGGAGCGGTATACCTTTTGATCGAAGTCTTTACCATTTTCATCGGTGCACTGTTGACCATTTGTGGGCATAGGGATTTTTACGCCTTTGCAATCTTGCATGCCGAATTTCCTCACAACATCCTTGAGGTATTTCTCTTGAGATAGGAAGATGCCATTGCGTTGTTGACGAATTTGAAGGCCTAGGAAGAATTTCAGCTCTCCCATCATGGACATTTGATGTTCTTCACGCATCATGTAGCCAAATTTGTCACTGTAACGTTCATCAGTACAACCAAAGATAATATCGTCCACATAGTATGACACACAAATAATTCTTCATCATATGACTTAGTGAAAAGAGTTGGGTCAAGTGAACCGGGTTTGAAGCCTTTCTTCATGAGGAATTCCTTCAAAGTATCATACCATGCCGGAGGGGCCTGCTTGAGGCCATAGAGGGCCTTGTTGAGTTTGAAGACTTTGTCAGGATGTTTAGGATCTTCAAAACCTGGGGGTTGAGCAACATATAGTTCTTCCTCAAGCTTACCATTGAGGAATGCACTTTTCACATCCATTTGATATAAGATGATATTATGATGGTTAGCATAAGCAAGTAGTATGCGAATAGCTTCAAGTCTAGCTACATGAGCAAAAGTTTCATCGAAGTCAATTCCTTCAACTTGTGTGTAGCCTTGAGCTACGAGACGAGCCTTATTCCTCACCACAAGGCCATTTCCATCTTGCTTGTTTCGATAGATCCACTTGGTGCTGATGATATTGTGCTTCCGAGGATCTGGTCGCTTGAAAAGTTCCCACACATGGTTGATCTTGAATTGATACAATTCATCTTGCATAGGTTGAATCCACTCAGGTTCCAGAAATGCCTCATCAACTTTGGTGGGCTCTATGATAGATACAAAAGGAAAGTGCCCACAAAAGTTAGATAAGTGTGAAGCTCTTGAGCGTGTGAGAGGACCTGGTGAATTGATGTCATCGATGATTTTCTCGATCTGCACTTCTTTTGCGACACGAGGATGAGCTGGCTGACGACTTTGGTCTGGCTAAGCATTTTCTTCAGCAACAGTTTCTTCAGGAGCACCAGTATGATTTTCTTCATTGTCAAGAATGACTTCTTTAGCTGATTCTTCAGTGGGGATGATATCTTCAGTAGCTTTGAACTTGATAGGTTCCTCAGGAGGTATTTCACCTGGCATAGAAGGCAGGTGCTCTCCTTGCGAGCCATTAGTTTCGTCAAACCGCACATCTACAGTCTCAAATCTTGTGAATATGATTGATGAAGATTCTGTAGGTGTGCGAGTCCTTTCCGTAACCAAGCATAAAACCTTCATGTGCTTTCGGTGCAAATTTGGAATTGTGATGAGGATCTCTAACCCAACATTTAGCACCGAAGACTTTGAGATAACTCACATTGGGTTTCTTGTCGGTGAGTAGTTCATGTGAGGTTTTCTTGAGGAATTTGTGAAGATATACCCTGTTGATGATGTGGAATGCAGTGTTGATAGCCTCAGGCTAGAACCTAAGAGGCGTCTTGTATTCATCAAGCATGGTGCGGGCCATCTCAACAAGAGTCCTGTTCTTGCGCTCCACAATGCTGTTCTGCTGAGGGGTGTATGGGCCTGATAGCTCATGAGTAATACCAAGTTCATCAAGATAGTCATCAAGACCAGTGTTCTTGAACTCGGTCCCATTGTCACTCCGGATATGCTTGATCTTCACACCGAAATTTGTCGAGGCCCTTGAAGAAAATCGCTTGAAGATTTCCTGCACTTCATGCTTAAATGTGATGATATGCACCCATGTATAACGAGAATAGTCATCAACAATGACAAAGCCATAAAGAGATGATGCATTTGTGAATGCAGAATAACGTGTAGGGCCGAAGAGATCCATGTGAAGCAATTCAAATGGACAAGTGCTAGTCATGATAGTCTTCGAGGGATGGTTGGATTTGGTCATCTTCCCAGCTTCGCAAGCCCCACAAAGATGATCGTTTTGGAATTTGACACCCTCAATTCCAAGGATATGCTTCTTCTTCACAAGCGTGTGCAAGTTCCTCATGCCAGCATGACCGAGTCGTCAATGCCATAGCCATCCTTCTGAAACTTTTGCAAGTAGGCATGTGGCAGGCTGTGGTCATGTAGAGGAATCAACAATATACAAGTCTCCTCTCCTAAAGCCTTCAAAGACTTTGGAATTGTTAGATTCTAAAACTACAACACAACGGTATTTGCCAAAGACAACCACCATATCATGGTCATAAAGCATTGAGATAGACATGATGTTGAATCCAAGAGACTCGACAAGCATGACTTTATCCATGTGTCGATCTTTTGAGTTTGCAACCTTACCTAGACCCAATACCTTGCTTTTTCCTTTGTCAGCGTAGGTGACATGCTTCAGGTGAGATGGAGATAAAGCAGAGTCCATCAATAGGTTCTTGTCACCGGTCATGTGATTTGTTCATCCACTGTCGAGAACCCCCTCAGTAGCTTTGAGAGAGTCACCCTGTAGAAGAATTAGTACATCTTACAACACATATGCTTCATTGTGAAGAATATGACATCAATTTCATCAGTAAGAGAAATATATGAAGAATGAGGACGTGATAAATGAATGAATCATTTCTGCATGATTAGCTTGCGTCCATTCAAGCAATTTTTAGGTCTCCAGCAAATTCTTTAGACGTTTATGATCGTCTGGAGACCTGACCCTGCATAAGAGATTAGTTCTTTTTCTTCACCACCCACATCTGGAGGGGTGGTAAAGAGTTCATCATTCAACGAGCACCAATTGAGAATGGTGGCATTGAAGCAAGTGCACTTCGTTTCACAGGAGAGGGGTTAGAGTATGAATATGAGTAAGCAGAGAAATTCTTTGAGGACTTATGAACATAATGATTTGAAGAATAATGCACATATTCATAATGCTTCTTTCCCTGCGAAACAGATGTGTTAGCACGATGATGATCATATGAGGAATTTGATCCACTTTAGGAATTTGGTCCATATGAGGATTTGGATCCATATGAAGATTTTGATCCATATGAAGAATTTGATCTGGGGTTCCAATTCCTCACATGAGGTGTCATGAGGACATTCACTTGAAGATTTTCAAGGTGCCTCTTAGGAACCCATATTTTCTTCATAGGGGGACCATTCCTGCAGTTAGTTCCAACATATCTAGCAAATACTTCACCATTATGATTTTTGAACAGTTTATAGTTGGAGTGAAATGACTCATTAGAAGAAAGTGAAGTTTCACAAGTAAAGCCAAATAAGGTAGATGGATCTACTGGAGGTCCTTTTGCAGCAACCCATGAGGTTTTGGGATACTGCTCAGGTTTCCAGTAGGTCCCATCAACATTGAGTTTCCTCTCAGAGGCAATACCCTCTTTCCTAGGGTTCCTATTCAGAATCTGCTTTTGAAGCACATCACAAAGAGTCTGATGACCTTTGAGGCTTTCGTACATGCCTGTCATATACAATTCCTTCCACCCTGCATTTTCGTTAGTAGCATCGGTGTTTTCCTCAGTTGAGGAAATTTTCACCACAGAAACAGTTGAAGAATTTGTAACAGTAGAAGCACTTGAACTTTCAAGTGAAGAATTTGCAGTTTCACGTTCAATGCATTTAAGGCAGGGGGAATGAATTCCTCCTGAGCAGCGCTGATCTGTTGAGCGAGCAATGAATCGCGTTCCTTCTCAAGATCTTCATAGCTCTCCCTTAGCTTCTCAAGATCTTGCTTTCTTTGAAGATATTCATAGGAAAGCTTCTCATCATCAGATAAGAGAGTGTTATGATTATCCTGAAGGTTATCATACTTGGACTGAAGTCTCTGAAGATTTTCTGTCAAGATTTTAGATCGATCCATTTCTTCACCCAACATATCATCACTTCTTTCTAGCATATTTTGAACCTTATCAAAAGCTTTTTGCTGTTTTATGGCAATTTTAGCAAGTTTGGAATAGCTAGGTTTGAGGTTTTCATTAGATTCATCTTCACTAGATTTAGACGTGGAACGGTTGAGTACCATGGCACCTTTTGCCATGAAGCAGTAGGTGGGAGAGTAGTCGTCGTTGTCGTCGTGAGCAGTGTCGGGGAAGCCCTTTTCCTTAGTGTTGAAGATGGACTTGCTGACGAATGCGGTAGTGAGAGCCAGGCTTGCCACACCATAGTCGGATTCCTCAGATTCCTCCTCTTCCTCATTTTCTTCAGATTCAGCTGAGTCCATTTCCTTGCCAATGAATGCCCGAGCTTTCCTGGAACTGCTCTTCTTGTTAGAGGAAGACTTTGAGGATTTTGATGATGAGGACTTTGAAGATTTCTTCTTTTTCTTCGAGTCGTCTGAGATGTAGTCCTTGTATTTCTTCTTCTTCGATTCCTTTGCCCACTGAGGACAATCAGTGATAAAGTGACCAGGTTTCTTGCATTTGTGGCAGGTCCTCTTCTCGGGATCGCGAGATGAAGAATCTGATCTTAAATCATGACCTCTTGAAGATTTTACGAAGCGACCAGGTCTAGAGAACTTCTGAAATTTCCTCACGAGCATTGCTAGCTCCCAACTCAGTTCTTCGGGATCACCAAGGGTGCTGTCAGATTGTTCACCTTCAGATGAGGAAATTGCCTTGGCCTTCAGTGCTCAGGATCTACCATGGTTTGGACCATAGAGATCTCTCTTTTCAGCAAGTTGGAACTCATGAGTGTTTAGCCTCTCGAGTATGTCAGCAGGATCGAGCGACTTGTAGCATCTACGCTATTGAATCATCAGTGCTAGAGTGTCGAATGAGGAGTCAAGTGATCTCAGCAGTTTCTTCACCACCTTGTGGTCTGTGATGTCATTAGCTCCAAGTGCTTGTAGCTCATTTGAGATATCAGTGAAGCGATCGAAGGTTTGCTGAACATTTTCATTGTCAAGTCTCTTGAAGCGGTTGAAGAGATTGCGAAGAACATCAACTCGAGAGTCACATTGAGTTGAGACTCCTTCGTTGACCTTGGACAGCCTGTCCCAGATAAGCTTTGCAGTCTCCGAAGCACTCACTCTGCCATACTTCCCTTTGCTCCGATGGACACATATGATATTCTTCGCTTGTGAGTTGAGTTGCTTGAATCTCTTCACACCACCAGTGTTCACGGAAGGTGAGATGGAGGGGACACCAGTTTCCACAACGTACCACAGATCGTTGTCAATTGCCTCAAGATGCATGCGCATCTTGTTCTTCCAGTAGGGGTAGTCCGTCCCATCAAAGGTAGGACACCCAACCGAGACTTTGATCATAACCGCAGTTGACATAACTAAAACTCCAGGCGGTTAAACCAAAATCACACATAACAAGGGAGTACCTTGCTATGATACCAATTGAAAGTGCGTTATATCGACTAGAGGAGGGGGTGAATAGGTGATTTTTATAAATTTGTCACTGAGGAAATTCTAACTGAGGAATTTCCTAAACAACGAACTACTTAGCAGTAGAATAGATACTCACGTGCTAGCATAACAAGACAATAGCATGGTCATTATGATGAAATGAAAACAAGCACAGAGTACAAGTAGCATGTAAACAGGATAAGCAGGCTGAGGACTTAGGACTGAAGAATTAGGATTGAGGAAATTGAGAAAGTCTTCAGTCAAAGTCTTCAAACAGTACAGATCAAGTTCAACAACACATGAATGAGTAAATGGAAGGGTTGAGGAAGTAGAACCAGTAGACTTGATAAAGACAATGATTTATTAAACTAGTTCCAACTGATGTGACAGTTGTACGTCTGGTTGAAGCGGCTAGGTATTTAAACCTGAGGACACATAGTCCCGGACACCCAGATCTGGACACACAGTCCAAGACACCAAGTCCTCACCGTATTCTCCTTGAGCTAAGGTCACACATACCTCACCCAATCACTCGTGGTAAGTCTTCACATGTGACTTCCAAACCTTCACAAACTCGGTCACCCAGCGATCCACAATTTCTCTTGGATACTCTAGACCATGGACGCCTAACCGCCTTGAAGATCATAGTCTTCAAAGGTAATAAGTGTCGGTTCTACACAGGAACAATCTCTTCAGTGATGCTCAATCACTTTTGGGTTTTAGGTGTTTGGGTTTTGGGTTTTTCCTCACTTGATGATTTTCGCTCAAAGTCCTCGGAGGATGGGTTGCTCTAATGACAAGTGTCAGTTTCTCTCGGATCAGCCAACCAATAATGGTTGAAGGGGGCGGATATTTAAAGCCTAGGGAGCAGCCCGACATGATAAGACATAAAGGCCCTTGAATGATATGACCGTTAGGTAGGTAGATATTTTGGGACAGCTGGCGCATAGCACATGAACGGTCGGTATTTTGAGTATCAAATTCCTCAGGGCTATCATGTTCCTCACTTGGTAGGTAATCCGCACAGGCGAATTCCTAACTCCTCAGTCAGAACAAATTCCTCAGAGACTAGAAGAACTTCGTCTCTGTTGCTGAAGAAATTGACTAAACTATATGAGATTTCCAATGGCCTCACTCGAAAGGATTGGGTAGTGTAGGCTTTGAGTTGAGCATCACTTGGAAATATGTTTCCTTAGTTTTTCCTCGACCACCTTTAACAGTACGATGTTTACTATGATTCAAGAAAGAGAAAATGAAACTACAA
Source organism: Secale cereale (assembly GCA_902687465.1). Classification (NCBI taxonomy): domain Eukaryota; kingdom Viridiplantae; phylum Streptophyta; class Magnoliopsida; order Poales; family Poaceae; genus Secale; species Secale cereale. The sequence goes on from LR738712.1 coordinate 419,914,316, forward strand.
AAACAAAAGTCTTCACGCTTCATAATCCTCACATGAATATCCAAGTCTTCAAGGTCACACCAATTTCTTCACTTTTAGAATCTTCAGAAATCCAAAGTCTTCTGTTGAAGACATTCATTTTTACGGGTCGACTTTCTCGGTAAATATCAAACTCCTCACGGACTTATAGACCTATGTACACTCGCAAACGCACCAGTCCCTTAACTTATAAGCCTTAAATACACCAAAATCACTAAGGGGCACTAGATGCACTTACAGGTGGACAGTGTCGTCTGCCAGCGCGGAGCATGGAGCTTCCACTTGGGCTTGGGCGGGAGCCCCCACGGGGCCGAGGGGCGCACACCGGGACTCCGGGGCATGTACATCCCCACTCATTATTACGTGAGAGTATCACGATAGACACTCCGAGGGGCTCCATGCCTCCCCGGGCGGGGGCCTCATCTCGCGCGCACCTCAACAACTTTTGAGGCATCCGGAAACCAGGATAGGACTAAGGGGCAAGGGGCACGTGACCAGGCGACTGAAGACTCGCAGGTGGCCCATGGGGGACACATGAGCGGAGGTGATGTTGGCCCGCGGTCCCTCTACCGGGGGAGGGTTCTTCAGTGCCCTCCCCATGGAGGATCTGCTTCCCGACATCGCATGCTACCATGGTGGGAGCACCACATGCCTCGCGACATGAGGAAGGCCCTTGTAATGCCCAGGATGGAGTTATACCTCCTACGTGTCGAGGCACGACTTAAAGGCATAAGTCCATCCTAGAATGATCTCAAGTTTGGTAATCTTTGCACATCTCATGTAAAAGAGGGGATTGTAAACATAAATAGTTGGCTTACACTCGCCACGTCACACAAATACAATACATGTCTCAAACATCATACATTAAGAACATCACAACCCTCTAAGGGCAAAACCCAAATGTCAAGATACCAAACTTAAATAACATCCACAGGCGGATCGAATCCTAGTAGAAGTCTCCACTATTGATCATCCGGATAACGAACATAGTACCGACTACGCTCCTCGTCGAACTCCCAATCCAGCTCGGTGCCATCACCTGGACAGCTCACAGCTGGACCTGCATCTGGTGTGGTGAAGTAACTGTGAGCCACAGAGGACTCAGCAATCCCGTTCCCGGGTAACAAGACTATTTAAGCCTTGGGAGAGGATAAGGCTGAAGAAAAGAATAAGTGTCTGCAGCAGCAACTAGCAACTAGCTTACGTGAGCGAGAGCGAGAAGAGAAAGCCTCAGGCGAGAAGTGATCACGAAGTGATCCTAGCTACAGGCTCAACAAACATAACCCCTCCGTGTTCAACTCCCGAATCCCTATTCGGAAATTGACGGTCACGGAACACACACTGGTAGTGTATTAGAAACATTGTGTCAAGTTATCTACAACCGGATATTAACAAGCTCCCATCTGCCACATAACCGCGGGCACGGCTTTCGAAAGTTCATAACCCTGCAGGGGTGTTCCAACTTGACCCATTACAAGCCCACGATCCGCGGAGTCGCAACTCCAAAGTGGGAAGACCCGAGTATTCTCGGAATCCCGTGCTCAAGATATACCGAACTAAGGTAAGGCTAATCCAGCAAATCCTCCCGGCGTGCCGACACCCTGATAGTAGCCGCGCGTATCTCGTCTCAGGCCACGACCGGATGAGACATCCTACGGGTTTTTACCAGCCCTCGAGTTTCCTTGAGGTGGGCCCGCAGTCCGCTCATTTCGGACCAACACTCATGTGGAGCACTGGCCCGGGGTTGTTGATTAAGGAAAAGGGTTTATAACTCCCTATGCAAGTTTAGTTTGTTATTAGGCAAATAGTACCAATGTTGGGACTTGCTGGAAGAGACTTAGCACATAGCGGTTTATCGAGGGGGTCCCATACACCCCAACCGTGTTAGGAACGCATAATCAAGGAACATAACACCGGTTTATACGGTTCCTAACGGCAGGAGTGGAACAAATCACCAAGCAAAAGGCTTAGCCTTCCACCCTTGCCAATATATAGATGATTTCATTTTAGCATTTATATAGTGTGATAAAACCCAACCAAACTTCAACATGAAGCAAGCATCTTCGATCTTCACCTGCAACTAGCAATGCTATAAGAAGGGCTGAGCGAAGCGTACTTAGCCAAGCAACGGTTTGCGTAGGTAGGGTGGTTAAACATGGCAATGGTTACAAGTAGGAGGCTGACAAGAAGATCATGGGCATCGAGGCAAAACTATAGAGCGGAGCTACTAGCAATAGGCAAAGATAGTAATGTTATCGTGGTTCGGTCATCTTGCCTGAAGAGAAGTCGTTCGGATCGTAAGAAGGGTCCTCGTGCTCAACCTCGTTGGAAACCTCGTGCTCGTACTCGTACTCGGTCTCAGCTTCCGGCTCTAAACAAAACAATCACACCAAGCACAAATCAACAAGATGCAATGCGCACTCGAAAATGATGGATGCATGATGGATGCACTAAGGATGCACACGGAGCACGGAAATTATCACTCAAGCAAAACACCTCAAAACATGATTACAATATGATATTATGAATCTACACAGAAAATCAATCAAGTTTCATATAAGATTCGCTGAAATCGGAGTTACGGGCTAAAAGTTATGCCCGAAACAAGAAATGAGCGAAAGCTGAAAATTACAGCAACATAGCAACTTTGGAGCACAAAATAATTAAGCTACAGAACTCAAACAACATGGCAAAGGACATGAACATATACTAGACATATCCTACAGCAATTAAGTCCAAAGGTGCACCCCCAAAGGAGTCACGGATCAATAGCAATGAGCTTGGACATATTGAACTTGACAATAAAATTCTGGCAGCAGAATTTTATTGAAACTTTGGAGCAAAAGATAAACATGCTACAGCCACTTAAATAGGCATGTGAGAACATGAATGGAAAGCCAACAATATATACTACAAGGAACAATCAAGATCCACTCCAAAACTAACATGCTTTGTCCTAGAACATCACTCAAACATGGCATCAGAACGTTACAGATTTCAGACTTAGTGAAAATCCACTAAGTCCTAAAACAGCAATTTCATCATGTCATCTAAAAGAGCATGTTTAAGTCACCTCGAAACTAAACATGGCAAGTGGTAAGCACCTCATCAAAGTACACATGAAGGTGATTCCGAAACATACAAGCATGCATCATTGAGGTAAATACAACGATAGCAACGAGCTCAACAAGATGACATTTCACAACAAGTGAAACAACATCACAGCCACATGGCACTTTGCAACGATGATAAACATGACAAGAATAAATCTATCATGCTACCTAGCACATACAACATGTAGAGCATGGCAAGACGAACACGTGGGCATGACATTTGCATCATTCGGACAAACGAGCTAAAAGATATCACATGGCAAAGATGACATAAAAACATCACATAGCAGCCGTTTATATCAAGATGCACTCTTGCAACAGAAAATTAAGCACCTAGATGATCTCTAACATGCATGACACCAAAAGATAAAACGTAGTGCTAATCACCACGAACGTCTGGACATGCTATTTGCGCGAATCGGACAAACACACACAAAGTTAGAGCAGTTTGAAATTAGCATCAGACAGGTAAACAAACAGGGACTTAGGAGGAAAAGAGGTCAACCTCTCTCTCAGATCTGAAAAAAAAAAACACACGAGCTGGACCCGCGGTGGAGATGGATCCGGCCCGCGAAGGAGGGAGGCCGGCTGGTCGGCTGGCGAAGGAGAGGCGGTGCGGCTTTGGCCCACGGAGGCGGCGGCGGCCCGCGGTGAGGAAGCCCAGGCGGGCCTCGGCCTGGCCTGGCGCCTGGAGGCCCGGCTGGAGAGGCGGCGGCCTGCAGCGGGATCTGGCGGGGGCCCGGCGCCTGGGACCTCGGTGGAGTGGGCCTGGCGGAGGAGCGGCCCACCGAGGCGGCGCTGGCGACGGGGGGGCTGCGGCCTAGGGCGGCTGGGCGACGGGCTGGAGCGATCCAGCCGCTCGGGGCGATCGGGGCCTTCGGGCGTCGCGGTGATGTGGTCCAGGCGGGACTGGCGATGCGGTCAGATCGGGCGGAGGCCCGCGGCGTTGGCCGATCGACCTGGCGACAGGCGAAGGGGAATCGGCCTGGCGAGGGAGCCAGCGATGCGGATGGATCTGGGAGGAGCGATGCGGTGCGTTGACTTCGGATCGATCTGGCGATCGATCCCAGGAACAACGGCGGCTGGCTCGATGGCTGGTTCCCTGGGGAACTGAGAAGAGACAGTGGGAGGATATTTTGGGATCTGGTTTGATCTGAAAAAAAAAATAGGGGAGAAAGCGGAAGAAGCTAGGGAAGCCAAAAATAGACCTAGGGGGTCTATTATATAGCAGATTTTTAGGGTTAGGGGGGATTTAGGTGTGCTAGGAGCCCTCCGATCGCGATCCGACGGATCCGATCGCGGGGGTAGTTTAGAAGGGCCTAGGAGAAGGTAGTGCACTGCTGTAGGGGTGTTTCTGGGACACAAAGTGAAGGCACTTTGGACCCACACGAATATCTGTTGGAAAAGCAACGGAGTCCAAACGTGACGAGATTTGAGAGGCGGGTTGCATGCAACAAAACAACAACACACAAACAACCTCGCGGCACACCGGTAACGTTACACGCCCAAACAACAAAGTAGGCCTACGGGACGCCACGAACACGTGAGGGAGCTCCGGAACGCGAAACGGACAACGGGAAGAGACGCGTGGAACCGGATGCAACCGACAACACAAATGCAATGCGATGCACATGTCTATATGATATGAATGAATGCCACACACTCACACAACAGAACGACGAAAACCCGAAAGACAAAGAACCCGTAATGGAAATAGATGAAGCCGGAGATATATTATATGCCCAAAAGGGAAAGTATTACATCCGGGGCATTACAAACTCTCCTCTACTACAAAAAGATCTCGTCCCGAGATCTAGGACTGGAAAAAGGAAGGGTTCTCGGAACGAAGATGATCTTCTCGTTCCCACGTAGCCTCTCGGTCGGTGTGATGTGACCACTTGACTTTCGGGAATTTGATGGACTTGTTGCGGGTCTTGCGTTCGGTTTCTTCGAGAATGGCAACTGGGTGCTCTCGGTAGGACAGGTCTTGTTGAAGATCAATCTCTTCAAACGGAATCATGCGCTCAGGTGCCTTGAAGCATTTGCGAAGTTGAGACACATGGAACACATCATGAACATTGGCGAAGTTTGAAGGGAGCTCAAGTTGATAGGCTAGATCGCCTCTTTTGCCAAGAATCTTGAAAGGCCCGACGTATCTAGGAGCAAGCTTTCCTTTGATACCAAATCTTTGGGTGCCTTTCATCGGAGACACACGGAGATAGACATGATCATCAATGTTGAAAGCCAAATCACGATGCTTGCCGTCATAGTAGCTCTTCTGACGCGACTGAGCGGCCTTGAGATTCTCACGTATGACTTTGCACATTTCTTCGGCTTCTGAGATCAAGTCATTGCCAAGAAGTTGACGTTCGCCTGTTTCAGACCAGTTGAGAGGGGTATGGCACTTTCTGCCATAGAGGATTTCAAACGGTGCTTTGCCTGCACTTGCTTGAAAGCTGTTGTTGTAAGAGAACTCGGCAAATGGAAGGCAGTCTTCCCATTTCATGCCAAAGGAGATGACACAGGCTCTGAGCATGTCTTCTAGAATCTGATTCACGCGCTCGACTTGACCACTAGTCTGAGGGTGAAAAGCAGTGCTGAACCTGATCTTAGTGCCCATGGCGGACTGAAAGGAGTCCCAGAACCTTGATGTGAACAAGCTTCCACGGTCTGAGGATATAACTTGAGGAATGCCATGTAGGGACACAATTCTGGAAGTGTACAGCTCTGCCAATTGAGCTGCATTGATGGATTCTTTGACTGGCAGGAAGTGAGCGACTTTGGTAAGCTTGTCGATCACCACGAAGATAGAATCATTTCCTCGCTTGGATTTAGGAAAGCCAGTGACGAAGTCCATTCAATGTGGTCGAACTTCCACTCGGGAATAGGAAGAGGTTGGAGAAGACCAGCTGGACGTTGATGTTCTGCTTTCACTCTTCTGCAAACATCACATTCATTCATGAATTGGGCAATCTCCCTTTTCATGCGTGTCCACCAGTAAGACTACTTGAGGTCTTGATACATCTTGGAACTGCCAGGATGAATGGAAAGGAGAGAATCATGAGCTTCTTCCATTATGAGCTTCCTGAGATCACCTTTGGGAACAACGAGTCTGTCCTCGAAGAACAAGGTATCTCTCTCATCAACACGGAAGCACTTGTATTTTGGAGTGCCCTTTGCAATACCATGTTTCACCTTCTTCACCATGGTATCCCTGAATTGGGCCTCACGTACTTGATCTTCCAAGGTAGGAGCAACTTGAAGATTTGCAAGAAAACCCTGCGGAACAACTTGAAGGTTGAGCTTCCTGAATGCTTCACAAAGCTCAGGCTGGCACGGCTTGATAAGAAGGCTGTTGCAATATGCCTTTCTGCTCAAAGCATCTGCAATCACATTCGCCTTGCCAAGAGTGTATTCAATGCTGGGATTATACTCTTGGATCATTTCAACCCAACGAGTCTGGCGGAGGTTCAGATGCGGCTGTGTGAAGATGTACTTCAAGCTCTTGTGATCAGTGAAGATGTCGACCTTTCTGCCCAACAACAAATGTCTCCACGTAATCAAAGCATGTACCACAGCTGCTAGCTCGAGATCATGTGTGGGATAGTTCTTCTCACTTGGCTTGAGCTCACGAGAAGTTTATGCCACAATTCTCTTATCTTGCATAAGCACACCACCAAGGCCTTGAAGAGAAGCATCACAGAATACTTCATAGGGCTTGGACTCATCTGGAGGAGTCAGAACTGGAGCAGAGACAAGCTTTTCTTTGAGAGTTTTGAATGCCACTTCACACTCTGGAGACCAAAAGTATTTGACATTCTTCTGAAGCAAGTTGGAAAGAGGCTTGGCAATCTTGGAGAAGTTCTCAACGAACCTTCTGCAATAGCTGGCAAGACCCAGAAAACTGCGGAGTTGCTTGACGTTCTGAGGAGCTTCCCAGTTGACAATTGCTTCAACTTTCTCGGGATTCACCGCAATACCGTCAGCTGAGATGATGTGGCCCAGGTACAAAACCTTATCGAGCCAAAACTCGCACTTGGAGAACTTGGCATAGAATTTATGCTCTCGGAGTCAATCAAGAACCAGACGTAAGTGCTTTTCGTGATCTTCTTCATTCTTGGAAAACACCAGAATATCATCCAGATACACAAGCACAAACTCGCCAGTATAGGGGTTGAAGATGTAATGCATCATCCTCGAAAAGGTAGGAGGAGCATTGGCGAGACCGAAGGACATGACGGTATACTCGTATGAACCGTAGCTCGTTCTGAAGGCCGTCTTGGGAATGTCTTCCTCGCGAATGCGAATTTGATGATAGCCCATTCGGAGGTCAAGCTTAGAGAACACTTTAGCTCCTTTGAGCTGCTCGAAGACTTCATTGATGTTGGGGAGCGGATATTTGTTCTTTATTGTCTTCTTGTTCAATGGCCGGTAATCAACACAGAGACGCTCCGTGCCATCTTTCTTCTTGACAAATAAGACACCACATCCCCAAGGAGAGGTACTAGGCCTGATGAGACCCATACTCTCCTGTTTATCAAGCTGCTTCTTCAATTCCTTCAATTCATCCGGAGAGAGCTTGTACGGACGCCGGCATGCTGGCTCAGTACCCGGCTCGAGTTCAATAACGAATTCCACCTGACGGTGTGGAGGTATGCCTGGAAGTTATTCAGGAAAGACGTCTTGATATTCGTTCACCACCGGAATTTGAGATATGGCATTAATTTCGCCCTTATCATTGAGAGAGAAAAGCCTGATAGTGTTATCCCTGGAGGCGAAGATAATCACATCTTCATCAGAATGAGTCATCTTGACTTCCTTTTGAGCACAATCAATGTGAGCATCATGCTGAGAAAGCCAATCCATTCCGAGGATGAGGTCAATGTCAGAATTGCCGAGAATCACCGGATTAGCCAGAAAGCGATAATCACCCATGCGAATAGAAACATTCGGAGCCACCATACTAGAACTCAATCTCTTGCCAGGTGATATGACACTCAAAGGTCTTGGCAAAGCTTCAGAGTGAACATTATTCTTGGATGCAAATGGATATGACATGAAAGAGCATGAAGCACCCGAATCAAATAACACTTTAGCAGGGATAGAGTTCACTGGAAGGTTACCCAAAATGACATCAGAAGAATTCTCCGCTTGTGCTGCATTCATCAGATTGACCCTTGCTGCCTTTGGATCATGCCTGACAATAGCTGAACTCACAGGTGGAGGAGGTGGAAGACGCTTCAGATTCGGACATCTGTTGGCATAGTGACCTTTGTGAGTGCATTTGTTGCAAGTCACTTCTGAGAGAGGACGGAAATGAGAACGACTTGACTTGGAGCCTTGAGACTGAAACTGGTTCTTCGACTTGTTGCTCGGGTTGGGTGGGTGGGAGAAACCACGTCCACCAGAGTTCTTGTAGTTGGAGTTGTTGGAGTTGTTGAAAGGAGCTCAAATCACTGGAGGAGGAGGAAGCCAGAATTTCTGATGCTTCGAGACCATCTGAGACGATGAGGAAGAGTGAACGGCATCTCGAATTCTCTTCTTAGAAGCCTCCATCTTAAGCTGAGCTGCCTCTTGTTTCAAAGCCATGTTATAGAACTTGTCGAATTCATCGGGCTCGAACAAAGTGAGAGCAAGCTGAAGTTCATCTTTGAGACCTCCACGGAACTGGTAGATTTTGCTCTTGGCATCAGGAATGTCTTGCTTAGCATAGCGGGCGAGGTTTTGGAACTTGACATTATACTGATAGACTGTCATGGAGCCCTGCTTCAGGTTGCGGAATTGCTCACGCATACCCTCGATGACACTTGTAGGAATGTGGTGCGAGCGAAAATCCTTGCAGAAATTCTCCCAAGAGATCACTTGACCTGGCCTGGAGTCTTTGTACTGCTGCCACCAATCAGCTGCTTGATCTTTGAGTTGGAAGGCTGCAAACTTCACATAATCATCTTCCTTCACGTTACTGCACTCAAAATGCTTCTTTATGTCGGTTAACCAATCTTCAGCATCAAGAGGGTCGACACAGTAACTGAAAGCTTTAGGATTGTTGGCCAAGAACTGGTTGAGAGTAGCATGGTGCTGCTGGTTGAAGAAGTTGCCTTGATTCCCTGGAACACCCTGATTAGCTTGATTAGCTTGCATCTGTTGCATCATCTGCATCAACAACTGGGTGTTCTGAGCTGTAGTCTGCATAATCGCTCTCCAAGCCTCAGGCGGAGGAGGAGGGGAAGGAGGACGTTCTGGGACCTCTTCACCCTCTGGGTTAGCATTGGGAACTTTTTTCGGAGCCATCCTGAAAGAGATGACCACGAATCAGCAATTGATTGACAAATGGTATAAGCTGAATCAATGGAATGAATTGCAACAAGTCTTCACAATAATCATTCGAACAATAGGAACGAATGAAATCATTCTAACAAGAGGAACGAATGAAATTCTCAGTTAAATGATATCATCAATATTCACGAGAAGCCACATAGGGGACAAATGGTAAAATAATAAAAAACAAGGTGCAGACGGGAACAAACACAAGAGAGGAGTTTCGTTCTAACATCTTTGTGCTGAAAGCATATGAACGCGTTACGAAAAGGTTTTGCAATCCCCGGATCAGCATAGCCAAGGACCCTTTAAGATGCAACTCCTGATCGGAACATCGGTCATATACCACTTCACTCAATGTAGAACCCCGAACTCACTAACCTGCATTCGTTGGAAGAATGCCTACGATCTACTGGATAAACCCACCTATAAATTTCCGAAAGATTCTAGTTATGCAATCAGGTGTTGGGGATACACGGGAAGCACCGCGCAATCAACTCTAAACCTACATCCAGGTGTATCCATCCTTCAATACATAACCAGTCTTTCTCGGAAATTGTTTACCTCGGACCTTCGAAAAGCATCCACTATAACAAGCTATGGCAATACTCCCGAACTACCTCCCCAATACTGGGTGATGTCGGGGTTATCTTGCCACTGGCCGTATAGGAGAGATTTTCGATGTCGGCCGTCTTAAGTATTTAGTACTGCCGCGATATGCTTGTGACGACAATACCCTGAAGCTCAACTCCCCGGGACACTGCCACAACCCCTAATGTCAGGAGGCATCGAGAACAATATTCTCGTCACAAGAACATCGAAACAATCCCAGAATACTCGCGGGATTCCTAAAAAAAAATTGTGCAATTTTTGAAGATAGGAGAGACAAGAGTAGTCGTCAGGAGTCCTCACCAGAGAGAAAGGAGATGAGAAGCAAAGAAATCCTACTCTCTGATATAATATAGGACTCAAAAAGTTTTCAGTGTGTGCCTAGACTCGACCGTCAACGATTCGATCAAACAGTGGGGGCTCCTAGGTCGGAGAAGGCTCTGAATACCAACTTGTAATGCCCAGGATGGAGTTATACCTCCTACGTGTCGAGGCACGACTTAAAGGCATAAGTCCATCCTAGAATGATCTCAAGTTTGGTAATCTTTGCACATCTCATGTAAAAGAGGGGATTGTAAACATAAATAGTTGGCTTACACTCGCCACGTCACACAAATACAATACATGTCTCAAACATCATACATTAAGAACATCACAACCCTCTAAGGGCAAAACCCAAATGTCAAGATACCAAACTTAAATAACATCCACAGGCGGATCGAATCCTAGTAGAAGTCTCCACTATTGATCATCCGGATAACGAACATAGTACCGACTACGCTCCTCGTCGAACTCCCAATCCAGCTCGGTGCCATCACCTGGACAGCTCACAGCTGGACCTGCATCTGGTGTGGTGAAGTAACTGTGAGCCACAGAGGACTCAGCAATCCCGTTCCCGGGTAACAAGACTATTTAAGCCTTGGGAGAGGATAAGGCTGAAGAAAAGAATAAGTGTCTGCAGCAGCAACTAGCAACTAGCTTACGTGACCGAGAGCGAGAAGAGAAAGCCTCAGGCGAGAAGTGATCACGAAGTGATCCTAGCTACAGGCTCAACAAACATAACCCCTCCGTGTTCAACTCCCGAATCCCTATTCGGAAATTGACGGTCACGGAACACACACTGGTAGTGTATTAGAAACATTGTGTCAAGTTATCTACAACCGGATATTAACAAGCTCCCATCTGCCACATAACCGCGGGCACGGCTTTCGAAAGTTCATAACCCTGCAGGGGTGTTCCAACTTGACCCATTACAAGCCCATGATCCGCGGAGTCGCAACTCCAAAGTGGGAAGACCCGAGTATTCTCGGAATCCCGTGCTCAAGATATACCGAACTAAGGTAAGGCTAATCCAGCAAATCCTCCCGGCGTGCCGACACCCTGATAGTAGCCGCGCGTATCTCGTCTCAGGCCACGACCGGATGAGACATCCTACGGGTTTTTCCCAGCCCTCGAGTTTCCTTGAGGTGGGCCCGCAGTCCGCTCATTTCGGACCAACACTCATGTGGAGCACTGGCCCGGGGTTGTTGATTAAGGAAAAGGGTTTATAACTCCCTATGCAAGTTTAGTTTGTTATTAGGCAAATAGTACCAATGTTGGGACTTGCTGGAAGAGACTTAGCACATAGCGGTTTATCGAGGGGGTCCCATACACCCCAACCGTGTTAGGAACGCATAATCAAGGAACATAACACCGGTTTATACGGTTCCTAACGGCAGGAGTGGAACAAATCACCAAGCAAAAGGCTTAGCCTTCCACCCTTGCCAATATATAGATGATTTCATTTTAGCATTTATATAGTGTGATAAAACCCAACCAAACTTCAACATGAAGCAAGCATCTTCGATCTTCACCTGCAACTAGCAATGCTATAAGAAGGGCTGAGCGAAGCGTACTTAGCCAAGCAACGGTTTGCGTAGGTAGGGTGGTTAAACATGGCAATGGTTACAAGTAGGAGGCTGACAAGAAGATCATGGGCATCGAGGCAAAACTATAGAGCGGAACTACTAGCAATAGGCAAAGATAGTAATGTTATCGGGGTTCGGTCATCTTGCCTGAAGAGAAGTCGTTCGGATCGTAAGAAGGGTCCTCGTGCTCAACCTCGTTGGAAACCTCGTGCTCGTACTCGTACTCGGTCTCAGCTTCCGGCTCTAAACAAAACAATCACACCAAGCACAAATCAACAAGATGCAATGCGCACTCGAAAATGATGGATGCACTAAGGATGCACACGGAGCACGGAAATTAGCACTCAAGCAAAACACCTCAAAACATGATAACAATATGATATTATGAATCTACACAGAAAATCAATCAAGTTTCATATAAGATTCGCTGAAATCGGAGTTACGGGCTAAAAGTTATGCCTGAAACAAGAAATGAGCGAAAGCTGAAAATTACAGCAACATAGCAACTTCGGAGTACAAAATAATTAAGCTACTATACTCAAACAACATGGCAAAGGACATGAACATAGACTAGACATATCCTACAGCAATTAAGTCCAAAGGTGCACCCCCAAAGGAGTCACGGATCAATAGCAATGAGCTTGGACATATTGAACTTGACAATAAATTCTGGCAGCAGAATTTTATTGAAACTTTGGAGCAAAAGATAAACATGCTACAGCCACTTAAATAGGCATGTGAGAACATGAATGGAAAGCCAACAATATATACTACAAGGAACAGTCAAGATCCACTCCAAAACTAACATGCTTTGTCCTAGAACATCACTCAAACATGGCATCGGAACGTTACAGATTTCAGACTTTGTGAAAATCCACTAAGTCCTAAAACAGCAATTTCATCATGTCATCTAAAAGAGCATGTTTAAGTCACCTCGAAACTAAACATGGCAAGTGGTAAGCACCTCATCAAAGTACACATGAAGGTGGTTCCGAAACATACAAGCATGCATCATTGAGGTAAACACAACGATAGCAACGAGCTCAACAAGATGGCATTTCATAACAAGTGAAACAACATCACAGCCACATGGCACTTTGCAACGATGATAAACATGGCAAGAATAAATCTATCATGCTACCTACCACATATAACATGTAGAGCATGGCAAGACGAACACGTGGACATGTCATTTGCATCATTCGGACAAACGAGCTAAAAGATATCACATGGCAAAGATGACATAAAAACATCACATAGCAGCAGTTTATATCACGATGCACTCTTGCAACATAAAATTAAGCACCTAGATGATCTCTAACATGCATGACACCAAAAGATAAAACGTAGTGCTAATCACCACGAACGTCTGGACATGCTATTTGCGCGAATCGGACAAACACACACAAAGTTAGAGCAGTTTGAAATTAGCATCAGACAGGTAAACAAACAGGGACTTAGGAGGAAAAGAGGTCAACCTCTCTCTCAGATCTGGAAAAAAAACACACGGGCTGGACCCGCGGTGGAGATGGATCCGGCCCGCGAAGGAGGGAGGCCGGCTGGTGGGCTGGCGAAGGAGAGGCGGTGCGGCTTTGGCCCACGGAGGCGGCGGCGGCCCGCGGTGAGGAAGCCCAGGCGGGCCTCGGCCTGGCCTGGCGCCTGGCGGCCCGGCTGGAGAGGCGACGGCCTGCAGCGGGATCTGGCGGGGGCCCGGCGCCTGGGACCTCGGTGGAGTGGGCCTGGCGGAGGAGCGGCCCACCGAGGCGGCGCTGGCGACGGGGGGGCTGCGGCCCAGGGCGGCTGGGCGACGGGCTGGAGCGATCCAGCCGCTCGGGGCGATCGGGGCCTTCGGGCGTCGCGGTGATGTGGTCCAGGCGGGACTGGCGATGCGGTCAGATCGGGCGGAGGCCCGCGGCGCTGGCCGATCGACCTGGCGACGGGCGAAGGGGAATCGGCCTGGCGAGGGAGCCAGCGATGCGGATGGATCTGGGAGGAGCGATGCGGTGCGTTGACTTCGGATCGATCTGGCGATCGATCCCAAGAACAGCGGCGGCTGGCTCGATGGCTGGTTCCCTCGGGAACTGAGAAGAGACAGTGGGAGGATATTTTGGGATCTGGTTTGATCTGAAAAAAATAGGGGAGAAAGGGGAAGAAGCTAGGGAAGCCAAAAATAGACCTAGGGGGTCTATTATATAGCAGATTTTTAGGGTTAGGGGGGATTTAGGTGTGCTAGGAGCCCTCCGATCGCGATCCGACGGATCCGATCGCGGGGGTAGTTTAGAAGGGCCTAGGAGAAGGTAGTGGACTGCTGTAGGGGTGTTTCTGGGACACAAAGTGAAGGCACTTTGGACCCACACGAATATCTGTTGGAAAAGCAATGGAGTCCAAACGTGACGAGATTTGAGAGGCGGGTTGCACGCAACAAAACAACAACACACAAACAACCTCGCGGCACACCGGTAACGTTACACGCCCAAACAACAAAGTAGGCCTACGGGACGCCACGAACACGTGAGGGAGCTCCGGAACGCGAAACGGACAACGGGAAGAGACGCGTGGAACCGGATGCAACCGACAACACAAATTCAATGCGATGCACATGTCTATATGATATGAATGAATGCCACACACTCACACAACAGAACGACGAAAACCCGAAAGACAAAGAACCCGGAATGGAAATAGATGAAGCCGGAGATATATTATATGCCCAAAAAGGAAAGTATTACATCCGGGGCATTACAGCCCTGGCATCGGACCCTCCTTCAGCGCATGAGGGGAGCCCCCACGCGGCTTCCCGGTGCACCCCTCCTACCTGAGGCGAACCGGCGCCCGTGGGCATGCTGCCGTAGGACGATCTACCTGCAATTCGGAGTTAGCGTGACATGTTCCAAAGATATTGGTTGTAACTGGGAGCCGTTGTTGTCAAATGTGTTGGCAGGGCACCAGGTTAGCTCCTGAGGGGCCCTAGTCTCGCGTAGCCTTGACGATCTTGACACCCAGGCTGACTAGGAGGCAAGTTAGCTTGTTGATGGTGGCAAAAAGGCGTCGGGGGCCATTGGCCTAAAGCTAGCATCCGGTTCCCCCATTCTCCCGACTACCATCACCGAAGCCTGGTGAGGCCGTCTGGGGAGTGGATCTTCGTGGCGACTCCTGGGGGCAGCCCATCCTGGTCGGACTTCGAGAAGTCACCTCTTGGCACTGATTGCAGGGCCCTCCGGATCCCTCCGAAAGGACAAGCAGACACAACATGAGCAGGCGCAAATCCCTGGCGGTGGTCGTGACGCAGGTAGGAAACAAAAAGGCTCCGCGCCCCCGCAAGCAGCGTCGAGCAGTTCGGCGACCCGGTTAAGAAAGGCGCCATGGTTGCCTTCCGCAAGCCGACAATGCAACAATTCGCATGTCACGAGAAGCACGGACCACGCGTTCATCAGTCCCTAACGAGTGCGCGTGGAGGATGCCGAGGTGTATTTGGAGGACAGCCCGGAGGTGCGATGACGATGCCGCGGGGGTGAGGGAAGCAGCGGATCCCACTGCTGACGGGCGGCGACGCCAACAGCAACGTTAATCGCAGGGAGCATGGGGTGGTGACGAGCTCCATGATCGAAAGGCGCCGCCTGGATGTCGGGAGTGGCCCAACGCTGAAGACGAGCTCGGGACGCCTCCGGCATGGACGCGATGGAGAGAGAGAGCTAAACGCGGTTAACGAAGGAGCAAGAATCTCAACACGCCCCTACCTGGCGCACCAAATGTTAGATTCAAGGGCTCCTCAAACTCAAAGAGGTTCGGATTTTGGGGCGTGTGCGAGGAATCGCTTCTCCGACACGCGCCGCTTGGTAAGGGTAAGGGCCTGGCTAACAGAGGATTGGGAGCTAGGCGAGAGGGAAGCACACATCAATTTTCCCAGGTTCGGGCCACCTTGCGGTCTAAAACCCTACTCCTACATTGTGGTGGATTGGCCTCAGGAGGGGGTGGATATGAACTATGACCGTGGAAGAGCTACCTCGGGAGGGCTCGAGTGGTGTATGTTGGTTCGATCTCCCCCCCTCTACCGCGGATGCTAGTCACTATTTATGGTGGCCTCGGTCCTCTTCCCGCATCATTTGGGCGGGAAGGAATCCCACATGGCCAATTTTGAAGGGGTCAAGAGGTACACCTTATCCTGACAAAAAGGTGGTCTTTGCCTGTAAAGTCTCTGATCGTGATGCAGGGATTGGCTGGGCGATGACGTTCATCCTGCCGAGCTCGTGGTCTTGGCCTTGTCGCAATGGAACGGCAACCTTTGGGGATTACTTCGGAACCCTCGTTCGTCCTTGCCTCCTTAGCATCGAAGAGGAAATTGTCCCCTCTGCGCGTACTGGCGCCCGCCTGGCTGTAGTCGACATGGCTCACGTCACTGTGCCCTCATGAGGAGGGGCACTCGCATAGGAATCTCCGCCCCTCGGGAGGAAGCTTGCGGAGCCGCTCCCCTGGAGGTCTTGGCACGCCTTCCCTCGCGAGGGCAAGGCCCCCTCGTGAGGTTTCTTCTCGAGCAGTCTTGAAACTGGGCCCTACTGGGCCGTTGTGAAGCCATTTGTCGGGCCACAAGCAGGCAGGTCTGGGTACCCTGGTTACCAGAACACCGACACAACCTCCTATACTTAGGTTTAGAACACAACTTATGATCTAATGTAGATCAACTCCGTACTAAATACATCATCATCAATACAATCAAAGCATGACATAGGATACTACTGATACGTCTCCAACGTATCTATAATTTTTTATTGTTCCATGCTATTATTTATGATGTTTTGGATGTTTAATGGGCTTTGTTATACACTTTTATATTATTTTTGGACTAACCTATATTAACCCAAAGGCCCAGTCCAGATTGCTGTTTTTTTGCCTATTTCAGGGTTTTACTGAAAAGGAATATCAAACGGAGTCCAAACGGAATGAAACTTTCGGGAGAGATATTTTAGGAGCGATATCTTCACGGGAGACTTGAGAACCACGAAATTGGGCACACGTGGCATCCACGAGGGTGGGGGGCGCGCCCCCTGCCTCGTGGGTCCCATGTTGGTCCCCCGATGCCCTCCTTCCTCCTATATATATATCCATGTACCCCGAAAACATCAGAAGAGAAGAGAAAACCCTAATTCCACCATCGCAACCTTCTGTTCCCGTGAGATCCCATCTTGGGGCCTGTTCCGGAGCTCCGCCGGAGGGGGGGGATCTACCATGGAGTGCTTCTACATCAACACCATTGCCTCACCATGAGTTGTGAGTAATTTACCACAGACCTTCGGGTCCATAGTTAGTACCTAGATGGCTTCTTCTCTCTCTTTGGATCTCAATACCAAGTTCTCCTCGGTCTTTGAGGAGATCTATTCGATGTAATCTCTTTTTGCGGTGTGTTTGTCGAGATCCGATGAATTGTGGGTTTATGATCAAGATTATCTATGAGAAATATTTGGTTCCTTTCTGAATTATTTTATGTATGATTATAATATCCTTGCAAGTCTCTTCGAATTATTGGTTTGGTTTGGCCTACTAGATCTATAGTTCTTGCAATGGGAGAAGTGCTTGGCTTTGGTTCCATCTTGCAGTGTCCTTTCCCAGTGACAGTAGGGGCAGCAAGGCACGTATTGTATTGTTGACATCGAGGATAAAAAGATGGGGTTTATATCATATTGCTTGAGTTTATCCATCTACATCATGTCATCTTGCTTAAGGCGTTACTCTGTTCTTATGAACTTAATACTATAGATGCATGCTGGATAGCGGTCGATGTGTGGAGTAATAGTAGTAGATGCAGAATCGTTTCGGTCTACTTGTCACGGACGTGATGCCTATATATAATGATCATGCCTAGATATTCTCATAATTATTCGCTTTTCTATCAATTGCTCGACAGTAATTTGTTCACCCATCGTAGAATTCTGCTATCATGAGAGAAGCCACTAGCGAAACCTATGCCCCCCGGGTCTATTCTCAACATAACAATCTACAGTCTACTTTACTTTACCATTTTTACTTTCTGTTCTTATATCCAAAAATACCAAAAATATCAAACTATCATATCTATCAGATCTCACTTTCGTAAGTGACCGTAAAGAAATTGACAACCTCTTATCGCGTTGGCTGCGAAGTTCTTATTTGTTTGTGCAGGTGCGAGGGACTCACGTGTGGTCTCCTACTAGATTGATACCTTGGTTCTCAAAAACTGAGGGAAATACTTACGCTAATGTGCTGCATCACCCTTCCACTTCGAGGGAATACAACGCAAGCTCGAGAAGTAGTAAGAAGAATTTCTGGCGCCGGTGCCGGGGAGGCTTACGCAAAAGTCATATACCAAGTACCTATCACAAACCCTTATCCTTCGCATTACATTTATTTGCATCTCATTTTATTCACCCTTCTTTTTGCCGTGTGTTTATCTTTCGCCTTTCTGTTTGCTTGTGTTGCCATGTGCCCTCTATTTGCTTGCATCTTTGCTTGCTAAAACTCTATTGATATGGATCCACTTAAAGTGTTCTACTTGGATAATCTTCGATCCTTATGCGCTCGTGCTGAGACCCCAACTAGCCTAGTTGATGGGAAATCTTTAGATGAGCATGCTCATTTTGTGCGTCACCGTTTGTTTGAAAAGGGGAGACTCTTATGGGATGAAATAAACAGATTGCTATGTTATGCTTGGAATCTTTGTGAAATTTGTGATTTTACTTGTTGCTTTAAGAACCCTAAAAAACACCTCCCCTACCTATGTGAGTTTAATGATAATGAATTCTTATCTTCTTATGCAAAGGGTGTTTATAGTTACTATGATATCAAACAAATTGAAGAATTTGTTGCTTTTAAGGGTGCTTATGAAGTTGCTTCTTTGATTGAAAAGTATGATATTACTCTCGATGAATCCGAAATTTTTGACATACTTAAATATTGCTTTGAAAACTATGCTCATAATGTCTATGTCAAAGAATTTATTGAAAGAATGACCGCTGCTTTGAAAGAAAATAATGATATGCATGAATCTATAGATAATTATGATTCCGATGATTTGATTGAAATATCCCTTGATGAACATGATTCTTGCTATTCTTGTCGCCATGATGCCAATATTTATGAAGATGAATTTGCTATAGTTCCTTATGTTAAACATGAGATCGTTGCTATTGCACCATACTTGATAGTTCCTTCGATGAAAAGCATGATTGAAATGATGTTATTATAAGTTCTATTAATGTAAATTGTGCTAATGAGATGCCAAACCCTAAGCTTGGGGATGCTTATTTTGCTATGCCCACTACTTGTTGCAATGATCATGATTGGGGTGATGCTTCTTACGATCTTGAAAACTTATTTAAGCCCCATGATATATATGAGATTGATAATAATGTTGGCAATAATATTGAAAGTGGGTTTGGAAGTGTGTCAACTTTAGATCCCACATATTTGGAGAATGTTCAATCTTATGATTTTTTTTGATAAAAGTGGGTTTGGAGAGGTCATGACTTTAGTTAATATTAATCCCACTATTTTTGGAAGAGTGTCAACTTCGCATGCATGTGGATCGTGTTGAGAATATGTTATGTGATAGCTATATTGTTGAATTTGCTTATGACCCTACATGCAATTATTATGAGAGAGGAAAATATGGTGGTAGAAATTTTCATGTTACTAAATTACCTCTCGTTATGTTGAGATTGCTATTGTTTCTTTCTTCTTCCTTGCATATATTAGATCTTGCTTGTCTTGCTAATTTTTTCCCCTATAAAATGCCTATGCATAGGAAGTATGTTGGAATTAGATGTGTTTGTCACATGTTTTATGATGCTCTCTTTGTGCTTCAATTCTTATCTTTCGTGTGAGCATCATTAAATTCTCAAGCCTATCTTAATGGCTATAAAGAAAGAGCTTGTTGGGAGGCAACCCAATTTTATTTTATTTGTTTTTGCTTCTGTTTAGGAATAAATATTGCATCTAGCTTCTGTTTAGATGTGGTTTTGTGTTTTAATTAGTGTTTGTGCCAAGTAGAACCTTTGGGAAGACTTGTGTGAAGTTTATATGATCTTGCTGTAAAAAACAGAATCGTTAGCGCTCACTAGAATAGTCACCAGATTTTACTAGAGAGTGCTATTTAGTTGATTCTTTTTGCAGATGATTAATAGACAAATTCCGCACGTTTACAAATTTATTTCAATTTGTTTGGAGTTACAGAAGTATGCGAAAGTTACATATTACTACAGACTGTTCTGTTTTTGACAGATTATGTTTTTCGTGTGTTGTTTGCTTATTTTGATAAATCTATGAGTAGTATTGGAGGATATGAATCATAGAGAAGTTGGAATACAGTAGGTTTAACACCAATGTAAATAAAGAATGAGTTCATTACAGTACCTTTGAGTGGTGGTTTGTTTTCTTATACTAACAGAGCTCACGAAATTTTTGGCTAAGTTTTGTGTTGTGAAGTTTTCAAGTTTTGAGTATTGCTTTGCTGGACTACGGAACAAAGAGTGGCAAGAGCCTAAGCTTGGGGATGCCCAAGGCACCTCAAGGTAAAATTCAAGGACAACCAAAAGCCTAAGCTTGGGGATGCCCCGGGAAGGCATCCCCTCTTTCGTCTTCATCTATCGGTAACTATACTCGGGACTATATTTTTATTCACCACATGATATGTGTTTTACTTGGAGCGTCATGTATGATTTGAGTCTTTGCTTGTTAGTTTTCCACAATTATCCTTGCTGGACACACCTTTTTTAGAGAGATAAATATGGCCTAGGAATTGTTAGAACACTCTATGTGCTTCACTTATATCTTTTGAGCTAAATAGTTTGCTCTAGTTCTTCACTTATATCTTTTAGAGCACGGTGGTGATTTTATTTTGTAGAAATTGTTGATCTATCATGCTTCACTTATATCCTTTTGAGAGTCTATTAGAACATCATGGTAATGTGCTTTGGCTATAAAACTAGCCTTAACATGGTAGGCATCCAAGATGAATGTAGTAAAAAGTTTCATACAAAGTGCATTGAATATGATGAGAAGTTTGATACTTGATAATTGTTTTGAGATATGAGGATAGTGATATTAGAGTCATGCTAGTGGATTTATTATGAAATTGAGAAATACTTGTGTTAAAGTTTGTGATTCCCGTATCATGCACGTATGGTGAACCGCTATGTGACGAAGTTAGAGCATGAGGTATTTGTAGAGTGTCATCCTTTGTGTGGAGGTCGGGGGCACGCGATGGTTAAATACTACCAACCTCCCCCCTAGGAGCATGCGTTGATTGCATTGTTTTGATGACTCATAAATTTTTGCAATAAGTATATGAGTTCTTTATGACTAATGTTGAGTCCATGGATTATACAAACTCTCACCCTTCCACCATTGCTAGCTTCTCTTGTACCGCGCAACTTTCGCCAGTACTATACACCCACCATATACCTTCCTCAAAAAAGCCACCATATCTACCTATCATGGCATTTCCATAGCCATTCCGAGATATATTGCCATGCAACTTTCCACCATTCCGTTCATATGACACGCTTCATATTGTCATATTGCCATGCATGATCATGTAGTTGACATCGTATTTTTGGCAAATTCACCATGCATAATTTTTCATACATGTCACTCTTGATTCATTGCACATCCCGGTACACCGCCGGAGGCATTCATATAGAGTCATACTTTGTTCTAGTATCGAGTTGTAATATCGAGGTGTAAATCAATATATATGTGATGATCATCATTATTAGAGCATTGTCCCAAAGAAAAAAAGGAAAGGCCAAGAAAAAGAAAGGCCAAAAAAAAGAAAAAAAGGGAAAAGAAAGAAAAAAAGAAAAAAAGAAAAAAAAAGAAAAGAAAAAGGGACAATTGCTACTATCTTTTTCCACACTTGTGCTTCAAAGTAGCACCATGTTCTTCATGATAGAGAGTCTCATGTTTAGTCACTTTCATATGCTAGTGGGTATTTTCATTATAGAACTTGTCTTGTATATTCCAACGATGGGCTTCCTCAAATGCCATAGGTCTTCATGAGCAAGCTAGTTGGATGCACACCCACTTAGTTTCTTTTGTTGAGATTTCATACATTTTAGCTCTAGTGCATCCGTTGCATGGCAATCCCTACTCACTCACATTGATATCTATTGATGGGCATCTCCATAGCCCGTTGATATGCCTAGTCAATGTGAGACTATCTCCCTCCTTTTTGTCTTCTCCACAACCACCACTCTATTCCACCCATAGTGCTATATCCATGGCTCACACTCATGTATTGCGTGAAAGTTGAAAGGTTTGAAAGAATTGAGTATGA
Organism: Secale cereale; assembly: GCA_902687465.1. Lineage (NCBI taxonomy): Eukaryota > Viridiplantae > Streptophyta > Magnoliopsida > Poales > Poaceae > Secale > Secale cereale. Next base: position 419,936,587 of record LR738712.1, read on the forward strand.
AAACAAGTGCTTGGCTGAAACCGGGGTTGTGCATGATATGAATATTTTGTGTGATGAAGAGGGAGCATAGCCAGACTATATGATTTTGTTGGGATAACTTTCTTTAGCCATGGTATTTTGAGAAGACATGATTGCTTTGTTAGTATGCTTGAAATATTATTATTTCTTATGTCAATATAGACTTTTTGTCTTGAATCTTACAGATTTGAACATTCATGCCACAATAAAAAGAATTACATTGAAAATTATGTTGGTTAGCATTCCACATCAAAAATTCTATTTTTATCATTTACCTACTCGAGGACGAGGAGGAATTAAGCTTGGGGATGCTTGATATGTCTCCAACGTATCTATAATTTTTTATTGTTCCATGCTATTATTTTTGATGTTTTGGATGTTTAATGGGCTTTGTTATACACTTTTATATTATTTTTGGGACTAACCTATTAACCCAAAGGCCCAATCCAGATTGCTGTTTTTTGCCTATTTCAGGGTTTTACAGAAAAAAAATATCAAACGGAGTCCAAACGGAATGAAACCTTCGGGAGAGATATTTTTGGAGCAATATCTTCACGGGAGACTTGAGAACCACGGAATAGGGCACATGTGGCGTCCAAGAGGGTGGGGGCGCGCCCCCCTATAGGGCGTGCCCCCTGCCTCGTGGGCCCCACGTTGGTCCCCCGATGCCCTCCTTCCTCCTATATATATCCATGTACCCTGAAAACATCATAAGAGAAGAGAAAACCCTAATTCCACCGCCGCAACCTTCTGTTCCCTCGAGATCCCATGTTGGGGCCTGTTCCGGAGCTCCGCCGGAGGGGGGATCTACCATGGAGTGCTTCTACATCAACACCATCGGCTCACCATGAGTTTTGAGTAGTTTACCACAGACCTTCGGGTCCATAGTTAGTACCTAGATGGCTTCTTCTCTCTCTTTGGATCTCAATACCAAGTTCTCCTCGGTCTTCGAGGAGATCTATTTGATGTAATCTCTTTTTGCGGTGTATTTGTCGAGATCTGATGAATTGTGGGTTTATTATCAAGATTATCTATGAGAAATATTTGGTTCCTTTCTGAATTCTTTTATGTATGATTATAATATCCTTGCAAGTCTCTTCGAATTATTGGTTTGGTTTGGCCTACTAGATTTATAGTTCTTGCAATGGTAGAAGTGCTTGGCTTTGGTTCAATCTTGCAGTGTCCTTTCCCAGTGACAGTAGGGGCAGCAAGGCACGTATTGTATTGTTGCCATCGAGGATAAAAAGATGGGGTTTATATCATATTGCTTGAGTTTATCTCTCTACATCATGTCATCTTGCTTAAGGCGTTACTCTGTTCTTATGAACTTAATACTCTAGATGCATGCTGGATAGTAGTCGATGTGTGGAGTAATAGTAGTAGATGCAGAATCGTTTCGGTCTACTTATCACGGACGTGATGCCTATATATAATTATCATGCCTAGATATTCTCATAATTATTCGCTTTTCTATCAAATGCTCGACAGTAATTCGTTCACCCAGCGTAGAATTCTGCTATCATGAGAGAAGCCACTAGCGAAACCTATGCCCCCGGGTCTATTCTCAACATATCAATCTACAATCTACTTTACTTTACCGTTTTTAATTTCTGTTCTTATATCCAAAAATACCAAAAATATCAAAGTATCATATCTATCAGATCTCACTTTCGTAAGGGACCATAATGGGATTGACAACCCCTTATCGTGTTGGCTGCGAAGTTCTTAATTGTTTGTGCAGGTGTGAGGGACTCGCGCGTGGTCTCCTACTAGATTGATACCTTGGTTCTCAAAAACTGAGGGAAATACTTACGCTACTGTGTTGCATCACCCTTTCCTCTTTGAGGAAATACAATGCAAGCTCGAGAAGTAGCAACTACTACTTTGTGAGGGCCCAAAACTGGGTAAATAGTGTCCCCTTTGTTTCATGTTACCCGTAGATCTGACATCCACAGCTCGGGAATGTAGGATCGGAGAAGATGGCTATAAAGGGGGGGGGGATGGGTGAATAGACTCTTAACTAGCCAAAGGTGCTTTTTAGTTTTCTTGAAACTTAGACAGATTTTTGCACTAGTTATCTTGACACCAAAACTTTCTACACATGCATATCTAGAGATCGAACAATGGAAATAGTAAAGCATGCAATTGTGTAGAAGGTAAAGGGTAGAGTTGGAAGATCAAACACGATGAGGACACGATGATTTTTAGTGTGGTTCCGATAGGTGGTGCTAACGTACATCCACATTGGTGGATACATCAACACACGACACTACAAAAAATAGACTTCCGTGATGATACGTGTTTGTCACAGTAGGTCACGTTTTCTGTCATGCATGTACATCCACGACAAATTTATGACAGAATCAAGATAGTCATACCTGTGCTATCGTAGAAGTGTTCCATGACATTACCAAAATTATCATCACGGAAGTATCCACTTCCATGACGATAAATCGTGCGTCATAGAAGTGCTTTCGTCAAGGTTGACCGACACGTGGCATCCACCGTAACAGAACGCCGTTAAGCTATCGGGTCCGGTTTTGGATCCGATAACCCGCTAACGGCCCCGACCAATGGGGATTTTCCATGTGTAAAATCATCATTGGCTGGAGGAAACACGTGTCGGCTCACCGTTGGGACAGATGTCATCCACTCATTGGACCCAAAGCGCCTATGATACGCCGACACGTGGCACGGCCCAACACAGGCCCATTCTTATGAAAAGGCTGGCCCGTTTGACTTGGTCAAAAGGTGGCGGGCCGGCCCACAGCAAGCCAGTTAACGGCCTGTTCGCATATATCCCATTTATCGACCGCTAACCCAGGGCCCGTTTACGGCCTATCCGAATTAGGCCCAGTAGCATCATCTGGGCCGTCCAATATAATTCCAGCCCATTTTAAGTTCTGGCCCATGTATGGCCCATGACATCTTTCAGCCCATATGAGGCCCTTATTACTCTCGGCCCATTAACGGCCCGTGGTAAAACTGGCCCGTAATGAATAGTGTGTCACTTTATACCCATTAACGACATGTGGTGAAACTGGCCCGTAATGAACAGTGTATCACTTTATACCCATTAACGGCCTGTTATTCCGTTGGGACATTTCCGGCCCATGTTATCTTTCGGCCTTCTTGGGGCCCATTTATTCTTGGGCACATTTCCACATTCGTTTACTTACGGCCCGTTAATGTCATTTTCTGCTTGTGGGCCAAATTCAGCCCGTTTGTGGCCCGTTAGTACATTGGGCCGTTTTCATAGCGTCATCAAAATACGGCCGATTAACGATGACTCGTTATGGTTGGCCCATGAACGGACGATTTCAACTCTAGCCCATTTACGACCATAATGTGGTCTGTTATTGGCCCATGTTTGGCGAACCGATCATACGGCCCGTAGAGGGCCCATTGATGATATGGCCCATTGAAGGCCCATTGTGTCTACAACCCGTATGAGGCCCATTGTTTCTACGCCACGTAGAAGGCCCATTGTTTTTTTGAAAGAAAGAAGGCCCATTGTTTCTACGACCCTTAGAAGGCCCACTGTTTCTACGGCCCGTAGGAGGCCCATGTTGACTACAGCCGATGGGCATCAAAGTTCGCCACCAGTGCAAATATAGGGAACACCCTACACTATACAAAAATGGCTCGCTATTTTCTTCAACCGGTGGCTGCACGTTAAGAACATTTTTTTATCGCACCAAAACAAATTACAACTATAAAACAAAAGGAAGGCTGGCATAAAAGTTAACAGTCTAGCAGATAAATGCACCACCAGAAGTTCAGAAGCTCAGTTCATTTGACCTGACTGTTACGTTTTCATGCTGTATTGTCCGATGGAGCACCATAACCTTCGCCTTTAGTTCTCCTAGGCTCCTGAACAACGTAGCAAATGTCTGGTAGTCTGGTTTCAAAACCATGCATATCTTGACAACATCGAACAGTGTCTCTCCTTGTTTCACCAAGGATCTCTGTTAGGGAATGGACTTGTGTCTGGAGCGCAGATACAACATTGTTTTGCGCTTGCATATCTTGATCATGAGGCAGTTTGGGCAAGGTTGCCTTAACAACCAAGCCAGTATTACGTAGGAACGTGCTTTTGGCACTGTTAGTGGACAGGTACTGACCCACTGTAGCAAGAGCTGACATTGCGGTTATAGTTGCCTCACCACCTTCAGAAGGTGGCGGTTCCACCATTTTTTTCATAGCTCGCTGAAAAGTTGAGGTTTTACATTAGTAGTACCAGAACAGACGATATTAAGGAGGCAACAAAACCAAACAAAATAGCTTTGGTCTATATACAGAAGTTATTCTGGTGAACCCATGTAAAATAATAGTTACATTTTATTGCAAAGTATATAATAAAACCAGGTTCCAAACATATGACCATGTACCATCGCTAATGTATTGTCTATTTCTTCACATTGTATTGAGGGCTAAGGATAAAGAGACAAAGTTTATAATACGGTAAGCATAGTATGACATCATTCATAGCACAAAACAACTGAGAACAGACAAACATGCAATTGTAACGTTGTGTGGGCAAGTCCAGCACAGAACTAGATTACAGGTCAAGATCAAAGGAACATCACTCCTCTCTTTTAAACCTTGTAAGGTGCAATGATACGCTAATACAATTGTGTATAAAATTGAAAAGAGTAATAGACATTGGCTGCAAACCATGCAGTTCAAGGCACGAGTCAGAGTAAGTAGTAGTTAAAAGGCATGAGGATTAAGGACTTAGAACAGCGGCTTTGACTGGTGTAGTCATGCCCTTCTTATTGCTGGTGTGCCAGTCCTTGAAGATTTCCACAACATTTGGTTCAGGTACTTTTTGGTCCTTGCGGGCTTTTCCCTGCATTTGGAACAAGTCAATATAGATCTGATAATATGGTACAACGAAAAGAGTGAAACAACAACTAATTACAAGAGCCTCGCAGTGCGCAATATAGCTACGAGATCATGTCGTCTGTTGGAATTTCACTTTCGTACGGTTGGCCTTGTTCTTTGAACAATTCACCTACAAGAAGATAGATTTGTGTGGCACATGCGTAAATAGTACTTCAACATGTGATATGATCACATATATATAATATACCTGATACTTCGGATCGGACCAGTGTTTAACAAGGCCTCTCCAGTCTTCATCAGATATATTTTCCACTGGAGATGTTTGGGCAAGTTCACTGTTAGCCTTGCCTTCAAAGTGAGTTTTCCTCAAGTTATACCAATACTGTCGCAGAGAAGACTTGAAAACATGGGTGCAAGCTTGTCTGGTTGCATCATCTTGGCTATCCAACTTGAACCTCATCTGTTGAAAATTATGGGAGTCTCATTATTAGCAACCTAGAAAGTATTAGACAGAGCAAGACGATATTACTAGTTTCCATACATAACCATACTTACAGATAAATAGTCGAGGAAGGTGTTGCACTGGATTTCATCTTTGTCATTCCTGTACTGAATCCATGTTGGGAGGATACGTACATGACACCTAACAGCAACCGCTGCTTCTGATACTAACTTTGCTGACTCTGTAGCATCACGTGGGCTTTTTAAACCTGCCTCAAAACGGATGTCCATTCTTCCTCCTCTAGATTTAGTTAACCTATCGAGCATTATCCCTGATGTTTGTTTCCTCTTGCGCCTTGGTGCTAGTCCAACAACAAACATAGGAAGTGTTAGTGTACATTAGACTGTGAGACTACATATAAAGAAGCATGCAACTGTAACTTGACTCCAGCAACTACCTTCTTGCTGTTGAAGCTCACAAAGTTCATCTGATCTTGCCAACTCATCTTGTGTCAATAGTGCTTCGGAAGTAGTGTCAGGTGGCAAGGGAGCTTGGGAACATGCTGCTAGCTGAGTTGACCAACGAGTAAATCGTGCAGCTGGTGGTACTGTGGAAGGTGTTGCAACAACTAGGGTTGTCTCTGCTTGTTCGGTGGTAGTTATTTGTTTCTGTTTGGCTTGTTCTGCAACTCGTGTAGCACGGGATACCCTGTCGGTACAATTTTCCGCTGGACTTTGACCTTCTATTGCACCATCAGTACTAGCAGAATCTGCAGGATTGTTTCGCTTCCGTTTCCCTGTCGTTCTGTCTTGCTTCCTCTTGCTCTGTGCCATGTTAAGTCAAGCCGACAAGAAAAATGAATATCAATTTAGTTCTTCAGAACAAATGTACTTTTATGTAAGACCATGGTGTGATAGACAGATATTGTATGTTCTAGAAACAAGAAAACGTGTCTTAGTCACAAGTATAATGTGTAAAGTAAGCAGATGAAATTCAACAAAATTAGAAGCAATACAAGCTAGACATCATACATAACATGCAACCACATATAACAGTGCCAAGTTAGAGGGAGCACCTGTGATGGTGCACTAGGGGAGACGTGCTCATCACCAACACATCTACGTTGAGTGTCTATGCATGTGTTGTCTTGGAAATCATCTTGGGGGGATGGAGGAGTAGAATCTGTAGAGGCCCTCCATTTGGAAGGAGCACCTTCATCCGCTGTTGTAGTGACCACGATCCGAATGGACCGAAGTCTCTGTGCTTTGTGTCATCCCTGGATCGGTAATGCTGACACACAGTACTTGAAGGATTTATAATAGAGTAGCTGCCGGGACCCCGACTTAGAAGTCGAGATCATCGAGTGCACGTGTATAGTGATCCCAGAGATCAATGCTCACTGAACACACATAAGCTGAATAACAAGAGTCTTACATCCATACATGTCGTCTTACACAAATTAAGGCCATTATGGCCAAGTCTTACATAGGTAAAGCCTCACGGGCTGAATAGCAAATAACTTAAGTAGCGGAAGTCTTCGATGATAGGTAGAACCCATGCCATCTGCCTTAACCCTACATGCATTCTGACTGGGATAGCGTCCTAGTTCGCATGTTCGTCTCCAAAGAACTCTTCCTCAAATTCATGTTCCTCCATGCCTGGCCAATTAAATAACCAGTGGCAAGCCAATGAGTACTTTGAATGTACTCGCAAGCAACCCATGATGTGGTTCAAAGTAACAATGCAATTGAACAATAATGAGCAATCTAGCAATGGTTAGAATAAATATTCTATCATCAAGTGTATGCATCAACGAGTTCACGTAACCCCGAAAACAGGTTACCAATATCAACATGAATATGATTCAACTCATCGAGTCAAGTCACCACCTTGACTCGTCATTCACACACTTTCACCGATGAAGTAAAATTCTGGACATAGTTTAAGTAGCACCACCCAACTGTCCATGACCGTGGACACGGCTATTCGAATAGTTTTACACTCTGCAGAGGTTGCACACTTTACCCACAAGATCCGGGAAGCTTTCGTGTCACCCACGATCCCGCAGTACCTCAAGTACTCGGGGGAAGCACCCGGTCATTATCTTTCCTTAGACGACACTAACATAGAGTCCACTCGTTGGTACACGGCCCTCGGGTACAAACAATAGATCACGGGACTTACCCTAATTTCAATGTCACGCGTACCCGAAGGGACCAACGGTGTGTCCGGTGCCCTGTAAAAACAGTCATGGACATCTATCCAAGCACGACCCCGTCCCGGGAAAGACCTCAAGTCTTCTCGTCACTAGTAATGCGGGCACCATGCTAGTATCGACCTAAGTAATCAATAAAGCCCCGTCCCATAAGGGGTAGTGTGGTTGCACATGTTTGGTTGGGACGGTAGTCACACATAAATCTAATCCATTATTTCACCCATGCACAAGATTTTACCGGCACATCACTTCTTCCTCAAGTGATGACCTAACTCAACATCACCCTCGGGCATTAGGGGCACCCGATGGGGTTTATGCAAGATTTCAACCACAAAGGTTTCATGTCACACATGCATCACTAAGCATTACTACTAACTATTTGCATGTCATCTAGCATATAGCAAGATCAAGAGCAAGCATGCATCATGTGGTGGTTCATCTAGGTTACCACCGTAACTCTATCATCATGCATCGGAAACAAATGGGTCCCGAAGAACAAGTGTATCATGGTCAAAGGGCTGCTTGCCTGGATTGGCTTGGTCCTCAAAGTCTTCAAATCCCTCTCCTTCTCCTTCTTCAGCAACTTCGTCAAATACGGTATCTATACGTCGCATAATAACAACGGAAAAATAAGACCACAAATAAAACAGAAAAATCAAAGTGCTCAGAAAAATGTCAACATATTTTTGCTAAATACTAGAGGGAAATCTAAGATGGGGAAAATTCTTAGTTGGGGTTTTGGAGTTACATAATGGAATCTAGGGATTTTTGAACATGAGTTTTATTGCTCAAATTTGAATTTAAATTTGAACAGAACAGAAAAGTTTCATAGATATGTGTGAAAGTGACACCATTAAATAGGTTGGAATATTACAAGATTTTAGGAGTTGGAATCATTTCATTTGGACTAATATTCATTTCTGTAAAATTAATTGAAGTTTTACAGAAAAGAAAAAGAAGAAAAAAAACCCTGTGCAATTGGGCCAGAGTGGCCACAGTGCACGGCCCAGGGCATCCAGCCCAGCCGCTTGGGCGCCAGCGCGCGCACGTCAGGTTTTCAAACCTGACGGGCGGGGCCCAACGGTCAGCGGCTGTGAGGGGAGGGAGAGAGGGGTGAGGATGACAGGCGGGGCCCGCCTGTCATCTTCAACTTAACGGCCACGGCGACGGCGAGCTCACCAGCGACGATTCCGGCCACGACGACGGCAACAGAGGGCAGGGATGGGTTCAGCGACGAGTCGCGGAGGTAGTGGTGGTGGTGCGGCACGCCGGGGAGGTCGGGTTCGTCGACGGCGAGGTGGGACGGCGGAGGGTCGTCGGGAAGCTGCTGGCCAGCTCGTTTCCGGCAGCTGCAGAAGGGGAAAATGGAGGGGAACGCATCAGTGATGCATGGCGGTTCCAAACCGGGCAAGAGAAAGGACGGAAGAGGCCCGTACTGCGAGATCGCCGGCTGCCCGACGCGGCGGAGCTCCGGTCGATCCCGAGCACTGGGGCTCTTCGGGGATGAACTAGCAGTGCTGGAGGACTAAAGAGGATGTGGTAAGGCTGTTGGTGCTGAGTGGAGGGCTCGGGGGTGTCCTATATGTAGGGGAACGGCGAGGTCCCATGGACCTGTGCGTCGGCGAGCTGCTGCTCGACGCCACAGCGCACGAGAGACGACGGGAGTGTGTCCGCGGAGTTGCTGGACGAGCCCTACGCCAATTAGAGGAGAGAGGAGGAGCGGGGAGGCTTCCAGACGACGCGCGCGTGTGAAGCCGAGGAGTGGATGTCGCGGGCGGCCGGTGCGCGTGTGGCGACGGCCACTGGAGGGCGCAGGAGGAGGGGGACAGCACCGGTGGAGGCTGCGGACGTCGAGGGGCGTTGGGAGGCGCGAGGGGGGAGCTGGAGGTTGTCGGGGGCAAACGATTGGTCGAAGCTACAGTGCGTGGGCGCACTGTAGCGCGCTCTGGAGCGCCCTTATCGCATGCCATGGCATGCCGTTGGCCCTCTGGACGTGTCCACCGTGTCTGGGGGGTCCAGGGTGATGCAAGCACTACGGAGGAGGCTTTGGATGCTCTGGAGATGCTGTGAGATAGAAGAGGAGCTGGTGACTTGGTAGAATATGGTTGTCCAGCAGGGTGAACTAGGGTTTTTACCCCTCAATCATGGAGCTGGGGACTTGGGGGAGTTACTGGAGGTAGATAGTAACTAGATGAACGTGTGGTAGAAAGTTGAGGCCAAGGTAAATGGTAAAAGTGATCAAGAAGAGGGTTTCAGTAATTTGGCAGAAGGTGTTTGATCAGTGTTTGGTCAAGCAAATGATCTCCACTTGCCATGACACTTAACAGGATTGAATGCTATAAGAAAATAGGGTGCTTCACCAAATTTGGGCTCATTTTAAGAAACTAGCCAATGTAACTTTGGTGAACCCTAGAAATCAACAGAAATGGCTTCATCTTGTTTGAGTGAAGCTAATCATCTCCCCTTGATGCACCAATTAGTGTAGTTTCCTCATTTAGGGTATTGATCATGCCCACAAAGTTTGAAGCTCCAGGTAAAAAGTTGGTAATGTAAAGTTGTTCAAATTTGCATTTGAACAGAAAGGGTTTTGGGGTGTTCTGATCAAGTTTTTCTACTCCAAATCTTGTGCCATTTGGTCTAGATGCCTTATTAGGCATTTCTAGCATGTGCACCAAGTTTGAGAGCATTGGGACAAGTTTGGCAATATAAAGTTGCTCAAACTTCAAATATGGACAGAATGGTTATGAAGGGCTTTGAAGATGTTATCTTGCTTCCCAAGGCATGGGACTTGGCAAGATCATCATATATGTCATTAGTGACATGATATAATTTCCCTGGAATTTTTGGAGAATATTTCCTTTGTAAATATTTCAAAAGCTTGAAATATCCAGAAAGGGTTTTAGAGGGATTAGCCCATTATTTTGAACATGACCAAGTGTTGAAACTCTTATATATGGACAATATATGTCCAATGACTTTCCCCAAATTTTGGCAAATATTTTTGAAATAGTTAAATAAATTTTCCCTATTAAACACCATTTCTGGCCTCAAGAAAAAGCTTTTAAATAAAATAGGAAAATAACTTTTAAAATTATACTTTTGTGGTTTCTGGGAGTCCTATGACTACTAGGTCTCAAATGTACCTTTTGAAATAATTTTCTCACCCTAAATCAAGCACTTGTAGTGCAATTCTCAATTCAGGGGTTTTTGGAAAACTAAATTTATAAAATACATTTTGGCCAAATTAATTTTGTAAGAAAATTCTATACTGTTATATAACACTTGGCATGATCATTGGGCAAAAGTTTTGGGTGTGGAGATGAATTCTACAAGAGGTAATAGTTGACTTTATTGAGCACATGAAAAGCATAAGAAGAAAAACTCAATTCCAAATAAAAGCCAAATGATGCCAAAAAAATTTGCTGGTCCAAATTTTCATGCTTCATTGATGCAAATAACATGATACAAAATGCAGGGTGTGACAGACCTACCCCCCTTACAAGAATCTCGTCCCCGAGATTCCTAAACTAGGTCTTACAAGAGATCGGGAAACTCGGATCTAAGATAGTCTTCACGTTCCCAGGTTGCTTCTGCTTCGGTGTGGTTACTCCACTGGACCTTGAAGTACTTGATGGTACGGCTTCGTGTCCGCCGTTCTGCTTCGTCCAGAATGCGGATAGGCTTCTCGCCGTAGGTCAAATCAGGCTGCAGATCAATGGCTTGGTATTCAACATCCTTGTAGAGATTAGGCTTGTCTGGAACTTGGAGACATTTCCGGAGTTGTGAAACATGGAATACATTGTGCACACCGGATAGCTCGGGTGGTAGTTCCAACTGGTAAGCCACTTCTCCTCGTCGTGCAGTGATCTCAAAGGGTCCAATGAACCTTGGTGCGAGCTTCCCCTTGACGTGGAAACGCTTGGTTCCCTTCAGAGGAGTTACCCGTAGGTACACATGGTCCCCGACATGGAAACTCATGTCCCGACGGTGAGTGTCAGCATAGCTCTTTTGCCTTGACTTGGCTGCCTTCAAACGCTCTCTGACTAGTTGGACTTGCTCTTCTGCTGCGCGGAGAATATCCGGTCCAAAGACTAGTCCTTCTCCAGTCTCTGACCAGTTGAGGGGTGTGCGGCATCTGCGTCCGTACAACACCTCAAATGGTGCCATCTGAAGGCTCGACTGATAACTGTTGTTATAGGAGAACTCGGCAAAAGGGAGACAATCTTCCCACTTGGCTCCATATGCCAAGACACAGGCTCGGAGCATATCTTCGAGAATTTGATTTACTCGTTCTGTCTGACCTCCGGTCTGTGGGTGAAAAGCCGTGCTGAAAGATAACTTGGTTCCCAAGGCTTCTTGGAACTTCTTCCAGAACCTTGAGGTGAACTGGGTTCCTCGATCTGACACGATCTCCTTGGGAACGCCGTGAAGACTTACGATTCTGTCGATGTAGAGAGCTGACAGCCGGTTGCCATCATAAGTGGTCTTGACAGGAATGAAATGGGCCACCTTGGTCAAATGATCGACTATGACCCAGATAGAGTCATGTCCTCTATCCGACCTTGGTAATCCAGTGATGAAGTCCATTCCGACTTTATCCCACTTCCACTCAGGAACCTTGAGTGGCTGAAGCAATCCAGCAGGTCGCTGATATTCAGCCTTGACCCTTTGGCACACATCACACTTTGCAACATAGGTTGCAATCTCTCTTTTCATCCCGTGCCACCATAATCTTGCCTTCAAGTCTTGATACATCTTGGTTCCTCCGGGGTGGATGGAATACGGAGTGTCGTGGGCTTCTTGCAGGATCAGGTTCTTCAGTTCTGTGTTGTTTGGTACGCAGATGCGGCCTTTGTACCAAACAATCCCGTGCTCGTCTTCAGAGAATCCTGGAGCCTTGCCTAGCTTCATCTTCTTCTTGATGCCTTCAATGCTCGCGTGTCCATCTTGTGCCTTCTTGACTTCGTTCATCAGGGTCGGTCTGACTTCCAAATGATCCAGAAATCCAGGGGTGACCAATTCCAAACTGAATTGTTCGAACTCCTTAAACAAGGCTGGCTGCCTTTCTTGAAGAACAGCATTCAAAGAGCAAGCCTTCCTGCTTAAGGCATCGGCCACCACGTTAGCCTTCCTGGGGTGATATTGAACACTGAGGTCATAGTCTTTGATGAGTTCCAACCATCTTCGCTGCCTCATGTTCAATTCCTTTTGGGTGAAAATGTACTTCAGACTTTTGTGGTCTGTGTATATCTCACACCGTTTCCCTAGGAGGTAATGCCGCCATGTCTTCAAGGTGTGAACTACTGCCGCTACCTCAAGATCGTGAGTAGCGTAGTTCTCCTCATGAGGTCGTAGCTGCCTGGAGAGGTAGGCTATGACTCGGCCTTCTTGCATCAGAACGCTTCCCAATCCGGTTTGAGAGGCATCACAATATATCACGAACTCCTTGTGAATATCAGGTGTTGCCAGGACTGGGGCGGTGGTCAATCTCTTCTTGAGTTCTTGGAAGCTTTCTTCGCATTTTGGCGTCCACTCGAACTTCTTGTCCTTCTTGAGGAGCTGAGTCATTGGCTGTGCAATGCTAGAAAATCCTTCCACGAATTTGCAGTAATAGCCCGCAAGTCCGAGGAAGCTTCTGACTTCCTTGACGGTCGTTGGAGATTGCCATTGGGTCACAGCTTCGATCTTTGCGGGATCAACTGATAATCCTTCTTCGGTCAAGACATGACCTAAGAATCCAACTTTATGCAGCCAGAACTCACACTTGCTGAATTTGGCATATAGTTGGTGCTCCCGAAGCTTGTCTAGGACCATCCTCAAATGTTGCTCATGCTCTTCCTCCAACTTCGAGAAGACAAGAATGTCATCGATGAAGACAACAACGAACTTGTCCATATATTCCATGAAGACTTTATTCATGAGATACATGAAGTAAGCTGGGGCATTGGTTAACCCAAAGGACATGACCGTGCACTCGTACATGTCATATCTGGTTACGAATGCCGTCTTTGGAATATCTTGGGGTCTGATCTTCAGTTGGTAATACCCATATCTGAGGTCGATCTTGGAGAATACCTTGGCTCCGCTGAGCTGATCAAACAGATCTTCAATTTTGGGTAGTGGATATTTGTTCTTGATTGTAACTTCATTGAGGGAACAATAGTCAATGCATAAGCGGATGGTTCCGTCCCTCTTTGCCACAAACAGAACGGGAGATCCCCAAGGGGAGGCACTTGGGCGGATAAATCCCTTCCCCAGTTGCTCTTCCAGCTGCTTCTTCAACTCGGCTAATTCTTCCGTCCCCATTCTATAAGGCTTCTTATAGATGGGTCCTGCTCCGGGCACGAGCTCGATGATGAACTCAATGTCACGGTCAGGGGGCATTCCCGGTAGTTCATCCGGAAAGACATCAGGATACTCACATACCACCGGCACTTGCTCTAGTCCAACTTCAGACAGACAGTTGACTTGAGCGGCTTGAGCGGAAGAGGAGTTGGGAGCGAACTTGACTTCCACTCCTTGGTCATTGGTCACAGTGACAGTCCGATTGGCACAGTCTAACAAGCCTTGGTGCTTGCTGAGCCAATTCATGCCTAGGATCACATCCAAGCCTTGTGATCTCAGGACAATGAGGTCTGCTAGGAAATCTACTCCGTTAATGGTAATACTGACTCCCTTACAGCCTATCTTGGCTCTCATCTCTGCTCCGGGGGTTTGTACCACCATAGGGTTATTCAGGGGTGTAGGGGTCATGCCACTTTTTAATGCAAATCTTTGAGTGACAAATGAATGCGTTGCTCCAGAATCAAACAAGACAGTTGCAGGTGCTAAGTTGACAAGGAACGTACCCAACACGACGTCCGGGTCTTCCTAGGCTTCTTCAGCAGTGACGTGATTCACACACCCCTTCCCATGGTTAGGTGGATTGCGAGGAGCTGGGTTCCTTGGTGGCATCCCGCGGCCTTGTCCTTGGTTCTGCGCATTGGGGCGCAGGGCATCAGGCTTCTTGTTGGGGCACACCCTTGAGATGTGTCCGGACTGACCACATCCAAAGCAAGTGACTTGGTTTGGAACGTTGATCTTGTTGCCACCACTGGTATTGGGGTTGAAAGCTGGCCTTGGGTTGGCATACTGCTGAGGCTGATAGTTGGTGCGAGGTGCAGGAGCTCTTGGTTGCTGGTAGGCTGGCTTGGCCGGGGCTGACTGCCACGGACGAGGCTTCTGGTTGCTGGAACTTTCCTTGCTGACCATCTTGCGCTTGCGAGTGTCTTCCAAAGCACGCCGCTTGTCTTCAAGCATAAGTGCCTTGTTCACCAGGTCAGGGAAGGTTGGGCAGTTGCACACGACAAGCGAGTATTGCAGAGTCTGATTGAGGCCTTCCATGAAGCGCTCCCTTTTTGCAGCATCAGTGCTGACATCCTCAAGGGCATACCTTGACAGAACACTGAACTTCTGCATGTACTCCTTGACAGTGCCACTTCCTTGCTTCAGGGCTCGGAACTCACGCTTTTTGATAGCCATGATTCCGGAAGGAATGTGGGCCTTGCGGAATTCTGCCTTGAAGTTGACCCAAGTGATGTCTTGTTCAGCGTGCATGACCTTGAATCCATCCCACCAAGCTCTAGCAGTCCCCCCGAGGCAGTGGGCTGCATAAGCAACCTTCTCGCGGTCTTCGGTGCATCCGACTAGTTCCAGTATTTCCTCAATGGAGCGGACCCAGTCGTCTGCATCCAGGGGTTCAGCAGTCTCGATGAAAGTTGGCGGTGCATGCTTCTTGAACTCTGCCAACGTGGAACGTCCATTGCCATTCCCCGCCGGCTGGCGGTTGTTGGTGACAGCTTGAGCAATCAACTGAAGGGCTGCAGTGTTGGCTTGGCATTCTTCTCGGAAAGCTTGGAGAAGCTGAGCCATGTCCATGTTCGGAGGAGGTGGTGGTGGTGGAGCTTGGTCGTTGGTTTGGTCGTGGCCTGCCTCTGACTGAGCGGATGCTCCGGCTTCAGGCTGCTGGGTAGAGGTACCAGTACGAGTTACAACAGGCATCCTGTTGGAGCGGTAAAAGGTCTCATGACTTGGAAGAGGGAAAGCAAGACAAAGGGGTGCCTAGTAAGGGGGTGGGTGTGACACTAATCAAATCATGCAAGGGCCGAAGGGCCAAAACACATTCATTAAAATCCAAACGGGTGACGCAGTCGTTTACACATTCCCGAAGGAAGAATACGACATACATCCAGACACAACAAAAGCAAACTCTAGATGGTTTCATATGAACCATACAAGGACCCTACTGCACATAGGGGTTACACGACCTATCCTACCGTAGAGGTCACAACTGGCATATCCGAGTAGCGAATAATGCCTAAGCGGCGGAATGCTCGGTCGCGTATTCTGGGTCTTCTGGGTCTTCCTCCTTGTCTTCATCTGTCTGGGCCCCCTTGTCACTTGAGGGTGTGGGGGAGTGGAGGAGTTGGATACAACGGTGCTTCGTCGGAGGTGCAGGGAAAAGCTTGCGATATCCCCTTGCCGTCATCCGGCGTCGCCGTGGTGGTTCTTCATTCTTGGAAGATACATCCTCGAAGGGCCTTCCGCCTCGGTATGCGATAGCGGACTGTCCAGAAGGTGCTCCTTCCTTCTTGATACTATTAGTCTTCTCTTGAGCTCGACGAAGAAGTGCCTTGGTCTTGTGAAGTTCTTCTCGAAGCTTCATTGATTCCGAGGCCAAGTCTTGTGCCAAGCTGTCGGCACATAGACTGAAGTAGGTCTGGAACCGAAGCGAGAGTCCTTCCTTCAGTGGAGGGGCTAGTGCACTGCTTTCATCTTCACCTTCCTTCCGGTAAGGCAAGAAGCGGGTTGTCATCTTGGCTGCCATCTCCGGAGGAAGCTCACGGAGACGGGTTAGTGCCTTGAGTGCAGCAGCCTCGACAACAAGAGGTAGTGTTGCCATCTGGGGTCCCTCGAAGAACCTACTTGTGGGAGGATCGTTTGCCTTCACGATCACTTCCACATGGTACTCCACCTCAGTGTCGCTAACCCAATGCTCAAGGTAGGTGAGGATTGGCGCTCGGTGGAACTGACACTCCTGGAGGCTATCCTCGAGAAGTAAGGGAAACCCAGTGGTCAGGTGCTCTTTGGGTACAGCGGCCATCTACAAAGGTGGAATAGGAGGGTTAATAAGCTGATGAAATCTCAGGTTTAGAAAAGAAGAGAGGTTCAGAAGGTTTTTGAAAAAGGGTCTCATCTAACTAACGCCCATGCTAACTAAGGCTTCCTACAGTCAGGATGGCTCTGATACCAGCTCTGTGGGGACCCCGACTTAGAAGCCGAGATCACCGAGTGCACGTGTACAGTGATCCCAGAGATCAATGCTCACTGAACACACAGAAGCTGAATAACAAGAGTCCTACATCCATACATATCGTCTTACACAAATTAAGGCCATTATGGCCAAGTCTTACATAGGTAAAGCCTCACGGGCTGAATAGCAAATAACTTAAGTAGCGGAAGTCTTTGATGATAAGTAGAACCCATGCCATCTGCCTTAACCCTACATGCATTCTGACTGGGATAGCGTCCTAGTTCGCATGTTCGTCTCCAAAGAACTCTTCCTCAAATTCCCGTTCCTCCATGCCTGGCCAATTAAATAACCAGTGGCAAGCCAATGAGTACTTTGAATGTACTCGCAAGCAACCCATGATGTGGTTCAAAGTAACAATGCAATTGAACAATAATGAGCAATCTAGCAATGGCTAGAATAAATATTCTATCATCAAGTGTATGCATCAACGAGTTCACGTAACCCCGAAAACAGGTTACCAATATCAACATGAATATGATTCAACTCATCGAGTCAAGTCACCACCTTGACTCGTCATTCACACACTTTCACTGATGAAGTAAAATTCTGGACATAGTGTAAGTAGCACCACCCAACTGTCCATGACCGTGGACACGGCTATTCGAATAGTTTTACACTCTGCAGAGGTTGCGCACTTTACCCACAAGATCCGGGAAGCTTTCGTGTCACCCACGATCCCGCAGTACCTCAAGTACTCGGGGGAAGCACCCGGTCATTATCTTTCCTTAGACGACACTAACATAGAGTCCACTCGTTGGTACACGGCCCTCGGGTACAAACAATAGATCACGGGACTTGCCCTAATTTCAATGTCACGCGTACCCGAAGGGACCAACGGTGTGTCCGGTGCCCTGTAAAAACAGTCATGGTCATCTATCCAAGCACGACCCCGTCCCGGGAGAGACCTCAAGTCTTCCCGTCACTAGTAATGCGGGCACCATGCTAGTATCGACCTAAGTAATCAATAAAGCCCCGTCCCATAAGGGGTAGTCACACATAAATCTAATCCATTATTTCACCCATGCACAAGATTTTACCGGCACATCACTTCTTCCTCAAGTGATGACCTAACTCAACATCACCCTCGGGCATTAGGGGCACCCGATGGGGTTTATGCAAGATTTCAACCACAAAGGTTTCATGTCACACATGCATCACTAAGCATTACTACTAACTATTTGCATGTCATCTAGCATATAACAAGATCAAGAGCAAGCATGCATCATGTGGTGGTTCATCTAGGTCACCACCGTAACTCTATCATCATGCATCGGAAACAAACGGGTCCCGAAGAACAAGTGTATCATGGTCAAAGGGCTGCTTGCCTGGATTGGCTTGGTCCTCAAAGTCTTCAAATCCCTCTCCTTCTCCTTCTTCAGCAACTTCGTCAAATACGGTATCTATACGTCGCATAATAACAACGGAAAAATAAGACCACAAATAAAACAGAAAAATCAAAGTGCTCAGAAAAATGTCAACATATTTTTGTTAAATACTAGAGGGAAATCTAAGATGGGGAAAATTCTTAGTTGGAGTTTTGGAGTTACAGAATGGAATCTGGGGATTTTTGAACATGAGTTTTATTGCTCAAATTTGAATTTAAATTTGAACAGAACAGAAAAGTTTCATAGATATGTGTGAAAGTGACACCATTAAATAGGTTGGAATATTACAAGATTTTAGGAGTTGGAATCATTTCATTTGGACTAATATTCATTTCTGTAAAATTAATTGAAGTTTTACAGAAAAGAAAAAGAAGAAAAAAAACCCTGTGCAACTGGGCCAGAGTGGCCACAGTGCACGGCCCAGGGCATCCAGCCCAGCCGCTCGGGCGCCAGCGCGCGCACGTCAGGTTTTCAAACCTGACGGGCGGGGCCCGGCGGTCAGCGGCTATGAGGGGAGGGAGAGAGGGGTGAGGATGACAGGCGGGGCCCGCCTGTCATCTTCAACCTCACGGCCACGGCGACGGCGAGCTCACCGACGACGATTCCGGCCACGACGACGGCAACGGAGGGCAGGGATGGGTTCAGCGACGAGTCGCGGAGGTAGTGGTGGTGGTGCGGCATGCCGGGGAGGTCGGGTTCGTTGGCGGCGAGGTGGGACAGCTGAGGGTCGTCGGGAAGCTGCTGGCTAGCTCGTTTCCGGCAGCTGCAGAAGGGGAAAATGGAGGGGAACGCATCAGTGATGCATGGCGGTTCCAAATCGGGCAAGAGAAAGGACGGAGGAGGCCCGTACTGCGAGATCGCCGGCTGCCCGACGCGGCGGAGCTCTGGTCGATCCCGAGCACTGGGGCTCTTTGGGATTGAACTAGTAGTGCTGGAGGACTAAAGAGGATGTGGTGAGGCTGTTGGTGCTGAGTGGAGGGCTCGGG
>LR738712.1:419959753-419983466 GCA_902687465.1 Secale cereale
GGGGGGCGGTGTCGGCTTATAAAGGCCAGGGGGGCGGCGGCTTAGGGAAGGGGCAACCGGCGGTGGAGTCCGCCTCGGCCACGGCGGCTATCGGGTGTGGCCGGGACTCCCGGTCGGAGTCGAGGCGGGGCACGGCGCTGGGCCGGCTGGGCTTCGGCCTAGTCGGTCCGACTCACTTTTTTTTATTCCTGCCGCAGAAAAAATCAAAATAAAATACTAAACGGAGACAAAAAATTCTGAAATAATTTTTCACCGTCCTCTAATAAAATCTAGGACAAAGTGAACATTTTTCCCGGACCTAAATGCAATTTTGAAAAATGCGCATTTTTTCTATGCAAATAAAATCGCAAATAAATCCGAATAAAATACCAAAAGTGATTTTATTAATTTTCCTCCAATATTTCTTTAAATGTTGGAGAAGTCATATTATCTCCGCTCATATATTTTATTAAGAAATATTTTTAGGAGAGAAAAATAATTAAAACCACAGTGATCCCCGTACCGGTATTCGAGAAAACTCAAATACGAAAACGGTGGAATTCCCAACTCTCTCCGTAGGTCCTTGAGTTGGTTAGAATTTTCGAGGATCGCCACGCACAAATGCAATAAAATATGCAATGCAATATGATCTATGTATAACATTCCAAATTGAAAATTTGGGATGTTACAAACCTACCCCCCTTAGAATGAATCTCGCCCTCGAGATTCGGTTTGGCTAGAGAACAGGTGTGGGTGGTCCTTGCGTAGATCATCCTCTCATTCCCAGGTGGCTTCTTCCTTGGTATGGTGACTCCACTGGACTTTGGAAAAGTTGATAACCTTGTTGCGGGTGACTCTGCTTGAAAACTCGAGGATCTTGACGGGTTTGTCCTCGTAAGTTAGATCACTATCCAACTGAATTGCTTCCAGGGGTACGGTGTCTCTTAAAGGAATATCGGCCATCTCTGCATGACACTTCTTAAGCTGAGAATCGTGAAACACATCGTGCACTCCTGACAATCCTGCGGGTAACTCCAATTTGTAGGCAACCTCTCCCATGCGTTCCAAAACACGGTGTGGTCCCACAAATCTTGGGGCTAACTTTCCTTTGACTCCGAAACGTTTAACTCCTCGTAGAGGTGACACTCTCAGGTATGCTCTGCCTCCGATTTCATAGACTACTTCCTTGCTCTTCGAGTGTGCATAACTCTTCTGCCTGCACTGAGCTACCTTCAGTCTATCTCGAATCAGCTTAATATTCTCCTCGGACTCTTTAATTAGATCCGGTCCAAACAACTGGCGGTCTCCGACTTCATCCCATATCAACGGCGTTCGTCATCTCCTTCCGTACAATGCTTCGAACGGTTCCATCTTCAAACTGGCCCGGTAACTGTTGTTGTATGATAACTCCGTGTAGGTAAAGTTGTCGTCCCAACTAGATCTATAATCTAACGCACAAGCTCTCAACATGTCCTCCAGAATCTGGTTGACTCTCTCGGTCTGTCCATCTGTCTGCGGGTGAAAAGCTGTACTGAATTCCAGCCTCATTCCCAAAGTTTGGTGTAACTGGTGCCAAAACTTTGAGGTGAACTGTGTTCCTCTATCTGATACAATGGTCCTCGGAACTCCGTGTAGACATACGATCCTGGTCATGTATATCTTGGCCAACTTTGCACTGGTATATGTGGTTTTCACGGGGATAAAGTGGGCTACTTTGGTCAAGCAATCCACTACTACCCAGATTGAGTCATATCCTGATTTGGTCCTGGGCAATCCAGTGATAAAGTCCATGCCAAGTTTATCCCACTTCCATTCAGGTATTGGCGTAGGCTGTAGCAATCCTGCTGGCTTCTGATGTTCCGCCTTTACTCTGTGGCATACATCACATACTGCTACATACTCGGCAATATCCTTCTTCATTCCCATCCACCATAAATGCTCCTTTAAATCCAAATACCTCTTGGTGTTTTCGGGGTGTATCGAGTATGGCGAATCATGTGCTTCCTGTAGTATCAACTTCCTGATCTCGGGGTTATTGGGCACATAGATTCGGTCCTCAAACCACAAGGTGTCGTGTTCGTCCTCACGAAAACCTTTGGCTTTTCCTTCACTCATCTTCTCTTGTATCTCAGCAATCTCCTTAGTCATCCTTCTGGGCTTTTCGTATCTTTCCCAACAATGTTGACTGAACCTCCAACGTTGCCACAAAACCTCTAGGAACTATCTCCAAGCGAAGCTCCCTGAGATCTTCCGCTAACTCCTTTGGCAATCCTCCCTTCACCAGGGTATTTGCGTAACTCTTCCGGCTCAAAGCGTCTGCAACCACATTGGCTTTTCTGGGGTGATAGTGCAACTTCATATCGTAATCCTTTATTAGCTCCAACCATCTCCTCTATCTGAGGTTCAGCTCCTTCGGAGTGAAAATGTACTTCAAACTCTTGTGATCAGTGTACACATCACAATGATTCCCAATAAGGAAATGTCTCCAAGTTTTGAGCGCATGCACCACTGCTACTAGCTCCAAATCATGTGTGGCATAATTCAGCTCGTGCGGTTGCAGTTGACGGGATGCGTAAGACAAAACTCTTCCATCCTGCATGAGTAGTCCTCCAAGTCTTAAGCGTGAAGCATCGCAGTACACTTGGAAATCCTTGCATATGTCTGGCAAGATCAGCACTGGGGCTGTCGTCAACCGTTTCTTCAACTCCTGGAAACTTTCTTCGCACTCTTCAGTCCAATGAAACTTTGTCTCTTTCTTCAACAATGTCGTCATAGGCTTTGCAATGTTGGAGAAATTCTCTATGAATCTCCGGTAGTATCCCGCGAGTCCAAGAAAACTACGGATCTCTCCAACTGAGGTGGGTGCCAACCACTCAGTGACTGCCTGCACCTTGACGGGGTCCACTGCTATACCTTCTCCTGATATAACATGCCCTAAGAATCCAACTTCCTTCAACCAAAACTCACATTTGCTAAACTTGGCGTACAACTGATGTTCTCTGAGCTTCTCCAAAACTAAATGCAAATGCTTTGTGTGTTTCTCTTCGTTCTTCGAGTACACCAAGATATCATCAATGAATACCACGACAAACTTATCCAAGAACTCCATGAACACCTTATTCATCATACTCATGAAATAGGCAGGGGCATTAGTCAATCCAAATGACATAACCGTATACTCATATAGCCCATACCTTGTGGTGAAGGCTGTCTTAGGGATATTCTTCTCCCGGATCTTCAACTGGTGGTATCCTAATCGTAGATCGATCTTGGAGAATACTTTCGCTCCTTGAAGCTGGTCGAACAAATCATTGATCATCGGTAGCGGGTACTTATTATTAATCGTCACTTCATTCAGTGCCCGATAATCAACGACCATCCTTAAAGATCCATCCTTCTTCTCGACCAAAAGCACTGGGGCTCCCCAAGGTGATGAACTCCGACAATAATCCTTTCTCCAATAACTCCTTAATCTGCTTCTTGATCTCCTCCAGATCATTTGCTGGCATCCAATACGGTGTCTTCGATATTGGTCCGGTGCCAGGCAATAGCTCAATCAAAAACTCAATATCCCTATCAGGTGGCATGCCTAGTAGCTCTTCTGGAAATTGTCACATCCCTAGTCAGTGCTTGCATTAGGACTAGCTAGAGTGTGCATCATGTTTACTTTTCAAAGAAACTTGAAATGGGAATGACAGAAACCCCATCACCGCTCTTCTAACAACTAGGGTTTAATAAAATCTTTTCCAATGTACCCAAAATGCCCTTCAAAAATGTTCATCATTTCTGCCTTGGTCTTAAACCTCTGCCAAAAATGGTGCACAATTTTCTAGGACATCCAAGGTCTCTGGATTAAATCATATGGTATTTGCATTTGGGCATTTAAATGCTATAAAATATTTTATGTGCCCAAATAATCATAAACTAAAATGTTCCATGCTGTTCATATTATATACAGTGGGCATGACTAGTTTTATGAGCTATAAAAATGTTCTGGCATTTTTATTAATTCCACAAAGTTGCAAAAGAAATGAAACAAAAAGTAAATAGGAAAAAAAAGAAGGAAAGCAAACTTACCTGAGCCCACTTACCTGTCTGGCCCAGCCGGCCCAGCCCACGAGGGGCATCCCCGTCTTCTTCGCCGCGCCAGCGCATGAAGCTGCTCGGTGGCGAGCGCCGCCGACGCGCCGGCCACCTCCTGCCTGCCTGGCTGGCCTCCTCGACCCGCTGGATGAATCAGAACGACGCCACGCAGACCCCTCGACCCCCTCGACCGCTCCCCTCTCCCTCCTCTCTCCTGGTTCTCTCTCCCTCGCACCGCCCGAGCGGAGCTCGTCGCTGCTGCCGTGTCCACCGAGTCCCCCTCGCCTCTCCGACGAGCCCCCGAGCTCCGCCTCGCTGCCGTGCTTCTCTACGTCGAACCACAGGATCCCAGGCGCCTTGAAGCTCCGCCTTCGAGCTCGTCTTCTCCGCACGATCGCCGGACGCCATCGACAAATTCGCCGGACCCCGTGCCTCCCCTGCCTCGCCAGCAGTACCAGAAGAACCGCAGTGAGCCCCGGTTTCGTTTCCCCCATGCCCCGTCGCCTAACTTGCTCCCTAGCAGCACCAGCCACGAGAGCCGAGCGCTCCTAGCCGCCGTCCATGGTGCCGCCGCGGCCATAGCGGCTGCCACTCGCGTCCGAGTGCATCACCGCACTCAGCACATCGCCACGGACCCGTAGCAACCAACTGCTGCTCCTGCCGTGAGCTATAACGTCGTTTTCGCCGACGCCCGAATTCCGGCCACCGCCTTCGAGCTCGTCGCCGATGATTCCGGCCACCCCAGCACCTAACGTTACCTCCACTAGATGCGCACGAGCCCCAGCTCGCCGTAGAGCCCAACCGCGACTCAAACGGTGGCCTGTAGGCAAAACCCGAGCATCGCCGTCGTGTTTGGCCTCGCCGGCGTCGAGCCGCCGGTGGGTTTTGACCTGTTTGACCACGCCTGGACTCCCTCCTGTGTCGCTGACATGTGGGGCCGGTCGTTGACTAACTTCAGTTTAGGTTTTAATTAAACACTAATTGATGTCATTAGTTTAGTGAGTCACAGATATGTGGGGCCCAGCCCCTGTTAACTTTAGTTTAGTGTTAAGCTCTTTTAATTAGCTCCAGAGACACTGACATGAGGGACCCACTGGTCAGGTTTGACCTGGGCGCCCTATTGACTTGCTGACGTCAGCATGATGTCATGCTGACGCAGTAAAGGATTTTATGGGATTATTAGATTTAAAAACAATTCAGGAAAATTCCAGAAAATGCTTTAAACTTCAAAAAATCATATAAATTCAACAGTAGCTCAGATGGAAAAGATTTATATATGAAAATTGATCAGAAAAATCCAATCTTTCCAATCGCACAGGTTTCATGCATGTTTGAGCAAGTTAACCTTGCTGTTTACATTAAAACAAGTTAATGCACTTAAATAAATAATAGTTTGAGTTTCAATTCGAATCTTTGATTCAAATGGGCTCAAACCCTTCTGGTTATAGTTGCATTAGCCCAAAACACATGCATCTTGCCATATCATGAGCATGCATCATATTGTTGCATTTGTTTGCTTATTGATTGTATCGCCGATATTCTCCGTGTTAGGTCCTGCTCCCGAGGATACTTTTGTGTATCCAGCTGAAGAGCAGTATCCGGCAACCACTCTGTCAGGCAAGCAATCATTGATCATTCCGATACAAACCCATCTTCTCGCTCCTAATCTGTTTTACTGCATTAAGGCAACAGTGTGTGAACTGCTACTTGCTGCGGTAGTTGAACCCTATTCCCTTGCATGACCTGTCATTGCCACAGTAAATAGTTGAAACCCACTAGCATGTGTAGGAGTTATTTGAGCCATGTGATGTGTGATCCACCACGCTATTTGTTTATGTTGCCTGCTATGCTTAGAGTTGTGTCAGGTCTGGTTCATCTGGGTGATGGATCAGAGTGAAATGATCATTCCGGTAAAGAGAAGGAAGTGTGGAACATGTTTGGTAAAGGTATCGATGAAAGGCCATGTAGGAGTACGTGGTGGGTTGTTTCATTGGAACCGTTCATATTGGGCCCGAAACCAATGGACCCTCTCGGCTTATTAATTACCCTCGATCTCTGTCCAGGAGTTGCAACTAGTTTCTGGTGTTTGTAGTTTACTGGTGGTCGTGCACAACGCTGACCCTCGGGGTGGGCTGTGATGCGACAGGTACGTGGCACGGTGTACCGGTTGCCCGACAGGAACATCGTTTGGGGCCGTGAGCGACACCCCGGTCGGATCTCCCCACAGATGGAACCCAAATAGGCGATAAACCTGGACGAGAGACTTGTGTAGTTAGTCAGGTCATGGCCGACACCCTCGTTGGGCTTCCGCTTGAAGGTTGCCGAGTACATGTTGAGTAAACGGCGATAAGTGGTGGAAGCATGTGTGAAGAAGTACACCCCTGCAGGGTTATCAATCTATTCGAATAGCCATTGTTCGCGGTACGAACTACTTGGTTACTCTTACAGTTCATAGACAAGTTGATGGATACTACTAAAAGCCTCAAGATAAGTGTGAGTACCGTGGATGGCCCTTCCATAGGATGACGGAAGAGGATTCTCGGTGGTGTATTGTTGTGGTGAGTAGAGGACTCGTGTACGTTGTAATATCTTGCAATCTGTTGAGAGTTATAGTATAGGTTAGCCAAGAGTCAAAGCTGGCTTTCTGCTATGAACTCCACTACCCCCTATTAATAATGTTGCATGTATGATAGGTTCTGTTGTAAGACTTGCTGAGTACCTTTGTACTCATGTTTGCTTAATAACTGTTGGAGAGGAGAACCCTGCCCCTTCTGATGGGTTCTACATAGACGTTGACGTCGACGAGTAGCTTGCTACCCAGACGAAGATCTGGAGCTTGTGGAGGGCCTTGTAGATAGTCAGGCTACACCAAGCCTGTTTTATTTTCTAAGTTGTTTGTACTCAGATATGTAGCTTCCGCTTGTGCTTGTATGACTGTATGACTTGAGTGTTGGGTCTTGTGACCCCTACCTGTATGGATATGTTATGTCTGGCTCTTGGAGCCTTTTAAATAAAGTACTTTGAGTCATAGAATTCTGTTGTGATGCAATGTTGTATTTGCACATATTGAGCATATTGTGTGTATGATTGAAATGCTTGGTATGTGTGGGATCCGACACCTAGTTGTTTTCCTTTGGTAACCTATCTTACAGGGAAATGCCTCCTAGTGCTTCCAATGAGCCTTGGTAGCTTTCTACTGCTCGGAACACGTAGGCTGGCCGGCATGTGTCCTTCTTCGTTCCTGTGTCTGTCCCTTAGGGGAAATGTCACGCGTTGTTCCTTTAAGTCCATGTAGCTTGCTACGACTTGGGTTCATACGTTGATGACCGACACGTTCGTTGCTGGGTCATGGATGCCTGTCTCTGTAATTTAGTGCCACTTTTGGTTTATAACTAGCCATGTCGACCCGGGTTCTCTTGAAGGAAATATGCCCTAGAGGCAATAATAAAGTTGTTATTTATATTTCCTTATATCATGATAAATGTTTATTATTCATGCTAGAATTGTATTAACCGGAAACTTAGTACATGTGTGAATACATAGACAAAACAGAGTGTCCCTAGTATGCCTCTACTAGACTAGCTCATTGATCAAAGATGGTTATGTTTCCTAACCATAGACATGAGTTGTCATTTGATCAACGGGATCACATCATTAGGAGAATGATGTGACGGACAAGACCCATCCGTTAGCTTAGCACTATGATCGTTTAGTTTTACTGCTATTGCTTTCTTCATGACTTATACATGTTCCTATGACTATGAGATTATGCAACTCCCAAATACCGTAGGAACACCTTGTGTGTTATCAAACGTCACAACGTAACTGGGTGATCATAAAGATGCTCTACAGGTGTCTCCGAAAGTGTTCGTGGTGTTGGCATAGATCAAGACTAGGATTTGTCACTCCGAGTGTCGGAGAGGTATCTCTGGGCCCTCTCGATAATGCACATCATAATAAGCCTTGCAAGCAAAAGACTAATGAGTTAGTCATGAGATGATGTATTACGGAACGAGTAAAGAGACTTGCCGGTAATGAGATTGAACTAGGTATAGAGATACCGACGATCGAATCTCGGGCAAGTAACATACCAATGACAAAAGGAACAACGTATGTTGTTATGCGGTTTGACCGATAAAGATCTTCATAGAATATGTAGGAGCCAATATGAGCATCCAGGTTCCGCTATTGGTTATTGACCGGAGATGAGTCTCGGTCATGTCTACATAGTTCTCGAACCCGTAGGGTCCGCACGCTTAACATTTGATGACGATCGGTATTATGAGTTTATGAGTTTTGATGTACCGAAGGAGTTCAGAGTCCCGGATGAGATCGGGGACATGACGAGGAGTCTCGAAATGGTCGAGACGTGAAGATCGATATATTGGACGACTATATTCGGACATCGGAAAGGTTCCGAGTGATTCGGGTATTTTTCGGAGTATATGGGCCTTATTGGGCCATACGGGAATAGAGGAGAAAGGCCAAAAAGGAAGGAGGCACGCGCCCCCCTATGGTACGAATTGGACAAGGGGTGCAGCCCCCTTTTCCTTCTCCCTCTCCACCTCTTTCCTTCTCTCCTACTCCGGAAAGGAAAGGGGGATCCTACTAGGACTTGGGAGTCCTAGTAGGACTCCCCACACTTGGCGCGCCCCCTCTAGGGCCGGCCTCTCCCTTGCTCCTTTATATACGGGGGCAGGGGGGCACCCTAGGACACACAAGTTGAATTGTTTTAGCCGTGTGCGGTGCCCCCTCCACAGAAACACACCTCGATCATATCGTTGCAGTGCTTAGGCGAAGCCCTGCGCCGGTAGATACATCATATCCGTCACCACGCCGTCGTGCTGACGAAACTCTCCCGTGAAGCTCAACTGGATCAAGAGCTCGTGGGACGTCATCAAGCTGAACGTGTGCTGAACGCGGAGGTGTCGTGCGTTCGGTGCTTGATCGGTTGAATCGCGAAGAAGTTCGACTACATCAACCGCGTCACTTGACGCTTCCGCTCCCGGTCTACGAGGGTACGTAGACACACTCTCCCCTATCGTTGCTATGCATCTGGTAGATAGATCTTGCGTGATCGTAGGAAAATTTTAAAATACTACGTTCCCCAACATCTCTGTCATATGGATGCAAGCGACACTGTCATATACGCGTGCCAAAATGCGCAAACGGTCCCGGGCCAGGTAAGGTGGCACCTGTGGGGATACCTTGCGTGAGGCCGCAAAGTGATTTGATGTATTACAGCTAGATCGGTGTGACATAGGATCGGGGTCCCGACAGCGTTGGCATCAGAGCTGGACTGCCTGTAGGTTTCTCTAGCCAAACTGGTCGATGTTGAGTCTAGAAAAATTCTTAGTTATATGTAGGGGAATTGATTGTGGAAGGGAACGTTAGGCTCTTTTTACTCCTTTACCTTATGCCCTTCTGATCTGAGTCAGTCTTTTCTTTCTACAGGGATTTAGGACTAGGCCTCTTATCCTTACTAGGTTCACTTGTTACTAATCCGTAGACTCTTAGGATTGTTGGTTTCAAGCCTCAGTTCAGTTTCTACCATTTTAGTATGATGATTTGTTGGACCCGGAACCTTGATATGATATTGTTGAGTGGCTATGCTATCATTTGTATGATGTCTCAAATCTTCTTTTGAGCATTTACAGTTGTTATGATGCCCGATTTCTTCCAGAAACACTAATGCCTTTGCATTACTTCGTGTTTCAGATGTCTGGCCGCACACCTCACCAAGTGGTTCGTTTGACTCGGTGCATTAATGTGCCCGGTCACACGACCATGCTAGTCCATGTGCTGACTGAGACCGGTTACCGCTGGTATCCTGAGTACACCGTGGAGGAACAGTATCGGGATTTCAATCAGAGTCAGTATTTCTGCACAGTACGGATGTACCCCTCATATCCTGGAGCTAACGACCCCATCCATTGGTCTTATGGACTCGGGATTACTATCGAGATGGCAGTGCAGGATGCCGCCTATTCGATGATGACCATTCTCCGGGCTAGGCATGCCCTGTTGCTGAACACTGAGTTCTGTTACATGCCAGCCTCACTTCCCGGAGAGGAAGGCTACTACACTGGTCTGTATAATGATGCTGCTCATGAGGAGCCACTGCTTCAGACTACTGTTCAGATGCTAGAGGATAGGGACCGTGAGGTCCGTGCCCTCCGAATGGAGCTGTATAACACTCGAGCCTCCCACTGGACTACTTTGACACGGCTTGCACCTGCTGTGCACGCCGGATATCTGGATATGCGGGATTTGTACCCCGTGCGGACTCATCTGCCTGATCATATGGATTGGCGTGACGTTGGGGGTATTACACCTCCACGTGGGTGTCGGTTACCACCAGCATCAGGCCCGAGGCCACATCCATGTCCCTATGGTCCACAGCCTTCGAGTGCTCGAGAGTTTCAAGATCCATCTGTTCCACTCCCAGGCTACGGTGGTAGTCTTTACGAAGATTACTACGGGAATATCTGAGCTAGACCGTGGCTGTAGTAGTATTGTGGTAGTTGTATTTCCACAGTCATGCGTGTCTTGTGGAATATGACTTAGCTAGTACTGAGTTCCGGAGGTGTAGTTAAATAATGTATAGGAGCTTGGAATGCCTCTGATGGGATGTATCGTCTTCCACCGTAGTTGTACTTTAGCCTTGGCTTGTACTAAACTATGTTTGGTGTGTATGACCATTGGTGTATATATGGCAGTTTCTATATTACCATGTAGTACGGATGGACATCTCTGCATTCTGTGTCATCCATTACATTCTGCACTCCTATGTCAAGTTTTTGTCATCCTTGTCTAAACTGTTGTTTTGTTTTCCTATGATGGTCAACACTCGCAGCACTCCTGCTGCTCAGGAGCAGGGTGAGGCTAGTGGGGCTAGAGATGAGAATCTGCCCCAGCCACCCTCCTTGGCTGAAGTTATGCTCGAGGCAGAACGGAACAAGAGAGAGACCAACCATCTAGTGGAACGCATAGAGCAGAACACTGGGTTCCGTCAGAGGAATGACGTGGTGTCAATCAATGACTTTATCAAGATGTGCCCACCGAAGTTCCATCACTCGACTGAACCTCTGGATGCGGATGACTGGCTTCGTAGTATCACCCACAAGCTACACTCTGCCCGTGTGGCCGAAGCTGACAAGGTTACCTACGCCGCCTACCATCTTGAGGGCCCTGCCAGTCTATGGTGGGAGAACTTTGAGGCTATGCGTCCTGCTGGCCAAATCACTACTTGGGTTGAGTTCAGTGAGGCATTCCGTGAACATCACATTCCGGAAGGTCTCATGGATCGCAAGCGGGAGGAATTTTGCAATTTCACCCAGGGCCGGTTAACTGTGGATGGCTATAGTCGCGAGTTTGGCAACTTGGCATGCTATGAACCCGAGGAAGTATCCACCGATGCCAAGAAGCAGGAGAGGTTCCGCAAGGGACTCAGCCCTGAACTCCGCCGAGATCTACGTCTGCACGAGTGCACTTCCTTCCAGAAGTTGGTGAACAAAGCTATCAGTGCTGAGACGGGCCAGACTGATTTCGAAGCCACACGCAAGCACCCTCGTGATGTTGGTTCCTCTTCCGGCTCTGGCTCTCACAAGCGCCGTGTGTGGGTTCCTAACACTGCTCTGCCACCCAAGTACACACCGAGGCCATCCTATGAGGCGCCTCGCCCAACTCAACAGTATGCACCTGGCAAGACTTATGGAGGACCACCTACCAATTTTGCTCCACGCACTGGCACTGTGACATGCTTCAAGTGTGGAGAACCGGGGCACTACATGCGTGAATGTCCCCAGAACCAACCAGGAAAACCCGTTGGCCGTGGTAAGCCAAGCGGCAAGGTGAATTGTGTCAAGCCAATCCCCACTGCACGTGGTCATATCAACTATGTCTCTGCTAAGGAAGCTTATGAGGATCCTAACATCGTCCTTGGTACGCTTCTCGTTAACTGACATCCGGCATATGTTCTTTTCGATACTTGAGCATCCCATTCGTCATATCTGAGAGCTATGCTCGAATGCACAACATGACTTTTTGTGACATGCCTACTTCCATGGTTATTCAAACTCCTGGTTCAAAGTGGCAAACCTCTAGGGTAAGCCATGGAAATGAAATCCTTGTCGATAGACTTGTTTTCCTTGCATCTCTAATCGCTCTCAAGTCCTCGGACATAAACATCATCTTGGGTATGGATTGGATGACAACTCATTACGCCAAGATTGATTGCTACACTAGGACCGTTCAACTTACACACCCATCCGGCAAGACAGTCAATGTCTTGACCCGAATGGCTGAGCATCAGCTCTACTCTCTTAATGCCAGCCCTCTACCAGAACTCGCAGATATCCCGGTAGTCTGTGACTTTCCGGATGTTTACCTAGAAGAACTGCCAGGTGTTCCACCTGACAGAGATGTCGAGTTCGTGATAGATCTTATTCCAGGAACTGTCCCAATCTCTAGGATACCTTATAAGATGGCACCCCTAGAATTAGCTGAGCTTAATAAACAACTCGATGAGTCCTTGCAAAAGGGTTTCATCTGTCCTAGTTCTTCCCCTTGGGCTTGTCCCGTCCTCTTCGTCAAGAAGAAGGATGGAACGGAACAGATGGTTGTAGATTACCGACCTGTCAATCTGGTCACCATAAAGAACAAGTATCCGCTCCCCAGGATCAACGACCTGTATGATCAGCTCGCTGGATCGTCAGTCTTTTCCAAAATGGATTTGAGGTTGGGCTACCATCAAATCAAAATCAAGAACGGGGACATACCCAAGACGGCTTTTGTTACTCGTTATGGCCAATACGAGTACACTGTCATGTCCTTCGGGTTAACCAATGCCCCAGCCACCTTCTCCCGGCTAATGAATTCTATATTCATGGAGTACTTGGATAAGTTCGTCGTGGTATACCTCGATGATATACTCATCTACTCCAAGAACAAGGAAGATCATGCCGAGCATCTAAGGCTGGTATTGACGAAACTTCGAGAGCACCGCCTTTATGCCAAATTCTCTAAATGTGAATTCTGGTTGCCGGAAGTGTCCTATCTAGGTCATGTGATCTCTGGCAAGGGTATTGATGTCAATCCTGAGCGAGTTCAAGCCGTCCTTGATTGGACAGCCCCTGAATCGGTCAAGAAAGTTAGGAGTTTCCTTGGCTTAGCGAGCTATTGCCGACGCTTCGTCGAGAATTTCTCCAAGGTTGCTAAACCTCTAACTGAACTCCTCAAGAAAGATAAAAAGTTTGAGTGGACCCCACAGTGTGATTCCAGCTTTCAGGAACTGAAAAGACGCCTGACATCTGCACCCGTACTAGTACCACCAGATTTCTCCAAGGATTTTATTATCTACTGCGACGCCTCGCGACAATGACTAGGTTGCATACTCATGCAAGATCGTCAAGTGATTGCATACGCATCTCGACAGTTGCATCCACATGAGGATAACTATCCTACCCATGATCTAGAGCTTGCAGCTGTAGTCCATGCACTCAAAACATGGCGACATTACCTTCTTGGTAACCGCTGTAAAATCTTCACTGATCACCAAAGTCTGAAATACATCTTCACCCAACCGGATCTAAATCTTAGGCAAAGACGTTGGGTTGAGTTGCTCACAGATTACAACTTAGGAATCACTTACACCCCTGGGAAGGCCAATGTCATGGCCGACGCACTAAGTCGTAAGTCTTATTATAACAACTTGATGTTACAACAAGGGCAACCACTTCTTCACGAGGAATTTCGTAAACTTAACCTTCACATTGTTCCTCGAGGATTCCTTTCCACCTTGGTGGCGGAACCTACCCTTACGGATCAGGTCATCAAAGCACAGAAGGTTGATCCGGAAATCTCCCGTATTAAGAGGAACATCAAGAAAGGAGTCGCGGGATGTTTCTCAATTGATGATCAAGGAGTCGTACTCTATAGCAACCGCTTAGTGGTTCCTAAGGTACGAAACCTGAGACGGTTGATCCTTACGGAGGCTCATGAATCTCCTCTCACGATTCATCCCGGTAGTACCAAAATGTATCAGGACCTACGCCAGAGGTTCTGGTGGACTAGGATGAAGAGAGGAATCGCTCAGTTCATTGCTAACTGCGACGTTTGTCGTCGAGTTAAAGCAGAACATCAATGGCCTACTAGCACCCTTCAACCTTTAGCTATTCCTGAATGGAAATGGGACAAGGTCGGTATGGACTTCATTACCGGGTTTCCCAGGACCAGGAAAGGGAATAATGCTATCTTCGTCGTTATCGACCGCCTCTCTAAAGTAGCCCATTTCCTACCTGTTCGAGAGAGTATAACCGCTAGCCAGTTAGCAGATTTGTATGTCTATCGGATAGTATCACTTCATGGTGTGCCGTTGGAGATTAATTCCGACCGTGGAAGTCTTTTCACTTCATGACTTTGGGAAAGTTTCCAGAATGCTATGGGAACTCATCTCTCTTTCAGCACCGCCTTCCATCCTCAGTCAAGTGGTCAAGTGGAACGAGTCAATCAAATTCTGGAAGACATGCTTCGAGCCTCTGTCATCTCTTTCGGTATGGAATGGGAGAAGTGCCTTCCATTTGCCGAATTCGCTTATAACAATAGTTATCAAGCCAGCTTGGGCAAAGCTCCCTTCGAAGTTCTATATGGACGAAGGTGTCGAACACCTCTTAACTGGTCAGAAACCGGGGAAATACAATTCTTTGGTCCGGATATGATCCAGGAAGCAGAAGAGCAAGTTCGCATCGTTCGTGAGAAATTGAAAACAGCCCAGTCTCGCCAGAAGAGCCAATATGATAGTCATCATAAGGCTGTGACTTTTGAAGTCGGCGATAAGGCTTACCTTCGGGTTACTCCTCTTAAGGGAACCCATCGTTTCGGTATCAAAGGCAAATTGGCCCCTCGTTACATCGGTCCTTTTTGCATTCTTGTCAAACGAGGAGAAGTTGCCTACCAATTGGAACTACCTCCACACCTCTCCAGAGTTCATGATGTCTTCCACGTATCTCAACTCAGGCGTTGCTTCTCGGATCCTATCCGCGGAGTGGACCACGAAACGCTTGATCTCCAGAAAAAATCTCACATATCGAGAATACCCCGTTCGTATTCTTGATCAAACCGAGCGCACCACTCGACGTCGTAATATCAAGTTTCTCAAGGTTCAATGGTCACATCATTTCGAGAGTGAAGCTACATGGGAAAGGGAGGATCGTCTTCGACTTGAGTACCCCACCCTCTTTTCGGAGGAACCCGAATCTCGGGACGCGATTCTTTTGAGTGGGGGTGAGTTGTCACATCCCTAGTCAGTGCTTGCATTAGGACTAGCTAGAGTGTGCATCATGTTTACTTTTCAAAGAAACTTGAAATGGGAATGACAGAAACCGCAAAACCCCTCTTCTAACAACTAGGGTTTAATAGAATCTTTTCCAATGTACCCAAAATGCCCTTCAAAAATGTTCATCATTTCTGCCTTGGTCTTAAACCTCTGCCAAAAATGGTGCACAATTTTCTAGGACATCCAAGGTCTCTGGATTAAATCATATGGTATTTGCATTTGGGCATTTAAATGCTATAAAATATTTTATGTGCCCAAATAATCATAAACTAAAATGTTCCATGCTGTTCATATTATATACAATGGGCACGACTAGTTTTATGAGCTACAAAAATGTTCTGGCATTTTTATTAATTCCACAAAGTTGCAAAAGAAATGAAACAGAAAGTAAATAGGAAAAAAAGAAGGAAAGCAAACTTACCTGAGCCCACTTACCTGTCTGGCCCAGCCGGCCCAGCCCACCAGGGGCATCCCCATCTTCTTCGCCGCGCCAGCGCATGAAGCTGCTCGATGGCGAGCGCCGCCGAAGCGCCGGCCACCTCCTGCCTGCCTGGCTGGCCTCCTCGACCCGCTGGATGAATCAGAACGACGCCACACAGACCCCTCGACCCCCTCGACCGCTCCCCTCTCCCTCCCCTCTCCTGGTTCTGTCTCCCTCGCACCGCCCGAGCGGAGCTCGTCACTGCCGCCGTGTCCACCGAGTCCCCCTCGCCTCTCCGACGAGCCCCCGAGCTCCGCCTCGCTGCCGTGCTTTTCTACGCCGAACCACAGGACCCCGGGCGCCTTGAAGCTCCGCCTTCGAGCTCGTCTTCTCCGCACGGTCGCCGGACGCCATCGACAAATTCGTCGGACCCCGTGCCTCCCCTGCCTCGCCAGCAGTACCAGAAGAACCGCGGTGAGCCGCGGTTTTGTTTCCCCCATGCCCCGTCGTCTAACTTGCTCCCTAGCAGCACCAGCCACCAGAGCCGAGCGCTCCTCGCCGCCGGCCATGGTGCCGCCGCGGCCACAGCGGCTGCCACTCGCGTCCGAGTGCATCACCGCACTCAGCACATCACCACGGACCCGTAGCAACCAACTGCTGCTCCTGCCGTGCGCTGTAACGTCGTTTTCGCCGACGCCCGAATTCCGGCCGCCGCCTTCGAGCTCGCCGCCGATGATTCCGGCCACCCCAGCACCAAACGTTGCCTCCACTAGATGCGCACGAGCCCCAGCTCGCCGTACAGCCCAACCGCGACTCAAACGGTGGCCTGTAGGCAAAACCCGAGCACCGCCGCCGTGTTTGGCCTCGCCGGCCTCGAGCCGCCGATGGGTTTTGACCTGTTTGACCATGCCTAGACTCCCCCCTGTGTCGCTGACATGTGGGGCCGGTCGTTGACTAACTTCAGTTTAGGTTTTAATTAAACACTAATTGCTGTCATTAGTTTAGTGAGTCACACACATGTGGGACCCAGCCCTTGTTAACTTTAGTTTAGTGTTAAGCTCTTTTAATTAGCTCCAGAGACACTGACATGAGGGACCCACTGGTCAGGTTTGACCTGGGCGCCCTGTTGACTTGCTGACGTCAGCATGATGTCATGCTGACGCAGTAAAGGATTTTATGGGATTATTAGATTTAAAAACAATTCAGGAAAATTCCAGAAAATGCTTTAAACTTCAAAAAATCATATAAATTCAACAGTAGCTCAGATGGAAAAGATTTATATATGAAAATTGATCAGAAAAATCCAATCTTTCCAATGGCACATGTTTCATGCATGTTTGAGCAAGTTAACCTTGCTGTTTACATTAAAACAAGTTAATGCACTTAAATAAATAATAGTTTGAGTTTCAATTTGAATCTTTGATTCAAATGGGCTCAAACCCTTCTGGTTATAGTTGCATTAGCCCAAAACACATGCATCTTGCCATATCATGAGCATGCACCATATTTTTGCATTTGTTTGCTTATTGATTGTATCGCCGATATTCTCCGTGTTAGGTCCTGCTCCCGAGGATACTTCTGCGTATCCAGCTGAAGAGCAGTATCCGACAACCACTCCGAGGATACTTCATCTACCTCCCGCCAGTCACTGTTGATGATCTTTCTCGAACCGCCAGCGACCACCGGCCCAGACCCCTGCCTCCGTCGCCCGCCCTCCCCTCGACCTCACACCACCGCCGTGCTTGGCAGTGCCCCCAGGCCATCCCTTTAATCCTGGCCGACCTCCAGATCAGGCACCAGTAGCTCTAGGCCCCACACGCCCCTAAGATTAACACCGAGGCGCTGCTTCCCCGGCGTAATAGGCGGACTAGCGCCTGTTACGCCGGGGAATGCTTCCGATAATTGGGAATCAACTAACCAGGAATTGAAATTCAGGGGGAGACAGACCTCTAGCTAAGGTGAAATAATATACGAGGAGAAACCTTGTGCATCGCTAGTTACTAGGAACATCTAGTATCAAGAAGAAGCGGTCAACTAGTGTCGTCTGTGGGATGAATACCGTGCAAGCAGACACATAAGATTTGCACGAATAAGGGAAGAGGAGTACCATTTTCGGTTGCCGGTGTGGTCGCCTCCACATGTGGCGCCGATCTT
Organism: Secale cereale; assembly: GCA_902687465.1. NCBI lineage: Eukaryota > Viridiplantae > Streptophyta > Magnoliopsida > Poales > Poaceae > Secale > Secale cereale. The sequence goes on from LR738712.1 coordinate 419,977,726, forward strand.
CTTCTTTCTACCGGGGAAACCGATGTTCTGGAGGAGGGTGCAGGCTTGGATGAACCCATGGCCAAATTGTTGACTGTGTTGCCGTGGTCGTATGTTGACGGAGGGGAAGCAGATCCGAGACAGCGAAGGACGGCGTAGCAGGAACATCTCTGGTGTGCTGGAGGGTGGCGAAGTTGGAGCAGCAGCGGTGAGGCGCAGGACGGCGTGGTTGAACTGGCTCGGGTACGGACGGCTCGGCCTCAGATTCAACTACTAGCCATGGAGGGCGTTGTGGTTGTGGTTGCAGTGGACGACGACATCGGGGTATCGGCTCCGGCGTGATGGAGGAGGGCGGCGGTTGATGGGTGGAATGGGGTGGCGTACGGAGGACGCCGGGGTTTCGCGGCTGGTGGAGAGGTAGTTTTCGCGCCCACGGAGTACGAATGGGAATCAGACGGGTGGGCGGGGGGGGGGGAGGGGGGAGAACCATGTTTCGGGCTGGGATGCGCTTGTTTTTGTCTTTTTTGAACAAAAGATGGGACACGCTTGTTTGAAATTTGGGGAAAGTACAAACTTTGCCCCCCTCTTAAATTTTGGACCTACTGCGGGTCGGGGGTAGGATGGTAATCCCAGGTGTCCCAAATAGTGGTCGGGAGCGATTTCGGCCGCGCGCATGTGTGCTTAGGCAGCCATTGTGTATGAATGTCTTTCGGAGGCGGTTGCGTGGCGTCTAAACGAAGATACAAACCTACCCCGGTTTAGACCTTTGGACGTTGGGCCGGTAGGTTTCACGGGTCAGAGTTATTAGAAAACTAATTTCCTTGTACTACCAAACATTGGTCTCACACAGTTTCGGGCGAGTAGCTCTTTTGGTGCTTCGTTCGAAATTTTGAAACACAGGCATTCACGTTTAGAGTACTCTTGAACTTTGAGGATTGACCTAAATAAACAACGTTAAATTTGACCTCGTATGTTTGAAAACCTCATTAAATTATCCGCTTCTTTTTGAAATTTTGACACTTGAAAATCCTATAACTACAATTATTTTGGACTGGAGGAGCTAAATTAGAATCTATTTTGTACACGACTAGATATGCTATTATGTACAAAATCAGAGCAAAGATTGGTGCCCCCATAATTTAGGTATCATTTACAAATGCCATGATATCAAATTCAAATAATTTAATGGACTTCATGTTGAATTTGATTTTTTAAACCACCTTAAGTTGAATTCAAATGTATGCTAGTCCATAGGTAGCTATTTATAATGTTCATTGTGTAACTTTCGTATGTATAATGCTCTTTACACACACAACATGAACTATACTCACGTTTATATTCGATTGCTAAAGCGATGCATTGTCTGGAGTTCAAAATACTAACTATGTGGATCAATTGTGTCGAATAATAACATAGACATGCTCAAATTCGATAGAATCTAGATGTCTGATGGATCAATGACCGTTCCTTACGCGAATTGCAAATATCATGATCCCATCCTAATATTTGGATACATTTATGTCTTTAATCAATGTGTACAACAGTCTTGTACATGTAGTTTCACTCTCCATCGGTGGCCTCTCACACATGCTCACACTCTCTCTCCCAAGGTGTCTTTCTCGCACACATGCTCTCGATATAACCCTCCCTCCCTCTCGTAACCATTTATGATTATTTTCACTAACCTTTATCACAAGCACTCGCCCTCTCGCAAACATACACACGCACAATCCCCATCGACCCTTTCTATATACATAGACCTGCCTACGTGTCTCATGTACGCACATTATCCTTAGGCATGTCTCTCACTCATTTTCTCACACCTCTCTTCCTAATCGACGAGTATGATTCTAGCAGAGCATTATGTAGGATGCCCCTTAAAGTTAGGTTGGATGAATAGTAATATCAGAGATAAAGGGGTTACCTTAGTCCGAGAACCTAGGGTTACAAATCCTAGCCGGCTTTGTCAGTGGACATAGAGTCCTTCACAATTATGATATCTTTGTCTTGTACAACTAGTCATCCATGGGTCTCCCTAAATGCGTCACGGGCCGACCAATGTGGCGCAGGACTGAACCAAACGAAGGGCCTCACCTCGACCCACCGGACCTCACGCGGTGACACACCCTCTGCCCCCACGTCTCATTATCTTCTCACACCCACACATACCAACACAGACACCACACACAAAAATATGCTCTTGGTGCCTCTATCCACTCCCCCCTTGCATATACACACTCAAGAGAATCTCTCACCATGACATCAGATTCGTCTCTCTCTCTAGACCACTCTCGTTTCTCGTGCTATCTCTCCCATGCCCCCTACCGGCCCCTCTATCCATGCCTCTCTCGAATACGTAATACACACACATACCTCTCTAGGCCCTGCCAAATGCATCAACTACACATTCACACATGTTACATCACGTACCCCATTGATCTAAAAAGCCCTCTCTTCACGTTTATTTCGCATACAACATTCCTTTTGAATAAAGTGTGGCCAAAAAACTATTTTAGAATTTCTACATATATACAACATTACAAAGTCATATGGAGGAGTATGAACGCTTGCATTGCATGGTGCCCACAATGATATTTGTTCCGCACTGTGAATTTGTATATTTTTATACTATATATAAAGTTAGTCATAATAAAGAGAAACGAAGAGCATCTCTCTCTCCATCGCATACCCCCCTCTACGCCCCTTTCACGTACGCACACAAACTATCTCCAGGTCCTCTAAAAGTAAGCCCCCGGCACATTCACGCATGTTTCATCTTTCTCTCGCGATATATACAGTGACGATCATTGTATTTGAAGCGAAAGCACGATACATACATTGGACTTTAGAATCCACTCATTACGGTCACCATTTACTTTTTGTGGTTATTATACTGTCACGGGCACACCGTACAACTCTGTATTTGCTCAAGACACGACTAGTTGACCAGTTAAACGCTCCACGTGGCACCTCTAGTGTTGCATCACATTATCTCACTACCATCGGGCCCACCTGTCGGCTTGTATCTACTCTACATCTACACTCTTATAAAATACTAGCAAGATGCCCATGCGTTGCACGGAACATCAAGATGCATTTGTATGGGTAGTTTATCTTGTGGGAGAAAAGGATGAACAAGGGAAGGCCTTATTTGCATGTGTGGAGAGGGGCGTGGGTATCTTTTCCCAAAATTGCTATAGTTTTCTTCCTATCCGTCAGATATAGATTGGACGGCCTATATTGCAGGATGGCAGGCACACGATAATCACCGACTATGCTTTTTATAAGAGTAGGGATAAAATACACTCTTATAAAAACAGAGTTGGTGATGATGGTGTGCCTGCCATCCTGCAATATAGGCCGTCCAATTTATATCTAACGGATAGGAAAGAAACTATGACAATTTTGCAAAAAGGTACCCACACATCACTCCACATTTGCAAATAAGGCCTTCCCTCGTTCATCCTTTTCTCTCACAAGATAAACTAGTCATACAAATGCATCTTGATGTTACGTGCAACGCACTGGCATCTTGCTAGTAAGAATGAAAACAAACGACAAAAAAATATTGGACGATGGTTCAAAGTCATGACCGCGGGCACAGAGGACAAGGTGGCCTTGTATTGGTATGCTGAGCCGTCTGTTTTAACACACATGAGCTGGTGTGGTGAATATACTCTCACGCACGCATGCACACGAATTGCATGCACGCAACACTCACACGAGCACATGCACCCACGCACGCACACAACACTCACACGTACACACGCAGCCATGCATGCACCCAACACTCACACGCACACACGCACGCATGCATGCACACACTAGTACACCACACGACCAACACACACTCTCACGCTCAAGTGCACAACCTACACGTGCATGCGCACACATCAGGCCATGACAGACACATACACAACCAGGTGATTCCCGCGCACAGGGTGGAGTCTTGTCGCGCCTGCGTAAATTTGTGTTTATCTGACCTTTTCCCTATGCGAACTGATAGGTGGGACCCACTAGGAACGTGTTCAATTTAACTAGTCAACATGGTGCCACGCAGACTATTTGGCCGGTCAACAGAGTGCAATCCGATGCTGAACCGTGAGCAAGTGACCGTATAATCACCGCAAAACGTATATAGTGACCGTAATAAGCTTATTCTGAAGTTCGGTGAATGTATTACGCTTTTCTCTCTGTAGGCCCTCCAAAACTACATCTCTACATGTTCTCACATGTTACATCTAAAAACTATGCAATACAACACTACTACTACACTCTAACACAATAAATCATATGTATTTTTAGCATTGTTCGGGAATTCGGTAACTGGTAACTGCTCGGTCAACTACTGATTAGTGATTAATCGGTTAATCGGCCATTTAACTGAATTAATCGGTCGATCATTAATCGGCTGCACATGAGAATATATTGGCAACATGTAACTAGTTTTTCATGTATTGTACACGACATAATCCAATGCTCATAGCTGCACATGAGATGAATCTTAGCAGAACTATACCTTGTTGGTTGGTGAATCCTTGGGGACCTTGTTCGAGGGGTCGCCGGCGCTGCTGCCTGGCCTAGGTCGCCGGCACTGCTGCCTGGCCTAGGTCGATGCTGCTGACTGTCCTATGCTGCCGCTACTGCAGCCTGCAGGTAGGGGCTGGAGGATAGACGGGGAAAAGAGGATGGGAGGGGATGGGGTTAGAGAAGGAGGGTAGGGCCGACGACGGGAGCAAGGCGATCGCCGGCGGTGGCTAGGGCCGGCGAGGAGAAGCCATGGTCGTGACTCGTGAGGAGTCAGGAGAGGAAGGGGCGCTGCGATTTGGGAAAGGGAGGATGCAGTGCCGGAGGTTACGGGGCCAAAAAATGGCCTGGATTGCCACTTCAGTACCCCTTTTTTTATGGATGCCGCTTCAGTTACCTGACCCATCACCGATTAATCGGTTTGACAACCAGTTAATCGTCTGACAACCAATTAAATGCCAGTTAATCGGCTTGACCATTTAGTGAACCGAGTATGTGCTATTCGCCTCAATTAGGCACTAAGTAGCGATTAAATGGCCATTTAAATGGTAACTCGGCCGAGTTCTTGAACAATGGTTTTTAGTTTTACTAGATATCATATTGTTACTTAATTATTCAGTTTGCATACATTAAAATTGCCTTTGAAATGTATGGCCAGTATCATATACCGCGCGTGAAAAATCCCACCCTTTCCTGTTTAATCGGGTTTGTATCGATGGATCGTGCGAAACAGCAAAACTATAGTACTATATACAGTACAAGTGACAGTTCATTGGGCCGTCGTGTCGTGTACTCCTCCTTCGTAAGAGTGGAGCGCTTGCTTTCATAAATCTTCTAGTCCCTTTCGCCGACATGTGGGGCATCAAGCTACCGGGTCCACGTGCCATACCGGAATACAGTGTAGAGCAGCCGGGGTGAAGCACCCAGTCACGGCACCGGCGTAGTAATGAGCAATGAGGCGTCAAATCACAAAGCTGCACATTTTTCACAGTTAAGTTGGAGGGATGAAGTAATAATGCTAAAAAAGAAGAAGTTGGAGGGACGAAGCAGCCATCATTTCACTCGTTGCTGAATCCGCTTCTCCCTCATCTTCTTCAAGTTAACCACGTGTTGCTTCTGCTGTTGTTCTGCCTCATGTGGGAAGCGGATCGACTTGGTGAAGCACTGACACGTGGGACCGCATGTTAGCAAACCGCCAGGACAACGTCCTCTAAAAATAAGAACCCCCCCCCCCC